>OY796890.1:15356443-16090593 GCA_963680785.1 Diplosoma virens | reverse complement strand
CAAAATCAACAAGAAAACCTAACGTTTTAATCTATAGAATGAAGAAAAGATCGCGCTCGTTCTTAAAAACCATAGCTTTTCTTACAATTTCCTTTGTTAATGTTTAGTTTACTAACGAACAAAAATCAAATTTATCATAAGAAAAGACACGTTTTTGGTTATTACATTTTGTAGTTACATTAAACTTTAAACTTTAAATCAGAACAAGAAACTTTTAATAGAGCTTAGCAAACGCCGCAAAAAACGTTCTGTCACACACGAAATTGCTCTTGATTCATCGAAGAAACAAAATCAACAAAAACATCGTTATTACGATGTAGTCATAATCTCTTCTTACAACATGTACTTACTTCAATGATTCTTTGTTTGTTTACTTCAACTGAATCAAAGAGCAAATTTCAGGTAGAAAAGACACGTTTTTTTGCGGCGTTTGCTAAGCTCTATTAAAAGTTTCTTGTTCTGATTTAAAGTTTAAAGTTTAATGTAACTACAAAATGTAATAACCAAAAACGTGTCTTTTCTTATGATAAATTTGATTTTTGTTCGTTAGTAAACTAAACATTAACAAAGGAAATTGTAAGAAAAGCTATGGTTTTTAAGAACGAGCGCGATCTTTTCTTCATTCTATAGATTAAAACGTTAGTTTTCTTGTTGATTTTGGGAAAAGCTTGTAAACCTTATTTCATAAATACGACTGTTTTGTTTAAATAATCAACTTATAAAATATCCACTAAAAATTAGGTTATGCAGCGTACTTGAGTTGGAAGTAGAGCGAAAGTTTTGTCTGATTTCAAACGACTTTGTTGTCGCTTTTATTATTATAAAATTACTTGCGAGCAAGCAATAGTTAAAAACTCTGTGTCTTTCACTCTAAAGCACAATTCTTTCGTAAATCTAAAGTAAAGCTTATCTTCAAGATTTGCGATCACTTCTACTTTTACATAATTTCACGAATGCTTAGTGTAAGTTTTTACAATGTTAACCTTTTTAAAACAGAAAATCGAGACATGATTGAAAACTTTTTCTCAATACTTCAACTCGGTGTATATAATAAATCACAAAAAGTTTTAAGACTGTATGTTTTATTTACAAGTCAGAAAAATACAACTGATTTATTTTTCGCTAAACAAAAAGTGATCATTCAAATCAGGCATTACAGCGTTCTTGCTATTGGTAGAAAAAGATGCAAGATATTGGCTGATTTCACAAAGTTTCTTCTTTTCGACATCGCTTGCATTTTCAAGGCGAATGCATTCATAAGCGACAAAAGATTCCTTCATGGTTTCCACATACAAAAGAGGAGAAAAAAAATTGATATATCTATAATATAGCTTCATTTTATCAGCCAATACTTCTTTTTGCGTTCTTTCAAACATAGCACGAACTGAACACTTGTTAGGGTCGGTTTCAGCAAGAAAAATTATGTAAACTTTTCGAATTCCTTTGCTGTTTTGTTTTTCGAAGAGTAGCAGACATGTTTAAAAAGGTAACAGTTTCAATAAAACTTCGAGTAACTGAAGGTGATCGAAATACTGTTGCTTTTCCACTTCAACAAAGAAAGAAATCATTCCCAACTCGCTGTCTTCTTGAGGTTTCTTTTTGTATTTTCGCTTGGTCTTCACTGCACAAAACACATTTCGAATCGAAGTGGTGTCTGTTGTGTTGTACGTCGGAGAAGAAAGCGACTTCTTCTTCTTTAACTTTGCTTTACCTCTCACAGACATCGATGCGCTAGTGTATGTTAGAAAAATGACTATTTCTACTCTAAAGAATAATTATAAGGAATTTTTTTCTTATTCAACCTATTGTCCAATAGCAACTCCATTAAGTTTCTTTTTTCGTCAATTACTTGCTGTTCACTTAAAACGTCTTGACAAGTTTGAACACGCCTGAAGATGTCAAAAACTCGTAAAATGTTTTTAACAAACAAGTGTTTTTATATTTGACTAAATGTAAATGATGTGTTTTAGTTTGTTGAAACAACCAATTATTTCTTCGAGAAACGGGTACATTCTAAGTTTTGAAATATTATTTTTTAGTAACCAAAACGTATGTTTTTGAAATAATATGCTAACAAATTTGAAAAAAAAAAAGATTTTATAAGCTTTTCAAAACTATGTAAAAATGATAAACAACGTCATGTTTAAGAAAAAGCAAAAAATTGGATGACTTTTTAACAAAAAATAAGGTAATTATAGTTAAATACTCTAAAACATTAATTTTATTTGTCTTGATATCGTTATAACAAAATGGTTACATTTTCGTGTTAAATTTTACAATGTAAAGAACTTTTAGTTATGATTCGCAAAAATATTGGCAGTCCTGCAGCGAATTAAAACCAAGGTTGTAGAGTTGTGTTGGAGTTTTTTTTCGACTCCAACTCAGACTCTGTTGTTCAAAAATTTCTGGCTCCAGTACATCTAAAAACGAACCGACTTCGACATGTCTAAAAAGCAACTCCCTTCCGACTCCGACTTCTTCTTAAAACATGCGACTCCGGTGATTTCTACTCCACAATCCTAATTAAATTCGATTTTGTTGTAAACAAACTGACAAAATGTAAAATTGACCACAAGTTTTTTCTTTGTCATTCTTAACCAAAACAGTGAATTGGAACTGAAAAACATATAATTCAATAAACTCGAAAAGTGTGTGACGCAAGTAATGATTTTTCATCTGATTGAAAAATTTTACTTTTTGTAGACCTTTGATGTCTTAAGAAATAGTTTTATGATTATATACAAAGAATCGGTAGACGGTGGGGTTGTTTTAAATGTTGTCAGCAGCAAACTTTTCAAAAGTTTGGTATAAACAACGAAGATTTTTGCTTCCAAAACCAACTATTTTATAAAAACAGTAAAATTCGCTACAAAACATAGTTCAGAGAATTTGTTTTTTTTGTAAATTATAACTTTTATCTGATATTTTACCTTGAGACAAATTTTTACTTATAAATCTTGATGTAAGAAAGTTTTACGTGTTAAATTTTTTGGTCTAAAAAGACGATAAGACAAGAGAATAATTTATTAAAATATACGGTGCAGCTAAAATCACACCTCTATGTTAACACGTCTGCACCTTTTAAAAACCCGAATCGTAGTTCTAGAATAACAAAGTATTGTTTTTTAAAACAAGACTCAAGTTCACTGACGCATATGCTGAAAACAAAGCGGGTGACACCGTGTATTTTTCATCAGACATGATGTCGAGAAGTTTGCCTGATATAAACTAGATGTTGAAAATTGTTTAAAAACGTATTGTTTTCCTGATTTTTAAAGTATAATGTTCTGTTATAAAATTAATTCAATAGGTCACAAGCTGAAAAAGTTGTTGGAAAAGCAATATTGTTTTGCAAATTGACTGATTTTTTTGTTATTTTTCGATCAAGAAGGTTTCAACTTTAAGAAATCTTTGCAATATTCGTAATGCTGACTGTTTTTCTTTCGCAGCGAAACGCAAAATTAGATGTGAAATCACGTATTGAACCAGTGCAATCTTAGACATAATTCAACTTTGTAAAATAGGTTTTGAAGGGATTAAAAGATTTTCTTAACCAACTGTTCTTTTATTAAGACTTTTAACCACTATTTTCTTGTTTTCAAAGTCACAAAAATTATAAAAGTTTTACGTTGTGCTAAAGAGCGACTTCTTGACTTTTAACAAAATTTTTACTTGAAAAAGTCACAATCAAACCGTTTTGAGGTTAGAAAAACTTGAAGAATTTGCATCAATCGTTGTGCAACGTAAAAAATGCAAGTTTTTTGCATCAACAAGTCAGGCGGTTTAAAAATTGTGACAGACGCAATAGTTTTTATGAGACGAGCCTAAATATTCTTCATTTGTTACTTTTCTGGAGGTAGTTTTCAAAAATAATCTTGGAATAAAAACGTCTTTACTTTGTTTGGTGAAGAGGTAGTTTAAAAACAGATTAACCGGTGTTAAGAAAAAGCGCATTGTTTTGAAACAACTAATAATCTATTGTATCGCTTTTAAAAGAAAAATGGAGCGAAATGCAAAGAAATCTGAAACCGTGCAAAATAATGTTGAAACGTTTTTGCCCTTGTTTAATAGCACCTTTTATGTTTTAAACAATTCATACTCCCAAGCTTCGAGGTTTGAAAAATTATAACATTCACGTAAAACTTTAAAGATTCGAATCAAAATTTAAAAAATTAAATCCATGTTGCTTTTCCACAAAAATCTGCAGCTGACGTTCTGTTGCTGGTATGCAGATACAAATTAAAAAACGTTAAAGAATAGCAAATAATCTCGAATAAACCACAATTTTGTAGGAATCTGTCGGTTTTTTTGTGTTTGAAGAATTTAAAATAATGCAAATTTTTATCTAAAAGTTTCAAAATATGAAACGGTAAGTTTACAATTGCAGACTTTTCAAAAGTTTTTCGAAAGTATAAGCAATATAAAAATTTTTAATTTTCTTGCAAGCCCTATCCACAGTTGACGTTTTAAGAAACATGTTCACGGTTTTTCTTTTGGATATTTTGCAGCTTCCCGATTAAAAGCTATGCAGAATGTCAGACTTTGATTGTCAAATAGATACGGTTTAAATCTTTTACACCGTAGTTTTAAGAACTTAGCACAAATACCAGCGTGAAAAACGTGTAAACGTATATTCATTGTCAATTTTCAAGATACACTAATAGAAATAACTTGTTTGAAACGCGTTTTCTACTTTGATGTTTCTCACTCGAAGAACAAAAACATGTCTTAAGCTCTTGTGCAATTACCATTGTTTGACGCGGATTGTTTCGGACAAGCTTTGAGTGCACAACCAACAAGAATAGATGTCTTGTATACAGGTCCAGCAAAATATCATGCGTCCACAAGGCATGCAAACTGCGTTTTTTTCCTTGTTTTTACATTTTATGCATTTGTCTTCTTTCTCTATGTCCAAAACAAGGTTGAGTAGCTCTTGGCAATTGGAGAAGTTGCAGTTAATTTTTTCCATTTGTTGCAAAAGAGCATAACGGATCTTGGTGTCTTCAATGCCTATGCTTTTTGCATATTTCACGTGAGGGTCAAGCAGCATCATTGCTTCTAATCTTTGACTTTTTTCCTCGGCTGCAACCGTGCTTTGCGTTTGATTGGTCAACATGGTACGTAGCTGATTTGTTGCAGCGGATCGAATTGGATTTTCTATATTTGGTCGATGTAAACCTGGGTGTCTTTGGCATACTTTTTCCACATATTTTACACCTTGTTTCTTTAGAACAAATTCGCACAAAGGAAACCACTTTGCATGCTCGTACCACGGGTTGTCATGCAGTTTCCAGTGAAATAATCGTCCTCCGCAATAGAAACAACTGACACGGTCACCAGAACCCATATAATAAAATCCTGCGTTAACCAGTTCATGCGGCGTTGGACTTTCCTGATCATACCAAGAGTTGGGAAAGGTTCGCATACGATCCTCTTTGTCACACATATGCGGTTTTTGCGGGTTTAAGCAGTGAAACATTTCAGCTTCTAACTCTCGAGAAACAGAATCTTGTGGCATATTTCAATGACGAAACCAAACCACGCTGTCTTATATACACCACTTCGTATGACGTCATGGATTGCATCATGTTTGTAACCGTTGTCTAGGAGACTTTTTAATTGCTGACGTCTCTTTGCAGTAGAAGGACAGCTGCTCAAATCTCGTTACCGACAGCTGAAAGATTACTGACGTGTCTTTGCAGTAAAAAAACAGTTGAAAGTTTAGAACAAAAACTTTGACAAGATTACTGACATTTTTCAGCACAAGAACCAAACTCACAACTTCGTTGCTCGACATAAGTTAGGTTTTAACGCGACTTCGTCGCTTTGGGTGAGAATCAAACTCGCAACTTCGTTGCGCGGCATAAGTTATGTTTCATAGCGACTTCATCGCTCTGCCTGGGAATCATACTCACAACTTCGTTGCTCGATATAAGTTAGGTTTCAACGCGATTTTGTCGCTTTGGGTCAAAATCAAAGTCGCAACTTCGTTGCTCGACATAAGTTATGTTTCATAGCGACTTCATCGCTCTGCCTGGGAATCATACTCGCAACTTCGTTGCGCGACATAAGTTAGGTTTCAACGCGACTTCGTCGCTTTGGGTCAGAACCCAAACTCACAACTTCGTTGCTCGACATAAGCTATATTTCATAACGACTTCGTCGCTCTGCCTGGGAATCGAACTCGTGGGAGTTAGGGTTAGGGTTAGAGCTAGGGTTAGGATACCCCGTCAGATCCGGCACAGCTCCGACGCAGCTCCGGCGCAATTGCTAAGATTGACGCATCCCTAACTACTTATGGGGTAAAAAATAAAAAAAACACAAAAACGTTTTTGCAATGATAATTTAATTGTTAAGGCTATTTGTTTATATAATTAATTTATTGCAATGATAATTTAATTGTTAAAAAAATTTTTCAAGGAAAAATTTTTGGCTTCAATTCAAATTTCGTACAAAAGTTTTCCAAAAAACCTTTTTGACTTTAAATATCATTTAAAGAGAAAAAAAATTTTTTCAATTAAAAGGCGAAAAAGTTGGTTTTAAAAATCGAGGAAAACGCAGAAAAAAGGTCTTCACTGTTATGAACCCAAGCTCTGCAACTCGTAAGCATGTTCCTACTTTTTATTTTCAAAAACTTTTCGTTTCATCAATATTCGCAAAATTTTATTTTAAAATAATAACTGAAAGAAAAGAAAAAACGCAATTTTCTGCACACTGTATGTTGCTTCAAACCTTTCGGAATTTTAACCCCAGAGCAACGTAGGAGAAAAGTTTGTTGGGTACAACCAGCGATAACAACATAGGTCTCCACTTTTGAAAAAGCGAGGGTTGTGTAAGTATTGCTGGTTGTACCCAACAAATATCTTTCTTACGCTGCTCTAGAGCCTTTGTAAAACAAATAAACTACAATAGATCCTACCTTCATTGCAAATATAATCACACACTGTAGTTTCAAGATATCCAAAAGGAAAAGCGTCATCACAAAGATACCTTCCGTTTTCAGGTGACAAAGGATCCGAACATGTTGGTGGTGGGGACACAATTGGAGATATGCCTAAAAATGTTATCAAAATTAAACTTATATTTTTGTAGATTAGGGATGTCCAACCCGCCAATGGTTTTGACGCGGTTTGAAAAAGAATCGATGCCAATTATCTTCAACAATTGCAGAGCTTCTCAACATTTCTATTGACGTGTAGAAAACTCGGAATACAATTGTTTTCGGCCCAGTGGTGGTTTTTCGCTTTAATTGGGAAAAAAGACGTAGAATCAAAGTAAAAAAACCTTTTTGATCTTCAAAAAATTTAGAATTAGAATTGCTGTTATCAAAAAGATTAATCACGAATATCACATTGAAATTAAAGAGAAAATCTAAAAAGAATTGTCATATTAATTACTGCACTGATTGTGGCTCGCGATAAACTTACTAATAAAACTTTGCCCCATGATGCGCAAAAATTCGGCACCATGCTGTAGATTGTAAAAAGAGTTAAAGTTTTTTTTGAAAAGTAATTTGTTGATAATGTACAATAGGCTAAAGGTTACTTTAAAAATTGCTTTAGGCATAAAAAGGGTATTTACGACATACGGAAATAGTCTTAAAACCTGGTGTTGCTGGACTGGTAAAATCAAAATTAAATTAGTTGCAAACTTTTATATTGAATCTTTAACTAGGTTTGTTAAAGAAAAAAATTTTATACAAAGTTACAAGATAACCTGGTCTTTTTAGCAACGTTCTATTTAGAAATTTTTAATAAAAAATATTCTACGTATATAGAAAAAACAAAAATGCTTTTGAATAAAAAATAATTATATCATTTGATTAAATTTTAAAATTTAGTGAGCAATAATTATCGAACTTTTATCAGCTACAAGCATTAAACAATGTAAAATTCAAATAAAATATCATACGGTAAATATATTTTACAAAGTCATATGCTTGTCCTATAACAACAAATGGGAAAACTTACTCACCGTGGGCAGACGCAGCCAGCAGCAATGTAAAAGCAGTTACTGTTTCCATTTTTTTACAATTATGAAGAAAATGTGAATAGACCTATATTCTACTTAAATTTATGAGTCATTTATTTATGGTTCCATTCAAGACAGTCTGTTTGTGTTCCGGTTTTAAAGCGAATTTTCCCGTTTTGTGAAAATCTGTTCATAAGTAAAGCACGTTTTACTAAAATAAAGCAATGAACATACTGATTTGTGAACCAGATGGTTTGGAGATTTTTGCAATGAGTTTGGCAACAAAAAAACAAAAAAATCAAAACGAACAAGTAAAGCCCTAATCAAGGTTCTTTGTAATTGGACGCAAAAAATTTAATTTCGTATAAAATTTCTCGTCAATGTTGCTTTAAAAGACACTTCAACTTTAAAAATACAGTTGGCTTAAATAAATTCTCTGTCATACAAAATTATAAGATGACCAATGTTATTGACAGTATCGTTTTAATTCCTTAGATTGAAGGTAATCTTTAAAACGGGTGATTTTTTGAGAATAGTTTAATCCAACTCTTACCAGAAGAACTTGTTTGGAATTATGAACTGGAAAAGATAGACGGTTTATATAAAAAGAGAAAACATCAGAAATGACGGCGTCTCCTTATATCAAACGCTTATTCGTTAAGTTTGCCATGGCCAATGATTTTTTCTGACGAAAGTTAGTTTAAAGTTAAACTGCATAAAGACTTTCGGGTATATTATAGGTCTAATAGATCAAAGCACCTTGTTTTTCTATATTCTCTGAAAAATCTGTAAGTAGGTCTAGTATTTTGAAACACCAAATATTGCAAATTTTCGGGAAATACATGTATAATATGTTTCAAACTACTGTCAGGTTTTTCAGGTCAACATTTGGTCTTGGTAACCTGAGCCGGAGCGAATCATGTATTTTGAGTTTACGAATTCCCAGAAAGATTTGATGAAGGTTTTAAGACTTACATATCATCAAATCAGCACAGATGTGGTTGTGTGTTTGGATAACAAGAAATTAACTTTTGAAATGTTTTGTTGATGGAGTTTCCGAAATATTTAATTGGTCTGTTTCACGTTAGGTAAACCAGTTGGTTTGATGAGGATGGCTCCATTTGGCCTTGAAAGGTTTCGTCCTTTAGTAGGCATGCATGGAAGGAAAAATTAAGCTTTGATTTCAGGCATGCAGATCGTCGAGACTTTGAAGGGAGTCCGAGTCCAGGGTCCAAGCCCCAGTTCAAGTCCCAAATTTGCAATGGCTTTTAAACAAAGTTTTGGAGGCATTGGACCTGTATCCGGACTTACAGCTACTGTATCTGTAAAACTCAAGAAAAACGGGAGCTGAAACTGGTTCAATTTAATTTCTTTTCTCTTGGAATAACTATATTTCATAACTAATTTTTTTGGATTTTATGGGTTCGAAATTCTGATTTTTTAATCAAATTAAAAATTTTTAGTTTAATTACAGTCGATTTGAATGGTTTGATATTCCTCCTCGTACTTTGTTTATTTTTTTTTCCTTTTTACGCTTTTTTACTGCCACTGGCCCAGATGGTCTTATTCAAAGCAGCCTTGAAAAAACAGAAGTTATTAATAATTATTATTTTACTACAAGACTGATGGACAAGTGGGCCATATTTTTATCCCAAGGGCCAAATATTTATTCGGAACCGGACAGGGTTCTTTTTATAAATCATAGCTTGGAAAAAAGTTGTTTTTGTGTTTGAAATCCAATTAAGAAAAACTGAAACAAAGTATTTAATCTACGAGCAAACCTAAGCTTAGTCTGTTTTTTGCTTTTCATTTTTGTAAAGTTTTCAACAAACCTTTGCATAACTTTTTTTTGGGTAAAATTGGAAGGTCAGCACAGAAAGTAGCACACACAATATTGCTCAAAATAAAACATTCAAAGAGAAGCTGATAAATTTAGACTCGGTGATAACCCGAACGCTTAGTTTGAATCATTATTTGTTTGTATCTATATGCACTACAAAGTCTAAACCAGGGGTTCAGAAAAGGGCCCCTCGGTTTTCAAAGAGGAACACGAGCAGAAGCCTTTTTTTTAGTCTTCAATAGTCTTTTGGGAAGAAATAGGAAGTTGGTGCGAAGGAGACGGACGTTGAAGACAGGACGGTTTGGAGAAAGATGATACGCTGAGGCTACCCCAGATTGAAGGGAAAAGCCGAACGGAGAAGAAGAAAAAGTCTTTTGGGAAGAAAATTAAGAAACCAGAGACAGTTTCAAAGTGATGACCCTTTTTTTATTCTTCATAGTTTTTTGGGACAATTTTCTAAGCAGGAAACCACAGGTTTTTAGAGTCTCTAAAAAGGAGATATGGACCATGAGAGTTTGAGAACCACTGGTATAAACCTTAGAATGAACTAATTTTGACATTTGACAGTACACATTACAACACTAACATATTGGTAAAAATAGCGTTAACTTGCTGTTTAAGGTGATTGCATTCTGTACAAAAAATTGATTCTATTGAGTTTTCAATGCCCCGTTTCCTAATAATCGCTCAACATTGACTTGGTTACTGCTTTTTTTTAAAACAAAGCCACCATTGTAAGTAAGCCACATAACTCTATTTGAGATTATACTAAAGCGCCTTTTCTAAAGCCACCACAAAGTCACTCAAGTAGATTGAGCATTAAACTCTCGTTCATTTGCTCGTAAGCCTTCATGCAAACTCATTGAATCATCCCGGCGATTTTTTATTAAATTATATACAACGAACACAAAATCAAAAAAAATGCTTAACATAAATTTTGTCCAGAGTTTTTAGAAAACCAGGAGCTCAGTAGCCTTGAGCTTCAATTAAATTATGCTCTGATAAGATATTGTTTTGAAAATGCTTTTATAAAACAACTAGCTCCCTGCCTCAGCCCTCACAATTTTTCGTTACCGGCCTGCTATAAAGCAAGTCCTTGAAGTCCTATAGAAATATTAGTCAACGAGTTGTAACGTTTAATAATGAAAAGATAAACATGCACTACACAAAATAATATCACAAATTTTTAAAAATAACTTCTAGATTAATTTAATTATTTTTCGTTAAAAATAGATCAAATCACAATCGTAGCCATAGCGCTGAACGTACTCATTGCAACTTTACAAATACGTGTACCAACAATGCTTAAAACACATTCTGTATAAAAAGATAATCAACACGAAACACAATAACAAGAATTTAGTTCAAAAACTTCATCAGATAAAGTTTTTAGATCGAATAAATTGGGCACCTGCATTTCATTCATCTGAAACAAAACCAAATATATTTATAGGCTTAATTAAAAAATTGCAACAGCGAACTCGGTAAATTTTATTTGTAAATGAACAAATTTATAATATTTTTACAAAAAAATACGTTTGGTAAAAATTGTTTTTGTTATTTTTAAAATAATTACACGTTAAAAACATTAACATCAATAAGCCAAGCATGCCGCCTGCTTTTATTCCGGCCGCTGGAACACTTTCACCAATTCAGATTTAGTTTTCGCTAGCGTACGTCCTTACAGTCGCTTACCGGATAAACGTACTCTTGAAAAGTTTTCCAGGTCGCAACATCAACCTTCGCTTATTAAACCACCAATGTTTGCTCTATCAGTGCCAAGCATGCCTGTTAAGGCGTATTTACAGCCGTTTGGAGTACTTTTTTTAGCGTCTTTGTTTGTTTTATTGACACTCAAATCCACTCAAATTCACTCATATTCACTCATATTCACTAAACTAAGGAATAGAATTGGGGAAGCCGTGTCAACTTTTCAAATAAAACGAGAGAAAAAGAACATTGTGCACTGAAGTTGACTATTTTTATTATTTGAGCACAAGCTTTCGTGGGCTACTGCGCACTTCGTACAAGTTAAAGGTACTTCTTACAAGTTAAAGGTACTGCAATGGGAACAAAAATGGCTCCTCAGTATGTTAATATTTTCATAGATAACCTGGAAGAAAACTTTTTACAAAATACCCATAATAAACCATTAATATACCTCAGATACATTGATGACATCTTTTGTTATGGACACACGGAGAGGAAAACCTATTGCAATTTTACAAAGATTTTAACTCAGAGGACCCGGACATTCACGTTACAATGAACCACTCGACCGAAAAAGTTAATTTTCTGGACACCACTATTAGACTAAAAAATAACACACTCCAAACTTAATTATATAAAACCCACCCATTCCCAAACATATTTACACCCCACCAGCTCCCATCCCCCACACATCTTTGTCTCCATAATTTTTAGCCAAGCTCTACGCTACAAGCGTATCTGCTCTGACAAAGAAGAAATAAATTTACAATTGAAAACTTAAAAAATGCGTTTACTGCACTTGGATACAAACCCAAAACTGTCAAAAACCAAATCATTAAGGCCATGTCCATTCCCCGAGAAGCCCTTCTCAAATACCAAACCAAATTAGAATCTTATCGCACACCCCTAGTCCTCACTTACCACCCCTATCTTAGACCTATCAACAAAATCGTCAAAAATTTGCAACCTTTACTAAACAAAGACCCATATCTTAACCAAATCTTCTCTGCACCACCACTTACATCATATCGTCAACCCCCTAACCTCAAACTTCTACTTACATCTGCCTCCTTACCAAATGAACGTTTCATCACGGGCACCTTTCCTTGCAATTCTCCTAAATGCCATCTCTGCCCTAACTTAAACACTAATCCTACAATAACTGGTCCTAACGGAGTCCCTATAAAAATCTCCGGAAATTTTAGCTGCAATTCATCAAATATCATATATGCAATTTCATGCAATCTCTGCCCTAAAGCAATGTATATTGGAGAAACAAGCAACTCAATCAGACAACGGATGAACGGACACAGGAGCGACATCAAACACAATAGAAACAAACCAGTAGCCGAACATTTCTATAAACCCGACCATACTTTGGACAATCTCAAATTAGCAGTAATCAAGGAAGTTAAAGGCAAAACAAAGCAACAACGGGAAGTGAAAGAACAAAAAATTATTTTCAAACTCGATTGTATTAACCAAGGTTTAAATAAAGATTATTCATTTATGTCTAACTACGTGTAATATTTATTTTTGTAAACTTGAGGGTCATTTATGTTTTTCACTTCTTTCTCCATTTCGCATCGTTTTATACTTGCATGCCATTTTCTCGCATTTGTTTTTTGCTTAAATAGCTGTAATTTACTGTACTGCCATATTTTCTCAAACTTAGTCTTTTTCACCGATATTTTCATATTTCATTAAGTCACATATGTCTGTTTGTTACGTTTAATGCCGTTGTGTAAAACTTGTTTTGATTGCATTTTCATTCTATTGCACCTGACGAAGTGGGCAGTAGCCCACGAAAGCTTGTGCTCAAATAATAAAAATAGTCAACTTCAGTGCACAATGTTCTGTTCTCTCATTTCACTAAACTAAGCTACACACTCATATTCACTAAACTAAGAACAAATTCACTCGAGAGCGATAATTGGAAGCTTAGATGAGCTTAGAATGAGGTTAGATAAGTGAGGTTTGATAAGTGCAGTTCTCAGGTAGGTTTTACAGTCTAAGGAATTTAAATAATTTTTTTAAAATAGATAAATGTATAAATTAGAAAGATAACCGTTTCAATCTTAATTATTATGTTTAGTATAATTGTAAAAAAAAGTTTTTTTTATACATTTGCTTAGTTTAAGACTGGAATTTTGCTGTCATTAAATTATTTAATCAAATTTAATATTTGCTAATTTTGCAAACCATTGTTCATTTCATCTAATTAATAGAAAACTTATATTTACTGCAACATTTATTTACAAACGTAGTTATTAATTTAGTAAATATTTTTTTAAATGCGAACTTGTTTTTCCAATAGTATTTTTATCCTGTTTGCAGCTTATTTTTTAATGCTGTATAACATATATTAAATAGAAAAATTGTTTTAAAAAATTATTGTAAAATTGTGTAGGGTTAAAAATGTACTGGAAAATAAAAATGTTTTTATTTCTACTAGAATGGTTGCTGCCATTTTATTACTTTACTATCATCACAAAAAATCAATAGAATCCACCATGTGTAGACCAAGGCCGTACATAATTGGTGCCTCCCGTTTTAGGTGCCTTATAAACAGATCTCTTAATTTATTGAAAAGATTTGATGCAAATAAACAGATCTCTTAGTTTCTTACTTAAAATCATTACATTTTGCTTGTGTGTATGTAATAGCAGTACTAAAGTATGCGTTTTTTAAAATATATTTTTTAATTGAATCTATTTTAAAAAACAATTTCTTTATGCTTGTGATTGCACTCTCCATTGATACAAGGATTTTTGAAAGGGGTGCGAGCCATACAACTACAATCTAATATGCTTAGCTGGTAAAAAAGGTCTTCGCTTTGAATCAGTCTCTGGTTTTTTCTAAGACCGGGCCATTGCAAAATGCCCCCCCTACCTACGCTACTGTTTCTAAAATGTTTTTAGCAAGTAGTATCAAGGCTGCGCCTTTATTTATTAACTTTTGTAATTTCTTAATTTTCAATATCAGCTAGTTTTCGTTTGCTTTATTGCAAATTTCTATGCAATTTAGTTTTACTGCTTTGTTTTTACCAAGATGTTTACTAATTGATTAACTTGTAAAAATTAAATTTATTGCTTATTTTTGCGTTTGAAATCTTCGGAAGTCACTGAAGAAAAAATCCTGTAATGTTTTTTGTGTTCAATGCATGTATTAAAAAGCATCTTTTCTTTAAGATGCTTCTAATTTTTTTCTACCCCACGAACAGTATGGTAATCGTGTAATGGTACATTCTCAATCAGTTTCGCCATAAAAGTAATAAGCTATCACTGACCTTTATGGTCGCGTGAAAGTTGAACGCTTTATGTCGTCATCTTTGTTTCATCCTTCTGACTTCACTTATGGCTTTATCTAGGTGAAATGTACCTAGAACCAAATTAATAGCCTTCATCTTCAATCGATCTAACTTTTTGCTCGAGTTTTTATGATTGTCATATTAAATCGGACCCGATGCTTCTGTATCTGCGCATCTGTACCCTCTTTTTTGGGAAAAGACAGGGGATTTAAATGGGTCGAAAAGGCAGGGGAAAGTTGCCCGCTTCCGGCACTCCTGGTTCCACTGCAAAAACTAAATAGCCTTTTATGATTAATTTATTGCTAAATTATGCAACAATTTCCCCAAACAAGTATTTTAAACTAGATAATTCATGTTGTTGCTATATTTCATAGCAGAGCATAAAATAAAACTAATGGTTAAGATGAAAAGCTTCGATGTATTTGCTAAATATTTTACAATAGTTACCTTAAAATAGAGTAATCAGATCTCTTACACTTTAGTATTGTCCCTAATTTCAACTGTTGATTGTGATACATTGTAGTGTGATTGTGTTGGTAAAAACCTTACACTGATGGAGGACGCGATCGACACAATGCCGGTTCAACTCTTACTCTTGGGTCCGCAACAATATAACAAAAAGTGTGAAAAAATATACATTGTAAAGAATGTCCATATATTGTCATAGATAATTGCCGCATTGATTTCACTGGTCAACACGATTTTTCTTGCATGGACTTTTTCAACTGATTTTGGGTAATTTGGAGGCGCTGAATCCAAATTTGGTGTTAGTTTTTGCTCATCACGTCACGTTTTTGAGATATGAAAATTTAATTTTTTAAAAAATTGCTAATTTTTGCCAAAAATTAAAAAATTTATGCTGCGTTTAAGTGCCCTTAAGTGGAATAATGTTTACAATGGAAGGCAGCATCTCCTTTAAAATGACTTTTCAAAGCTATTTGTAATCTTAAACCGTGTTTGTGTATTATTGACCACATCATATATAAAAATAAATACGTGAAATATATTAAAAATACACAATCTGGAGCATTATGCTCAGCACAGGTACGACATCAATGAAATTCTAAGTATTTTTGTTTTGTGTCATTTTCACAAAATTACATTAGCAGGTTTAAGCAAAACCAAGCAAAAAATATACGAAAAACTAACACTGTCACATTGCAACAATCAGTACGACTGTACACAAATTCAACGCATAGTTTAGCACCAACGAAATCACATTATGGCATCAAAAAATTTTTTTTTGTTGCTAATCTTTTATGAACTGCGTTAGGGACATCTCTCATGAAACTCCAGCAGTAATCTGCCATCATGTTGCAGTTCCATCGACCTTGATAACGTTCTTCCATCACTTTCACATCCTCATGGAAACGCTCTCCTTGCTCCTCACTAACGTCGCCAAGATTCGCGGGAAATTCACTGAGGTGGCTGTGCAATTAGTGCACTTTAATGCTCATTCGGCACCCAAGGTCTTGTAGGCTGAGAAGAAGCTTCTTTACCAACTCTATATAATTGCCAGCTCTCTTATTACCAAGGAAGTTATGGACCACTTTAGAAAATGCTTTCCAAGCTCGAGCCTCAACGACACTCATTGTAGTCACGAAATACTGGTCCCTGAGCAACGTTCTGATCTGAGGCTCATCAAATATCCCTGCTTTTTTCTTCTCATAGCTAAGGCCAGGAAAAGTTGAGCACATGTATCCAAAACAGTATCCAGAACGATCAAGTCCTTTGAAAAATTGCTTTATTAGTCCAAGTTTGATGTTTAGTGGCAACAAAATGATGTTTTTCCGATCAACCAAGGGGTTATTGACAATATTCTTTTCTCCAGGTTTATTGTATTCCTTAATGGCCATTCTTTTCTTACCCAATGCTCTTCGTTGGCTCTACTATCCCAGTAGCATAAAAAGCAAGGATATTTGGTATGACCTCTTTATTGCTCTAATAGGAAATTCACCATTTTTAAATTCACACATATCAACCACTGGCCCAGATGGTAGGTGCTTTGGCCCAGATGGTAGGTGCTTTCACGCAGCCTGGGCCGTGAGTAAGTCTGCTCATTGATTTTAAAGATGACAGACCGAAACCGAACCTACCAAAACGGAAGGGTATCCACCCACTCCGATGTGGGTCTGCTAATCGGCAAACGTCCTTTTCAGGATGGGACAATGCTAGGATAAAACTGCCCTTTACAGGACACATTGCCAACAAGTTCCGAAGACCCACTATTCTTCAGCTGAACATCGAAGGCCTCACTACAAGCAAGATAAACGTTCTTCATCACCTCGCTGTGCAGTCTGGGCACTCGTCATCCTACTGCAGGAGACCCACTGCACTGATGCAGAAAAGTTGGTACTTCCAAACTACCAACTAGCTGGGTCTTCTTTAAGCAGGAAGCATGGCCTTGCCACGTTTGTCCACGAACGATTGAGATACACGCTTTTGGACCAATCTCCACCGACATCGGAGATCGAGTGGTTGCGTGTGGACGTTGATGGCTATAAAATAGTCAATGTCTACAAACCACCGCCAACGCAATTGCGAACCCTGGATCTCCCAGTGTTTCCTCACCCCTGTCTGTACGCTGGCAATTTTAACTGTTGTCATGCTGATTGGGGTTATGACGACAACAGTCCGGACGGTGAGTGCTTGGCTGGCTGGGCAAGTATTAATTGTCTTGCCCTCCTATATAATGCCAAGGACGCTGCCAGTTTTTATTCCGGCGGCTGGAACACTGGCACCAATCCAGATCTAGCTTTCGCTAGCGTAGGTCCAAACAGTCGCTTACCGGATGACGTGTCCTTGAGAAGTTCCCCAGGTCACAACATCGACCTTTGCTTATTACACCACCAAGGTTTGCTATGGTAATGCCAAGCATGCCTTTTAAGCGATGGAACTTCCGCAAGGCCAATTGGAGTCATTACATTGCTTTGACGAATAAATTCGCAAAGACTTTGTTGCCGCCTGATTCACTTGATGTAGATGCGGCTTACCAGGACTTCTGTAACACCATTAAGAAAGCAGCCAAAAAGACTATCCCACACGGGTATCGAAATAACTATATTCCGTGTTGGGATGCAGAGTGTGAATCCCTCTATAAAAACTTTCTGCAGTCTCCTCAGGGAGACGACTCAAGTTTGGCTGGTACAGCTCTGCTTGCCAAGCTTGACAGAAAGCGGAGGGATCGATGGTCCAAGGCAGTTTGGAGCATTGCCTTCTCACACTCTAGTCGAAAAGCGTGGAGTATTTTGAACAACCTTACAGGTAGGTCACGACACTCTCCTCGTCACTGTCCCGTTTCAGCCGATGCTATTGCATCTCAGCTGATTAGAAATGGGAAATACGAGGCTGTTGACCACAAGTCTTCTCGACTTGTCTCTCAAGAAGTGTCTGACCTTTGGAGGGCCACAACACCAGACGCAGTAAATATCTCTGACAATTTTTCACAGAGAGAATTTGCTGCTGCCCTTCAACGTTTAAAACCAGGTAAAGCTCCGGGACCTGATTCCATCTGCCCAGAGCTTATACTCCATGCCGGAGCTGCTTTGAAGTCCTGGTTACGTGACTTTCTTTCTTCCTGTTCGCGCCGACTCAAAATTTCCAAGGTCTGGAGAAGAGCGCTTGTGGTCGCGATCCCAAAACCAGGAAAGCCCGTGGGGGACCCAAGGAGTTATCGACCGATATCTCAACTCTGTGTCCCCTACAAGATCCTCGAGAGGCTTATCTACGCCCGCGTTGAACCATTAATCGATCCGCTGCTCCCTAAAGAGCAGGCTGGGTTCCGACGTGGGAAGTAAACCGTAGATCAAGTTGTTCTGCTAACCCAAGACATCGATGATTTTTTCGAGGCTAAAAAGAAGGCCGGTGCCGTATTTATCGATCTGACAGCTGCTTATGACACTGTCTGGCACCGTGGCCTTACCTGCAAGCTGCTGAGACTACTTCCGGATAAGCACATGGTCAAAATGCTCATGGAGCTTGTCCAAAATCGAAGTTTCACCCTTACCACCGGTGACAGCAAGCAAAGCAAGCTATGCCGTCTTAAAAACGGCGTTCCTCAGGGATCGATCTTGGCTCCCCTCCTATTTAACTTGGAGGTTGAAGCTCAGTCACACTAAGACGGTGACGGCAGCCTTTTACTTAAATAACCGAGAGGTCAAACGTGAGCTAAAGGTCTACAACAACGGTGGACTTTACCGTTCTGTCCAACCCCTACTTATCTTGGGATAAAACTGGGCAGATCGCTCACGTTTCGTCACCATTTAGTGGCATCGCGCAAAAAACTATCCTCGCGCGTCACACTGCTGAGGCGATTCGTGGGCTCGGGATGGGGTGCTGGTGCTAAAACACTACGCATAGCCACCTTATCTCTAGTCTACTCAACACCTGAGTACTGTGCGCCAGTCTGGTGTCTCAGTGCTCACACTCGCCTCATTGACAATGTCTTGAACGACGCCTTGTGCATAGTCACTGGATGCCTGCGTCCCACTCCAACGGACCACCTACCTATACTCTCAGGCATCCAGCCAGCTGAGCTTCGCCGACTGGGGGCGACACTCTCCTTGGCTTACCGTGGATCTCTGGAACCCGATCATATTTTGTATGGTCTCTTAAGTGGGTCCTCAGATACTGGCCAAGTGAAACTAAGATCCAGACGCCCGTTTGTGCCAGGTGCGCGGAATCTTTTGTACAACCTTGCCAGACTTGGCATCCGCGCCTCTGAATGGACAAATTACAAATGAAAAACGGAGTACTGTGAAAATGCTTCCAGGTTCCGTGCTTTTATGCCCGAGATCGGTGCCAGGCCTGTTGGGATGGGCTTACCCCGAGCAGCTTGGGTTAAGCTCAACCGCCTGCGGACTGGTGTTGGGCGATTCCATTCGTCCATGCACAAATGGGGTCTCGCTCCTTCACCGAATTGCGAGTGTGGCGCCTCTGAGCAAACCGCAGACCATGTACTAACAGCGTGCCCTATACATCGGGCACCACATGGAGCACGAGGTCTGACGGTTTTGGATGACGAAACTCGATGCTGGCTGAATAACATCACTGCCAGCATTTGATCCAGGCAGTGCAGCAGTCTGGGGTAGTAAAAGGATAAACCCTCGGCCCCAGTTCTGTTTGTGTCTGACCTGGAGTGGATGCCCTTCAAACGATGACGACGAACCACTGGTGAACGCAGTACTTCAGTCTTTCAAGCACAACCTTGATGTTTTTGTAGTTTTCCTTCAGAGTGACAGAGTGTCCTATAGGGATGGATCCATACTGGTTACCATTATGGAGCAGGACACACTTAAGGCTTCTTTTTGAGCTATCAATAAAAAGTCTCCAGTCATTTGAACGATTTGCAGACAAACTCATAGCAAGAAGAAGCCCCTCAACATCTGTACAGTAAACAAGCTGGCCATCAGACCAAAAGTACTTTCTTAATTTCTCTTCCCGGTTACGATAAAATGAAACACTTGTACCAGCTTTGAGAAAATGTTTTTCCTGCAGTCTGGAAGCCAGAACTTCAGCGGATTACTTTGGCAAATTTAAATCTCGTATCAAATCATTCAATTCAGACTGACTATACAAAGAAACTCGGCCAGCATTCCATGCCTCGTGCGCTATATCCTGTTCTTCGTCATCATCATCAGAATTGGTTGAAGACGTGGAAGACCTAAGCTGGTCCTCATCAATGTCCGGAAGCTTGGTGAAAATGGGTATCAATGTCCGGAAGCTTGTGAAAATGGGTACAGTTCGTTTTTAAAATTGGGGAATCAGTCGCATAGCAGAATGTATATTTGAGTATTGCAAGTGTTGCTTGTTTTTCTTGTTGAATCCTTTGACATTTACGATGCAGAAGTAGCAGTCATCCACGTGGTTTTTTGGTTCTCTCCATACCATTGGCACACCAAATTTGAGCTTTGCATTCTTTCCTTGAAACCAGGATCTCAATGTTTCGACACACGTTGTGCAAACTTGGTGAGGCGCCCAACTTTTGTCCTGGTCACCAAGCGGTACTCCAAAATAAGCAAGGTAAATTTTTTTGATAAAACTATTGATATTACGTCTTTGAGGTGGTAAAGTAAAACAACCACAGATATAACAGAAAATATCTGGGTCATTGCAACATTTTTTTCGCTTGGAAGTCACAAACATGTTAAGACCTTAACGTAAGATGAAACAGAACAAAAGCTTTAAAAATACTGAACTGTAAATATTACTGAACCTGTAACATATTAACAAACACTTCTGTTTAGAAACTATTGCTGTTACAAACAAACATATGTTTCAGAAGAACAACCTTTCTTAACCTTACTACCTTGTCTGCAAACTGCAATTTTTGTAACTTCATGGCTAGTTCTCGTATCCAACATCAAAATAAGAAGTTGAGCTTTTCACGACTTTCCGGCGCCATAAACAATACCATGGCCTTTTTTCCCATTTCGCAAAACTGGTTTAAACACTATGCTTTTGAAGTTGCTTTTGTGCTTGATTAATGGCATCAAACATCTGAGCGAATGATCAACTTTCACAAAATGCAGCACTAAAAAACATGCAAATTGCACAAAAACGTAATGTGATAGAGAAAATCTGAGCTCAGATTCGGATTCACCTTCCCAAAGTTACCCTAACTCCGTTCTGAAAGTCCATGCAAGAAAAAAAAAAATTTTTTTTGTTGACCAGTGTAATCACTTGTAAAATAAAATGAAATAATAGACGATTTTGGAAATTTAAAATTTCTTCTTAACTGTGCAATTTTTTGTATCTTGTAAAGCTTTACTAATAAGCCAAGCAGCGGTATTCATATTCGTTTTTAAAATTGAAAAAATTTAGATTTAAGTTAAATTTGTATTGAATGCTATTTGGATGTTTTAGATTAACTCAATAATATTTGAATAGGTTTATTGAAGTAACAACATTTTACAAGACTTCAATAAAAGTTTAAACCAAAAATTAAATACACTTAAACTCTAAAACGAAAAACCAATAAAGTAATTAATTTAAATGAACAACCTAAAAAACGACCTTCAACTATTCGACAAAATAACAACTGACAAAACCAAAGTGTAAACGGAATGTGAAATAACAGAAACGACAGAAATCAACGCATTGGAGAAAAGGCGCAATGCGTGGCATCATAATAAAGAACTTTGTTGATTACATAGTTCATTCACCCCTCCTAAAAAAATAAACGTTATTCTCGGTCTACACCATAACGGAGTGGGGGAACGCCTTTATTGCGAACATCTATGGTGTGTCCCATTTAAATTAATTGCTTTATTGGTTTTTCGTTTTAGAGTTTAAGTGTATTTAATTTTTGGTTTAAACTTTTATTAAAGTCTTGTAAAATGTTGTTACTTCAATTAAACCAAAAATTTTAAAAGTTGGAACGAGAGTTTGAACGATGGCCGCTACAGGGTTTAGCGAGATTTTGAAACCTAACCGATTTAAAGTCGACCCAAACGCTCCAGGAGCTACTAAACTTTGTAAGCATTGGCTTAAAACATTAGAAAACTTTTTAGAATCAGCTGCAACTTATGCTAGAGCACAAGAGATTGAAGAACCAAACAGATTTAAAGTGCTTTGCGCTTATGTCGGCGCTAGCGTATACGAACTGATCGAAGATTGTAAGGACTATGATGCGGCCATGCTTAAACTGCACGTCACTACGTCAAGCAACCTAATGTCGTTTTCTCGAGACACTTGTTAGCTACAAGGAAACAAAAACCAGGCGAATTTTTGCAGGAGTTTTTACAAGCTTTACAGATTCTGAGTAAAAATTGTCAATTTCGAGATGTTTCCGCGGAAGAATATAGACAAGAACTTGTTCGTGATGCATTTGTTAATGGACTGGCTTCGCATCACAATCGACAGCGGCTTTTAGAAAATACTGAACTCACCGTGGATCGTGCCTACACAACGGCTATGTCTCTCCATATGGCCCAGGAACATTCTGCTGTTTACTATTCGGAAACCAGAGTAACAGCTACTGTGTCCCCTAAAGATGAACCAACCGCGACAAAGCAAGCCTTAATGACGACGACGAGAAGACAGTGTTTCTTTTGCGGCCGAGCTTACCATGAACGCAAATATTGTTTTGCAATAAATTCTACCTGTTTCTCTTGCGGAAAGATTGGACACTTCTCCCGTGTTTGTATGTCAAATAACGGCTCTTGGAAAAGGTTAAAATCTACAAATCAAAGTACAACCTTGTCTTTGGCACCACTTACATCTATGGCGTGTCCGGGAAATTTGTTGAGATCTGCAATATTAGTGAATTTAAATGGTAAAAATCTTACTGCTCTGATTGACTCCGGGAGTTCAGAAAGTTATATTAATTCAAAAGTATCCAAAGACCTGAAACTTAAAGTGTATCCGTCTAGACGTGAAAAAAATGGCATCCTCAGCGATGAAAATGAAATCAAATGGATTTTGTCTTGTTGACCTAGAATTAAAAGGTAACAAATACGAGTCGACTAGACTCAATGTTTTTGAGAATCTCTGCAGTGATGTAATTCTAGGGCTAGATTTTCAAGGCCGTCACCAACGCGTGATATTTGAATTCAATGGAGAATCGAATGACTAGGTAATTTCTGGGAAGTCAACTTGTGCTGTTACCGCTGCTTCAACTGATGCTGTATCTCTTTTCTCAAATTTGGCACCCGAAGCGAAACCTATTGTCACGAAATCCCGCAGATTTAACCAAGAAGACCGAGAGTTTATTCAAAGAACGATTGACAAATGGCTAGAAGCAGGAATTATTCAGTCGAGCTCCTCATCTTGGCGCGCACAGGTAGTTGTTGTTAAAGATTCTTTCAATCGGCAGCGAAAGCGTTTATGCATAGATTACTCGCAAACTATAAATATTTACACACAACTCGATGCTTATCCTCTTTCCCGAATTGACGATATGATTAATGAACTGTCTTAATACTCCGTATTCTAGACTTTTGATCTGCGTAGTGCTTACCACCAAATTGAACTCGTTTTGTCAGAACGTAAATACACCGGTTTTGAAGCTAATGGTAAATTATACGAATTCACACGAATACTTTTTGGTGTAGCCGCGTTTCAACGAACAATTTCTCAATTTACTAAAGAAGAAAACTTAACCAATACGTATGCGTACCTAGATAATGTTACTGTAGCTGGTTCCACTCAACTTGAGCATGACCGTAATGTGAAAGCATTTATTGATGCAAAACTTTACGTTAAATCAAAACAAAACTATTAGCTCTGTCTCTGATATTAAAATTCTTGGGTACATTGTTGGAAACAAATGCATTAAGCCCGATCCTGAACGCATGAAACCGTTGTTAAACTTACCGCCGCCTGATAACTTTAAAACCCTCCGTCGAGTGCTTGCGTATTATGCAAAAACTTGTTTGCGTGTAGGGCATGTTTGCGTATTATGCAAAAACCATAAGTTTTTTTGCTGATAAAGTACGACCTCTTGCCGAATGTAAAAAGTTTTCCTGTGACAGATAGTGCTTTAAAATCTTTTGAATTGTTGAAAACGGAATTAGCTAAGGCCGCTCTGCGATCAGTTGATGAGTCTTTACCATTCACCGTTGAATGCGATGCATCAGACGTAGCAGTTTCTGCGACTTTGAATCAAGGAGGGCGCCCCGTAGCGTTCATGTCTCGAACACTTCAAGGGAGCAAGCGGCACTACCCCGCTTTTGAAAAAGAAGCCACTGCAATAATTGAAGCCGTCAGAAAGTGGTCACTTTTGTTGTCACGCAACACGTTTACTCTGGTAACCGATCAACGATCAGTATTTTTTATGTTCGATAGTCGACGCCGTACCAAAATTAAGAACAACAAGGTTCAACAATGGCGTATGGAACTGGTTTCGTTTTCCTATGTCATACAATATCGTCCAGGACAGCAAAACGTGGGACCTGACACTCTTACAAGAGCTGTGTGTGCTACGAATTCAGATAGTCTTAGCAGACTTCAAGATTTGCACGAGAAGCTTTGTCACCCAGGAATCACTCGAATGCTCCATTTTGTAAGAACAAAAATTAAATACACTTAAACTCTAAAACGAAAAACCAATAAAGTAATTAATTTGAATGAACAACCTGAAAAACGACCTTTAACTACAGTATTCGACAAAATAACAACTGACAAAACCAAAGTGTAAACGGAATGTGAAATAACAGAAACGACAGAAATCAACGCATTGGAGAAAAGGCGCAATGCGTGGCATCATCATAAAGAACTTTGTTGATTACATAGTTCATTTATATTAGCGTTAAAAAACGTTTGCGGTGTACACGAATATAGAATACTAAAAAAAAAAGATTTCTAACAAAAAATAATTAGAATTAGAAAATAGTTTTAACTACTTGTTTAACAAAGTTTGATTTTTTGCAATAGAATACTTACGCACACATTTCGGAACAGGTTTTGTGAACTCAGGCATTCCAGTATTTTCGTTTATTTCGCACATTGTATTTTCTTTTCCCACCCCTGTAACGTCTGAAAGTATGTATAACACAATTTCATACAACTCGTTTAGCTTATTTGAAAAGCATCAGCTAAACTTGTTGTACAACTTTATATCTATCTTAAAATTACAATCAACTTGATTAAGCTAGAAATTTTACAATTAAAAATTGGAGAACTTGTATGAATAGAGATCTTAGATTAATTTTTTTTGTATATAGACCTAACTGGCCATTAGTCAGTCCTTGCACGGAAAATTATTCACAATGAGATTAAGTTCAAATTAAGACCGGTCCGAGAATAAATTGCTTATTTTTGCCGGATGCTTCTCCGTCTAGTTCAAATTTTAGGAGTTTGGCCTTGGGCCTACGCCGAAAGTTGACCTAAATTTTTTGGCGTCCGACTTAAAAGGCAGCTGCAGTTTGTTTGTACTTGATTTTATTTCGAATTTACGTTTTTACGTCATTATAGGCCGACTTACGTTTTACAAGAATTTATTATTTTAATCACACTTTATATCAGTGTTGCTCAACCTGTGTGCCTCAAAACTTTTAAAAAAACATTAGTCCATTGTTCCGCGACCTTTTTTTTTGAGAACACAACAAAGTAGATACTACTATTTAGAAGTCCATGAGTACGTAGAACGTATCGAGTCTCTTTCCCTGCTTTTTTTTTAAATAAACACTACTTTTTGTGGCAGTGCTCATACTCGCCTAATTGATAAGCCCAATAACGATGCTTTGCTCATAGTGACCGGATGCCTGCGTTCCACATCAACGGACAATCTTTTTATCTTAGCAAGCATCCAACCAACTGAGCTCGCCGCCCAAAGCCGTACTGTCTTTAACTCGCCGTGCTCAGGAGCCAGAAAATAAAACCCATAAAAGGTCTTCTGTCTCCACTTAATGAACAACTACGGCAACTTAAATCAAGACACTAATTTGTGCCTGCTGCACTGGAACTGTGGAAGCATCCCACCCATGCAGTCAGGCATCAGTGTTGCACAATGGCGGAATATAGGTGGAGCGTGGAGTGGCAAAAAACAACTCTCGACTCTATATATTTATTAAGAATTTCAGCCCAACGCCACCAGGAATTAATTTTCCCAGACCTGCATAGCCTAAGCTTAACCGCCTCCGAACCGGCATTGATCTATTCCGCTCAGAAATGTACAGATGGGGTATGGCTTTTACGGCGGTCTGTAAGTGTGGCGCAAAGGAGCGGACAGCTGAGCACGTAATAATATTTTGCTCCATTTATCACCATCCAAATGGATCCCATACTCTCTTATATGTCGGCAAGAGCCTGGTGACTTGGATGAAAGAAACATGTCCGGCCATTTAGTGGACCATCCAGTCCCGTCTATCTTCCCCAAACGAAAAAAAAAAGACTACATTTTGGGGACGAAAATGAAGAAATTCGAGACAGATTTAAAGACCTTTTTTTTATAAAACACTATTTTTTAGCGACAAAAATCAAAAAATTTGGTTCAAGTGTGCCGCAAATTTTGAAAAAGTCTCAAAATGTGCCGTTGGCGGAAAAAGGTTGAGAATCACTGCTTTATATAATATGTGTGAAATTAACTTATGGTCGAATTTACTGTGATGGAATTTGCCGGTCACCGTGCATAACACATCCCGTAAATGCCGAGAATACGGCCCGCGACACAATTGATAAGACTTTTATTTTGAATTTTTTTGAGTTCGATACGGCAGGAGTGCAGTTACATAAGATGATGCAATTCTTAAAACAATTAGGATTATATTACGGGTATAAGATTTTAAGCTAAATGTTTGATGTTTTCGTTTTGGTGGTGGTGGTTGTGGGTTTACCCGACCCATTCCTGGGGATGGGGGCGCGGATCAACTCTGCGGAGTCCCAGTAACTGGGCGACTTTCCACGGACGGGACCAGAGGTCCAGAATGGAGAGGGAATGGCTGAGTATGGCCCGACGCATATGGTTCAGTAAAAGGCAGTCTGGCGCGAGATGAGAAAGGTCTTGTGATTCAGAACCACAGTTGCTGCATAAAAGAGTCTCGGCTCCATCAAACCTGTGGAGATAAGTGCCGAGGAGAGTGCTACGCCCGTTGCAGCGTAAACGAGATAGAGCACGGCGAGCGGAGCGAGGGAGAGCAAGCTCCTCAGAAGAAATTGGAGGGATTTGAGGTTGAAAGATTGGACACTGCGTCTCCAACTGGTGTAAAGGGATAATCTGTGTGAGGAAATAAGGGATGAGAGGGACACTGATATTGTGGAGGGGTCAAGAGAGGCTCCAACTTTAGCATGAGAATTAGCTAAGTAGTTAGCAGGGAGGGAAGAGTGACCAGGTATTCATTGCAGGTGGACTACCTTAGATTCAGATAAAGCATTAAAGAGAGATTGTGTGTCGGATAGGGATTTGGGTGTTAAATATGGTAAAGGAGCGGAGAGAGTTGATACGATAGAGTGTCAGAAAATAAGGTGATAAATTTGAAAGGACATGTCTTAGAGTGAGAGATACACCACTCAAAGACATGAAACATGGCGTAAGTCTCGGCACTGTAGCTGGTGGGCCAGAGATCAATCTAGAAGGAGAGGGAGGTGGCGGTGACACACTCTGTACGTTTAATGTGGATCCCTGCACAACCCTGCCCTAGCCCGCCAGGTATTGAACCGTCAGACAGACAGACAGACAGACAGACAGACAGACAAGTTTATTTCATACAATTCCGTATTACTATATAATGCACACAAAACAATAACAGTAAAAATAATTATAATGAAGAAAATGAGTGCATTTAATTGACGTAATTTGTTACACGAAAAAAAAAAAAGATAATAATTATAATAATTATACCAAATGTATGCGGAGACTGCGAAGTGACCAAAAAATAATTAATTGGTCTTCAAGTCGAGCAGCCACCGATTAACTAAAGTTATAAAAATAAACGTATGTTATAGAAAAAGATAAAAAATGGACCACTGTAGATATAAGTTTGATTTGAAATATTAATGGATTTAAGGATAAAAATTTAAGATATAACGTTTATACATGTAGCCAAAATTATATATGGAGTAGCAATTTTTTTTTAAATTACAAGGAACATCATTCCAAACTTTAACTCCTCTATATTTAAGAGATCTTTGCAAACGATTGGATCGATATCTTGGTAAGTATAACTTATTATTGACTGATGAACGGGTTACACGGAAATGAATTTGAGATACGTACCTTTTTGAAATATTTTGTAAAAGAAGTCGGTAATTTACATCTGTCTAAATTAAACATTAATTTTGAAGTTTCAAGCTTGATTAAGTCATCTAATTTTAAAATTTTGTTTTTTCTAAACAAAGGATCAGAATTTGATGACCATTGCATATTATTGATGACTCGCATAGCTTTATTTTGCAATTTTCTTAATGGTTCGTGATAAGTTTTGTATGTAGCACTCCATATCGTAAGACAGTATAGTAAGTGTGAATGAAAGAAAGCAAAGTTTTTTTTTAGATACAAAAAGGAAATAAATTTTTTAGTTTGCATAAAATACCAACTGCACGAGAGAGTTTGCTACGAATTTTATGAGTATGATCATGAAACAATAATTTGGAATCAATTAGGACGCCTAAATAATTAATACTGTCAGCCAAGGCAGTGATGTTGCTGTGGGATAGGGAGGATAGATGAGAGGTAGCTGTTGTATTGCAAAAAAAGGGTGTCATTACGAGAGCATGGGAAGGAGAGGTGGAGTGAGATGGTGTAAGTAGAAGGGGTGGACCAGTGTCACACTTCATTTATAATAATTTTAATCATGACGATGTAATTTATTCCCGTTATGAGTAATTCGTAGTTTTATTATAAGATAATAATCGCGTTGCCTTGGAGCGCTGCTCTTGTATTATACGATATAACGACCGATTCGTTTTCTATTGCTCGATACATGTATCTTCTTTTCTCTTTTGCTCGACAGTATTGACGTAATTGTTTTTGATCAGCGTCACTGTAGTAGAATATTTGCGTATATACTGGGTGGTTCCAGCAAAAGCGTTTTCTCTAGAAAGTTGTAGAATGGTCTAGCGTTTACGAGTAAATTTGCGTCACGTGATCTTTTTTCTATATAAAGCCGATGCGTAGCGAGACGACATTATTTAGGTAATTTGAGACGACTCGAGAGACGGCTCGAGTGAAAGTGATTTTGTTTGGGCACAAGAGGTGGCCCGTTAGATTTTGTATCGTTTGACAATTGCCGAATTTATTTTTCGCCAGTGGTTGGGAGTTGTGCTCTACAGAGGTAGAATTATTTGTGCTGAATATTGAATCAAGTTATAGCGTTGAATTCGCTTTGCAGTTTGGCAAAGCGTGGAATAGAATTTTCGTCGGTCGTGAATTTTGTAATACATTCGTTCTTATTAGAGACAAGGATCTCTGTTTGTTTGTGAAGAAGAGTCTTCAATGTATCAATTCGAGCTTTTGTTTAAACCAACTACAGTGTATATAAAACCGTCAGGCTCACAGCAAGACTACCTCTTGAGCCGGAATAAAATAAAATTTAGACACAGCTTTGTTTTAGCGCAGATATTCGGATTACCTAGCTCAACTGGTCCTTTAGGATTCCCGAACAAAGTCTGTAACAACCAGGGAGGATTAAAAAGGCAGAGGATTAAAGTTTTACGAGAAGGATGTAGGTTAGGGGTAAGGTTATGTGATCGGGAGAAGCATCTCCATGAGCCTTTCTTAAGACGTGTGAGGGAATTGGAATTTGCGAGAGAAGCTAGAGGAAAGGTTTCTTTGAAAGAAAGAGAGAGATTGGTGGGTGAGGGTGACGGGCAGTGGAGGAAGAAGTGCTTCTACATAAAGTAGAGGGATAGGAGTGGACGATAGACAGCCTGTGATTATTCTACAGGAAGATCTATGCATCCTCTCCACAGAAGTGATGTGGGTAGGAGGTGAGAAGGGAAACCAACCTGGGGAAGCATCGGTAAGAATGGGGCGAATGAAAGTTTTATATAGGGTAAATAAAGATTCCTTTGATGGGCCCCAGGAGGCAGAGGCGATAGAACGGAAAGCACGGAATCGGCTGTGAAACTTTTTCCGCAAGGATAGGACATGATGTTTGTAAGAAAGAGTGTGGTCAAAGGTTACACCGAGAAAGGTTGGATATGGGTTAAAGTTAAGTGGGGTGTTAAAAATGTACAGAGAGGGTTGTATACGTGATTGGTAGGGGTCTAAGCTGAAGAAGGATGAATTACATTTGAGGGGGTTGAGAGAAAGACGCCACTTTGAGGACCATTCCACCAGTCTGTTGAGGGCAGCCTGTACTGTGGAAGTTGCACACTCAACACTTGGGGAAGAGGCCCAAATGGCAAGGTCATCTGCATAGAGTGAAACCTTAACAGATGTAGGGAGAAAGGTGGGAAGATCATTGATAAATAGAGAGAAGGCGACTGGTCCAAGAATTGAACCTTGGGGAACATCTCTTCGGAGACGGAAAGAACGACTATAGGAATTACAGATGCGGACTTTCGAACGGCGATCTGAGAGATAGGATCATATCCATTCGATAAAACAAAGCAGAGGAGTTTAGAGAGGAGGGCAGAATGCCAAACTGAATCAATCCACAGTGGCGATACGTGCGCTTGGTTTAGATTGGTGAATAGAATCTGCAATTGACTGTGAGAGGAGGAGAACCTGATCTACAGTCGGTCTACCAGGTCTAAAAACCAGCTTGCACGGGTGAAAGGATGCTTTGTTGTTTGAGAAAATAAGTTAGTCGTCCTAAAACCATTCTTTCGAAGAGTTTGTAGGTGAAGGAAGTGAGAGAGAGATGGGGCGATATGAGGAAGGTGAGTCAGAGGGTTTTCCAGGTTTGAGAATGGGAATGATTGTCGATTGTTTCCTGGCAGATGGGAAGGTATGAGTTGACCAATAAAGGTTAACGATATATAGAAGAAAATGTAACGCAGATTGTGGAAGGTGGGTTAAAAGTAGGTAGGTAATTGGATCGGGGCCTGATGAGGTTGAGGTTGAGAGTTGAGAGATAACTGTGGAGATTCAAAAAAAGGAGTAAGGTGAGCAGAAGGTGGAATTCAGGGTGTTGCAGTGTGCAGTTCTAATAGTATTCATGTGAATTTTCGCTGTGCTTTAAAAGGATTTTGGGGTTTGAGTAGAGAAATATGATTATAGATGTGAGGAGAGTTGGTTAGCACAGTCTACAGGGGTATAACAGTTTGGGAAGTTGGGGAGATCAGATGAAGTTGAGGAAGGAGAGCCAGAGATGGAGCGAAGTAGAGAAAAGACTTCACTGGGACGGGTTTTAGGAGAAAGGCTAGAGCAAGTTTTCTGCCATGATTCAGCTTTAGCTTTAGATATCACAGTGGAGGTATATTTAGATATGTAGATATAGTTTTGGCGGTCCTCTTCAGAACGGTGTGCCATTGCAAATTCTTTTCGGCGTTTCGCGACAGCATCTGCGACTTCAGAAGACCACCAGGCTCTAGCAGGGGGTTGATGCTACCGAAAGGAATTGCAGAAGTGGAAGCATCATTGAGGAGTTTGGTAAAGGTGTGGTTAGCTTCAGAAAGAGAAAGTTTTGCAAAGTTAGAGGGGGGAGGGCAGTGGGTATCAATATAAGTAAGGTAATCGTTCCAGCGGAATTAAATGAGGGAAGGCGGGAGATAGAGTTAATTAAAGGGGAAGTAAGAATAGCGATAGAGATAGAAAGGTGATCTGAGCCGAGGTCCGGAAGGATCTGCCATGTGCATTTGGAGGCTATGTGGGCAGAAACTAAAGAGAGATCAGGGGAGGAGCGGTTTCACTGGCGCGGTGTAGTAGGGTGTGATGTTTGAGGTTGTTAAAAGGTAAAAGATCAGAAGAAAGAAGCCAGTCAAACAAATCTTTTCCTGATTGGTCTTCCGGGGTGTGAGAGTCCCAGAATGAGTGATGGCAGTTAAAATTGCCAAAGAAGTAAGTAGTAGGGGATGATGGTATGAGGAAGCTTGAGAAGGATTTAGGGCGAGAGTCAGAGGAAGAGGAGCCGATTGGAAGGACATAGATATTGAAAAGGTGTATAGTTGAGGCTCCTTTTATTTTGATATAGACTGTGATAGCTAAGTAGTCGGAGCTAAGATCGAGGGAGGAGAGGAGTTGTGTGGAGAGGTGGGTGTAGGTTAGACCATTTTTGACGACTATAAGTACACCAACTCCCAGGTTTTTCGTAGAGATAGTGGTTCCTCTCCTTGTCATAGAACGGTTCATTTGGAGAGTTTTAGCTCCTCTCCTTGTCATAGAACAGTTCATTAGCCAGGGATGTGAAAGGTGGAGTTAAAAGAGAGGTGCGACTCTTGCAGGAAGATGAGATTGTACTGATTTCAGAGAGAAATTGTATAAGTTCAGTACGACGGGGGCGAATCCCATTAGCATTACACTATAGGATTTGTAGGTTGTTTCAAGAGGGAGAAGAAGGATGGAAAGAAGATTGTATGAGAAAGAGATGGTATGTTGGGTTTGAGAAGGAGGTAGAGATGACGCTGAGGGAGGGTAAGTAAAAATTAGTTGGGGATGATTAGGAGGGTTGGTGGGGTTATTAATGGTGGAAAGTTGCTTTGGGGAAATTTCATTTTTGAAGATGTGGGTTTGTGGGTATTTTTGGATAAAGATGGGAGTTTGGGGATGTTTGTGGATGAAGATACAGGGTTAGGATCTGAGAGAGAGGGGGAGGTTTGAGAGGAGGATGGGGACATTGGAAAAGTCCAAGAGTGTCCCTGAAAGATTTTGCGAAAGTCTGTGGGGGAGAGACCGGAACAGGAGAGGTGTACCCACAGAGAACAGTTGGTACATTGTATCGATCTGTTTCCCCAGGTGACTCTGCGGAAGCAGACGGAGCAGGGTCTATAGGGCCTGGGTCGGGATAAATGTCACCGCTGATGAGAAGAAGCATAAGGATGAGAAGCAGCAGTGAGTAGGATAGGTAAAGAGGAGGTTTGGGGTGGGAGAAGAAACTAAGGAAGGTTGTCGGGACAGTAGAAGAAATGGGGAGAGGTCATTTGGATTTAAGAATGCTGTCCACATATGACTGCGCATCGGACAGCAGGGACAAAAAATGAGAAAAGTTGTCCGCGAAAGAATCCCCGAGGATGAGACCCTCGGGAAATCGACAAACCATTTTGACCCTCCCCAGTGCAAGCAAAAGGACTGCACCACGACGTTGAGGTGGCTTGTCGTTGGTGCGGTGTTTTCGTTTTCGCTTTTTCTTTCGTCGCCGCCACGAGGCGATGTAAATTGAAAAGATTCGTGATTAGTCCACTAACAAACTATACCAGTAGTTCCCAACCGGGGATCCATGGACCCCCAAGGGTGCACAGAAAGATTTTTGGGGGTCCATGAGCTGTGCTTGCATAAGATGAAGACAAATATTTCAAAATAAAAAACTACGGTACTGGCCGTTGTGGTGTAATTTGCAAAAGATGACAAATCAAGCGCAACTTTATATAAAAACGATTATTCACATTTTTATTTAAATTAAATTCAGTGAGACGTTTGACATTGTTTGCTCTTGAGTAGCGTATCTATACGAGGAAAAATTTCTGACAGAGCACATCTTATATCATCCTCCAGTTCAAGGCGGTTTCTGTGTGCAGTTTTGATGAGAATCATTGTTGAGAAGCCGGACTCGCACAAATATGTCAAAACAAAAGGCAAAAGCAAGCGGAGTGCAACTTTAGCAACATTAGAATACGAACCAATCATATGGATCTAGAATTCTTCAACTGTGTTGTCATCTGAAAGGTCTTTGGCTATGAAATCATTTTGCCGATCAATCAACTCATCCTGGTGCTCATCACGTATGCTGTCAACAGAACATCTGAATGAATTTCTTACCAAATTTAGCTCTTTGTTACTCACTTCAGGAAAATAAGGCTTGAATTCTTCTTCTTGAGCTGTCAGATAGAAGATGATATTTTCTTGGAGTAGCACTGGCATCTGTTTGTTTCCCATTTCCAGCATCGTTGAAATAGATTCAAACAAAGTGTAATTCCCATCCAATACCTTTTTGCTCCAAATTCGAAGCTTGCATAGAATGACTCCAATGCATTTGCAAATTTGATAATATTAGTGTGTCTGCCTTGCATGAGCAAGTTAAGTTTGTTTAATTGCTCAAAAATAGCAACAAGATACGCCAGACTCAACTGCCATTCATCATGATCGAGCCATGCCACAAAATCAGTTTTCCCGTATTTTTCGCAAAATATTTTGATTTCATTCCAAACTCGAAGGACTCTTGTTGTGATGTTTCCTTTCGATAGCTAGCGTACTCTTGTGTGAAAAAGAAGAATATTATGTTCAGCTTTTGTTTCTTCACACAGTTTCTTGAAAAGTCTTGTGTTTAAACCGCTACTTTTGATGTAATTGACCAAGCTGATGGACTGTTGAAGCACATTTGATAGTGATTCTGGTAAAGTTTTTGATGCTAGAGCTTAGCGGTGTATCATACAGTGAACACCTTTTACAGCAGGAGCACGATGTTTAACAAGTGCTTGAAAACCTGACCTTGATCCGATCATTTCGGGTGCACCATCAGTGCAAACGCCGCAAAGATTTAACCAGGATAGATTATTATTCTCAAAAAAAGTAGACATTGTTGAGAGAACATCTAAGGTTTTGATTGTGCTCTTCAGAGCTTTACAGAAAAGGAATTTTTCTTTCAGCTTTCCAGAATGAATATATCTGACAAAAGCCATAAGCTGAGAACAAGATTCAACATCCGTTGATTTATCCAACTGAATCGAGAAGAGACCAAATGGTGCTGAATGAATTTCTTCTAGAACTTGTTTCTTGATGTCTATGCTCATATCTACTATTCTTCTTTGGACTGTATTGTTCGACAATGATATAGCAGCTATTTTCTTTTCGGTCTTCTTTCCAAGTACGATTTCAACCACTTTTTTCGCTCATGGCTTTATCAGCGTCTCTCCAATAGTGTGAGGTTTCTTTTCTTTGGCAATAGCGAGAAATACTGCATAAGAAGCCTCGAGAATCTTTGCATTGGTTTCATGTAACCTTCCATCAGAATCAAGCTTCATACTTTTGAGGGAGCTTCTATGTCTTTCAAAAAAGTTCGGTCTTTTTGGGAGTACTTGGAGTGACGAGTTTGCAAATGGAGTTTTAGTTCTGAGGGCTTCATAGAGCAATTAGAGAGAACTTGTAACAAATCACGCATTGAGGCTTTTCTTCTCCAGCAGTATTTATGTAAGTAAACTCAATGTATGAATCATTGTACTTTCGTTTCTTGCAGCTCATTATGGCAAAATATTACTAATCAACTTTAATTTTTTCTATAATTAGAAATTTTGAACTTGGCAAGCAACTTGGAAAACTAAGGAAATGTGTAATATTATACTAATGTTTTTAACAGCGAATGAGGTGTTTTTTAGTAAATGACTTACACATTAACATAGCGGCTATTGTTAGTGAAAAACGCAATTTGATAAATAACTTAAATTTAGATTTTTATTTCATATTTATATAGCAAATCGCTTTATTGAACAGTTAACAAAAGATAAGAATTGAAATTGAAATGCGCTTGCTTTTTCTAGATCAGTCCTCTTCAACCTTTTTGTCATCGCGGAACCCCTGGTCTACTTACATGTTTGTCACGGAACCCCCACAAACAAAAATTTAGAAATCACGAATTGTTTGTAAAAAAATCAAATATTTCGTTACTACACTTCAAAAAATAATTAAACACTTTAACAAATAAACAGTTATTACCAGTTCCTTTACTACGTACAACCACTTTTACAACAGTTAACCTAATTGATTTAATAGTTAACCTAATTGATTTAATAGTTAACCTAGCGCGGATTTTTCCTCTCTACCGTCAACTAACTCTAACTTTGAGATAACTCAAATCATCAATACGGACCTTCCGTCCATGCCCAAAACACGTATTGACTCTAATCTCTAATCTGTCCAAATAATGAAGCGCGAAATTTTGGTCGTATATACCAGCGGTTCCCAAACTGTGCGCCGCGGCGCCCTGGGGCGCCGTGAGACTTTGTCAGGGGCGCTGCGAAAGTATGCGAAAGTTGTTGTACTTACTGCTTTTCTCACAATAATTGCAGTGTGAAGGTTGTTAGCAGCAACTTCCCTTCAGAGAACGATTCCGATTGAGGACCTTTTTTAAACAGCCTGATTTTGGGAGGGAAATAGGGAAATCAGAGATGAAATCGAAGTGAAGACCTTTTTTTTTTTTTTTTTAGAGAACACCCTGATTTTTCGGAGAAAAAAGGTTGTTCAAAGAAGTAATGGAACTGAACACCTTTTTTTTCATTACGGCGCCGCGAGTATTTTTAAGTCTTCAAAGGGCGCCGTGAAAAAAAAAGTTTGGGAACCGCTGGTATATACAGTATATAAAGCGACCAAAATTGAAATCACAGACGCACTATTACGTAACAAAGGGAATTGGCAAATTCAGACGTTCTTAAAATTGTAAATAGGATACGTCACAATTTGCAAACTTGCTACACAAAATTCCATTACTAACTATTTATATACACGGAACACCACTACATATAAGGAATCAATATACTGAAATAGGAAATAAATACTAGTAACAAACAAAGAACCTTTGCGGTCCCTTCACGGAACTCTTAAAACTCACGGAACACAACTATATGTTTTGCGGAACCCCTGTTGAAGAGCAATGTTCTAGATGACATATCATACCTTGAAAAAGCAAGCAATCTATTCTAAGTTATATGGTTAAATCCTATTAAGGCGCTGACCCTTTAAATAAGGTTTTGCCCTCATTATAATATTAAAAAGACGAACAACTTTTTTAAATGGATCCACAACTTTCAGGAAAATCATCAGAAGGGTCCATGACATTGAAAAGGTTGGGAACCACTGGGTTAGGTATAAGTGTTAAGTTCGCACCTACCAGATGAATTCACACTCGCTGTTCAGATTCAAGTGGCGAACTTAAGCGGGAGATTACTGCAATAGCAATCAAAAGCCAATACTTTTTCATTTTATTTAATTTGTAAAAATTTTATTTAAAAACCAAAAAACTGAACGTTTTTGACTTTCAAAAGTTCTTATCAAAGCATCTAAAAATTTAGCATAATTTAACAATAAACCATAAACGACAATTTTATACAATCAGTAGCATACTGGTATTTAGGGGGAGGGCATTGCGCAATGCCCTCAACCCTTGGAGATCACTGATATTTAAAGTTTTGTTCCGTTTATTACGGCAAAAATCCTGCCTGAAGTCAAAGACTGATTCCACGACTGAAGGCCCTATTTCTAAAAGTACCTAAGTCACATTTTCGAAAAAATGAGATAAGCCGAAAAAATTGTTTGTTTACTCGCCAAAAATATTCTGACAAAAAATCTTTTTAGGAAATTACTTTTTGAATAGCACAGAGGTTTGAAATCTTAGCGTATTTCTATTGTAGAAGTAGAGTTTTGAAAACTTTAAACCTCATTTTCTCAAAATGACATTATGTGACTTAGGTACATTTAGAACTAAGCTCTGTCGTGCAGACTCCCTTTTTTGTTTTTTTCGGAGATCACTAGTTTTCAGAAACGGAACTCACAAAATCCGAGACTGAATTAAAGGGAAGATCCTTTTTTCAACTACCGCTTGAAAAAAATTTTTCACTAAGCATATTTAATATTGATTATATGCCCTCTCATTCCAAAAAATTTTGATACGCCACTACATACAATTAAACTAAAGTATATACAACAATTTCTTTAAGTTTATGCTCACACTGGTACTACTAATTTACTCAATGACAATTAATTGTCATTGCTTTTAAATTAAATAAGTACCAGTGTCAGCAATAAACCGCACCGGTAACAAGAATTTCTTTTTTCTTTATCTTGCATTCGCGTTGTGTCCTATTTTCTTGCAGTTAACGTATTTTAGACTTTCTGTTTTCGCAAAACAAGCATCCGTATTCTTCACTTCTTTTCTTATAGCACTATCACTCTTAGAATTAAAATCTCGACTTGATAACTTATTGTTGTGGGCGGTCAGATACTGTTCCGCGATTGCCGCTAACTCCCTGAGACTCTGAGGTTTCCGCTCCATCAGATGAACAGACAGCTTTCCAGAGCAAGAGTTGATAAATTGCTCTTTTACCATCAACTCAACTACACTTTTGAAATTACTTTTCACGTCAGACATCTTTACCCACTTGGTAAAATACTTCTTGAAGAATACAATAAACTGATCAAGGTTTCCAGAACCGTCTGGTTTAGCTTCTCTGAAACATTGGCGGTACCCCTTTTCCGGATACTTTTACCGTTGTAGCAGCTCCGCCAACAGACGTCCCTAGTTTAAAGCGTCCTCTTGCGAGAGCTTGGAATACATTTTCAAAGCTTCACCACACAATAAATCACTCAACTGAGTTTCCCAATTAGCTTGAGGTCAGTTTGCAACCGCAGCATACTTTTAAAATTCTAGGAGATAATTAGTTAAGTCATCTTTTTGTCAATATAATGGGAAAGGTCAAGGGATCTTGCTTTTCCGAAAACAACACATGCACCCCTTTCCTAATTTGCTTCCCCTCTTTCTCTACCAAAACAGTCATTCTCGCATTCAAATTTCAACCGCTCCTGATCTTCTGTCTTCGGATTCCACTTTATTGTTCCAATTTTAATTTTTTCCGCTTAGCTTGTAGCATTGCTTGCCGATCTTTCTCTTTCTCTTCTTTCTCACAAATGCGGTTCCACTCACTACGAAAAAAACCCTGTTTCTCCTTTTCTGACATCTTTAACACTAGAATTACCAAGATTTGTAACTACCTACAATTACCAAATGCGTCAACTGATGCAGGAGCTGTTTCATAAATAAAATACTGAACTCAGTTTTTGAATTGAGAAGAAAAATTACGAACCGTGTCTACAGCGTCATATGGTTGTAAAATCAAGTAAAACAAAAGACAAAAATTAAATAAGAAGCCAAAAAGTAGACTTTTTAGTGAGGTGCTAGTTTTATATTGTTTAGTCTGTCATCTACATTTTTTTTGCAAATTACCCAAATAACTGTGTGTCACACTTCATCTGCGATAATTTTAATTTCACAAAACTATAGTATTTTCTGTTTTAAAATAGTTTTTAATTTTTGATGACATAATATTCTCATGGCCAAATAGTAATCGTTTAGTCGGTAAGGCTCCCCCCCTTATCGTACTTAAATTGTTTGAAAGCTGCTTCACAATTGTTCTGAATCTTTTATGCCAGACAGTTAATGACGTAATGCGCTTTTGTCGCGATTCTCCGATTGGTTGCTTTTTTTGTAGTGCATACGATGATCGAGTGTGAACTTTGTCGTACAGCAGATAGTAGAAATTTCGAGTATATGCTGCTATGATGGAGCATCACGTGACTCCATTCTATATAAGCGCGCGTCTGGTCTCCGTTAGGATTCCGGTGACGAAGCCAAGCCATTCCAGTGTTAATTCGGGTGCAGAGTGTCCAGTGAGTATTCTCGTGTGTAGATTCGAGGACAGTGAGCCCAGTCATTACAATGCATTGATAAACAAGTGCTGGAATTTTTTGCGCCACTGTTTTCGGAGGTTAATTCTATAGAGATAGAATTAATTGTGTCTCGGACGAATTTAAGTTGAAGCGCTGGAACCGCTTTAAAGTTTGGCAAAGCGGGGAGAAGAGTTTTTGTCAATTGTTAATTGCGTAGATTTTGTAATACATTCTTTTTAGTTAGAGACAGTGATCTCTGTCTGTTAGCGGAGGGAAGTTTTTAAAAGAATCAATTCAAACTTAGTTGAAGCCAACTGTATGAAAGGTTTCAGTCTCGTTCTATAGAGATAGAATATGAGGTTACCGTAAAACCTCTAATTTAGCGCCACCCTGTCTCATCAAGAAGTCGCCGTAAGCGATTTCTTTTTGCGGTAAAACTAACCCGAAATCCCTCTTTCAGCATCAGCATTAGCATGGAATAAAAAAAAAAACAAGAGAAAATGGATCTCTGAAGAAGCGATAGTAACCGCAGGGCAATCCGGGTTATTTGCACAAACAAAAATCGCTTACGGTGACTTTTGAAAAAACAGGGTGGCGCTCAATTAGAGGTTTTACGGTAATTTTATAGAGATAGAATTAATTGTGTATCGGACGAATTTAAGTTGAAGCGCTGGAACCGCTTTAAAGTTTGGCAAAGCGGGGAGAAAAGTTTTTGTCAATTGTTAATTGCGTAGATTTTGTAATACATTCTTTTTAGTTAGAGACAGTGATCTCTGTCTGTTAGCGGAGGGAAGTTTTTAAAAGAATCAATTCGAACTTAGTTGAAGCCAACTGTATGAAAGGTTTCAGTCTCGCAGTTAACTACTTCTTGAGCTGGAATAAATAAAAAATAAGCCCAGCTTTACTTCAGCGCAGGTATTCGGGTTACCTTGTTCAACTGGTCCTCGCTTGGATTCCAAAGTAAATTCTGTGACACTGTTTGATTTTGAGTTTACGAAATCCCAGAAAGAATTGATAAAAGTTTTTACACTTACTCATCATCATGTCAGCACAGACGAAATAGTGTGTATGGATAGCAAGAGATTAACTTTTTGAATGTTTCGATAATGGCGTTGTGGAATTTTTAATAGGCCTGTTTCATGTTAGATAAATTAGTTGGTTTGACGAAGATGGTTCTATTTTACTTTGAGGGGTTTCATCCTTAATAGACATGCTTTGATTAACAAATTAAGCTTTGATTGCATGGACGCAGACTCGGCAAGACTTTGAAGGAAGTGTAGGTCCCGGGTCCAAGCCCGAGTCCAAGTTCCAAGTTTTTAAGCAAGGTTTCGAAGACTTTGAAACTGTATTCGAACTTTGAGCTTTTGGTAAAATTCAAGGGTATTGTGTATTTTGACTTTAGCGCGTATCGAAGTCGGATGCGTTTCATACTTCATTTAAGCGCGAGCTACCAGGTGTTCTTTTATTGCCTCGTGTAATTCATTTTGTTTGCATTTTTAATAATTACAGCGCGTTAAGCTTTATTTCACAAATTTAAATGCTGCGTTTTAACCACTTATAAATCAGAAGAAAAATAAAGAAATACAACACGAAGATGGAACCGGTTCAAATAAATTATTTTCCTGCTAAGAACAAGTCTGACTTTTTTTTATCAAATTATAGAAATTCACTTAAATAGTAGTCGACTTGAATAATTTTAACATTCCTGCACGCACTTTATTCAAGTTTTTTCTTACTTTTTACGCTGCCGTACTGCTTGGCGGCCCAGATAGTCTAGTCTAGTTAAAGCAGCCGTAAAAAGACAAAAGGAACAAATAACTTATTTTTCAAGACTGATGGACAAGTTTGCAACATTTTTCAACAAGGGCTAAATGTCTACTCGGAAGTCTGTTTCTAGCTTTTCATTTCGTAAAAGTTCTAACAAACTTTTGCATGATTTTTGGGGGGTAAAATGGGAAGATCAGCACAGAAAATGGCCTACTCTACGATGCTCAAAATAAAACATTCAAAGAGAAGCTTATAAATTCAGACGCGGTTATAACCCAAACGCGTAGTTTAAATAATCAACAAATTGTTTGTATATGTACGCATGTACTTTAAAGTCCAAATTTTAGAATGAGCTAATTTTGACATTATAAAAGCAAGAAAAACTCGCTTGTTGGTAAAAATATCTTTAAATTAGCTTTTAAAATGATTTTTAAGTGATTTCATTCAGTACAAATATTTGTTTTTATTGAGTTTTAAATGGGGACTACAATCCTAAAAAGCTAAATGTAGATTGTTGTGCTGGACCGCTAAGGGCACTACAAAAAATCACTCAGGTGGACTGAGAATCAAACTTTTGTTCTTTTGCTCGCAAGCCTTTATATTAACGCATTGACTTATCCAGCCAAATTTTTTAAATTATATGCATCTTTTGGGAAACCAAAAAAAACATATGCATTACACAAATGTTAGCCATAGTATTTTAATAAACAAGGTCTCGGTAACGCTGAGCTTTAATTAACGTATGTCTCTGGTAAGATAAAAATACTTTTATAAAACGATCATATCCCCTCCCCCACCCTCACAATTTTTAACTATCGGCCTGCTATAGAACAACTCCTTAAAGCCCCATAAAGATTGCTTCAAGTTCTTATCTGTGTTATCATCCAACGAGTCGTAATGTTAAATAATCTAAAAATGAACGCCGCTACACAAAACAGTAACGCAATTTTTTAAAAGCAACTTCTAGATTCATTTTATTTTTCTTTTTAAAAACAGCACAAATCACAATTTTAATGAGAACAAAACGCACTCATTTCAACTTTACAAATATCATTTATGCTTAAATCACATTCTCTCTAAAACAATTATTCACGAAACAGAATAACAAGAATTTAGTTCAAAAACTTCATCAGATAAAGTTTTCGATCGAATAAGATTGGGCACCTGCATTTCATTTATCTGAAACAAAACCAAGTATATTTATAGGCTTAATTGAAAAATTGCAATAACAAACTTGGTAAATTTTATTTGTAAATGAACAATTTTATAATATTTTTACAAAAAACTATGTTTTGTAAAAAGTGTTTTTGTTATTTTAAAAATATTTACACCAATAAAACCTTGATAATAAATTTTGATTTATAAATTAGTTTTAACTTCTAGATTCGTTTTTTTATTAAATGTAGGCATTAGAATTTAAATATGCATGTGGATTCTATCGCAGGTTTAAATTATGCTAGTTATTAGGCTTATAATAAAACTTGTATCTTTTTAGAATAAAAAATACCAACAGTACACAAAAGATTTTGTCATTGCAACCCACTTCCTTTGATCAAATAAAGTACACTCTCAAAGACCTTGTTGGGGAATCTCAAAGGACCAGTTGAACTAGGTAACCCGAATACCTGCGCTGAAACAAAGTTGTGTCTAAATTTTATTTTATTCCGGCTCAAGAAGTAGTCTTGCTACGAGCCTGAAGCTTTTATACAGTTGGTTTAACGAAAGCTCGGATTGGTTTCGTTGAAGACTCTTCTTCACAACAAACGGTGACCACTGTCTCTAATAAGAACGAATGTATTACAAAAATCACGACCGACGAAACTTCTATTCCTCGCTTTGCCAAACTGCAAAGCGAACTCAACGCTATAACTTGATTCAATCGACACAAATAATTCTACCTCTGTAGAACACAACTCCCAACCATAATTGGCACAAATAAATTTAACAATCACCAACGGATATAAAATCTAACAGGCCACCTGCCCAAACAAATCACTTTCACTCGAGCCGTCCCTCGAGTCGCTTCAAATTACCTCACAACAATAATAATAATTCGCTACGCATCAGCTTTATACAGAAAAAAGATCACGTGACGCAAATTTACTCGTAAACGCTAGACAATTCTAGAACTTTCCAGAGAGATCGCTACGCTCGAATCAAGTAGAATACACGCGAAGATTCTACTAGCATCGAGCTGTAGTAAAGCTTAAAAAACATATTACGTCATACTGTCGAGCGAAAGAGAAAAAAGATACATATAACGCAATAGAAAGCGAATCGGACGTTATATCACATAGTACGAACGCAGCGCTACAAGATTCGCGATTATTTTCTTATAATAAAACTACGAATTACTTTTAACAGGGATAAACTACATCATTATGATTAAAATTATTATGAAGTGTGACATACACTAGGTTTAGATTTTGTGCGGTTGTCAAATAACGTCCCGATGTACTGTAATTGACACGTATGATAGAGATGACTAACCGAAGCCTAGGAATTAAAAGAGAGGAAAATTTTTTAACTGGGATACATACACAGTATGTGGAATACAGCTTACACAGTAAAGTTCTGGTATATGTAAGGTTTAAAGAAAAAGATAAAAAACAATATTAACTTCTATTTTTAAGGTGCCCAAAGCGTGCAAGCTCATAATTACTCACTTTATATTCTAGCCACCCAAATTCTTGCAGCTAATAGTCTAGCAAAAGATTCCGTCAATTACTGTGTTCCTTGGTTGAAATAGAAGAAACGGTCTAGATCAGTGGTTCTCAAACTGGGGTCCGCAAGACAATTTTCTGGGACCGCGAAGCACCTTTCAAAAAAGTCAACACGACGCTCCAGAAGAAAAAAATTTTGTATAAAGTAAAATTTTCAGGCATCTTATTTTCCAAACCAAATTTAACAAACACAATTTGTCATGAAACCTTACAGGCTACATACACATGTAAGATAACACAAGAAGCTGTATGACGTCACATTAATGCAGTAGCTCTTTTAGTGTGAAGTCTGCGAGTGAAAGAGAATTTTTAGCAAAAAGAATCAAGTTTGTTTTGAGATGGTTTAAAAGTAAAAACCTGGTGGGTTGCGGCAGCAGCGTTGGTTTTAGAGAAAGTTACTGTAATGTGTGATTTCAGTAAATTGTTCACTATCCTTGAATAAGTTTACAGAATCTATAAATTAGTACATAATAAATCCAAAAGTATGTGAAACTATAGTAGCCTAATTCTATTGCGGAACCAAACAGTCACGCTTGCAAAAGTGGGCATTACATAGGATGCAGATTAAGAGGTGAGTTATCAAAAGTTTTTCAGAAATTGGAGTCAGAGTTCAGGAAATTTGATAGTCAAGGATAAAAGATATTTGAGTAAGTCACAAGTCAGAATCAAAGTTTCAAAAGTACCAGCAAGCTTATCTGAGAAAGCAGAAGGCCTAGTCAGAGTTAAAAATTTAAAAAAATGCCAGGGTAAGAGGCGTCTCGTTTTCCTTAAATTATGCATCCCGGTTTAATATTTTTTGTTTTAGAATTTTTTTGACTTTCCTATTAAATTTTAGTTCAAAAAGTGAAAATGGCTCAGTCTCGAAAAAATTAAGAAACAATGATTCCTATGTTCAATTTGGTTTCACTGTGATAAATTCTGGAGGAGAAGAAAAGCCGCAGTGCATGTTGTGCTGTATAGTTTTAGCAAGTTCTGCTCTAAAACCTAGCAAGCTGGAAAGACATTTGGTAACACATCATCCAGATTTTCAAAACAAAAATGCAGATTTTTTTAAACGTCAAGCTGATAGCTTAGTTAGGTCAAGGTTTGATAGCACCGGTTATCAATGGAAGAAAAATACTATAGGGTTAAAAGCCTCCTCCTCCTTAGTATATCTCGGCAAAAAGCTGTTCTCTGGATAAAAATGCTATTAAAAAACGATCATATCTCCTCCCCTGCCCTCACAATTTTTTACTACCGGCCTGTTATGGAGCAAATCCTTAAAACCCCATATAGATTGGTTCAAGTTCTTATCTTTGTTGTCATCCAACGAGTCGTAACGTTAAATAATGAAAAGATAAACACGCGGTACACAAAACAATATCACAATTTTTTAAAAGCAACTTCTAGATTAATTTTCTTTTTCTTTTTAAAAACAGCACAAATCACAATCGTAACGAGCACGAAACGCACTCATCACAACTTTACAAATACCATTTATACTTAAAGCCCATTCTCTCTAAAACGATTATTCACAAAACACAATAACAAGAACTTAGTTCAAAAATTCATCGTATAAAGTTTTCGATCGAATAAATTGAGCACCTGCATTTCATTCATCTGAAACAAACCAAATATATTTATAGGCTTAATTGAAAAATTGCAACAGCAAACTCGGTAAAATTTTATTTGTAGATGAACAAATCTATAGTATTTTTACAAAACATTACGTTTCGTAAAAAGTGTTTTTGTTATTTTTAGAATATTTACACAAATAACAACTTAGTATTAAATTTTGATTTGTGAATTAGTTTTAAGTTCTTGATTCGCTTTTTTTTATTAAATGTAAACGTTAGAATTTAAATATTCATTTGACTTTCATCACAGATTTAAATCACGTTAGTTATTAGGCTTACAATAAAACTTGTATCTTTTTGGAATCAAAAAATACCAACAGTACACAAAGATCTCGTCATTTCAACCTACTTCCTTTGATCAAATAAAATACATTAGGTTTAGAATTAGTGTGGTTTTAAAGCAACATGCCGATGTACTGTTGTTGACACTCATCACTAAGCTAGCTCACCGAAGTCTGGGTATGAAGAAGTGGAAAAATTTTTAACTGGGGTACATACAGGCTACAGTATATAGAATATACGCAGTTAAGTTCTGGTACATGTAAGGTTTAAAGAAAAAAATTAAAAATACATACAGTATAAACATCAATTTTTTAAATGCCAAAAGTGTGCAAGCTCAAAATTACTCATTTCATATTTTAGCCACGCAAATTTCTGCGGCTAATTCTGTAGCAAAAGATTCCGTCAATTCCTTCGTTCCTTTATCGAGCTCGAAGAAACGACCGTCACGGTTATTAGTAATAAGACCGAGCTCGTCGCTATCCAAGTCCGTCTTTGTTCGGACACCAACTGCAAATGCCTGTTGAGTAAAAAATATTTGATTGGTTAAATTTACTGCACTTCATAAAAATTATATAGCTGGTTACGTCTAGTAAAATTTTCACTATCTTAGAGCAAAATGAAAAGTTTGATCTCATTATACTTGATGATTTTTGCTATGCGATTGGGAAAGACACTTTAGGACAAATCCTTAAATGTCACGTTGTTCCTGTTTATCGATTATAGTGACTCCGCTTTATTGGAAAACACCGATCAGAACAATACGGTCATACGAAGAAGCTGCTGCGAAACTTCTTTAAAATATAAAATTGTATTTTTTTCTGAATGAATAATATTTCAAGCATGGTTAATTTATTGATAACACATTCCAAAACAAAAAAAGAGTTACATGTAAATAGATGAATCTCATGAAACTTACGATTATTTTTTCGGTAGCTAAGAACTTCGCTTGCTTTACCAAAACTTCTGGATCGTCGGCTTTTCCGTCAGTAATCACCAGAAACACCTTTTTCACATCGAATCTTTTGGCAAAAAGCTTTTCTCTGGCGAACTTAATAGCTCTTCCGGTAAATGTTCCTTGATCAAAATATATTTCGCTGAGTTTTATCATTTTAAAGTTAAAGCTTACGATGACAGAAAAGTTATTGTTAGGTTGCAATATTGCAGGGCTGGGCTAAGTTTTTTAAAGAGCCACATGGGAAAATTCAAAACTGCCGGAGAGCCACAAATTCTGCTTGAGATGTTAATGCAAATACAGTAAACAAAGGAAGTTTAATTAAATAATAAAAACAAATACAACGTTACACAATTTACAATTTTTTCGAGATTTTACCAGCATTAGATCTACTGTGGATTTCCACTTTATTAGATAGCTTTTGAAAATCTGGGCGATATGAAGTCAGGGTTGCCAGTTTGGTTTTTTTGACGCCAAATTTGAAAATCTGGCTTTTTTCAGTGTGGTTGTCATCAAAAATTTTGTTTGGCATTTTGACTTTTTTTGGCTTGTTTCTTTATGACTTCAGGTTGCAAAAAAGCCATGATTTGGGGAGAAAAATTGAAAGATCATAGACAGATTTTAAGTGAAGACTTTTTTTTTTAGAGAGAACAGTTGTTTTAGCGACAAAAGTTAAATTTTGTTCGGCTTAATTTTGGTAACTTTGGCTGCTTTTTCACCTTAATTGGCTTGTTTTCAAGTTCTGCATTTGGCAACCCTGTATGAAGTCAAAGCGGGTTAATTCTCTCAAATCTTCATTTGTCCGACTTGCACGATATTATGATTTTACAAATTTCATTACGGAGAAGCGAATCTGAGAGAAGCGAGCACTGTCTTCGTTTCTTTTATTCTAAAGTTACCAGAGTGTCTCGGCGGGCAAGAAATAAATAAAAGGAAGATAGCGCTCGCTTTGCTCAAATTTTTGCTGGAGTGTAAATGCTCCTTTAACAACAAACAAAAAATGCTTTATTTTCACGCTATAATCCGACTTAGCACCTACTTAGAAATCTTCGTTTTGCCAAAATTCAACTGTGAATATCAATTGTACATTGTTCGATTTCGTTATATATTAGAAGAGCCGCAAACGAAAGGTCGGCGAGCCGCAATTTGCCCACCGTTGCAATATTTTTTAAATTTTACATATATATTTTATACATATTATCAACTTTCAATGTTGAAACTTTTCTGATACTATTTACGTAGTTGTTAGAATAACGATTGATCCATTCTTGATACTGAAATTAAGTTTCGAACGAAAGATCAAAAAATACTTTCTTACCTTCTCCGTTATAAGGAAAGTTTTTAATGGCACGTTTTAAAAGTACAGCGTCGACTGAGGCTTCAGTTCCAAAGTAAACAGCAGTTTCCTTGTCAGGGTGAATATTGTAACGAAATGCCGCGACATTTATGTATTCAGGAGAAATATCAAAATGTCTGTGTTTAAAAGTAACTCTTATTAACTCAAGTCTTGTGAATTATAAAAGTGTTATTAAAGTAAGGAAAAAAATTACTCAATATTCAGATTTAACTGGATGCGATTGTTAAAAAATACTAAATTAAAATTTACTTTAATCCACATTATATTTCCAAGCCACACGTATGGATTTATATTTGAAGCAAAGTCACATTTGAAGGAGAGTGAACCCAATCTCATTATTTATTTGTGGGTAATGTGTGATAAAAAAATAAAGCCGGAAGTTATCAGATCAAAATCTTTCGTTTTTATTGTAATGAAATATTGCTACTTGGTGTCGAAATTTGCAGGCAAAAGTCACATTGAAAACTAAAATCAAATCATACGTACGAGATAAATATTTTCAAAAATTTTATTATTTTATTCCAATTTCTTCTTCCGACAGAACAAGACGAGTCAATTGCAATAACCAGGTCAATCGGTCGTTGACACACGGATGCTGTATTTAAAAAAATTGTATTAAAATAACCTAATGGCGTTACTTTTAATCGCTTTTTAAAAGCAATAAGAGATGCGAGACTAGTTAGCAAATAATCTGAAATTTTTATACTAGCCTTGTCTTTGAATTATCAGGCATTAAAAATTTGCTATGTTGATATCAGATCATAGTAGATTTATACGAAAATAAAAAACCGATAACATAAATTATTACTAAAAATGACAGCCAATTACTACTTTTTACGGTATTACGACAGTTGATCGATCGATACGTGATCGAACGACACTTGATCAAAAGGACATTTGATCAAAACGACATTTGATCAAAACGACACTTGAGCGAACGACACTTGATCGAAACGACAATTGATAAAAAAAACAAGATTTACTTTTGTAAGTTTCTACAATTAAACAACTTCTTTGTTACTGTAAATTAGATTTATAAAAAGCAGAGGCCATCGGTAAAAAGACAGTTTGTTCTTATTTTTTATAATTTTTTTGCCAATTTCAATGTCAGGGTTTCTCAACAAGATTCTTGGGAAAAGAATTTTTAGGGGAACAACAAGTAGATCTTTTGTCATGGTTATGTTTTGTTAGATGCTTTTTACTGCCACTTTTTGTATTCTTTTTACATTGTAGTCAGTAGCGTATTTAGGGAGGGTATTGTGCCATGGCCCTCCCTTGGTGACCCCTTCGAGACATCAGAGACAGATTTAAAGGAAATACTTTTTTTAAAGATTACTGTGTTTTCGGGACAAAAAATCGACAATACCGGAACAGATTCAAAGTAAAGACCTTTTTTTTCTTCTTCAGGTATTACCTAAAAAAAACTATTCCTCTAAGTATATTTGAATGTGGTTGTATGGCCTCCTCCATTCAAAAATTCTTGGTTCGCCACTGATTGTATTTACAATGATTTTAATGTTTTGAGAGGAGTATAAAATAAATCATAGTTCTGTATGGCACATTAAGCAGTTTTTGTTAAACTTTGGTTTTTGTTGTTTTTTTTGTTGTTTTTTTTGGTTAACCTGCTTCCAGTGTAAAATGTAAATTTTTATGCGTGCTATCGTCCTTTTCGTTGGTCCGACAGAAATTTAAATTTTTCAGTCGCAACTATTTATAAAAAGTGCATAACGAGGATTTTTTCTTGCGAAGAAAATCAAGATGGCTTTGCAATGTTTTGCTGTAAATTTTCTCTTTCATTATTCGATCAAATGTCGTTTCGATCGACTGTTGTTCCGATCAAGTGCCGGGTAAGGAATTTTTACTAATGTTTTTACGTCCACATACAATAATCATTATTGTTGTAAAAGAAGAAATTTTAGTTTTGGTCAGCGTTTTTTAAAACCTTTTAAACGCGTCTTGTTTGACGTCATCATAAAATAACGCGCTTCGTTCTTCTCATGAGCGGCGGAAAGCATTTTGTCAAAGGGCGGGGCAAGATTTAAAAAAAGACCCCTTATTTTTTAAAACGGCATTTTTTATTTCAAAAATGTTTTACAGAGTTGCCACTTTGTATCGCCAGCGTTTTCAGCGTAAAAATTTAGTGAAAACTAAAAAAAAAGTTCAGTACTTCCAATCAACCTTTAGAGTTTAAAATCTTTATTTTCGTTGTAAAATTTAGGTGAAGACTAAATAAAAGTCCATCACTTTCAATCAAGTCAAAATCGCTTTTTGATTTTAAATTTAAGTTGCAAATAATAACCAAAACAATGGTGATCGCTAAATTGAAAGTAATAGAGAATATTCGCTTGGTGGTTGTCCTAAATCTAACATCTCTTATAGTATATTGTCCAGAGAGATAAATAGAGTTAAACGATAAGTAGATTCAAGACGATAAATAGAGACTATAATAGACGGTCTTAAAAATTTAAATATTTTTCTTAAATCTGCAATTGACTATATCTTGTGAAGCTTTGCTGATTATAAGCCAAGCATTGGCATTCATATTTGTTTTTTCACAATAAAAAAAACAAACTTAGATTGAAGTTGAATATGCATTGAATCATATTTCGATTTTTCACAGTAACTCAATAATATTTGAATAAGTTTTATATTAGCGTTAAAAAGCCTTTGCCGTGTAGCCAAATATCGGAAAAAAAATTTAGAACAAGAAAATAATTAAAATTAGAAAATAGCTTCCTCTGCTCATTTAACAAAGTTTGATTTTTTGCAATAGAATACTTACGAACACATTCCGGAACAGGTTTTGTAAACTCAATCTTATTAGTGGTTTTGTTTATCGCGCACGTTGTATAATTTTTTCCCACCAATGTAAAGTCTAAAAATACAACACGGTTTTATACAATTTGTTTGGCTTAAGTTAAACTAGTACTACAACTTTATAACTTTATATTTATAAATTATGATCAATTTGATTAAGCTAGAAATTTTATTATTAAAATTGGAGAACTTGTGTAAACAGAGATCTTAGATTAATTTTTTTGTATTTAATTGGCCATCAGTCAGTCCTTGCACAGAGGTTTATTTAAAAGAAAATTAAGTCCAAAGTAAGACCGGGTCCGAGAATAAATCGCTTATTTTTGCCGGCTGCTTCTCCGTCTGCTTCAATTGGCAATTTGGTCTTGGGCGTACACCGAAAGTTGACTTATATTTTTTGGCGTCCTACGTACGGGGCAGCTGCAGCTTGTTTCGATTTTATTTCCAATTGATGTTTTTACATCATTATAGTCTGACGTATGTTTCACAAGAATTTATTATTTTAATCACACTTTACATAAGAAGTTTGAACCTCACTTTCATTGCACGTATAGTCGCATACAGTCCCTTCCAGGTATCCGTATTCAGATATATCCTTACAGTCAACGTCGCCGTTCTTAGGCGCTTTAGGCTCCGAACATGTTGGTGGTGGTGGAGCTGTTGATTCGCTTAATGTTATAGTTGTAGGAAAAACACCTGAAAAAATCATCAAATCTCGCTTACAAGTTTCTTTGTCACTTTTTTGTAAACCTTTATCAGGTTTCTTTAAGCACGTCGCTAAAGTTTGTTTTTTACGTATCGTAAAGAAAGATTTTTTTTCCAGCAATCAAGACATTAAAATGTTAGGTTATTTTTTGAAAAAAATTGCTGAAGCTGGTTACTTTTGACATATTTATAAAAGGATTTCTTTTTCAGCATGTAGCTAAATGTTGTTTTTTCTTGAAGTTTGTTATACCTTATTGGCATTTGCTTTAATTGATATTTTTATAGCATAAATAATGTAGAAACAAGTGTCTGATCTACAGTCGGTGACCGACAAATTATGAAATGACATAATGTTTTTATAATGGGCTTCTACGTGGTTTAGGCCTGTGGATGACGCTTAAAAATTTTGATTGTACATGGGCTTAAGTGAGAAACAGAACTAAACTTTCCTGTTGGATGAGCAAAATGGTTAAAAAAACGAAAAAAGCTTGACGTGAAAAACTGAAATTGTTTTGTGTCGAAAATCTTTATTTGAAAATAATAAACAGCGCGTCAATAAAAATTAAACTAACGCGAGGCCGGGCACCAATTACAAAAAGATAAAAGAGTTTGAGTTTTGGAGTCCAGTTTTCTCCCCTAATGTCGTATCATATCTTGTCTCCTGACTGCCATGTTGCTTAAGGGAAAAATGTAAGAAGCTGTGGTACTTATTTAACTGTCAAAATTTAATAACAAAAATTTTTCTAGTGAACATGGTTTCACTTGTTGGATTTTAATCAGGAAAAAATGCAGTGCTTTAACTTAACGTTTATGTTGTTGGCAAATGGCCCAAAAATTTCGAAACGTTGTTTTATGTCCACTATATCTCATATTAGTATTTGCTTTCGGCTATCACTGTCTTTCGTAAAATTAAAAGAGTACCAAATTAATTACAAAAACTCTAAATCTTTTAATAAAATTAAAACCTAGTTTTTTACATCTAACCGGTATCAATTTGTCATAGATTCGGTGTCTCATACCGTGAAAATAAAACCGGATTTTTTAAGCCGGTTTTCGCAAAACTCAAAATAAAAAGGCTTCTCGAAACACTCACTGGGTTTCGTAACGTTTAAGTATTTTCCATTGCTTTCTATTAAATATATTATATAAAAGTTTCTAAAAATTTGGAAACTTAGATTAAAATTTTTGTGATACTTTAAAAGGTTGAAAAGCATGGCAATAAAAATAAGAAATAAAAATTAAAGTACGTAAAAACTATGTATATTATATCAAAAAATTTTTTTGATAAAGAATTTTTTATATTAGAGTATAGTTTTGTTTTTTCTTAAATAATTAGTTATTTACCACTACATTCGGGATCGAGCGATTTGCAATTGTCTTCAAAACAACAGCATCTACACACCTTTTGATGTGTTGTATTTTCACAATCAGCTATATTCTAAAAACAAATTCAAGTTTTTAGTATAGCGTCTATCGAAACAAATTTTCCGTCGTTCATCAGATTAAATCCTCTAACTTATCAGTCGATGCACCGGAGCAGGTTCGAAACTCTGCGGCTACAAGAGGTTTCCTCGCGTTGTTGATACAGTCGTACGAGCCGGGAGGGAAGGGGAAGTTGTCCCGTGTCTTAAAAATTTGGGCCAAACAAACTTTTTGTGCATTGAAAACGAACTACTCGTGCAGGACAGAGCTCTCATATACAGAAAACCGATTAAGGTTTGGGGTGAAGACCATTTTTTTAGAGGTTATTACTATTTTTGGGATAAAAAATAGAGAAATTGGAAGAGAAGACTTTTTCCTTATTTTAATCTTCAATTGTTTTTTGGAAAAAAACGGAAAAATTGGACACACTTTCAAAGTAATGACCGTTATTTGTTTATTTGTTTATTAAAGATAAACCCAACGGAAGAGATGGGTCATAGTGAGCAAGTACAGTCTCTGTGCATAGTAACCGTTTGATCTTTTTGAAAGATGTAGTTTCTTCTTCACCCCACTTTCACTGTTGTCGTTTGCGTGTAAGCTTGTACAACGGCTCGGTGATTTCCGAAAAATATGGAGGTAAGAATTTAGAATAAAACTGCACAGATGCTAAAAAAGATCTTAACGTAGAAATGTTCTTGGGTGTACCCATTTTTAATATGGCATCAACTTTGGACCCTTTTGCAATTCTCCGACTTGATAAAGTGTGACCCAGGTAATCAATTGATACTTGGGCGAAAATACACTTTTCACGGTTGCAGCGAAGAATTGTTTCAAATTTACTGCGGCATAACTCTCGTTTCGGCTTCTGCAAAAAGAAGTTTCAGTGTCATGAGAAAAATCAAAACATGGCTTAAATATAAAAGCACTATCACAGATAATAGTCTTAATCATGGAATGTTTACAAATATTTATAAAAACTCGTTGAACAATATCAATTTACAAGTCGTTGCAGGTGACTTTGCCAAACCAAGCAAAATACGAATAAATTAGTTTGGGTCGCACTGATTGTACAGCGTTTAATAATTTGTCATAATATTTTTTCAACTTGGCAAATTGAGTATGCGATTAACTGGATTTCTCATAATATTTTTCCAGTGTTAAGAATTCACACATAACTTGTCTGTGCCTGTATATTAGCACGCATATGTTAGGACGTTCTACTTTGTTTACAAAATTTTATTAATTTTTTAAATCATTTCCTTGAGGCTCTCGCGATTCGCACAAAAATTCGTCGAGGGTCCCTGGTCTTGGTTATTTCCAAGCCGGTTTAAAGTCTTTATTATGTTTTCTGTTTTAACCCTTCGTTTAGTTCGTATGCGACACAGCAAGGTAAAAACACTGTTTCAGTGGCGACCACGATTAACATAGTCTTTGTTTCACTTCTACGTATGTTGTTGTTGTTGTTGTTGTTGTTGTTGTTGTGCCTTTTTTCCAAGAATATCTTGGAGTAGCTATTCCTTAATCTGTCAAAGAAGCCAATCTTGATTCCCATTCCCGGATTACCTCTGCTGCTTCCAAAGACCTTTTCCACCGATTAGTCGCATTGTATTGTGTTGCTACTTGGTTACAGTTAAAGAGGTGATGAGTGTCATGTGTGTGTGACAAGCATAGTGGACATTGTGGTGTGTAAGCGACAGGGTTCACTGTATGTAGGTAATTTTGCAAGAGTAATGATTTGTTGGCTCTGACCTGTGCCAGTTTTGTACGCATATGACGTGATAATGTTTGTTCTGAAAATGAAAGTCATAGAATTTAGTTGTTAGTAAATTTGCTGTTTTTTTCTAGGACAGCAAAGTTACTGTTGTCTATCTGCTGTGTTTTTGGAAAAAACACCTTACGTCTCTTTTCTCTGCTTAGCAGACTTAGCAAGCATTTCTAAATTAGTCCTTTACTGCACGGGTGTATCACACAGCCTATGATGCAAACCAAGTTTTTAAATATTTTTATTTACAGTAAAAAAGCTTTATTTTTTTTTAATTTTGCTTTCTAACAAATAAAATGCATTTTTTTCTAATTTAAAACTGTTTATTTTTCAAATAGTGGCGCAACTTATTTTTTCATTGATTTTAATAAACGACAATAAAGTTTTTGAGCTACAGTTAGTTTTGATAAGAACAAATTAGGAAATTTTTAAAATTTTCATGTAAAATTTCCAGCTGAAAAAAATTATATTTCATTTGTTACTTCATAGTTAGTTATTAGAACTCCAATTTTTCTAAACGTAAATTGACCAAATTGCACTGATAAATGTGGCTGTACAATATATGATACAATATGTGATAGATCATGTCATGTAATGTAAAACTCAAAATGCTGTTTGACTTGGAAAACTAAAACTATTCAAACATTAGATTAGGGTGGGAAACCTGCGGCCTTCGAAGCCAAAAGTGAGGTCTTAGCATGACCAAAAAACCTTTGCGTGACGATCTTTCTATTTACTGGAGAAAGAATACCACGGTATTGAGACGAGATAAGAAAAAGCCGAGGCCGATCCAACCGAAGACTCTTTTTTTTTTTTTGGAGAACATTACGATTTAAAGACGAAAAATGGGAAATCTGAGACTACTTTTAAAAGTAAAAAGTTTTTTTTATTTTGGATATCACTATCTTTTTGGGATGACAAGTTATATTGATCCACGAACTTTTGTGCGGCCGGCACCAGCTTTTAGTCTTTGAAATTGGCCTGCGAGTGCAAAACGGTTCCCCACCCCTGAACTAGATCATTCTTGATGTATTATATTGCAAATCAATTTGTTATATCAGTACTTGACTAGATAACTCATTTTAATGAGACTCTGACCTCGAGTCAAAAGTACTCGAGTTTGATGTTCAGTCTATCCGAGTGATTTTTGTTCTTCATAGAGAAAAATTTTCAAAGGAAGTGTTGTGCAGATTTTGCAATTTTGACTCTTCTTAAAAAAAAAGCGACCGCTTGGCGTCTACAATCATTCGAAAAAGAATAGTAAATGTTTTCTCGTCGTCGTCGTCGTCGTTTGAAGGGCATCCACTCCAGGCCAGACACAGAACAGGACTGGGGCCGAGGGTTTATCCTTTTACTACCCCAGACTGCTGCACTGCCTGGATCAAATGCTGGCAGTGATGTCATTAAGCCAGCATCGAGTTTTGTCATCCAAAACCGTCTGACCTCGTGCTCCATGTGGTGCCCGATGTATAGGGCACGCTGTTAGTACATGGTCTGCGGTTTGCTCTGAGGCGCCACACTCGCAATTCGGTGAAGGAGCGAGACCCCATTTGTGCATGGACGAATGGAATCGCCCAACACCAGTACGCAGGCGGTTGAGCTTAACCCAAGCTGCTCGGGGTAACCGCATCCCAACAAACCTGGCACCGGTCTCGGGCACAAAAGCACGGAGCCTGGAAGCATTTTCACAGTACTCCGCGTTCCATTTATGATTTGTCCATTCAGAGGCGCGGATGCCAAGTCTGGCAAGGTTGTCCAAAAGATTCCGCGCACCTGGCACAAACGGGCGTCTTGATCTTAGTCTCATTTGGCCAGTATCTGAGGACCCACTTAATAGACCATGCAAGATATGATCGTGGGTCCAGAGATCCACGGTAGCCAAGGAGAGTGTCGCTCCCATTCGGCGAAGCTCAGCTGGCTGGATGCCTGAAAGTACAGGTAGGTGGTCCGTTGGAGTGGGATGCAGGCATCCATTAACTATGCGCAAGGCGTCATTCAAGACACTGTCAATGAGGCGAGTGTGAGCACTGCGACACCAGACTGGCGCACAGTACTCAGCTGTTGAGTAGACTAAAGATAAGGTGGCTATGCGTAGTGTTTTAGCACCAGCACCCCATCCCGAGCCCACGAGTCGCCTCAGCAGTGTGACGCGCGAAGATAGTTTTTTGCGCAATGCCACTAAATGGTGACGAAACGTGCGCGATTTGTCCAGTTTTACCCCAAGGTAAGTAGGGGTTGGACAGAACGGTAAAAGTCTATCGTTGTTGTAGACCTTTAGCTCACGTTTGGCCTCTTGGTTATTTAAATGAAAGGCTGCCGTCACCGTCTTAGTGTGACTGAGCTTCAACCTCCAAGTCTGTAGATACGCTGACAGTGTGGACATGTCTTGACTTAAAGTCCCCTCCAAGTCCTTCCAGTTTCCAGAAGAATGCAACAATGCTAGATCATCAGCATAAGCAAACTTTCTGGAAATCATGGAAGGAAGATCGTACGTATAGATGTTAAATAGGAGGGAAGCCAAGACCGATCCCTGAGGAACGCCGTTTTTAAGACGGCGTAGCCTGCTTTGCTTGCTGTCACCGGTGGTAAGGGTGAAACTTCGATTTCGGACAAGCTCCATGAGCATTTTGACCATGTGCTTATCCGGAAGTAGTCTCAGCAGCTTGCAGGTAAGGCCACGGTGCCAGACAGTGTCATAAGCAGCTGTCAGATCGATAAATACGGCACCGGCCTTCTTTTTAGTCTCGAAAGAATCATCGATGTTCTGGGTTAGCAGAACAACTTGATCTACGGTTGACTTCCCGCGTCGGAACCCAGCCTGTTTTTTAGGGAGCAGTGGATCGATTAATGGTTCAACGCGGGCGTAGATAAGCCTCTCGAGGATCTTGTAGGGGACACAGAGCAGAGATATCGGTCGATAACTCTTTGCATCCCACACGGGCTTTGCTGGTTTGGGGATCGCGACCACAAGCGCTCTTCTCCAGATCTTGGGAATTTTGAGTCGGCGCAAACAGGAAGAAAGGAAGTCACGTAACCAGGACTTCAAAGCAGCTCTGGCATGGAGTATAAGCTCGGGGCAAATGGAATCAGGTCCCGGAGCTTTACCTGGTTTTAAATGTTGAAGGGCAGCAGCAAATTCTCTCTGTAAAAAACTGTCAGAGATGTTTACTGCGTCTGGTGTTGTGGCCCTCCAAAGGTCAGACACTTCTTGAAAGACAAGTCGAGATGACTTGCGGTCAACAGCCACGTATTTCCCATTTCTAACCAGCTGAGATGCAATAGCATCGGCTGAAACGGGACAGTGACGAGGAGAGTGTCGTGACCTACCAGTAAGGTTGTTCAAAATACTCCACGCTTTTCGACTAGAGTGTGAGAAGTCAATGTTCCGAACTGCCTCGGACCATCGATCCCTCCGCTTTCTGTCAAGCTTGGCAAGTAGAGCTGTAGCAGCCAAACTTGAGTCGTCTCCCTGAGGAGACTGCAGAAAGGTTTTATAGAGGGATTCACACTCTGCATCCCAACACGGAATATAGTTATTTCGATACCCGCGTGGGATAGTCTTTTTGGCTGCTTTCTTAATGGTGTTACAGAAGTCCTGGTAAGCCGCCTCCACATCAAGTGAATCAGGCGGCAACAAAGTCCTTGCGAATTTATTCGTCAAAGCAATGTAGTGACTCCATTTGGCCTTGCGGAAGTTCCATCGCTTAACAGGCATGCTTGGCACTACCATAGCAAACCTTGGTGGTGTAATAAGCGAGGGTCGATGTTGTGATTTGGGGAACTTTTCAAGGACACGTCTATCCGGTAAGCGACTGTTTGGAGCTACGCTGGCGAAAGCTAGATCCGGATTGGTGCCAGTGTTCCAGCGGCCGGAATAAAAACTGGCAGTGTGTTTGGCATTATATAGGAGGGCAAGACAATTAATACTTGCCCATCCAGCCAAGCGCTCACCGTCCGGACTGTTGTCATCGTAACCCCAGTCAGCATGGCGACAGTTAAAATCGCCAGCGTAGAGACAGGGGTGAGGAAACACTGGGAGATCCAGGGTTCGCAATTGCGTTGGCGGTGGTTTGTAGACATTGACTATTTTATAGCCATCAACGTCCACACACAACCACTCGATCTCCGATGTTGGTGGAGATTGGCCCAAAAGCATGTATCTCACTCGCTCGTGGACAAACGTGGCAAGGCCATGCTTCCTGCTTAAAAAAGACCCAGCTAGTTGGTAGTTTGGAAGTACCAACTTCTCTGCATCAGTGCAGTGGGTCTCCTGCAGTAGGATGACGAGTGCCTCAGACTGCATAGCGAGGTGATGAAGAACGTTCATCTTGCTTGTAGTGAGGCCTTCGATGTTCAGCTGAAGAATAGTGGGTCTTTGAAACTAGTTGGCAATGTGCCCTGAAAAGAGTAGTTTTATCCTGACATTGCCCCGTCCTGAAAAGGACGTTTGCCGATTAGCAGACCCACACTGAACATCGGAATGGGTGGATACCCTTCCGTTTTGGTAGGTTCGGTTTCGGTCTGTCATTTTAAATCAATGAACAGACTTACTCACGGCCCAGGCTGCGTGAAAGCACCTACCATCTGGGCCGATGTTTTCTCAAATAATGTTTGAAAACTTTTTTATCAAATAAAAACCTTTATCAACTAAAAACATATCTCGATTCAATGAAGCTATTTTATGCAGAATGTCTCAAAATGGCTTCTTAGAAAAACCTCTGAAGTACTATCTTTTCTGTTTTGGACTAGTGGGTTTTCATTGGTAAAATTACAAGTGCATCAAACTGTTAAGTAAGATGATAAAGAATTTTCATCTTGCTTGCAGTGCGGCGTTAATTGTTTAGCTCGATCATGGTGCACCCTTAAAACTTGCTGATAATCTTCATTGATCAGCGACATTTCCCCATTCTACAACAGATGTTTTTTGATTAAAACTCTCTGGGTGAACTTCCAGATGAACAGATAATCTTCTGTTCTGACAGATTTGATTTTAGTTTGTCTTGAAAACAGCAAAAACAATTTTACTCTTAGCCTAGGCTGCCAAATAGCATCACATACTGTCTGGTGTATCGGCGAATTTCCTTAAAACTGTGCAAATCTGAGGCAGTCATAAGCATAAAACAAGGAGACCATTCACAAAACAAAGAAACTCCTAGAAGAAAAAAATTGGGAAAACGATCTTTATTGCTCAGATGGAAATGTTTGCTTAAGTGCAAATTGGCATTTTCTTAAAAAAAAAAATCTCATGCCAATATTGTAAAATGCATTTTTATTATCACCATATCTATTAGCTTCCTGACCGACTGAAAATTGGGGGGCGTTTTACTTAGGCCAACCGTCAAGCAATAACCCCGATTAACTTTTAGAGATCTCAATTGATTACTTTCGGTTGAAATTTTTTGTTTGATTTTTAGTTTTTATTTAAAACATAAAACTAAAATTTAGAGCTGCTTGATGAAAATATCGAGCCAAGCACAGAATTTTTTTTTTCATTTACAAGAACACAACAGATTGACGCAAGTATGTTTCGAACTGTAACCATGGCAATCATGCCACCATAAATGCAGGTCTATTACCTATCTAACCCATGCTGATGACTGTTTTTATAACAGTTTTACTTTTGTACACATTGTTTGAAGAATTGTGCAAGATATTTTTTTCAGCAAAAGAAAAAATTTTTTATAAAATTTTGTACAAAATCTTCTCAAAACACATTTTCTATCATATACGATACAGCTATAAAATTACCCCATTTTTCATTATAATGCTTATGAACAAAAAAACGTTTAAAGTTAAAAGTTTTTATCAATCTGTTTTAAAACGCGATTTGTAATTAATTATGTCATTTTTCCGTTAGCCAGATTTTTTTTTTAATTTGTTTATATTGTGGTAAAGTTGTTCACCATTATACCAAAATCTCTGCTTTCAATTTACATTTTGAAGAATTTCATAAAATCGCCAGCTGTTTTCCCAAATTAATATTGCAGGCTAGCCGCAATAAACTTTTAAAATTGTAAGCTTTATGGAATTTTTTCCCAAAACTATGAGTAAAAACCAAAAAAGGATAACCACCAAAGCGTAATGTCATTTTTCCGATTTGAGAAGATTAAACATGTATCTTCTCAACAACGTCCCGACTATATTGAAATCTTTTGTAGCCGCAGATTTAAGAACTCTGTTTTGATGCATCGACTAATAGGAAAAAGCATTCCTTTCAAGGACGAAAGATTTTTGTTGATTTAGAGACTGCTATAGGTCTACTGAAAGAATTTTAAATTACTTTTAGAATCCAGTTGATTGTCGTATAAAAGAAGATGGTTTTCAGGAAGTATGCAGATGTTGTTGTTCCCTAGATAATTGCACAGTGGAGGACCAGGGTGAATGCAACGGTTAATAACTAATTATTCGTGATAAAATAAAAATTTACTTAAAGATAAGAGAATCTTGATCGAAGAAAATTAAAGTAAACTACAAAGTTTTTACTTTCTTTCTTTTTTATCATTTTCATTTAGTGTCTTTCAATCTGTTTAGATATCACAAAACCATCAATCTAATTTTGAAAATCTTCAGAAAGCCTTATATAAAATATTTAATTATGCCAAATGTAAATACTTAAAATTTACGAGACCCAGTAAATGTTTTGAGGAACCCTAGAATTATGAAAAAATCCTGATTTATTTTCTGACTGCTGTTTTATTTTCCGGGTATGAGAAGTCAATTAAGACAACAAACATACGACAAATTAGTATCGCTTAGATGTAAAAAAACTAGGTTCTAATTTTATTAGTGGATTAAGAGATTTTTTGAAATTAATTTGGTGCTCTTTTAATTTTACGAAAGACAGTGAAGGTGAAAAGCAAATACTAATGCTTGATATGGTAAATATTAAAGAAAGTTTTGAGATTTTTGGCCCATCTGCTATAAGTTAAAGCAGAAATAAGCAAACTACGGCCCTCAAAGACTTGAAACAAATAATTTAAAAACTTAAAAATTGTTTTTTGTCTTAAACCAAATTCTTGGTCATCGCTTTTAGCGATCACTGATTTTTTGATACAAGAATTAAGAAATCCGAGACAGATTCAAGTGAAGATATTTTTAGAGATCATTTCATGTTGGGCTCAAATTAAGAAATCCAAGACAGATTTAAAGTGAAGACTTTTTTTAAGAGATTACTACTATTTTGCGGCCCGCAACCAATTTCAACTTTCGAATGCGTCCCGCGGATTAAAAGTTTGCCCGGGTTAAAAGCAACGATTTAGATTTTTTCCTAATCAAAATCCAACAAGTAAATCCATGTTCAAAATTTTTACAATCACATTTTGACAGTTAAATAAGTACTTAATCCTCTATCGCCCAACTCAACAAATTTGTCACGTTTCAAATTTTTGTATTTTTTTTTTCCTTAAGAAATTTTTTTCTTGATTGACCTTATCAACAGATTTGATATAACTCATATTTTATCATTTTAAATGGAAACTCAGAAAAACTTCTATCAGTGTGATTTTTTAACCAAGTTACCTTATGACTTTTTTTTACTTTTGTACGTCGCAGAAAAGAAATTTTGTATCGTGTTTGATCAAAGTTAAAAAGTAATAAAAAATATAATAATTTTTTTGCTAGTCGTTGACTTTGAAGTATGACTCTCTAGAAAGTACAAAACTCTTCAATAACATTCAAGATTTTAATCAATTTAATTGCTTAGTTAACCACCGTTACAAATTTGTAACGTTTAAAAAATGGGAGGATTTAAATTTTTTTTGAAAATTTTGTTTCAGTTGCATTTCTAATGCGATTTCAACTGCCAAACACATTAAATAAACATATTTGTAAGTGCGATCCGCAGACCTAAATGACGTAGAAACCTAATGCAAAAACATTTATGTCATCTCATAATTTGTCGGTCACCGGCTGTGGATCAGACACTTGTTTCTACTTTATTTATATTATAAAATATATATTCAAGCAAATTCCAATACAATTTACCAAACTTCAAAAACAAACTACATTTAGCTACATGCTCAGAAAGGAAATCCTTTTAAAAATTTCTGAAAAGTAACCAGTATTTGTTTAAAAAAATTAACAGTTTTATGTCTTGACTGCTGAAAAAAAAAACAATTTTACACATCCTATCAACCTAATTTACTAGCGATACATAAAAAATAAACTTTAGCGACTTGCTCAAAGAAACCTGATAAAGGTTTACGAAAAAGTGACAGAAAAACTTGTAAGCGAAATTTGATAATTTTTTCAGGTGTTTCTGCTACAACTACGGAAAGAATGCCAACCACACCTTCACCACCACCAATATGTTCGGAGCCTAAAGCGCCAAAGAACGGCGCCGTTGACTGTGGTGAAGAAAAACTATTTGGCAAATATTTAGAAGGGACTGTATGCAACTATACGTGCAATCAAAGTGAGGTTCAATCTTTTTATGTAAAGTATGATTAAAATAAGAAATTCTTGTGAAACATATGTCGGCCTATAATAATATAAAAACATTAATTCGATAACAAATCAAGTACAAACAAACTGCAGCTGCCTTCTAGGTCGGACGCCAAAAACTTTAGTTCAGCTTTCGGTGTACGCCTAAGGTCCAATTGTCAGAACTTGAAGTACACGAAGAAGCAGCCGGCAAAAATAAGCAATTTATTCTAGGACCTTGTTTTACTTTAGACTTAATCTTTTTTTTAAGTTCTTCATTGACCACTTTTTCTACCGAAGATGAGTTATTACCAGAGGCAAAAAGTGCTGTATCATCAGTAAAAAGAAGAGTTTTTAAGCTTGAAACATTTGGAAGATCATTTATGTATAAGAGAAATAAAATAGGACCAAGGACACTACCTTGTGGGACACCATGATTTATTAAATTTTTATCTGATTTAGTTGAATTTATACATGTAAATTGATATCTGTTTGCTAGATGTGAAAAAATTAAATCAAAAGGTAGCCTCCTAATACCCATTGCAATTAATTTTTGTTTTAAAACAGTGTGGTCTACTGTATCAAAAGCTTTTTTCGAATCAAGAAAAATTCCACAAGTAATTTTATTGTTTGCCTGCTGATAACGCAAGTAATTTTCTAGTTCATTAAGTGCATCACTAGTGCTTTTGTTTTCCTGAAAACCATATTGATTTTCTGATATAATTTTGTACTTATTGATAAAATCACTTAAATTACGTTTAAGAATTTTTTCAAAAATTTTTGAAAAGTGGGGTAAGATGAAAATTGGCCTACAATTTGAAGCAATGTCTCTATCACTCCCTTTATAAATTGGTAATACTTTGGCAATTTTTAATGCACTTGGGAAAACACCTTTATTAATACAATTGTTGATTAAATAACATAATGTAGGTGCTGTTACGTTTTTACTTAATTTAAGAATTTTTACAGGTATATCATATGTATCATCACATTTACTGTTGTCTAATAAATTAATTTCTCTTATGATATCTTCATCAATTATTGAATAAATAATGAAGAGCAAGTGGAGGCAGTATTTAATGGTTTTGAAGGACTTGTTTTTGGAAGAGAATTTGCCATTTTTGATGCTATTGATGTAAAATAGTTGTTTAGACTTGAAGATACAATAAGTCTTTATTAGACTCTGGACACTTAATGTTTGTAATTCCACTACCACTGCAGGTTTTCGTATTATGTTTTGAATCATTTTCCATGTATTTTTTCTATTGTTTTCGTTAATTTCCAACTGAACTGGAAATAATTTTGTTTTGATTGTTGTTTTACATGTGTTAGTATGTTATTGTATTGTTTGTATTTTTTGTAATGGATATATGTATGTGAATGTTTACAAGAAATTTGATAAAGTCTATATTTCTCTTTAATACTTTTCTGAATACTTTTTGTCAGCCAATGTTTAAAATAAAATTTGATTTTCTTTCTAGACAGTTTTTGTTTTGGAGCATGAGTCTCGAGACATTCTAGAAATATATTTAAAAATTCTGAAAATTCTGCTTCTAGGTCTGAAAAGTTATTACCTAGGTTGTTTTTGTCTAAGCCCTTTGTTAATGAATCTGAAAAATCAACTTCAGAAAAATTTGAAAAATCTCGTTTCAATATTTCACATGGTGGTCTACTTGCTAGAAAACCTTATTTTTCGGTATCATCACAAAAACTGGATTATGATCACTTATATCATAAGATATTGAGCCAGAAACAATATTACTCGCGGAATTATTACAGTATATATGATCTAATAATAATGGAGTTTGCCTGTTCATGTACCCTGTAGGACAATTTATAAGATTAATTACACCTAATGATTCAAGAGATTCTTTATATTGAATGATTGAGGGAGCATCACTTAACAAATTTATGTTAAAATCACCCAGTATAAAATAGTTTAATCCTTCTAAATTTATTTTTTCTATGACACATTCTAATTTAAGTTGAAAGTTAGATATTGATGAATGAGGATGGAAGTAAATCCCTTCCACGACATAAGCTTTATTACAATTATTAGATTTAATTTCAACCCAAATATCTTCAACTAAGTCTTCATTCAAGCATAAGTCAGGACGCATTTTATAATTTAATGTTTTTAAATATATGCCAATACCTCCACTGTTTGTTGGAGAATTCGATGAATGAAAATGATAATCTTCAATAGATGTGATATTATAGTTTATATTTTTAAGTTTTGTTTCACTAATTACCATCACTTCTGATGAGCAAAGTAACAACCCAAGTTAGTTCATTAATTTTATTTACGTTTTTATTAAGACTCCTTACATTCATATGAAGAAAAATATTATGTTTTGTGTAACTTGTTTCACAGAGTAATTTAGAAAATTGATTTCAGCAGGATTTCAGCAGGCAATTAAGGATTAAAGATGTGCACGAAGAGCAATACAAAACATAATATTTTTTTAAGCAAAACCTTAGAACGTTAAATTAATTTTACAGTATATCTACATGTTGTTCATTTTGTATTAATACTAAGAATTTATAATTTATGTGGGTAAAATTTGGATGTTGATCAAATTTTATAGGTATCTAGCAGGTATTTGTACAATAATCTATTAAATGGCTTAATTCTTTGTTTGGTTTTTATATTAATTGGCAGCTTGTTCCACATTTTCATACAATTTACAATAAGACTATTAAAACATTTACAAGCCAAAAAATGTGAAATAAAGATGTTCTTATTACTTGATTGCCATGTGTTATAAGCATGATTTTCATTTACTAAAGGGATTTTATCTTTAAACTCTCTGTCATTGTATAATCGAAACATGAATTTCATTGCAAAATATTGGTACAATTCAATTTCCTTTAATAATTTAGAAAATGCATACAATTTATTTAATTTTGTTCTATATGGTTGCATACTAATGTATCGTATAGCTCTATTATGCATTTTATTAAGTTTTTTTTAGTGCTAATTGATTTGCATTTCCCCATAGAACTATGCCATATTGCAATCGGCTTTTTATAAGTGTATGATACACGAGCTTTAGGAGCCAGGAGCGCAAACGTCATCGCAGGAGCGGTGGTGGAGAGTGGCGCTAGAGAGCAGTGGCGGATCCGAATCCGAATCCACCATGCGGTCAACTTTCTGGAAAGAAACTGGTTAGTCCTTGTTGACGCTTATTCCAAGTACCCTTGCATTCATCCAGCAACCTCAACGTCTTCGAAAAGTACTACTGCTATACTTGAACAAGAATTTGCTCATTTCGGGTATCCCCACACGTTGGTGACCGATAATGCCACAACATTCATGTCTCAAGAGTTCCAAGCTTGGTGCAAACAACGAGGCATTGTACATCTCACCGGAGCACCTTATCATCCAGCAACAAACGGTTCTGCCGAGCGTTTGATACAATCGTTCAAACAGACATTGAGAAAATCCTCGTTACCTCCAAAGGAAGCTTTGCAAGAGTTTCTAATGCAATATAGAAGGTTTCCTTTTGCATCGGGACTGTCACCAAGCAAATTGTTGAATGAAAGAAGAATTCGCACCAAAATTAACACTTTGGTTCCATCTATTCCGCATCTCCTGCAGGGAAGACAGTCAAGACAATCAGGTAAGCATTCAAATGCTGAAGACTCGGAAGTAGTTTCAAAAATCGAACATCATTACACACTAGGAGACCCTTGTTACGCACTGTACTTCGGCCCTAGAAAAGATCGTGACCCACGATGGGTGCCTGTTATAGTAACGAAGGTTCATGGTGCACGAAGCGTCAACGTACGGGTCATTCCTCGAGGACCAACATGGAGAAGACATCTTGATCAACTTCGACCTCGATACGGTTTGGATCAAGATGATGATCCCTGTGAGATATCAACGAGCTTTTTGTCTACAGAAACACTTCCAGCCGGGACTGACCAAGCATCTAGTTCTTCTTCGAACCAACGCAACAATCCGAGATTACCAACCGGAGACGAGTACGGGCGACACAATCCACGACCATCAGCAAGGACCAAAAGACTTGTTGATACTAATATTGTTGCTAATACAATGTTTAGCAACAATATTTTTTTGGAAGTCTTTTGTTACATCAACATGGCGATCTCGTAAGAAGCCTCAACAACATTCAAAAATCTTTGCTGAAACGTCCCACTCATGTCCAACTTAGCTTTCTTCAAGGAATAACTTTTCATGACAAAAAATGCTTTAGGCTTATCGGCTAAAGCGGAATGGGCTATGGTCAAATGCCATTTCAAGCGAGAGGGACGCATTGCATCATTACTAAGAGTCTTGTAACATATTACACACTGCGGGACTTTTGTGTCACCTTTTAGCAGTGATACAAAACCAAATTCAATGTAATCATCAAGATACTTTCTTTTTTTTTGCCATTTTAATTATCTTACTTTATTACTTATCTACGCAGGCACTGCAACATGATAAAACATAAATTTAGTTATTTGTAAATTTAGTTTACATACGTATATACCGCTCTACCATTTTAACAAACTGACTGATAGCTGCTTAATCCATTCAGATTTTTTATTTCTTAATTTTAACATGACACAGTTCATTCTGCAGTGTAGATTTGCTACTGCTAATCAAAATAAAGTAACACAATCGATAATTTAGCTATTTTATGACATCATACATCTATTTAGTTTATGAAGCAGGGTTACCATTAATGGCAGGCTACAATCACTCAGAAGAATATCTCGGATAGAATTTAGGTTTACGGCCAGCAAACATTTGCACGCTGTACTCTGTATGTTTCAGCCAGGATAAGTAGAAACGCACTTTGTACCATTAAAAATTTAAAAAGATTTTTAAATTCTAACACACAACTGACCTAAAGTAACTTTTCATTTAGAAAAACAAAGGAACGTGTGCAGAAGGTTAGTTTCGTGTGCAAAGCTTGGAATCTCAAAATTAATAAAAAATGTGTTGTAAATACATTAGGGCTCGCGCCCCCCTGAAAATTTGCGTACGCCCCCCTGGGGAGGCGCGCCCCCCGGTTAAGAGCCCCTGTGTTAGACCAAATGGCTCGCAAGTACACTGTCAGGACAATGACGAGAAGGTGGCCTGTCCATTCTTTTCAAAATACGTTGGATCTTGCAGCTATAAATGCTTGGGTTTTATGCAAAGAAATCAATACTATAAAAATCTCAAGACGGCAGTTTTTGCAAAACTTGGCAGAAGAACACGGAATGCCTTTTGTGAAAAGTTCAACTATTCCTCATACAACAAAAAAGCAGATGCAGGTCCAGATCAGCACTTTCAACACCCAGTAACACAAAACTGCCAAGTCAAAGATAACTGTAAAAAGAACCGCTCTGTTGGCAGATGCCACGAATGCAAAAAATCCCTTTGTGGAAAATGCACTGCCAGTACACAACGTGTGTGCACAAGCTGCAAATAAAATACTTGCATATCGCCATAATAAATTGATTTGTGTTTTGCCGTTATATATCACATGTTTAGTTAGGTTTGACTTATTTGTGCTATTTTGTTAAAAAAAATTTAAACAAAACCGATATTTGGACTTAAAACTACAGGGTGTCAAAATGACACCCTCCGTCTTTCTATATAGATGAAACAAAATTTCAGTCTTTCTAGTGTTAATTGATGGTTTTGATGCAAAAAGTCAATCGTGTATCAAGTCGTTCTGTTAATATAAATCATCGACAATTTTCTCGAGACTAAGAAGAAGGCCAGTGCCAATTGTCAATCTAACAGCTGTATACTACACTGTTATTTCGTACAAACTTGGCTTTAACTACAAGCTGCAAGGTTTCTGTTGGATAAATGCATAGTTCGAATTATTATAAAACTAGTTCGCAACTAAAGTTTCACTCTATCGTCGACAGTAAGCAAAATAGTCTCCGGTGTCAGAGAAACAGTGTTCCTCCAAAATCAATCACAACTTTTTTAACATCTACATGCATAATCTGCTTTGCACAATCTCTAGATTACTGAAAGAAAAAATGTGAGTTACAAGTTTACAATAACCAATATTCACCATTATGTTTAGTTCCAATTTATCTTTAAGTAAAACTAAACAAATCGCTCAAGTTTCGTCACCTCCGTTTCGCATTGCACAAAAAATTTTGTTTGCGTGTCCCGCTGTTGAAGTAACTTGCGGCCTCAGGGCGGGTGCTGGTGCCAAAACATAGGATACAACTCTCTTATTTTTAGTTTATTCAACAGCTGAGTACTGGAGTCTCGTTTGTTCTCGCAGTACTTGTTTTATATACTTGTATATAGTGTTTTGAAGGACGCTTTGCGCTTAGTCACTGAATGCCTCGGTATCTCTCCAATGTCCACTTACCAGTTTTTTCAAACCTCCAGTCATCTGAGCTTTACAACTAGGAGCGACTCTTGTTTTGGCTGAAGGTGGTATTCTACACCTGTGCTCCGCTTCTTTTTCAACCTGCAGCACATTTTGAAAGATTTCAAAAATTAGCACACAGCTGGACCAGGTGAAGAGCTAAATTTTGAACGCTTTCCATTACTTGAAGTTTCATTTATCTTTCTAAAAAAAACTTGAAAATTTCAATTTAAATTCTAAAAATATAGTGATAACTTTTTTCATTTGAAGTTTCCAATTTGCGTATATTGTGCACAATCGAGTCTGGGAAAAATTGATCAAAAAAGTTATCGGTTTATTTGTGGAGAGTTTTCATGTTCACTAAAAAAATCTTCATATGAAGAAAAACGTTTGAAATTTAGTAAAGACAAAAAACAGGTCTTGATTTTACACAATGAGATATAGGCCTACTGTACAGTATAATGAATTTTTTAAGTTTTTCGATTGCTACTTCAGAGAAACATAACTGTATCTCTATTTCAAAAAGTACGTTTGTCATTTTTCCGCAGCACACGAATTTCAGAGCACTGCTCTTGACCCTGATTATGGTTTATTTATCGGCTATCAAATGCCTGCCAATAAACACGAAGGACTAAACGTTTGTTTGTGCCTGCTGCATAAAAACTTGAACAATCTTGCTGAATTAGGCATCCGTTCTGTATCCAATACATAAATCACAGATTCGGTACATGAGTCAGTACATAAATTATAGATCAAAATCAATTAGATATCGAAACTAGTACATTAATTAGGCATCCAGTACATGAATCATACACCGAACACAGAATATTGTGAAAGTACATCCGGCTTTGTGCTTTCACTATCAGCGCCTGACCTTACCCGTTCAAAATAGCGTGCTCAGAACAGTTTGAATTATGCTTAAACGCCTTCAGACGGGTTAAGGACAACTGGCCCCAGCTAAATTAACCAGATGGCTACGTCTAGTTGGGTGCGCCCAGTCGGCTGCGGCCAGTTGGCCCATTCTGCCTGCAAACTGTAGTTTTGCGTTTTCGTTTGTGTATGGACAAATGGGGTCTCGTTTCTTTCTCTCGTTGAAAATGCGCGCCATTCCATAAACCGGAGATATATCGTTGTATTGCTGTGTCACATGCATTGGGGATTACAAAAACCATGATGTTGGACAGTTTTGGATGAAAAAATGAACGGTTGTGGCTTGGTACATTGCTAACAGCATTTAATCCATCCAATACAATAGCAATTTGCAGTAAAAACATTAAGCACGAGAGCCAGTCCTATTTATGTGTTTTACTTGAAGTGGCTGCTTTTACATGCTACAATAATTTTGGCATAGATTTGCCCTGTTTTACGTAATGTTAAAAAAGGGCCTTTACACCTTAACATCTCCTTTTCGAAGTAATCTTGGACAGGCCTTGTGGTAATCAATATCTTCTGAAGATGATCAATATAATCTTTCACTGTGTAAAACAAAAAACGCACTTTTTAATTAAACATATTTGAACCAAAGTTTGTTACTTTATCCAGTATTCCATTCGACACTTTTCATATATAGCAAAATAAAAAAATCTATCTACTTTTGTTAGCTAGATTTGCTTATTTTTGAGTTTTGCTTTTAGGTTTTTACTTGTTAATTACTTTTTTGCCTTATTGTTGCTTGTTTTTCATACTATTATTTTATTATAATATTTTTTCCATTTTAAATAACACAATAAAAGTAACTGCTTGACTTAAACACCTTGTGGTTACTTCCCAGTCATGTTGTCCTACATTTAATCTCAATTATATATTACACTGCATGCGGATATTTGTAAATGTTTAGTGACAAATAAACAAATGTGAATTTTCACAAATGTTAGAATATTGTTGTTCAAGAAATCTTTTATTGGGCACTCTAGTTTTTATAAATTGTAATTTAGAGTTGCTGATAAAGACTTTCAAGTAGAGAAAATGCCGTAAAATGTTTTTCTTGATAGAACAATAAAATGTGAAAAGAAACAAACATATACGATCTTAATCAGTTTCCATCAAAATTACACTTCCAACCTCTCTCTAGCCCTAATTCAACTGATAAAAAAAGGCATTTGACTGGCTTACAGTTTGATGTTCAACAAAAAATTAAATTGATCTTGCGCGAAGGTCATTTCCGTGCGAGTGACTCTAGTGCTGTAACTTTTACACCTTGAATTTATGCTTCCAAGTCTAATTTTAGGAAACGTTGTTGTCTCTGCTATGATAATAAAATTGCACCAGGCCAGAAAATGCAAAAAAAAAACATAAACAAATCATGAAATCAGTGTCAATCTTCCACATGCTTTCGGCAATGCTTACAAATTTCCGCTTCATGCTTTGAACGATGCCGAGATATGTTCCACGGCTAACAGTAACAATTATATAGAGTAATATCGTTTTTCTCAAATGTTTTTTTTACGTAATACAATGGCATAGTTTTAACTCCATTCCGGTAATTAAAAAACTCTTTTTGTGGCGGTGAAATAGATTGCGAAAAAACAAAACGATGTGCATATAAACGATGATATATAAAAGATAAAGTTTTGTTGGTATTATAATATGTGTAAGTCGATATCTTAACACTGCTAAATATCAAAACATAGCCAATTTCAAATTTTTTTATGTAAAAAAATATATTTATATATCTTCGTTTTTTTATCCTTTTTTTAAAAAAGGCAGCAATACCTATTAGTAATTAAAAAAACATGCGGAAAAAACATGTAAACAAGTAATTGAAACTAGTCGAAAATAATTTCCATACTTCGACCGAAACAATGAAGCAAGCTTCTCTTAGCTTCTTCCAAAAATTAACTGTTTCAATAGTGCAACACAATATTATTACGTTAACGATTCTTCCATGCTAACATTGTTAAAATATTCAACCACTTTTAATGAAATAATTAGGGCACTGTCACGGCAGGCTGAATCTGTTGCGGGCAAGATCGGAGCACATACAAAAACTATCTACTGTAACTTTGTTTGTCCTAGTTTGCTTGGTGCTTGTGCCAGGTCTTTTTCACTTAAGTTTTTGTTCAATCTGCTATGGCCATTTCGTGATTTTCAACACGAAAATTGAATATACGACAGCCAAAACTAGAACTTCGGACAAAATAAACACACGCTAATTACTTATGTTGCATTCATTAAGCATCACACAAAGTAATCCAAGACTAAAGCTTAATAACCGTGGAGACCCAAAGAGTTATTGACCGATATCTCTGCTCTGTGTCCCCTATAATATCCTCGAGAGGCTTATCTACGCCCACGTTGAACCATTAATCGATCCACTGCTCCCTAAAGAACAGGCTGGGTTCCGACGCGGGAAGTCAACCGTAGATCAAGTTGTTTTGCTAACCCAAAACATCAAGGATTCTTTTAAGGCTAAAAAGAAGGCCGGTGCCGTATTTATCGATCTGACAGCTGCTTATGACACTGTCTGGCACCGTGGCCTTACCTGCAAGCTGCTAAGACTACTTCCGGATAAGTACATGGTCAAATTGATTATGGAGTTTGTCTGAAATCAAATTTTTATCCTTACTACCGGTGACAGCAAGCAAAGCAGGCTACGCCGTCTTAAAAACGGCGTTCTTCAGGGATCGGTCTTGGCTCCCCTCCTATTTAACATCTATACGTACGATCTTCCTTCCATGATTTCCAGAAAGTTTGCTTATTGTAATGAGATACCAAAAATTGACTAATTAATTATTGGCTTTATTAAACTAAATTTGCTACCATAAATCAGATTCTAAAGTAAAACTTAAAGCATTAAATAAGAACACATTAATGAATAAACAAAATATAAAATCAACTTAATAGTTAATAATAGTATGGCAGCTAGTAGCTTACACTGCAGTTACTATTTATCGCAATTTAAACAAAAGAAACAGTAAAACGGAGGAATTAAAGCGCTAGTAAAACAAGTAAAGAAGCAGTAAAACGGAGGAATTAACACTCAAAGGCCGAATTACATCCTGTTGAGGTTGGGTTTGGGCCCAGAATCTCATATTTTGCTTATTAACATGTTCACTGAGGTGAAAATGTGCTTTATCGCTAAAAAAATTAGTTCCAACAAACCAAAATGATTTTCAATTGATGGGCTAATGTTTCTGCAAAAGGTCACTCTCCCTTCTCTACGTGTTGCTGCCTGAGCTTGTAAAATATGAACTCTGTAGGGAAAGAGATGAAATTCTGTGTTCAGTTTGCGTCTAACACTGGTCCTTGAGAGGGCAGTCTCCTGTGACAAATGTCTGGTTGATTTTTTTGGTGATTCCTCCAGACGCTGCCTCACGGTCTCTGTGTTAATGGATCTTCTCGCAGACCTTGACCTACTACTATGTCCTTTATTTGCATTGGTCACACATCGTTTTTCTTTGAATTTCCGCAGAAGACGTCTGATTGTGAGTATTTCTTCCAGGAATCTCAATTACGAATCGTTGCTGAGTCTGGGTTACCGATTTTAATTCAAAGTGTGCTTCCACAATCTTCACTCTCACCTTCACAGTATACTGCATTGTTTTCAATCCATTGGGGTGAGAATTCATTGTTTTGCTGTTGCTTTTTTTGAAAAGAAAAAAAAAAAAACTTTGCTGTTTCGCAAATACCAAGGATTCAAAAAGTGGTAGCATTTTATTGGCCCACCCTGTATTGTACAAAGTTATACCATTCTTTTATCAAAGTAAAGATAGTAGAGTCAAAACCAGCCTGAGTCTACATCTACATTCAGCGTTAGTCTATCTCAGTCTCACAGCTTGCGACGCATTAATATCAAACCCATACTGTAAATGCACCTGAAAAAAAGTATAATAAAAGAGGATTCGTGAGAATAACACAGCAACAAACAAAGACTGAGAAAAAGAAAGAAGATAGAAAAGTTATAGTAAGGCCGTGGTGACAGAGATTAAGGAATCGCAATAACAATTGCGACATAAATTATAGATTGAAGAAAGAAAAGAATCGGACCCAAATAGAGCGTTGACAGATAAAGCGAAAAAAATTTTTTTGTTGTAACAGAGATGTTTTAAATTTTTTGGTTTTGTGCCGCACTACAAACTATAATCTTTTAAAAAATAATATACTACAATTCCTTGAATGTAAACAACCAACGGAAGTTGTTTCATTAAACTATCTTTGAATAAAGGTAGAAACTAAACTTCGTTCACAAGTCACAGCAGTAAAACACAACAGTAATAATATAAAACTTTTGACCTTTCTACTGCACAAGAAGAGCAAGTTGCAACAATAAATCTAAATGTAGTATGTCTACCACAGCAAGACTTCAAGCATTTAGGCAGCTGACGCTAGACTTGTTTTTATATAGTTGTAATTGGCATTGCTTCTTTTTTTGCAAAGTTTGACTAGAACTTTCTAGCACCAACGTAGGAAGAGGAGGTAAATGGCTTTTCGTAAAATGATCGCGACACATTTCTTTTATTAGATGAAGTAAAAATTCTCTTCTGGTCAAGCTCTAGCCTGTTACTTCATAGTAAATTATGCTTTGTTTTTCAAAAAATTTGACATCATTTGACATGTAAATATTACAGAAACTACACAGTCGAATCAAATGAAATTAAACAGGGTTAATGTTAAGCTAAATAAGATTTATTCTTGTAAATTTAAATAAGAAATTCAAAGACACGTGAATTCTATGAAAGGTTTCGCAATGTTTAATATGCGCACCGCCTGTAACGCGGCACACGTGAAGTCGGTACTCTGGCTCCTCCTAAACATGCTGCAGCATGTCTTGAGTAAAAATGTCCAGTTTAACTTTCGTGCAAGACAGGTAGTTAACAAAGAAACACCACCGCACTGGAGACTGTTATCCAAGACATGCTGCAGCATGTTTAGGAGGAGCCGGAGTACCGACTTCACGTGTGCCGTATCACAGGCGGTGCACATATTGAACATTTGTAAAATCTTTCATGAAATTCAGGTGCCTTTGAATTTCTTATTCAAATTTACAAGAATAAATCTTGTTCAGTTCAATATTAACCCTGTTTAGTTTCAATTGATTCGACTATGTAGTTTCTGTAATATGTACATGTCAAATGATGTCAAATTTTTTGAAACATCCTGTATATGCATTGATGCATGTGAAGTCTATAATGCTAAAAAATACAGCTACTGGCCACCTTCTTGTAGCATTTTTGCAGGTATGATAACGCATCATTTTGTCCAAAACATGTACACGTACTTTTGACGCGTTATAACTCTTGACTGTTTCTGGTAATTTTTTTGGGTGTAATTGGTTAACAAAAACAGTTTGGTGCATTGAACTTAGCATATAAATCAACTTTGGTTTTTTTGCTTTATATATAGTTAAAGAGGCATTAGAAAGAGATTAGTATATTTCTGATGTGTATAAAAACTTGCCTTTCATCATTTTCTCAACTTTTGGTACCTCTTTTCTTTTCTTTCTTATTATTTCAAGAAGTGTAGTTTTTTCTACTTTTAGTTTGTTTGCTAAATTAATACTTGTAAAATAGTTATTCATTGTCACGTTGTACCCTTTTTTCAAAAATAGTTGCATCAACTATAAGCAGAAATCTATTGGTAAGTCATTTTTCTGTTTCTTTTTGGATTTTTACCAAGATAAGGCTTACCATTGTAAAGATATTTTGAACAAACATCAATCAGAAGGGCAAATTTTATGTCAAATTTGTCTAGCTTATTTGGTATGTATTAGATGAAAGGGCACCAGCTTTTGCATGAAAACAGTTGTTCCTCAATGATGAGATCAAAACTTTGCACATAACATTTTTTACTATTTTCAATAAAATTGTTCCAAGTTTCTAAAAGAAGACAAAATTTATCCTTTTGTCTCCTTTTGCAGCGTGTTAAATAGTTATCAAATCTCCAATCGTCGTCGTCGTCGTTTAAAGGATATCCACTCCAGGTCAGACACAAACAGGACTGGGCCGAGGGTTTATCCTTTTACTATCGCAGACTGCTGCACTGCCTGGATCAGATGCTGGCAGTGATTTTATTAAGCCAACATCGAGTTTCGTCATCCAAAACCGTCAGACCTCGTGCTCAGATGGTAGGTGCTTGGATGGTAGGCCCAGATGGTAGGTGCTTTCTCGCAGCCTGGGCCGTGAGTAAGTCTGTTCATTGGGGTTAAAAATGACAGACCGAAACCGAACCTACCAAAACGAAAGGGTATCCACCCATTCAGATGTTCAGTCTGGGTCTGTTAGTCGGCAAACGTCCTTTTCAGGGCGGGGCAATGCCAGGATAAATCTCCAATGCTTTATTAGTTTTTTGTACCGATTTCTATTGATTGTCTTGCTAAAAATTAGATGCCCCCACTCCTTACTCCATAGTTGATGAATTGGAGTGTTTTTTCCTGTCAAAACACCACGTGCTATTTGAAAGCCAATAAAATTTTTCAATTCGCAAAATTCCCCCAAAAATAATTTTTTGTCATCAGCTTGTCCATGCTTGATAATATATTTTCGAATTGAAAGAAACATGGGCTCATCACTAAACAAACAAAATGCGCTGAGTGGACTTTGTTATTGGACACCTTTTTGAGAATATGATTTAGGTCCCGATCTTTGAGAAAAAATATTTTCACCTGCAGCTCTTCCTCTATTTACCTTGTCGCTGATTCGTTTCTATGAAACGCCGGCTCTACTTGAAAGAGTATCCTGTCGATTGATTGAAGATTATTTGCCTTATTAGAATTTTCGGAAATTGGTTGATCGCTGGGTTCATCGCTGTCGCAATCCGACAAATCAAAGTTTTCAAGAGTAACCTGCGTTACCGATCACGCCGTTATATCCTCATTTTCATCACATGAATTATCAAATTCATCTACTTGTAAAGACCTGATTACTTCTGCGGCTATCAGTCGTTTTGCAGTAGCCATAATAAAAAAGTTTGTTATTATACAAGTACTTACTCAACGAATGAAAATCTACTCTTATAAATAAAAGTTATGCTGCGGTAAAACATACTAAACTTCAAACCAGCATGCTATTATAGAACGTTTATTTAAAACAACATAATTTCAAGGTGATAAGTAACTGAAATAATATTAAATTAATTTTATTTTATAAATCAATAACTACATTTTCTTTTTATAAAATCAAATAAAGGTTCCGCTATTAACTTGTTGCCAATACCTAAAATAAATTCTATAAAATTTTGAGCTGCGTCGGCAGATATAAACGTTTTATCAAACAGCCCTAATTTTAACGTAATAAAAAAATAACAAATGAAAATCAACCATACATGTCTAGTCGACCTAAACTCTCTAACCAACTGTTTTGATACCGCAGGCATAGCTATCGCTATAATAAAATTGTATGCGGTCAGACTTGACCGCTCGTCTTTCTAGGTATACTCTTTAATTGCACTCGTTTGAGAAGTTAAATCAAAAATTTTTTTTGTTTCTATATAACTCTAAGAAAAAAGAAAAAAACTCATAGGGTGACAAAAGTAGAATTTTAAAAGACAACGCAGTAAAAAAACAGAATTTAAAAGCGGTCAAAATTGACCGCTAATCTTTCTAGTGTTAAACTGTACTTATTTAAAAATTTTTTAGTTAGGACGATGTAATGATATTTACACTTCACATTTGTTTGCGTTTAGTTAACTAAAAGGTTACGGGCATCTAAATAAAACACAACATAAACAAATAGATTAAATTAAACTTCAACAGAAAACTATTATTTATCACAACTCAAAACTCAGCAACTATCTGTACATAGTTGCAAAACCTCTGAACTGAAAACTTAACAACAGTCACGCGTTGATTAGGTTGTCAAGAAAAGCGTCAATGGCTTACAACAAAAGCGCTTCATAAAACTTAATTCAAGGTTTTATTACATTTTCCCTCCCTTAAAATAAGAGCTATACATAAGTCTTAATACATCATGTGCTACTACATAAAATGACTAAAAGGAAGAATACACAAAATTGACAGAATACAACAACTCAAAACAAGAATTAATAGTAAGTTAGGCGATCCGGTGGCCGCCTATCGCGAGTAGATCTGCGTAATTCAGGTTCACTTTGAGAATTTTCTCTCTCGGTTCGTAGGTTATCATTATTCTGTTGATCTTCAAGGGAAGGCGTGATGGTGAGTTTTCTTCTGGTTGGCCTTGAATTTCAGTTTCGTTGCTTGTCAGACGTTCGCTTTGGAAGTTGTCATTTACATAATACTGTTTTTCAGACACGGGTGCGATGTCACGCAATGTGACAGTTTTTTCATGGCCGTTGGGCAATCGAACTCTAGCATAATTTGGGGTGGCATGTATAAGTTCTACTTCATCGACTAACGGTTCGTGTTTACTTGTTCTAACATGTCTCTTCAGCAAAACGTTACCGGGTAGACTTAGCCACGTTGGGGTGGACAAACCTAGACAAGAGCGACGACTAAAATTGAAAAGTCGCTCGTGAGGGGTTCTGTTAGTAGCGGTACAAAGTAACAAACGGATAGAGTGCAATGTGTCAGGCAACACAACTTGCCACTGTTCGATGGGTAAGTTTCTCGTCTTCAAAGATAGTTTTACAGCCGTCCATATAATAGCATTATAACGTTCGCACTGCCCATTGCCTTGTGGGTTGTATACGGAGGTATAACTAGTTGATAATCCACGTTTATTTAAGTAACTAATAAATTCTTGAGATATAAAGCACTTACCCCGATCTGAATGAATATAAGACGGCAGCCCAAATGTGGTAAATAATTCGTTAAGACATCGAATGACTATTCTTGTCTCCATGTTTCGACAAGGAGAGGCGAACGGAAACCGGGAGTACTCTTCCATGACTGTCAGTAAATAATAATTTCTATAAGCCGATGGAAGAGGACCTTTAAAATCAATGCTCAGGCGCTCAAACGGTTGAGTAGCTTTAATTAACGGTACTGAGTTTGGTTTGAGATACCTTGGTTTTACTTCCGAGCAAATACGACAGCGAGCAACAGTGTCTCGTACCTCCTGGAGACTGAACGGAAGATTTTTTGTCTTAATGTAATGGTGGAAACGAGTTACACCAGGATGGCATAAAGAAGCATGAATATCATAAAGCGCGGTATTTGCCATGCTTGCAACGTATGATCGTAAAGAGTATCAGGAACACAATTGTTTTTTTCCTGCTCTGTAAATAATGTCGTAATCATATTGAGCCAATTCGAGACGCCATCTTAAAATTTTATTGTTCTTTATTTTACTTTGTCTTCTGTGATCGAACATAAAGGATACAGATTTTTGGTCCGTTATAAGATGAAAGCGGCGACCTTGAAGAAAATAGCTCCATTTCCTAATGGCCTCGACGATGGCTGTGGCTTCTTTCTCAATGCTTGAATGACGGAGTTCATTTACGTTCAGAGTTCTTGAAAAGAATGCCACTGGTTTGTTCTTTTGGTTTAAAGAAGCAGATATGGCAGTTTCGGAAGCGTCAGTTTCGATAGTAAACGGCTTGCTTTCATCAATTACGCCTAGAGTAATTTCTGTCCAAGTTTTTCGCAAATCTTCAAACGCTTTTACAGCCTCGTCAGCTAAAGGAAATTGTTTGGTGCTTACCAGAGGTTTTATCTTATCGGAGTATTTCGGTATCCATTGCGCGTAATAGGAGAACATGCCGACGACTCGTCAAAGAGATTTTAAATTATCAGGAACTGGGATTTCCAGTATTGGTTTAATACGCTCTGGATCCGGTTTGAGTGTTCCGCTCGTAATTTGGTATCCCAACAAATTAATGCAAGTAGAAGAAAAAATACATTTACTTTTGTTGAGAGTGAGATTGTATTTTTCCACCACATCCAGAAATCTTTGCAGGTTTTTGTCGTGTTCTCTTGAGTTTTTCCCCCAAAAGTGATATTATCTAAGTACGCATACGTCCCTACGCAATCGTTTTCTTTTATGATTCTGTCGATTATACGTTGAAAACAAGGAACAGCATTTTTCAATCCAAATGGAAGACGTGTAAATTGAAATAATTGTCCGTCGGCTTCAAAGGCTGCATAAATTCTGGCTTCTTTCGGAAGCTCAACTTGATGATATGCATTCTTTAAGTCTAATGTGGAGAAAACATGGTATTGAGACACTTTATTAATCACATCTTTCATTCGAGGGAGAGGATATCCATCTAAAAGTGTAAATTTGTTAATTGTTTGGCTGTAGTCTATACACATTCTTTTCTTGTGATTCTCGTTAGAAGTGACTACAACCTGCGCTCGCCATGGAGATGTGCTTGGCTCAATAATTCCTTCAGCTAGAAGACGTCTTATTTCAGTTGATATGAAACGGCAATCGGCATTAGAATGACGTCGTGATTTTGTAGTAATGGGTCGGCAATCTTTTGTCAAATACTGAAATAGCAGCGGCGGATTAGTTACTTTTAGAGCTTTTAACACATTCAAATGCAACGGTGGTTCAGTACCGCCAAAAGAATACTAACTGCTTTATGTTGGTTCATGAAGTCTTGACCCAATACAACGTTGGTCAACAAGTCTTTTAGTACAGTGAATGAAAAGTTCTTATATTTTCGTTGTTGCAACTCGACCGTAGCTTTGCAAGCCCCTATTGTTTGGGAAGAGCATCCTTTAACAGCAAGATTAATGCACGTAAAAGTTTTAGTTACAGGAAGCTCCAATCTTTTGACAATTTCTTCACTGATATGACTACAGTAAAGCGTTGACAGGTTGGCCATTAAGTTGTATCACAAAATTGGTTTTGTTTCCGCTATATTGCTTCAATGAAGAGATATTTAATTTTTCTGTTAAATTGCACTATGTTGTTGAGGCTGCGACAAAAAATTCAGTTGAGAGCGACAGACGCGGGCAAAATGACCTATTTTTCTACATTTGTAGCAAACAGAATTTATCGCAGGGCAATCTTTACGGGGATGGCGCTTCTTCCCACAAAAATAGCACTTTTCAACTTTGCTTGTTGCATTTAGTTCTGAGTTCAGATTTTTCTCATTAGAAGCAATATTTCCTTGGTTGATCGTTTCGACAGGAGGACGACGAATTACAGCTGCATTGTCGTCAGGCTTAAAACCTGCTTGGGCAATAGAAAATTCTTCAGAATTTTTCTGAGCCGCATCTAATGATCTTGCTTTATCTAGAATATGCTGCAAATTCATGTTTTCGCTTTCCAACAATCTTTGGCAAATGTGATTAGACATTAATCCTGCAACAAACGCATCCCGTATTCCTTCTTGTCGATGTTGTTCAGGATTTACAGCAGTGAAGTTGCAGTCTTTGCTTAGTCTTTTTAAAATCTGAATATACTCATCCAGAGTTTAGTCTGGCTGTTGTTTACATGTTGTTAGTCGATATCTTGGAAAAATTTCGTTTACCGGTTTTATGTAAATATTATGCAATATTGTTATTGCTGCCTCGAACGTTTCAGCTTCACTAATGTATTCGTACATCGCGGTATCAACATGATTGATAAGAATATTTAACTTGTTCTCCCCACTAACTCCCTCGATAGAGTTAATATAGCCCGTAAAAGTTCTAATTCAATGTTGCCACTTTCTCTTTGAATCAGGCGATGTTGGATCGGTTTCAAATCTGTCAGGTTTTAAACACTTATCCATCTTAAACAATTTTTATTTTTAGTTAATTAAAATGTAATGATATTTACACTTCACATTTGTTTGCGTTTAATTAACTAAAAGGTTACGGGCATCTAAATAAAACACAACATAAACAAATAGATTAAATTAAACTTCAACAGAAAACTATTATTTATCACAACTCAAAACCCAGCAAGTATCTGTACATAGTTGCAAAACCTCTGAACTGAAAACTTAACAACAGTCGCGTGTTGACTAGGTTGTCAAGAAAAGCGTCAATGGCTTACAACAAAAGCGCTTCATAAAACTTAATTCAAGGTTTTATTACAGACGAAGACCAAAATTTGAATTTAATGAATAAATCCTTACAACTGGTAGGTTTATGTTTAAAGTTTAGAGGAAATAGATTGTCAGAGTAAATTAAGGCTTTACGTATTTGGAAATATTTTTAAACTAAAACTCGATATTTTACAAGCTTGATCAAAATTGTACTTTTTAAAAATATTTTAAGTTTCGCTGAAATTTTAGTGGTCAAAAATATTTTTTATTAAGTATTTAGACAAACTATGTTTTAGTTCTAAGTGGGTGTTGAACGGTCCAAAAACGACTACTTGAAATAATAATATTATTATTATTATTCCCAAAACATGCTGTTTAGAAAATGCAATTAACGCTCACTACTTGGATTTGGAGCACTTTACTCTTATATTCATACTGCTTTCGTGTATTGTCCTAATATAGAAATCTTCAAGTTTTAAGTTTTTATTTTTGCAGTTCCCGAGAAACCCGTAATGTTTCCATTCAAAAAGGCTGGTCATATATAAGCACTTTTTTGCCCATTGATTTTGTACTAGTACTAAAACTAATTTTCATTGTAAATAATTTGCATATTGAACCAGACGCATTGCAGTCTTTGTATATGATAAAAAGATATAGTGGGTAAAGAGGGATTAATTTCTTTACATTTTGGTATAAGAAAAAAGACGATTTTTGATTTTGGTATTCTTTATTACGATCTTAAAGCCACTTCCCTGCAATATTGTTCTGTAATATTTCAAAAATATTTTTAAAGCAGGGAGCATTATAGTGCCTTTTAAAATTTACAAGACAAAACTACAGTATAGATCTGTCTTTACGATTATATTACTCTCGACTATACAATTATTGAATTCAAAGTTATAAGCTACCAAAATATCAATTTAGACAAGAGATCACCTAACTTTTTTTGATAAAAGCCATGTTGCAAGCTAACTTTTCAATCAACCGCTAAAAAAGCTCCTTTGGCTACGTTTTTTTTTTTTTGACCTCTATCATTCCAAGTATTTATGGCTGCCAAGTGTTGTGCGTTATGGAACAAATAAATAGGCCATTCTCGAGTGAAAGTTCTAACCATGTATTCCCTTGCCATTTGATCCACAATATTAACACCATATTTTAAATCATTGTAATCTTTAACACTTTCTGAGATTTTCTCAGCATTATCAGCAACAGCGATGCTTGGTTGGTGGGTGCTGGGAAAAGCAACTGTTTTCTTGGCCTTACTTTGATAAGCAGTCATTGTTTGACTACCTAATGTATAAAGTGCTGGGATGAAATAGTTGTTTGGTGTGTTTCACTACTGCAGATTCTTCTGAGCGATTTTTTTCACTTAATTAACTTATGTCAGCTTTTTTTTGGAAAAAAATGGCTACCTTCATTAAAGTGAAATTTCACGTTTTTTCTGCAGTTGATGCACAGCTTCAACAACAGGATGACGGTCTCGTTGGAGACGCGTTTATTTTTAGAGCACGTCTTGTCTTGGCAACGTATGAAAACCTGTTCAGCACATACCGTATATACTTGCGTATAAACCAAGTTTAAAACTTTTAAAAAGTCATCAAATAAGGGGGTCGGCTTATACGCGCGTAAATCCGATCTGACACTTACAAAATGACATGACGCCACTTCTACGATGACGCAATATCACTGATCCATCCACTCATGCATAAAGCCATAAAAATTGAGACTGCACTAAATAAAACAAATTTCGACAAAATACAACATTATTTTAATATTAATTTTAAGCTCTCCTTTACCCACAGTTGTGTCTTGGATGAAGAATGCACGGGATATGATTTCCCAAGAAATGATACAAAAATCCATCTTAAAATATTGCATCAGCAACATATTAGATGGCAGTCAAGATGATGAGCTATGGTAGGAGAATAGCAATGAAACTGAAAATGCAGACAGTGATGAAGGGGCAGAAAGTGGAAATAAAAATTTTAAGTGAGAAGTAGATCCTTAAGCTAAAAACTTGCAAGCCTATCAAAGTTACAAAAAAAACATAAAACAAGCAAAAAATTAAAAAACTTTTTTGTTTTTTATTTTATCTTTATTCATTCTCCTGAGTTATAAAAAAACGTTGGAGACAAATGTGCATACATATTACTTGCGATATTTACTAGCAGTTTTATCGCAGTTAAAACTTGGCAGTCTTTCTAAATTTCGGTTTCATCATAGATTAACTGCAGCAGTTATAATTAAGAATTTGGCAGTCTTTCTAAATTTCAGTTTTATCATAGATTAACTGCAGTTTTTCTAAATTTCGGTTTCATCATAGATTAACTGCAACAGTTATAATTAAAAATTTCAGGTTCCCTCTCTCGGGTTACTACTGTACCATAATCAAGCTACATATTCTATCTTGCTGTTATAGATCTAGTTCTTATATCGTCTCTTGTATTATGATGACTCTTTTTGCTATAACAAACTCTTTGAGGTTTCTTTTGCTTGTTTTATATAGAGCTTTAGGAAGTAATTGCTTATCCAGTTTTTATAGCAAAATTCATTTTTTATCCTTGTGTATTGATGTAGATTTTGATAGGTTTAAGGAAAATTTTTAAAAGAATTATAAGAGAATAGCGGCATCACTTAAAATTTTTTGCAAGAACTGCTCCAACTTTTAAATGAATAAAAAATCGGAAGAGTCATAAAATTCAAAGACGACTGTGCTGGTAGTTTGAAAGCACCACAGCCTTTTTTAACAACGCGATCACTTCCTCTCCCCTTTAATTTGAATTGCGTTAATAGCTGTTATTTGCGTAAAATGTAAATTTCTATCTGCACTACCGTCTTATTGTTGGTTAGTCAGAAATTAAAATTTTCCGATGGCAATATATTGAGCGAAAATTTTTCTATACAACTAACTTATCTTTACGGTGTAAGAATTGCAAATAGAAGATGGTTTAATTTGTGACAGATTCTTAGAAACATACGACTAAGGAGTAGTAGTAACAAAAAGGTTTGTTATTTAAACCTGGTTGCCAAACACCAAATTGAAAGCAGACGAATTAAAGATATTTTAATTTAATGATTGGTAAGCAAGAAATAAAAATTGTAATTATGCGAGTTTGAAATTACTTGTTTCAATAGAAGACAAAAAAAATGGTCAAAAAGTTTTTTTAAACTTTCGTGTGAAAAGAATTATAATAGATTTGCAATGTTTTTTCAAAATTTTTCTGTCAGATTTGATCAATTGTCTTTTTGATCTACTTTCATTTCGATGAAGCGTCGTTTCGATCAAGTGTCGTTTCGATCAACTGTCTTTCGATAAACTGTCGATCACAATTGCAAAAACTTTAATTGTAAAATTCCCATCAATAATACTATGATGAAAGGTTTTATTTTCGATTGGGGCTTATAAATCCGAAAAAATATCGCGTTTACTTTTGTTTTCTGAAATTTATCTGGCTTCATAGTTTCTTCGACGGGAACGTGATGTTTTTAGGGAAGTTCTACTGTAGACAGGCTTTAGTAATTTCGGAAAAACTACGCGTATTTTGGCAACAGGAACACCAACAGACGGTTTCGGATGGATCACCAACATAATTTTCGTATAAATAAGAGGCGATTCTGAGCCAAAATTATTCACATTTTTGATACCAAGAAAAAAAAGAAAAATGAAAACTATTTGTGCCTTCATTCTTCTGCTTGCTCCTTTCGCACACGCCCTCGGTGAGTAATTTTTATAAGTTTATTGTTGAGAATTACTGAAAATGTTATTAACTTTTTGGTGCTTATGCATAGAATATTCAGACACATAAATATGCTTTTGATTTGACTTTAGATTGCTTATGCATTTATAATCTTGATCAACATATTTCTTTTGTTGTATCACACTAGATTGTGTACATGTAATTATTTAACTTAATTAGGCTTAATTTTTCAAGCATGATTTGGAAGTAAATTTTTGTTTTCATTTATTTCAAAGAAATTTAGTTTATAAAAGTGCATAAAGTTACTTTTTGAATTGATGCTATCTTTTTTATTCGAAACCAGATTTTTTTTATACTTTTATAATGCTTGTAATTAAAAATTAGATTCAATCTATAAATGAATGCAGTGTAAGTAAAAATAAAATTAGTGCCATATTTCAAAACTTTTTTTATTCTCTATTTCTTTAGGAAAGAAAGATTTGACATGTCTCGTATGTAAAAATGCTACTAGCTTTGAAGATTGTAATACCCACGGCATTCCGACGCCGTGCCGTACAGATGTGGTAAGGATAAAACACAAACATTTTGAACTATTATTTTATATGATTTGTATGAACGTATAATTATTTCATTATGATAATTTTGTTATATTTTTAAAATAGATGTCTGTAATTTTGCCTGTTAAAATTTTTTGCCGTAGAAATTGTCGTAAATTTTGTAACAAAAAGTCAGCATCATCTTATCATTTATTTGTTTCCTCAACTCGCAGGACAGGACAAGAATCTTAAAGTAATTGCCTACCGATTACGCCAATTAGCCTAATTTCTTTTTGTTTTTTATTTAGTTTAATTGGCTGCAATTTAGATTTTACTTTTTAAAACTTTCCAGAGAGAAGAGTGTTAAATAATGAAACTTGTTTTGATAAAAACACAACAACGTGGCGAAGGTAAGAGTAGAACCGTGACCATATCAATTGCGGTCATCTTCAAAACAGTGCTTCATAAGCAACTATTGCAGAGCTTCTATTCAAGTTGCTTGAACTGTATTACTTTTTGATTCAGTTTTAAGCGATCTATAGGTCTTTTCTGACATTTCTATTTCAATCCCGTATTTATTTCTCATGCGATATGCAATGTTCCGTTTTAATGGCAACCGCGATTAACATAGTTTCACTTCTATTCTTTTGTCTTTCTGTTGTGCTTTTGGGAAAGCCACTTTACTTTTCTTTTCTCTGCTTGGGAACCTCTGTGAGTGGTTCTCAATAGCAGTTTCGTCAAAATATAAAAAAATGTCCAAAATTGGTCTGTATTAACTTAAACGCTACTGATATTGTCTTACAATACAAGAAGAAAATTGAATGAAATAAAAATAATTAATCAGTTTTATAGCGATGAGCAAAATTTACTGTTTTAAAAATTGAACTAATCGAATATCATGCATTTTCTTAAAAACTATCAAACCGATATTATAAACAGGTAAATCTACTTTTTTAAAATCATGGTATATTAGAAAAAAATTAACAAACAACGGCTTTTTGAAATCTAAACCTTTTGCAGCTCCAGGCATGTCAGACTACAGTGAGAAGACGATACAATACAAAAGACAATCCGCTTCAAATTTTCCGGGTTTGCAAGGCCGCGGATGCTTGTAAAGTCAATGAAGGCAATGTAAGTAGTCGAACAAAAGATGAGTAAGGCTTTAAATAAGTTATAAATCAAACAATGTTGATAGGAATAGTGTAGTTAAATCAGGTTTTTTTTTGATATTCGCTTGGGAAAAAACGTTAAAAAGCTTAAAGTTTTTATCCATCAGCATTGTAATTAATCATGTCCTTTTACTGTTTACAAGACGGATTTTTAAAAATATTCTTTATATTGTGTTAAAGTTTTTCAACCTTATACCAAATTCTTTGCTTTCGAATTTTTTTTAAAAAAGCTTTTGTAATCCCCAGCCGCAATCAATATTGTAATCTGGCAGCAATAAACCTTCAACTCATCAGATTATGAAACTTTTTCTCCGAAATTAAGCATTAAAAAAATTCATGACCAAAGCGCAATGTCATTGCTTCATTTGAGAGGGTTAAGCATGTATCTTCCCAACAACTTGAACTTCTGGCACTTCTTGGATATGAGAAGAAATTTTGTCCCAAATTTAAGGTAAAGACTAAAAAAATAAACAAATAACGGTCATTACTTTGAAAGTGTGGTCAATTCCTCCGCTTTTTCCCAAAAAACAACTAAAGATTAAAAAAAGAAAAAAATCTTCACTTCCAATTTCTCTATTTTTTATCCCAAAAAAATAATGATCTCTAAAAAAATGGTCTTCACCCCAAACCTTAATCGGTTTTCTGTATATGAGAGCTCTGTCCTGCACAAGTAGTTCGTTTTCGGTGCACAAAAAGTTTGTTTGGCCCAAATTTTTAAAACACGGGACAATTTCCCCCTTCCCTCCCAGCTCGTACGACTGTATCGACAACGCGAGGAAACCTCTTGTAGCCGTAGAGTTTCGAACCTGCTCCGGTGCATCGACTGATAAGTTAGAAGATTTAATCTGATGAAGGACGGAGAATTGGTTTCGATAGACGCTCTACTAAAAACTTGAATTTGTTTTTAGAATAAAGTTGATTGTGAAAATACACCACATCACAAGGAGTGTAGATGCTGTTGTTATAAAGACAATTGCAAATCGCTCGATCGACCCGAATGTGCCGGTAAATAACTAATTATTTAAGAAAAAACAAAACTTCTTTATCAAAAAAATTTTTTGATATAATCTACAAATTTTTTACGTACTTTAATTTTATTTCTTATTTTTATTGGCGTGCTTTTCAACCTTTAAAGTAACACAGAAATTTTAATCTAAGTTTGCGAATTTCTAGAAACTTTTATTTAATATATTTAATAGAAAGCAATGGAAAATACTTAAACGTTACGAAACCCAGTGAGTGTTTCGAGAAACCTTTTTATTTTGAGTTTTGCGAAAACCGCCATAAAGAAAGCGGTTTTATTTTTACGGTATGAAAAACCGAACCTATGACAAGTTGATACCGGTTAAATATAAAAAAACTAGGTTCTAATTTTATAAATAGATTTAGAGTTTTTGTAATTAATTTGATAATTAGTTTGGTGTCATCTTTTAATTTTACGAAAGACAGTGATAGCCGAAAGCAAATACTAATATGTGATATAGTGGACATAAAAACAACGTTTTGAAATTTTTCGGCCATCTGCCAACAACATAAACGTTAAGTTAAAGCACTGCATTTTTCCTGATTAAAATCCAACAAGCAAAAACCATATTCACTAGAAAAAATTTTGTTACTAAATTTTTAAAAAGTTAAATAAATATCACAGCTTCTTATATTTTTCCCTTATATACATGGCAGCCAGGAGGCAAGATATGATATGACATTAGGGGAGAAAACTGGACCCGAAAACTGGACGCCATTGTTATCACTTAGAATCTGTTGTTAAACCTACTATTATTATTATTATTATAATGTGGCATACAGAACTATAATTCATATTATACTGCTCTCAAAACATTAAAATCATTATTAATGCAATCAGTGGCGTAGCGACGATTTTTGAATGGAGTGGGCCATACAACCACATTCAAATATGCTTAAAGAAAAAATTTTTTCGAGTGGTAACTAAAGAAGAAAAACAGGTCTTCACTTTGAATCTGTTCCGTTGTTGTCAATCTTTTATCCCAGAAACATAGTAATTTCTAAAAAAAGTATTTCTTTTAAATCTGTCTCTGATTTCTGCAATGAGCCATTAGGGCGGGACCATGGAACAATGCCCTCCCCTCCCTAAATACGCTACTGACTACAATGTAAAAAGAATACAAAAAATGGCAGTAAAAGGCATCTAACGAAACAAAGCCATGACAAAAGATCTACTTGTTGCTCTCCTAAAAATGCTTTGCCCAGGGACCTTGTTGAGAAACCCTGACATTGACATTGGCAAAAAAATTATAAAAATTAAGAACAAACTGTCTTCTTACCGATGGCCTCTGCTTTTTATGAATCTAAATTACAGTAACAAAGAGATTATTTAATTGTTACAAAAGTAATCCTTTTTTTCATCAATTGTCGTTTCGATCAAGTGTCGTTCGCTCAAGTGTCATTCGATCAAATGTCCTTTCGATCAAGTGTCGCTCGATCAAGTATCGACCAAGTATCGACCAATGAACTGTCGTGATACCGTAAAAAGTACTAATCGGTTGTCATTTTTATTAATAATTTATATTATTGATTTTTTAATTTCATATTAATCTGCTATAATCTGATATCAATAAAGCAAAGTTTTAATGCCTGATACTTGAAAGACAAAGTTAGTATTAAAACTGTCAGACTATTTGCTAACTAGTCTCAGCATCTTTTGTTGCTTTTAAAAAGGGATTAAAAGTAACGTCATTAGGTTATTTTAATACAATTTTTTTCAATACAGCATCCGTATGTCAACGCCCGACTGACTTGGTTATTGCAATTGACTCGTCTTGTTCTGTCGGAAGAAAAAATTGGAATAAAATAATAAAATTTTTGAAAATATTCATCTCGTACGTATGATTTGTTTTTAGTTTTCAATGTGACTTTTGCCTGAAGATTTATTTCGACACCAAGTAGCAATATTTCATTACAATAAAAACATAAGATTTTGATGTGATAAGTTACGACTTTATTTTTTTATCACACATTGCCCACTGTTGTGATATTGTGCAATCGATGACGTAGTGATTTTCTTAAACGCTTCTAATCTTAATCAGCGCCTTCTGCTCGATCAATTATTGGACACGCGTATCTCCAAGCATAATTGTAACCAGTTAAATCTGCGCCTCTATTTCGGTTCTTCAGTCAGTTCAAAGTTATCAAGCTACTACAGCAAACGAACTAAAAGCATTCTATTTCAATACGGTTGTTTTTGGCTAAGTACTTTTTTGTGAATATTTATTATTGTTTTTTTATAAACCTGTGTATTCGTGCAAAGATACAACAGGCAAAAGTGGCGACGAGGATTCAAGTAACTCATCTGCGTCAAGAAAACAGAAAATTTGTTGAATTTGCATTAAAGCTTGAATTGTTAAAATGAGTGAAATTTCTGAACTAATTTTGTTGTTAAATAAGCAACACCAAGAGCAAATGGCAGTTTTACGCGGCGAGCATCAAGAGCAAATGACAATGCTTCAAGAGCAGCTGAAAATTCTACAAAGCAGCTTGAACAACCCGCGAGAAAATGTTCCAACATTGATGGCAAGTTTTCAACCATTCGATTCCACATCTGAGTTATGGACTGATTATTTGGCAAGGTTCCGAACATTCGTCACTGCTAACTCCATTCCCGACAACAAGCAAGCACAAATTTTTCTTACCAACCAATCTAACTCCGTTTACAAAATGCTTAGCAACTTAGCGGTTCAGCAACAACCTGTCAAAAGCATACATGAGCTAACCATGAATGATATTCAGACGTTTATGGCAGAGCAGTTCGACCCAAAACGATTTGTTGTCAGAGAACGTTTCAAGTTCTGGTCTGACATGAAACGCAAACCTGGCGAAACTATTCCTGAACTGGCAAGCAGAATACGACAAGATGCAGCTACATGTGATTTTCAATCCATTAAAGATCCTTTAGATGAAGCCTTGCGAACTAAATTCATCTGTTCAGTAGACAACGAAGCAGTTTTGAAGACACTCTTCAAGCTCAAGGACGATGAACTGAAGTTTAGCAACGCCATCAGAGTGGCTCAAGAAGTGGAAGAAGCAGCCAAGGTAGCAAAGGAGTCCAAAACTTCCAAAACGCAAGAAAAGAAAACCGCCTGCTTCAGGTGTGGAAATTCTGGACATTTTAGCAAAGCTTGTCCCCACATTAAAGTTATTTGCAGCTTCTGCAAGAAAATAGGTCATCTGCAATCTGTATGCATGTCTCGACTAAGAGATAACAGCAAGCTTGTGAAACAACAGGTGAAATTGGTGCACAAAGTCCGATGTTCTTGTTTCACCCATCTATCAAACTATTAGACTTAATGACCGCAGAATTAAGTTTGAAATTGATAGCGGAGCCAGTGACACATTTTGCTGTGAAGCGACGTGGCAAACGCTGGGTAAACCCATTCTACAACCTGTATCAGTTCAATATCAAGTTGCTGAAGGTAGCCCGCTACCCGTCGTGGGACAATTCCAATCAACTGCAAGTATTGATGGAAAATCACCTGACGTGACCTTTCCTGTAATTGTCACTAAGGTGCCGAATCTAAATTTACTAGGTCGTCTGGCGATGATGAAGTTGAAACTCACCAACTTAACTGATCACTTCAGAGAAAACTTAAGTTGTGCTGAATCTACTGCAACGATAGAGCACGTCACTATAACTGGTCCAGAAAACTCTTTAGATGCGGCATGTATTCAATTATGTGGAGAGTTTCCTACTTTATTTGAATCTACATTGGGTTGTCTAAAAGATTTTTCACTGGACATACGATTTAAACCTGAAGCTAAACCTATTTTCAAGAAGCCAAGACCTGTTCCGTTCTCAATCCTACAAGATTTAAACGAAGCATACGAAGCAGGAATTAAGAGAGGTGTATGGGAGCTTACAGATTTTAACTCGTACGGCACCCCCGTGGTTCCTATTCGAAAGTCTCCTTTGCCAGGTCAAGCAAAAGCAAGCATCCGAGTTTGTGGAGATTATTCGGTGACTGTAAACTCGCAACTGGAAGACCAGAAGATCTAATGCGCAAGCTAGGACGTGGTTACTGCTTTAGTAAGATTGATCTAGCTAAAGCATATAATCAAATCTGTCTTTCTCCTGACAGCCAGAAGAAGCTGGCTCTCAGCACTCACAAAGGAGTTTTGCTTCAGAAAAGACTTCCTTTCGGAATTAAATCCGCACCAGGGTATTTCCAAGAAATCATGGAACAGTTAACGCAAAATTTGCGAGGAGTTGCCGTGTATTTCGATGATATTTTGGTAAGTGGTGACAACGCAAAAGATCATTTGATGAACCTGCGAGCTTTGTTCAAAAGACTAGAAGAAAAAGGTCTTCGCTGCAACCGTGAGAAATGTGTTTTCGCCCAAGTATCAATTGATTACCTGGGTCACACTTTATCAAGTCGAGGAATTGCAAAAGGGTCCAAAGTTGATGCCATACTAGAAATGCCTACACCCAAGAACATTTCGACGTTAAAATCTTTTTTGGCATCTGTGCAGTTTTATTCTAAATTCTTACCTCCATATTTTTCGGAAATCACCGAGCCGTTGTACAAGCTTACACGCAAAGGACAACAGTGGAAGTGGGGTGAAGAAGAAGCGACATCTTTCAAAAAGATCAAACGGTTACTATGCACAGAGACTGTATTTGCTCACTATGACCCATCTCTTCCGTTGGGTTTATCTTGTGACGCCTCAGAATGCGGAATTGGAGCGGTATTATTTCATCGCTTTGCAGACGGAAGCGAGCGTCCGATTCTCAATATTTCTAAAGTCTTATCGGCGACACAAAAACGCTACAGCCAAATACAGAAAGAAGCACTATCCTTAGTGTACGCTTTGAAGAAATTTCATCAGTTTCTGTACGGTCGTAAGTTCATTGTGGTTACCGATCACAAACCTTTAGTGATCTTGTTTGCCCCTGATAAAGGTACTCCTGCAATGGCCGCGAATCGACTTGCACGATGGGCATTATTAGTCCATCAATATGACTACACGGTGGAATACAGTAGAAGCAAGGACCATGGCAATGCCGATGCTCTTAGTCGCTTGCCATTTTCAAATGACACAAGTTTTAATGGGGAGGAGATGGAAGATGATGTCGATAGCGTTTGTTTAGTTCGAACAATCAGTCGTCAAATCAATCCTGACAATCCATTGCTTGTGGTAGAGAAACTGCCAAGGATCCAATTCTTGCCCAAGTAATGCGATTTGTGAAGGAGGGATGGCCGCATGCATTATCGGAAGAGCTTAAAGACTTCAAAAAGTTGGAAAATTCGTTGTCAACAGAGAATGGTTGCCTTTTTTACGGCATACGGGTAATAATTCCTTCAACCCTACGTAATCATATTCTTAAATTATTACACCTTGGACATTTCGGCATGCAACGGATGAAACAACTTGCCAGGTCAACTGTCTATTGGCCTAGAATTGACTTTGACATTGAGGATTTATGTCGCAAATGCACTTCCTGTGGCCAATTTCAAAATAAGCCGGCTAAACCTTCAATCCATCCGTGGATGATGCCAGAAAAACCATGGTCAAGACTCCACTTGGACCATGCGATCAACTTTCTGGGAAGAAACTGGTTAGTCCTTGTAGACGCTTATTCAAAATATCCTTGCATTCATCCAACAACCTCAACGTCTTCGAAAAGTACTACTGCTATACTTGAACAAGAATTTGCTCATTTCGGGTATCCCCACACGTTGGTGACCGATAATGCCACAACATTCATGTCTCAAGAGTTCCAAGCTAGGTCCAAACAACGAGGCATTGTACATCTCACCGGAGCACCTTATCATCCAGCAACAAACGGTGCTGCCGAGCGTTTGGTACAATCCTTCAAACAGGCATTGAGAAAATCCTCGTTACCTCCAAAGGAAGCTTTGCAAGAATTTCTAATGCAATATAGAAGAATTCCTTTTGCATCGGGACTGTCACCAAGCGAATTGTTGAATGGAAGAAGAATTCGCACCAAAATTGACACTTTGGTTCCATCCATTCCGCATCTCCTGCAGGGAAGACAGTCAAAACAAGCGAGCAAGCATTCAAATGCTGAAGACTCGGAAGTGGTTTCGAAAGTCGAACATCATTACTCACTAGGAGACCCTTGTTACGCACTGTACTTCGGCCCTAGAAGAGATCGTGACCCACGATGGATGCCTGCGATAGTTACGAAAGTCCATGGTACACGAAGCGTCAATGTACGAGTCATTCCTCGAGGACCAACTTGGAGAAGACATCTTGATCAACTTCGACCTCGATACGGTTCGGATCAAGATGATGATCCCTGTGAAATCCCAACGAGCGTTTTGTCTACAGAAACACTTCCAGCCGGGACTGACCACGCATCTAGTTCTTCTTCGATGAACCAACGCAACAATCCGAGATTACCAACCGGAGACGAGTACGGGCGATACAATCCACGACGATCAGCGAGAACAAAGAGACCTCCAAAAAAATATTGTTGCTAATAAGGTGTTGTGATATTGTGCAATCGATGACGTAGTGATTTTCTTAAACGCTTCTAATCGTAATCAGCGCCTTCTGCTCGATCAATTATTGGACACGCGTATCTCCAAGCATAATTGTAACCAGTTAAATCTGCGCCTCTATTTCGGTTCTTCAGTCAGTTCAAAGTTATCAAGCTACTACAGCAAACGAACTAAGTACTTTTTTGTGAATATTTATTATTGTTTTTTTATAAACCTGTGTATTCGTGCAAAGATACAACACCCACAAATAAATAATGAGATTGGGTTCACTTTACTTCAAATGTGACTTTGCTTCAAATATAAATCCATAGGCGGCTGGAAATATAATGTGGATTAAAAGTAAATTTTAATTTAGTATTTTTTAACAATCGCATCCAGTTAAATCTGAATATTGAGTAAATTTATTTTTTCTTGCTTTAATAGCACTTTTATAATTCACAAGACTTGAGTCAATAAAAGTTACTTTCAAACACAGACGTTTTGGTATTTTTCCCAAACACGTAAATGTCGCTGCATTTCGTTACAATATTCACCCCGACGAAGAAACTGCTGTTTACTTTGGAACTGAAGCTTCAGTCGACGCTGTACTTTTAAAACGTGCCATTAAAAACTTTCCTTATAACGGAGAAGGTAAGAAAGTATTTTCAATCTTTTGTTCGAAACTTAATTCCAGTATCAAGAACGAATCAATCGTTATTCTAAAAACTAAATAGTGTCAGAAAAGTTCAACATTGAAAGTTGATAATATGTAATTAAAGTATATGCAAAATTTAAACAATATTGCAACATAACAATAACTTTTCTCTTATCGTAAGCTTTATCTTTATAATGATCAAACTCAGCGAAGTACTTTTTGATCAAGGAACATTCACCGGAAGAGCTATTAAGTTCGCCAGAGAACAGCTTTTTGCCGAGGCGAAACGAACGGATGCGAAAAAAGTGTTTCTGGTGATTACTGACGGAAAAGCGGACGATCCAGAAGTTTTGGAAGAAGAAACGGACCTCTTAACTACCGAAGATATAATTGTACGTTTCATTAGATTGATCTATTTATCTCTATTTTTGTTTCTGAATAAGTTATCAACAAATTAACCATCTTTGAAATATTATTCATCAGAAAAAATACAATTTTATATTTTGAAGAAGTTCTGCAGCTTCTTCTTCGTATGACTTGTATTGTTCTGTTTGGTGTTTTCCAATACAGCAAAGTCACCATCATCGGTAAACAGGAACAACGTGACATTTAAGAATTTGTCCTGAAGTGTCTTTCCCAGTCGCATAGCAAAAATCATCAAGTAAACTGAGCATCAAACTTTTCGTTTTGCTCTAAGATGGTGAAAATTTTACTAAAGGTAATAAGGTAATCAGCTATGTTATTTTTATGAAGTGCAGTAAATTTAGCCAATCAAATATTTTTTACTCGACAGTCATTTGCGGTTGGTGTCCGAACAAAGACGGACTTGGATAGCGACGAGCTCGGTCTTATTACTAACGATGATCCAGACCGTTTCTTTGAGTTCAACAAAGGAACAAAGGAATTGACGGAATCTTTTGCTAGAATATTAGCCGCAAGAATTTGCGTGGCTAAAATATAAAGTGAGTAATTTTGAGCTTGCAAATTTTTGGCATTTTAAAAATTGATTTTTATACTGTATGTATTTTAAATTTTTTTCTTTGAATCTTATATATACCAGAACTTAACTGTATATATTCTACGTATATACTGTAGCCTGTATGTACCCCAGTTAAAAAAGTTTCCAGTTCGTTATACCGAGACTTCGGTGAGCTAGCTTAGTGATACGTGTCAACAACAGTACATCGGCATGTTGTTTTAAAACCACGCTAATCTTAAACCTAGTATACTTTATTTGATCAGAGGAAGTAGGTCGAAATGACGAGATCTTTATGTTCTATAGTATTGGTATTTTTTGATTTCAAAAAGATACAAGGTTTATTATAAGCCTAATAGCTAGCATGATTTAATTCTGTGATAAAATTCAAATGAATATTTAAATTCTAATGTTTACATTTAATAAAAAAAAAGAGAATCAAGAAGTTAAAACTAATTCATAAATCAAATTTAATATCAAGGTTTATTGGTGTAAATATTCTAAAAATAACAGAAACGCTTTTTACAAAACGTAATTTTTTGTAAAAATATTATAAATTTGTTCATTTACAAAAAAAATTTAGCGAGTTTGCTGTTGCAATTTTTTAATTACGCCTATACAGTAAGTATATTTGGTTTTGTTTCAGACAAATGAGATGCATGTGCCCAATTTATTCGATGGAAAACTTTATATGATGATGTTTTTAAACTAAGTTCTTGTTATTGTGTTTTGTGAATAATCGTTTTAGAGAGAATATGCTTTAAGCATAAATAGTATTTGTGAAGTTGCAATGAGTGCGTTTTGTGCTCATTAAGATCGTGATTTGTGCAGTTTTTAAGAATAAAAATAAAATTAATCTAGAAGTTGCTTATAAAAAATTGTGATATTGTTTTGTAGCGGCGTTCATTTTTACCTTATTTTAACGTTACGACTCGTTGGATGATAACAAAGATAAGAACTTGATAAGAACAGCACATAATTCAAAAAATTGGCGGCATAACTCAATGCGTTGTATAAAGGCTTGCGAGCAAAAGAATAAAAGTTCGGTGTTCAGTCCACCTGAGTGATTTTTATAGTGCCCTTAGCGATCCAGCACAACAATCTACATTTAGGTTTTTAAGGATTGTAGTGTCCATTTAAAACTCAATAACAACAAAATTTTGTACTGAATACAACCATTTAAAAACCACCTTAAAAGCAAATTTAACGCTATTTTTACGAACAAGTGAGTTTTTCTTGCTTTTATTATGTCAAAATTAGCTTAATCTAAAATTTGAACTTGAAGGTAAATATACATACACTTCATAATTGATGATTCAAACTGCGCGTTTGGGTTATAACCGCGTCTAAATTTATAAGCTTCTCTTGGAATGTTTTATTTTGAGCATCGTAGAGTGAGCCATTTTCTGTGCTGATCTTCCCATTTCACCCCCGAAAAATCATGTAAAAGTTTGTCAGAACTTTTATAAATGAGAAGCTAGAAACAGACTTAGCTTGTTTCTTTTTCGCAAAAGTTTAGTTTGTAAAATAAATACTTTGGTTTTGTTCTGACTTAATTGGATTTCAAACACAAAAACAACCTTTGACCAAATTACGATTTAAAAAAAACCTGTGCGCTTCCGAGTAGACATTTCGCCTTTGAGTTAAAAATGTTGCAAACTTGTCCATCAGTCTTGAAAAAAAGTAATTTGTTCCTTTTGTCTTTTTACGGCTGCTTTGACTATAGACCATCTGGGGCGGCAAGCAGTTCAGCACCGTAAAACGTAAACACAAATTTTTGAAGAAGTGCGCGTAGGAATGTCAAAATCATTCAAGTCGACTGCTATTTAAGTGAATTTCTATAATTTGATGAAAAAATCAGAATTTAAAAAATATACTGTTAAAAAAATGTTTTAATTATGAGATTTGTTCTTAGCAAGAAAATAATTCAATTGAACCGGTTCCATCTTCGCTTTCCTTTGAATTTTATCGAAAGCTCAAAGTTCGAATACGGCTTCAAAGTCTCCGAAATCTTATTTAAAAACTTGGGTCTCGGACTCGGACTTATACCCGGGACCTGAACTTTCTTCAAAATCTTGACGAGTCTGCGTGCATGCAATCAAAGCTTAATTTGTCAATCAATGCATGCCTATTAGGGATGAAATTTCTCAAAGTCAAATAGAACCATCTTCATCAAACCAACTAATTTACCTAACATGAAACAGGCCTATTAAGAATTCCGTAACGCCATCATTGAAATATCAAACATTCAACATTCAATCTCTTGCTATCCATACACACTATTACGTCTGTGCTGACATGATGATGGGTAAGTGTTAAAATTTTTGTCAATTATTCCTGAGATTTTGTAAACTCAAAATGACACAGTTATTTGGATAATTTGCAAAAAAAATGTGGATGACAGAATAAACAATGTAAAACTAGCAACTTACTAAAAAGTGTAATTTTTCGCTTTTTATTTAATTTTTGTCTTTTATTTTACTTGTTTTTCAACCATATGATGCTGTTAACACGTTCGTAATTTATCATCTCAATTTAAAAGCTGAGTTTATTGTTTTATTTATGATACAGCTCGTAGGTCAATTGGCGCACTTGGCAATTCTAGCTAGTTGCAAATTGTGGTAATTCTAATGTTAAAGATGTCGGAAAAGGAAAACCATGATTTTTTTCGTTGTGAGTGGAATCGCATTTGTGAGAAAGAAGAGAAAGAGAAAGATCACCAAGCAATGCTACAAACTAAGCGGGTAAAATTAGAATTGGAACAATAAAATGGAATTCGAGGAAAGAAGAATGTATCTTGATCAGGAAAGGTTGAGATTTGAATGAGAGACTGACCGTTTTGGTGGAGAAAGAAGGGAAGCAAATTAGGAAAGGGATGCATGTGTTGTTTTCGGAGGAGCAAGGTCTCCTAACCTTTCCCTATTTTATTGACGAAAAGATGACTTAAATAGTTATCTACTAGAATTTGAAAAGTATGCTACGGTTGCAAACTGACCTCAAGCTAATTGGGAAGCTCAGTTGATTAATGTATTGGGTGGTGAAGCTTTAGAAGTCTTCTCCAAGCTCTCTCAAGAGGACGCTTTAAACTACGGACGTTTGTTGGCGGCGCTGCTACAACGGTAGAATTATGCGGAACAAGGATACCGCCAACGTTTTAGAGAGGCTAAACCAGACGGTTCTGAAAACCTTGATTAGTTTATTGTATGCTTCAAGAATATTTTACCCAATGTCTGACGTGGAAAGTAATTTCAAAAGCGTAGTTGAGTTGGTGATAAAAGAGCAATTTATCAAATCTTGCTCTAGAAAGTTGTTGGTTCATCTGATGGAATGGAAACCTCAGAGTCTCAGGGAGTTAGCGGCAATCGCGGAACAGTATCTGACCGCCCACAACAATAAGCTATCAAGTCGCGATTTTAATTCTAAGAAGAGTGATCGTGCTATAAGATCAGAAGTGAAGAATATGGATGCTTGTTTTGCGAAAATAGGAGATCTAAAGTGCTTTAACTGCGGGAAAATAGGACACAACGCGAATGCAAGATAAAAAAAGAAGAAATTTTTACTACCAGTGAGGTTTATTGCTCACACTGGTACTAATTTAATTCAAAAGCAATGACAATTGACTGTCATCGAATTGTCATTGCTTTTGAACTAAATTAGTAATACCAGTGTGAGCATAAACTGACTAAACTGCTGTCTATATTTTAGTTTAATTGTATGCAGTGGCGTATCAAAATTTTTTTAGAAGGAAGGGGCATACAATCAATATCAAATATGCTTAGTGAAAAATGTTTGGATCATGTAAAAATTACAATCCTAAAATTACACATGTAAAAAATACACCCCTAAAGATAAACATGTAAAAAATACATCTTAAAAATTTTTTTAAATATAATGAAAAGATAGTTTATTTATAAAAATCTCGGGTCGCTTCAAAAAGTCACAGTAAGGGATTTTTTTTGGTAAAACTAACCTGGAATCCCCCTTTCAGCATCAGCATGGAATATAAAAGAAACCAAAAGAAAACGCATCTCTCTAGAAGCAATAATAACCACAGGGGCAACTGGGTTAGTTTTACAAACAAAATCGTTTACGGTTACTTCTTGAAAAGACCCGATGTTTTTGAATCTTTTACTTTTATAAAAATTTTTTCTAAAATTTTTATATTTTTTTCTAAAATATATTTTTTATATATATTATTAGAAAAAAATATTTAAAACATATAACATTTTTTTATTTTATATAATATTTATATATATATATTTTTTTATGTAATTAATATAACTTACACACGTTAAAAACACAAAAATACACCCCCAGAGGTGTATTTTTTACATGATCTAAATTTTTTTCAAGTGGTAACTAAAAAAAAGATTTTCACGTTAATTTAGTCTCGGATTTTGTGAGTTTCGTTTCTGAAAACTAGTGATCTTTGAAAAAACAAAAAAAGCCAATCTGCACGTGGAATCTGTCTTTGATTTCTGGCAGGATTTTTGCCGTAATAGGCGGAACAAAACTCTAAATATTACTAATCTCGAAAGAAAGGCATTGCACAATGCCCTTCCCCTAAATACCGGTATGCTACTAATTGTATGAAGTTGTTGTTTATGGTTTATTGTTAAATTATGTTAAACTTTTAGATGCTTTGATAAGAACTTTTGAAAGTCAAAACATTCAGTTTTTTTGTTTTTAAATAAATATTTTACAAATTAAATTAAATGATAAAATATTGGCTTTTAATAGCTATTATTTACAAATGCATTTTTAAAATTACCTCTCTTCCGAAATTAAGTTATTTATTCATTTTTAAAATTATCATTATCATTTTTTTTTCTTTCTTACTTTTCAACTTACAGGAAATTGTCGGAGCCGCTATACATAAAGCAATTGTCAAGCTATTGCATTGACCTGCTTCCGGAGATGCCATGATATTGCTGTCCGGTTGAAATTTTTTGTTTTCTTTTATTAGTTTATATTTAGACATACGATTGAATTTTAAGATTACTTGTTAAGATCACCAAGTAGTGGAAAATACCGTAAAGTGTTTTTCCCAAGGACGCAACACAATGGCGCGAGTAGGTTTTGAACCGAAACCATGTACAGTAGATTGGAAATCACAGTCGCGGTGCTCTTAATCACTCAACCAACTCAACCACGCTGCCGACGAATGTAAAATAGAAGTGAAGACCTTTTTTTGCTCTTTCGTTTTTCAAGCTTTAATTTTCTTTTAATTGAAAAAATCTTCACTTTATTTTAACAATTTTTAAGAGGTCTTAGTGTTACTATAAACCTTAATTTAACTGTCGTTTTTCGTGGAGGCTTTTTAACCCCTGAACCTCCCACTTCCGGGAATACATCAATGAATTCATAGATTACAACTTTTTAAATTGTTTAAACGGGTTCTGGGAAGCGTGGTCAAGTGTTTAGAGCGTGTAGCTGTGATCCAAATGGCTGCGGTTGAAAACTGAGTTGGGTTAAACTAGGAATGTCCAACCTTTTTTATAATGGAGCAAATTATAAATTTAAGTACATAAGCGAGCCGCAAAATTATATGCATATGAAATTTCCTCTTTTTTTATCAGATGCCATGACCAAATGACAAATAATAAAATATAAATTTAAAATTGATTAATTAATTAGGAATTTAAGTGAAATATAAAACTATTAAAATCATTACGTAATTAGTATTGAAAATGTTTATGCTTTAGCTGCTTTGAAGTTCCAGTTACATGAGTTTCTTTGTTTCTTCTTGCACCAACTCAAAATTTCCAAGATCTGGAAAAGGGCGCTTATAGTTGCTAACCTAAAGCCGATGAAGCCAATGAGAGACTCAAAGAGTTATCAACCAATATCTATGCTCTGTATCTTCTACAAGATCCTCGAAAGGCTTATCTACGCCAACGTCAAACCACTAATTGATTCATTGCTTTCTAGAGAGCAGGCTGGATTTTGACCCGAAAAGTCAACCGTAGGTCAAGTCAAACAGAAACATCTAGAATTTTTTGTCGATTTGTCAATCTGATGGCTGCATATAGATCTGTCTGCCACCGTGGCCTTGCATGCAAGCTGTTTGAGACTTTTGCCAGATAAGCAAATGGTCAGAATGAGCATGGAGCTTGTCCGAAACTGTAGTTTCACCTTTACTACTGGGGATAGCAAGCAAAGCAGGATTGGCCGTCTGAAAAACAGCGCTTTTATGGAATCGGTCTTGGCTCCCCCTGTTTTCAATTTCTTTATATTTACGTCTACATCTACCCTCCACAATTTCCAGAAAGTTTATATGCGCAAACGATTTAGCATTGCCGCACTCTTACGGAAATTGGATGGTCATTGAGGAGACTTTAAGTCTAGACATAGACATGGCTAAGCTTTTAATGTGTTTGTGTAACTAAAAACTGGGCTGCAATCGGTACAGAATTACGGTGATAAAATATTTTAGGTTTTAATTTGATTTTATTTATTATTTCGAATCATCTTTCACGTAAATTTGGATCAAACTCCTCTCTCCCAGAAAAAGTCATTACTTTGATTCTACGTATTTTTCTTAATGAAGCAAAAAATTTCTTGCTCTAATAAAATTTATGTATGCAATAATTTGAACACAATTATGTATTTCATATATTTGGGACACGATTTTTTGTAAAAGTGAAGAGGTGGTTGCCCTCTCAATCAAAACGTTTGCTCACGCCTATAATTTGTTTATTTTTTAAATTTTATCTCCATGTTCATCCTTCTGCCTCTTAGAAAAGCGTTGGAGGCACTACTAGAGATAAGCAATTATCCCAACCCGTTTATGGAGATGCCAAGACATTGCTGTCCATTTGAAAATTTTTTACTTAAGTATTTGGTTTTTTAAAAAGATAAGACTGAATTTTAGAAGTACTTGCCCAGGAAAAGTGCCGCAAAATGCCTTTTCGAAGAATACAAAAAAATGGCGCGAGTAGGTTTTAAACAGCGGCCATTTCAATCACAGCTACCATGCATTAAACACTGGACCGCGCTGCTGAAAACCTGTTGAATCACGTTAAAAAGTTGTAATCTATAGGCCTAAATCCATAGGCGTATATGCGCGGAAGTGGGAGGGTTGGGGATTAAAAACCTTCATGAAGAATAATGGTCAAATTATAGTTTATAGTAGCACTAAGACCTCTTAAAAATTGTTAAAATAAACGGTGAGCAAAAAAAGGTCTTCACTTCCATTTTGCATTCGTCGGCAGCGTGGTTGAGTTGGTTGAGTGATTAAGAGCACCGCGACTGTGATTTCCAATCTACTGTACATGGTTTCGGTTCAAAACCTACTCGCGCCATTGTGTTGCGTCCTTGGGAAAAACACTTTACGGTATTTTCCACTACTTGGTGATCTTAACAAGTAATCTTAAAATTCAATCGTATGTCTAAATATAAACTAATAAAAGAAAACAAAAAATTTCAACCGGACAGCAATATCATGGCATCTCCGGAAGCAGGTCAATACAATAGCTTGACAATTGCTTTATGTATAGCGGCTCCGACAATTTCCTGTAAGTTGAAAAGTAAGAAAGAAAAAAAAATGATAATGATAATTTTAAAAATGAATAAATAACTTAATTTCGGAAGAGAGGTAATTTTAAAAATGCATTTGTAAATAATAGCTATTAAAAGCCAATATTTTATCATTTAATTTAATTTGTAAAATATTTATTTAAAAACAAAAAAACTGAATGTTTTGACTTTCAAAAGTTCTTATCAAAGCATCTAAAAGTTTAACATAATTTAACAATAAACCATAAATGTCAATTACATACCATTAGTAGGGTATATAGGGGTTGGGAGTTGGGACTACTTTGCTATGCCGTCTTTGGAGATCATTGATACGTAGGCTTATCATACATAGGACAGTACTTCTAGTGCTATAGCTCCCTTGGAGATTACTAATACTTTAGGGCTTTATCCCGACCATTACGCCAGAAATTATCCCAGAAATCAAAGACAGATTTCATGTGCCAACCATCTTTTTTTGTTTTTTTTAAAATCACTAGTTTTCAATTACAAAAATCACAAAATCTGAGATAGATTTAAAGTAAAGACCTCTTTTATGAAGAGAACACTTCTTTTTTGTTACGGAAAATTATGAAATTCAAAATTGATTCAAAGTAAAGACATTTTTTTAGCTACCACTTGAAAAAAATTTTCCCCAAAGCATGTTTGATTTTGGTTGTATGCCGCCTCTTCAAAAGCACTCGGTATGCCACTGCATACAATTAAACTAAAATATATACAACAGTTTTCTCAAGTTTATGCTAACACTGGTACTACTAGTTTAATTCAAAAGCAATAACAATTCAATGACAATCAATTGTCATTGCTTTTGAATTAAATTAGTACCAGTGAGAGCAATAAACCTCACTAGTAGTAAAAATTTCTTCTTTTTTTATCTTGCATACACGAAAAGCACTCACTTGCCTGAATCCTATTTTCCCGCATTTTCCCGCAGCACTTCAGATCTCCTGTCTTTGCAAAACAAGCATCCATATTCTTCACTTTTAGTCTTATAGCACAATCACTATTCTTAGAATTAAAATCTGGACTTGATAGCTTATTGTTGTGGGCGGTCAGATACTGTTCCGCGATTGCAACTAATTCCCTGAGACTCTGAGGTTTCCGCTCCATCAAATGAACAGACAGCTTTCTAGAGCAGAGTTTCCCAAACTTTTAGTTCTAGTCTCACTTGGAACCCCTGTTCTAGAGCAGGATTTGATAAATTTCTCTTTTATCACCAACTCAACTACACTTTTGAAATTACTTTCCACGTCAGACAACTTTACGCATTGAGTAAAATAGTTTTTGAGGCGTACAATAAACTGGTCACGGTTTTCAGAACCGTCTGGTTTAGCCTCTCTAAAACGTTGGCGGTATCCTTGTTCCGCATAATTCTACCGTTGTAGCAGCGCCGCCAACAAACGTCCGTAGTTTAAAGCGTCCTCTTGAGAGAGCTTGGAAAAGACTTCTAAAGCTTCACCACCCAATACATTAATCAACTGAGCTTCCCAATTAGCTTGAGGTCAGTTTGCAACCGTAGCATACTTTTCAAATTCTAGTAGATAACTATTTAAGTCATCTTTTCGTCAATAAAATAGGGAAAGGTTAGGAGACCTTGCTCCTCCGAAAACAACACATGCATCCCTTTCCTAATTTGCTTCCCTTCTTTCTCCACCAAAACGGTCAGTCTCTCATTCAAATCTCAACCTTTCCTGATCAAGATACATTCTTCTTTCCTCAAATTCCATTTTATTGTTCCAATTCTAATTTTACCCGCTTAGTTTGTAGCATTGCTTGGTGATCTTTCTCTTTCTCTTCTTTCTCACAAATGCGATTCCACTCACAACGAAAAAAATCATGGTTTTCCTTTTCCGACATCTTTAACATTAGAATTACCACAATTTGCAACTAGCTAGAATTGCCAAGTGCGCCAATTGACCTACGAGCTGTATCATAAATAAAACAATAAACTCAGCTTTTAAATTGAGATGATAAATTACGAACGTGTTAACAGCATCATATGGTTGAAAAACAAGTAAAATAAAAGACAAAAATTAAATAAAAAGCGAAAAATTACACTTTTTAGTAAGTTGCTAGTTTTACATTGTTTATTCTGTCATCCACATGTTTTTTGCAAATTATCCAAATAACTGTGTCATTTTGAGTTTACAAAATCTCAGGAATATTTGATAAAAATTTTAACACTTACCCATCATCATGTCAGCACAGACGTAATAGTGTGTATGGATAGCAAGAGATTGAATGTTGAATGTTTGATGTTTCAATGATGGCGTTACGGAATTCTTAATAGGCCTGTTTCATGTTAGGTAAATTAGTTGGTTTGATGAAGATGGTTCTATTTGACTTTGAGAAATTTCATCCCTAATAGGCATGCATTGATTGACAAATTAAGCTTTGATTGCATGCACGCAGACTCGTCAAGACTTTGAAGAAAGTCCAGGTCCCGGGTGTAAGTCCGAGTCCGAGTCCGAGTCCCAAGTTTTTAAGTAAGATTTCGGAGACTTTGAAGCTTTATTCGAACTTTGAGCTTTCGATAAAATTCAAAGGAAAGCGAAGATGGAACCGGTTCAATTGAATTATTTTCTTGCTAAGAACAAATCTCATAACTAAAACATTTTTTTAACAGTATATTTTTTAAATTCTGATTTTTTCATCAAATTATAGAAATTCACTTAAATAGCAGTCTACTTAAATAATTTGGAGATTCCTACGCGCACTTCTTTCAAGTTTTTTTTTAACTTTTTACGCTGCTGCTTACCGCTTACCGTCCCAGTTGGTCTAGTCCAGATATGTCCAATTTTTTCGAAGTTGGGTCAGATTTCATATCGAGCCGAAGTCGGTGGGCTGCAAAAAGCTGTTTGCGTAGAATCTTGCTCCGATTTCTTCACTTTAGCCCTAAAATTCAGATGTTCTCTAAAAAAAAGTGTTCTCGTAGAATCTCCTCTTATTTTTTGATTTCCGCCCGAAATTTCTTTTAGCAATCTCGCGGAACTCTTCTTCATAACCTTCATTATAACCAGAAAACTGTAAATCGCTCTGGGCCGCACCAGAACTTTAAGTGGGCCGCGGGATGGACATCCCTGGTCTAGTCAAAGCAGCCGTAAAAAGACAAAAGGAGCAAATAACTTTTTTGTTCAAGATTGATGGACAAGTTTGCAACATTTTTAACACAAAGGGCTAAATATCTACTTGGAAACGCACAAGTTTTTTTTTAATTGTAGTTTGGTCGAAGGTTGTTTTGGTGTTTGAAATCCAATTAAGTCAGAACTAAAACAAAATATTTATTTTACAAACTAAACTTTTGCGAAAAAGAAACAAGCTAAGTCTGTTTCTAGCTTCTCATTTTATAAAAGTTCCGACAAACTTCCACATGATATTTCGAGGTAGAAATGGGAAGATCAGCACAGACAATGGCCCACTCGACTAATGCTCAAAATAAAACATTCCAAGAGAAGCTTATAAATTTAGACGCGGTTATAACCCGAACGCGTAGTTTGAATTATCAATTGTTTGTATATGTATATTTACTTTTAATCCAAATTTTTGGTTGAGCTAATTAAGAAAAACTCAGTTGTTGGTAAAAATAGCGCTAAAATAGCTTTTAAAGTGGTTTTTAAATGGTTACATTCAGTACAAAAATTTGTTGTTATTGAGTTTTAAATAGGCACTTAACCCTGAAAACTGGAAGGACTTGGAGGGGACCTTAAGCCAAGACATGTCCACACTTTCAGCGTATCTCCGGAGTTGGAGATTGAAGCTCAGTCACACTAAGACGGTGACGGCAGCCTTTTACTTAAATAACCGAGAGGCCAAACGTGAGCTAAAAGTCTACAACAACGGTAGACTTTTACCGTTCTGTCAAACCCCTACTTATCTTGGGGTGAAACTGCACAGATCGCTCACGTCTCGTCACCACTTAGTGGCATTGCGCAAAAACTATCCTCGCGCGTCACACTGCTGAGGCAAATCGTGGGCGCGAGATGGGGTGCTGGTGCTAAAACACTACGCATAGCCACCTTATCTTTAGTCTACTCAACAGCTGAGTACTGTGCGCCAGTCTGGTGTTGCAGTGCTCACACTCGCCTCATCAACAATGTCTTGAACGACGCCTTGCGCATAGTTACTGGATGCCTGCATCCCACTCCAACGGACCACCTACCTGTACTCTCAGGCATCTAGCCAGCTGAGCTTCGCCGAATGGGAGCGACACTCTCCTTGGCTTACCATGGATCTCTGGACCCCGATCATATCTTGTATGGTCTCTTAAGTGGGTCCTCAGATACTCGCCATGTGAGACTAAGATCCAGACGCCCGTTTGTGCCAGGTGCGCGGAATCTTTTGGACAACCTTGCCAGACTTGGCATCCGTGCCTCTGAATGGACAAATCACAAATGGAACGCGGAGTACTGTGAAAATGCTTTCAGGCTCCGTGCTTCTGTGCCCGAGACCGGTGCCAGGCCTGTTGGGATGCGGTTACCCCGAGTAGCTTTGGTTAAACTCAATCGCCTGCGGACTGGTGTTGGGTGATTCCATTCATCCATGCACAAATGGGGTCTCGCTCCTTCACCGAATTGCGAGTGTGGCGCCTCTGAGCAAACTGCAGACCATGTACTAACAGCGTACCCTATACATCGGGCACCACATGGAGGACAAGGTCTGACGGTTTTGGATGACGAAACTCGATGCTGGCTTAGTAACATCACTGCCAGCATCTGATTCAGGCAGTACAACAGTCTGGGATAGTAAAAGGATAAACCCTCGGCCCCATTCCTGTTTGTGTCTGACCTGGAGTGGATACCCTTCAAACGACAACGACGACGAACCGTATAAACCAAAATGTAGATTATTATGCTGGAACGCTTAGGGCACTACAAAAATCACTCAGGTGAACTGAGCACCAAACTTTTCTTCTTTTGTTCGCAAGCCTTTATACTAACGCTTTGAGTTATCCGGCCGAATTTTTGAATTATAAGCATCTTTTGCGAAACGAAAAATAATTTTATGCATAACACGAATGTTGTCCATAGTATTTGAAAAAACAAGGTTTCGGTAGCGCTGAGCTTCAATCAACTTATGTCTGTTGTATCTTTGCACGAATACACAGGTTTATTAAAAAAACAATAGTAAATATTCACAAAAGTACTTAGCCAAAAAACAACCGTATTGAAATAAAATGCTATTAGTTAGTTTGCTGTAGTAGCTTGATAGCTTTGAACTGACTGCTAAACCAAAATAAAGGCGCATATTTAACTAGTAACAATTATGCTTGGAGATGCGCGCGTCCAATAATTGTTCGAGCAGAAGGCGCTGATTAAGATTAGAGCGTTTAAGAAAAACACTACGTCATCTATTGCACAATATCACAACACCTCCCCAAATAAACTACGACAAAAAAATATATAAACATATTAGCAACAATATTTTTTTGGAGGTCTCTTTGTTCTCGCTGATCGTCGTAGATTGTGTCGCCCGTACTCGTCTCCGGTTGGTAATCTCGGATTGTTGCGTTGGTTCATCGAAGAAGAACTAGATGCGTGGTCAGTCCCGGCTGGAAGTGTTTCTGTAGACAAAACGCTCGTTGGAATTTCACAGGGATCATCATCTTGATCCGAACCGTATCGAGGTCGAAGTTGATCAAGATGTCTTCTCCAAGTTGGTCCTCGAGGAATGACTCGTACATTGACGCTTCGTGTACCATGGACTTTCGTAACTATCGCAGGCACCCATCGTGGGTCACGATCTCTTCTAGGGCCGAAGTACAGTGCGTAACAAGGGTCTCCTAGTGAGTAATGATGTTCGACTTTCGAAACCACTTCCGAGACTTCAGTATTTGAATGCTTGCTCGCTTGTCTTGACTGTCTTCCCTGCAGGAGATGCGGAATGGATGGAACCAAAGTGTCAATTTTGGTGCGAATTCTTCTTCCATTCAACAATTCGCTTGGTGACAGTCCCGATGCAAAAGGAATTCTTCTATATCGCATTAGAAATTCTTGCAAAGCTTCCTTTGGAGGTAACGAGGATTTTCTCAATGCCTGTTTGAACGATTGTATCAAACGCTCGGCAGCACCGTTTGTTGCTGGATGATAAGGTGCTCCGGTGAGATGTACAATGCCTCGTTGTTTGCACCAAGCTTGGAACTCTTGAGACATGAATGTTGTGGCATTATCGGTCACCAACGTGTGGGGATACCCGAAATGAGCAAATTCTTGTTCAAGTATAGCAGTAGTACTTTTCGAAGACGTTGAGGTTGTTGGATGAATGCAAGGATATTTTGAATAAGCGTCTACAAGGACTAACCAGTTTCTTCCCAGAAAGTTGATCGCATGGTCCAAGTGGAGTCTTGACCATGGTTTTTCTGGCATCATCCACGGATGGATTGAAGGTTTATCCGGCTTATTTTGAAATTGGCCACAGGAAGTGCATTTGCGACATAAATCCTCAATGTCAAAGTCAATTTTAGGCCAATAGACAGTTGACCTGGCAAGTTGTTTCATCCGTTGCATGCCGAAATGTCCAAGGTATAATAATTTAAAGAATATGATTACGTAGGGTTGAAGGAATTATTACCCGTAAGCCGTAAAAAACGCAACCATTCTCTGTTGACAACGAATTTTCCAACTTTTTGAAGTCTTTAAGCTCTTCCGAAAATGCATGCGGCCATCCTTCCTTCACAAATCGCATTAGTTGGGAAAGAATTGGATCCTTGGCAGTTTCTCTGACCACAAGCAATGGATTGTCAGGATTGATTTGACGACTGATTGTTCGAACTAAACAAACGCTATCGACATCATCTTCCATCTCCTCCCCATCAAAACTTGTGTCAGCTAAGTGATCAGTTAAGTTGGTGAGTTTCAACTTTATCATCGCCAGACGACCTAGTAAATTTAGATTCGGCACCTTAGTGACAATTACAGGAAAGGTCACGTCAGGTGATTTTCCATCAATACTTGCAGTTGATTGGAATTGTCCCACGACGGGTAGCGGGCTACCTTCAGCAACTTGATATCGAACTGTTACAGATTGTAGAGTGGGTTTACCCAGCGTTTGCCACGTCGCTTCACAGCAAAATGTGTCACTGGCTCCGCTATCAATTTCAAACTTAATTCTGCGGTCATTAAGTCTAATAGTTTGATAGATGGGTGAAACAGAACATTGGACTTTGTGCAAATAGCTTTAATGTGGGGACAAGCTTTGCTGAAATGTCCAGAATTTCCACACCTGAAGCAGGCGGTTTTCTTTTCTTGCGTTTTGGAAGTTTTGGACTTTGCGTGATAAACTTTCTGCACCGACGTAGAAGGTTGACCGTGTACGGTTTCCTTTGCTACCTTGGCTGCTTCTTCCACTTCTTGAGCCACTCTGATGGCGTTGCTAAACTTCAGTTCATCGTCCTTGAGCTTGAAGAGTGTCTTCAAAACTGCTTCGTTGTCTACTGAACAGATGAATTTAGTTCGCAAGGCTTCATCTAAAGGATCTTTAATGGATTGAAAATCACACGTAGCTGCATCTTGTCGTATTCTGCTTGCCAGTTCAGTAATAGTTTCGCCAGGTTTGCGTTTCATGTCAGACCAGAACTTGAAACGTTCTCTGACAACAAATCGTTTTGGGTCGAACTGCTCTGCCATAAACGTCTGAATATCATTCATGGTTAGCTCATGTATGCTTTTGACAGGTTGTTGCTGAGCCGCTAAGTTGCTAAGCATTTTGTAAACGGAGTTAGATTGGTTGGTAAGAAAAATTTGTGCTTGCTTGTTGTCGGGAATGGAGTTAGCAGTGACGAATGTTCGGAACCTTGCCAAATAATCAGTCCATAACTCAGATGTGGAATCGAATGGTTGAAAACTTGCCATCGGTGTTGGAACATTTTCTCGCGAGTTGTTCAAGCTGCTTTGTAGAATTTTCAGCTGCTCTTGAAGCATTGTCATTTGCTCTTGGTGTTGCTTGTTCTGCTCTTGGTGTTGCTTATTTAACAACAAAATCAGTTCAGAAATTTCACTCATTGTCGACAATTCAAGCTGTAATGCAAAATCAACAAATTTTCTTTTTTCTTTCTTGACGCAGTTGAGTTCCTTGAATCCTCGTCGCCACTTTTGCCTGTTGTATCTTTGCACGAATACACAGGTTTATTAAAAAAACAATAGTAAATATTCACAAAAGTACTTAGCCAAAAAACAACCGTATTGAAATAAAATGCTATTAGTTAGTTTGCTGTAGTAGCTTGATAGCTTTGAACTGACTGCTAAACCAAAATAAAGGCGCATATTTAACTAGTAACAATTATGCTTGGAGATGCGCGCGTCCAATAATTGTTCGAGCAGAAGGCGCTGATTAAGATTAGAGCGTTTAAGAAAAACACTACGTCATCTATTGCACAATATCACAACAATGTCTCTGGTAAGATAAAAATAATTTTATAAAACGATCATCTCCCCTACCCCGCCCTCACAACTTTTAACTATTGACCTGCTATAGAACAACTCCTTAAAGCCCCATAAAGATTGCTTCAAGTTCTTATCTTTGTTATCATCCAACGAGTCATAACGTTAAATAATGAAAAGATGAACACGCGCTACACAAAACAATATCACAATTTTTTATAAGCAACTTTTAGATTTATTTTATTATTCTTCTTAAAAACAGCACAAATCACAATCGTAATGAGCACAAAACGCACTCATTGCAACTTCACAAATACTATTTATGCTTAAAGCATATTCTCTCTAAAACGATTATTCACAAAACACAATAACAAGAACTTAGTTTAAAAACTTCATCAGATAAAGTTTTCCATCGAATAAATTGGGCACATGCATTTCATTCATCTAAAACAAAACCAAATATATTTATAGGCTTAACTGAAATATTGCAACAGCAAACTCGGTAAAATTTTATTTGTAAATGAACAAATTTATAATACTTTTACAAAAAACGTTTTGTAAAAAGTGTTTTTGTTATTTTTAGAATGTTTACACCAATAAAACCTTGATATTAAATTTGATTTATGAATTGGTTTTAACTTCTTGATTCTCTTTTTTTTTATTAAATGTAAACATTAGAATTTAAATATTCATTTGAATTTTATCACAGAATTAAATCATGCTAGCTATTAGGCTTATAATAAAACTTGTATTTTTTTTGGAATTAAAAACTACCAATACTATAGAACAGCGGTTGTCAATTCATTTTGAAGCTTGCACCCCTTCGGAACAGAAAAATCATTTTCGCACCCCTTGCACAATTTGAATTAAATTTTTTTGTAATTATTATCGCTGATATCAAAAGGTGCAAAAGTCCCAGAAGAACTTAACAAAGAATTTAATAAATGAAAATAAACAAAACGTATGTAAAAATTTAAACAAAAAACACAATCAAGTACAAAAAAGTTTATTTATTTGATTTTTCTTGCCTTTTCATGTCTACAAGTTTTTCGTATCGTGGTTGCCTGTTACTCAAAGCGATGCGTAAATCATTTTCTACGGTTTCCAATCGATTTCGATATTTATTCTTTAAATAAACTAGAGAAGAAAACCCAGCTTCGCACAGATAAGTAGTCGAAAAAGGAAGAAGAACTGCCAGGGCTTTTTCAGCCAACTTTGGATATGTTTCCAGTTGTATACTCCAAAAATTATCTCAAACCATCGATTCAAACTCCATTTTCATGTTTCGACTTTCTTTCAAATCGATAAGATCCTCTTTGTAATTCTCGTCATCAGAAAGTGTATCTACATTAAACTTAAAGGGATCGATTATCCAAGTTTCCATTACGTTTAATTTACCTGGAGAGAAGTAATTGTTAAAGGATGCGCTGAGAGTTTTCATATGTGCGACAATTTCCAACTGCACATTTTAGAAAATGCTAGCACCACTTTCCACAAGTATTTCATCAAGAAAAGGAAAGTTAGCTAGGTTGCCACTCTGAACCCGGCGACTCCAGAGAGGCAGTTTGGTGATGAAAGATTTCAACTTCTCGGACGCTTTTACCATATTCATTTCTTTTCTTTGTAGTGATAAGTTCAGCTAATTAAGGTGGTTAAAAATATCAGCAAGATATGCTGTCATTTGAATAAATTCAACAGATTCAAAACAAACAACCAAGTCACTGTTGCGATTTTCCCAAAAGCGTTTAATCTCTTTTCGTAGTTGTAGAAACCTGTTCAGTACCCGACCCCTCGACAACCATCTTACTTCAGTGTGATAGAGAAGAACATGTTTGTCGTTTTGATTGACATCTTGGCAGAGCGATAGAAACAAACGGTGATTCAAAGCACGACCTCTGATGTAATTCACGATTTTCACACAGGAGTTAAGGGTGTCCTTTAGACATGTAGGTAGTGTTTTGAAAGCAAGAGCCAGTAGTATATAAAAGGAATTTTCGTTGGTGTTGCGACGTCATCAGGCGCAGGCGCGCAGGCGCGCAGGCGCACTGACGTCATCGCAGGCGCGGTGGCGGATGGTGGCGCTAGAGAGTAGTGGTGGATCCGAATCCCAATCCGAATCCTATTCCGAATCCTAATTTTATTCCAAATCCTAATCCGAATCCTAATTGGTGGAAAATTGCTTAAACAAAATAGTTATGAAAATAGAAAAAAAACTTTATGTGTTTAAAAATTGTTTTACTTTAATATTATATTGTTCAATAAACCTAGTTTTTAAAGAAGCGTTTTTCGAACTTCAAGTAATGAAGCTTTGGCAAGGTCGCACGTGAGTGAAACACTTCGGAGGTGAAGCTATTGTCACGTAAAATAAAATTGGTTTGAAAGACACTTTTAGTAAAGCACCGTTTCTATACCATTTAAAAACTTTATTTCGGTCTGTTTTACCACAAATTTTGGTACAATTGAATTTTTAAAGCATTTATTTCTTATTCTTTGAAATTAGTGATATAAAACTTACCAAGAAAAAAAACCGTCAAAAATTCACACGTTTCACCGTTAAAAATAATCACACTTTCGAAAAATAAAAACAAGAATCCTTTTAAAATTAAAAATTAGAAAATGAACTAAAAACAGACACCTGAATGTCAACAAAAATAAGAAAAATAGTTATGAAATTATGGGTTGGTGATGATGACATGGAGGAAAAAACACAAGAAAATAATCAAAAATGACAAAGATAGTGTTGAAAACGAAAATAACAGAAAGAAGAAGAACTGTGATTATGACGCAAAGTTCAACAGTTGACTTGAGATATAGATTTATTGCTGTTACGATACAAAAAAAACTTGGTAAAATAGACAACACTGTATTTTAAATAAAATTTTTTATGACGATCTGTGTATTTTTCAAGGTTTGTGCATGAACTTTTGCTTACAAAAGCAATACTATTATAAAAATTTTTCCAAAATCATAACTTTTATCTGACATTTTACCATCAAACGAACTTATAAAAGAAAATTTTTAACAAATTGTGATAAATTTTTCATAAAGACAACAATACGTAAAGCCAAGAGAATTTTTTTAAATAAAAATGTAACAGACCAGTTGAAAACATAAAATTTATGTGCTCTACAAGTTACGTGCATAATAGTTTAAAAAGAGTAGGTTTGTAAAACAAAATACACAAGTTGTGATTTCAAATTGAAAAATAAAAAAGATTCTTAGGTTAAAAAGAAAAAAAAATTTCTAGGTAAAATTCCTATTGAAACGTGAACAAAGTAAAATGTAGGTTTGTTTCAAAAAGTTTGCTTGTAAAAAGGCAAAATTAAATTATGTTGAAACGTAATGTTTCTGATTTTTTGAGGCACAAACTATTTCAACTAGTTAAAATTTGTGAGGTTGACTGATTTTTATCATAAAGTTAATTTAAAGCATCACATTTAGGTCACATGATGAATAAACAGTTGCTAAAAACAGATATTGATTTGTAAATCGAACAACTTTTAACGCCAAATTTGCTATTTTTCAATCAAGACGGTTACAACTTGAGAAAATCTTGTGAAATTTTGTAATGCTAAACACCTTTTTAATGCAAAGTAGATTGAAAACATTTAAGTTACAAGGTGAAAAAACTCTTTAAGTCAAAAATTGATATCTTTTAATGAGTCTATTAAACTTGACTAGTCAACTCTTTGTAAGTTTACTTTAAAATGCTTGTGTTGTTGCTTAGTATTTAAAACAAACAAATCGATATTTAGTTAAACTAAAGGTTTTAATGCGACTCTTTTCACTTTGGAAAGAAAAAACTAAGTAAAATGAGAACCGTGCAAACGTCGAAATATTTGCTTCTGTGCAACAATTATACAGAGTTTGACAAAATTACAACATTTGCACAATTCAGAAAGCAATATTGTGACAAAAAATTTGAGATTGAATTGTTGCTATGCATTGAAAAAACGGCAAAAATCTAACATAAAGTAGAATTTTTTAGGGTTTGGTTCTAAAAACTAACAAACTTTTGCAACAAAGAAATGTACACTTTTCAGGAAAAATTTTTTTAGATTTTTTAAGCTAGTGTTTCCGTAACTTTTAAGACACTTGGAAGAAAGGTCGACCTTTCAAAAAGTTAAATTCTTTTCACGTAAAAGGAATCTAGTGTTTTCATACAAAAACTTTACAATGTGCGATTCTTGAGAGAAAATTTTAACTAGTGATAGTTTTAACACCTAACCACAAAACCTCCGTGTGAAAAATGTATAAAATTATATTCGCGGATCAATTTTTAATATCGATTCATGAAGTTTTTGGTTAAAACATTTATTTGGGTTAAAGAAAACTAAAGTATTTTTGGTTAAACTAGTGCAATAATTTAAAACTTGACCACAAAACGTTATTGCGGAAAATGAAATTTAAAAGTTTAATTTTTAATATCCGTATACGTTTTCTTTGACATCATTGATGTCCACACCTTTTTCTTAGAGGTTAGCAACGTTCAAGATAAAAAAGTGAATTTGTTGGTTTCTTTATTTGTGTTTGTTACCCCAAGCAAAACCGTATCCTGAAAGCAAAGTTTTAGGTATTTTTTAAAAATCCTGCTTTTTAAAGAGTTTATTTTTAGATTTCGAGTTAGTCAATAAGTTTATTAAATAATTTCAGTTTGGTTTGTTTTCATTTAGACATAAGAACTACCTGCGATAGGACTTGATAGAATAAATCTTAATATATTTTCAAAATACAACCGATTTTTCTTGGAATTGATCTTACTTACACAAACTTTTTAAACTTACGTTGCTCTTCTTTGATTTCAAATTTTATGTTAAGTTTAGAAAATTTAGTTGGTAAAATGAATTAAAATGTTCAGTTTTATGATGAATTTTCTTATTAAAAGTGAAAAAATGTAAAACTTTTTAACATAAACGGTTGCAATTGATTGGGGATCAAGCTAAACTTTAGATGGTGTTTTGAAATCAAAATATTTTTGGTCAAGCTTGTAATAAATTTTCCGTTTTACTGAAAATTGTTAAAAACTATAAAAATCAAGGTGTATTATAAAAATTTTCGCTTACTCTATTTTTACTCTGGAAATTAAGGTAACCAGATTTTCAAACTCCGATCATGAATATGTCAGGAAACGAAATACGCTATGAACAGGATACGGCCAGCTTCTGTGTAAGAGAGAGAATTTGACGCAATTATCAAAAGCATATGGTCACGCTTGCAGAGATTACGGGTAGCTTTCTTATTATTAAAAGTTTATAAAACGACCAAAAGATTAAACGTAGTTGGAATTGAATTCGTTTTTGAAACAATTAAAATGTTAACACTAGAAATTAAATTCATACAACATAAAAATAATAACTATGTTTGAATTCGGTTTACTAAATAATAAAGAAAGACGACTTTTTTATTATGAAACATCTGCTTATTGAACACGAATAACCTATCAATAAAAATTTTTGTTTAAAACTTTTAACGATTACTTTGACTGTGAATAAAAATCAAGGTTGCCAAGAAAAAAATTCAACAAGGGTGTAACAAAAAATCAAGGTTGCTTAGAAAAAAAGTTAAACAAAAATATAATAAAAATCAAGGTTGCTTAAAGAAAAATTGAGATTGGGTATAAGAAAAATCAAGACTGCTTAGACAAAAATTGAATAAAGGTACTTAAAAAATCAAGCTTTCTTAGGGAAAAAATTAAATGTAGGTATCTAAAAATCAAGATTACCAAGAAAAATTAAACAAAGTTATGATAAAAATCGAGGTTGTTAAGAAAAAATTGAAGATAGTTATGACAAAAATCAAGGTTACCAAGAAAAATTAAACAAAGGTATGACAAAAATCAAGATTGTTAAGAAAAATTAAAGATAGGTACGACAAAAATCAAAGAAAAAAAATTAAACATAGGCATGACAAAAAACAAGGTTGTTTAGAAAAAATTGAGCAAAGGTATGACAAAAACCAAGGTTATTTAGAAAAAAAAATTGAAGGTAGGCGTGACAAAAATCGAGGTTGGCAAGAAAAAATTAAACAAAGTTATGAGAAAAATTAAGATTGATTAGAAAAAATTAAACCTAGATATAACAAAATCAAGGTTGCGAAGAAAAAAAAAAATTAAAGATAGTTATAAAAATAAAGGTTTTCTAGAAAAAGTTAAACATAGGTATAATAAAAATCAAGGTTGCTTAAAGAAAAATTGAGATTGGATATAACAAAAATCAAGACTGCTTAGACAAAAAGTTTTAAAATTGAATAAAGGTACCTAAAAATCAAGCTTTCTTAGGGAAAAATTAAATGTAGGTATCTAAAAATCAAAGTTGCCAAGAAAAAATTAAGCAAAAGTATAACAAAAATCAAGGTTATCAAGAAAAAAATTAAGCATAGATATAACAAAATCAAGTTTGTCTAGAAAAAATTGAGGTTAGGTATGACAAAAATCAAGGTTACCAAGAAAAAATTAAGCATAGATATAACAAAATCAAGTTTGTCTAGAAAAAAAAAATTGAAGGTAGGTGCAACAAAACCAAGATTGTTAAGAAAATTGAAGATAGGTACGACAAAAAGCAAGGTTGTTTAGAAAAAAATTGAAGGTAGGTGCAACAAAATCAAGATTGTTAAGAAAAATTAAACAAAGATATGACAAAAATCAAGGTTACCAAGAAAAATTAAAGATAGGTACGACAAAAATCAAAGAAAAAATTAAACAAAGGCATGGGAAAATCAAAGTTGTTTAGAAAAAATTAAGCAAAGGTATAACAAAAATCAATTTTGTCTAGAAAAAATTAAGGTTAGTTATGACAAAAATCAAGGTAATTTTTAAAAATTCAACAAAAGTATAATAAAAATCAAGGTTGTTAGAGAAAAAATTGAGGTTAGGTATAACAAAAATCAAGGTTGCTAAGAGAAAAAGTTTTAAAATTAAATAAAGCTGCCTAAAAATCAAGCTTCTTAGGACAAATTTTTGAGAAAGTGAACATGCGTAAGTATGACAAAAATCAAGGTTGCCAAGTGGTCCGAACGATTAACTTTGTAACCTTCATTTTCCGTTGCCTAATAGCTCGTAAAAACATTGAGTCAATTGGCGCTTGTGACGTAACAGATGTTACAAGCTGGCCACGTTCATAGCATTTTTGATTGTAGCAATCTTTCAATGCGTTTCCTTCGAATAAGCAACTTAGAAATTTATAGTTCAGTTTTAACTAAAGAGAAATATTGGAACTATTGGTTTATCTATTTGAATAAGTTGAATTGTAAAAGTAATAGAAATAATTAAAGAAATTGAAGTGAATTATATTGGAAACAAGAACTTCTAAATCAAGGACATGCATTGTCTATGTCCAGACTTTGCTAGCGAAGGCGATCATCTTTACTGTATAAGTGCTAATGTATTACTGAAATCAATTAACGATTGGTCCGTAATTGCTTCAGACAAAAGCATTAAAACGTTTAAACGCATATTGAGGGATAAATACCCAAATATGTGATACCATGCCCACAGAACTACCCTTGAGTGAAATACCTGAAACCTGCCATATACAGCGCTAAATAGACATAAATAGGTGCTTACGTATTATCGGGAGGACCTTTAAAAAAACGACTCAAAAATTAAAGTAAATAGGGTTACTTATTATTAAAGTAAATTAGGGTTACTAACCCTAACCCTAACCCTAACCCTAACCCTAACCCTAACCCTAACCCTAACCCTTAATACGTACTGTGAAAAAAAGGAAAAAGTAAAAATCAAAGGTCCTCCCGATAATACGTAAGGACCCATAAATACAGGGTGATTCAGCGAAGTGTGCACAAATACTTTTCTTAGTTTTATGTACATGTATTTCGTCCATTATTAACTTTCAATTATTAACATTTCAGTTTCTTATTATTTAAGAGTTAAAATTTAAAATCTGGTATTATTTGAAGTAAAAATAAACGATGAGTAAAACGATCAATGACGTGATAGAAGAGTATTGCAAGAAGAAGCTCCCACCAAGTGAAATTTTCCGGTTGACGAAGGAGGTTGTAAGCCGTAGAGGAGTTTATAAAGCCGTGAAAAGGTTCAAGGACACTGGGACTTGTGCTCCAAGAATCAGGAGTGACCCTGAAAGAACCATAAGGACGAAGAAACTGATCAAAAAGGTCAGAGAGAAGTTGAGGAGAAATCCTGCAAGAAGTGCCAGACAACTTGCTAAAGACTACTCTGTGAGCGTGTCCAGCATGCAAAGGATTCTCAAAAATGATCTCCAGAGCTACCCATACAAGTTCACCAAAAGACATCTCTTGTCGGAGGCCACTAAGAAGAAAAGGCTCGATAGAGCAAAGGTTTTGGTCAAGAAACTTGTCGATGGCACGCAGCCTCAAGTTTTATGGACAGACGAAAAACTTTTCACTGTTCAAGCTGTCCATAACCATCAAAATAACAGGATTTGGCTTCCAGACATAAACATGGTTCCAGTTGAGCGTCGCAGCTCTTTTAGAAGACAAAAACCCGCCTCCGTAATGATATGGGCAGGCGCAACATCAAAAGGGCTGAAAACTCCTCTCATATTCATTGAAGAAGGGGTCAAGATAAACCAGACCGTCTATAGGCGAATGCTGGAGGAGAAAGTCCTTCCCTGGGTCCAAGAAGTAGTCGGAGAACAAGGAGTTACTCTTCAACAGGACGGTGCAATCTCCCACACGGCCAACTCAGTTCAAGCTTGGTGTCGATGCAATTTCAAAGGTTTTTGGGAGAAAGAGCTTTGGCCGCCGTCTTCACCAGACTTGAACCCTATGGATTTTGGGTTATGGTCTATTTTAGAGACAAAAGCCTGCCGTACTTCTCATCCAAATCTGGACTCTCTAAAGCGAAAATTGACATCGGCATGGGACGAAATTGACCCAGAAGTGGTGCGTGCCACATGTGCCCAGGTTCTGCCACGACTTCGGAAAGTAATCAAAAACAAAGGGGGTTATATTGAATAACTTGTATATTTTCTGAAAGCTTATTAAATTTACTATCTTCACAGCATATAACTTGTTTCATTTGACCTAATTATAAGTCCGAAAGATGAGTTTTTATTTGTGCACACTTCGCTGAATCACCCTGTATTTAATATGACATAAAAACTTTCACACATAAAAATTACAGTTATAAGAAATAAAAAAAACTTTTCAATTGCTAATAAACTTAATCGGACAAGCGCGCTTTCTTGATTGATGTCTGGAGGAGGACGGCGTTCTTTTGCTGATCTTTTTCCAAGTTATGCAGACCTTTCAAAAGTACATTTGCCACGTGTCGTCTGAGCTTGTCACTAGTGTTCAGGTTATTGTAGTCCTCCATCACTTGCAGAATCATCATGAGTCTCCTGCAGCAGCAGGCCCTGTGTCTGGCTTTGGTGATAAAGGCAAGTCCACATCGCACAAGGTCAAAAGTGGTTTGGTGGGGGATTTTCAGGGAGCCTCGTGAAACTTCGGAGATAAAGGCACTGACTTCTGTTGAGACTAGTTCATCCTCCTCATTGAAGATCAGGTGTTCCTCACACTTTTTCTCCAGCCACCCTGCCACATAGGCTGCACTGCTTTCCTCATGGATAGAGAGTGAAGGCTCAGTGCAGTCCTCAATGAAAGTGGCGTCCTCAGCATCGATGGCACTAGTAACACACGTGTGAGCCATGGTTTCCCCATTTACGTCCAAGGTCTCCAGATAAGAAGCGGCATGTCTAGCCAGGCGTTTTTTGCAGGCAGTCAAGACATCCCCAGAAATCATAAAAGCATTTGCACCAGTCGATTGCCTGTACACAGAAAATTCACCCTCTATCCTGTCACTCTGCAGCTCACAAAGAAGTACATACTGGAAGCCAGCATGGGTCAGGAGGTGTGCACAAATGGAAGTCAGGCCTTGCATGGTCTGCACAAGTGCTTTCTTAGTGTCATGGGTTACACACTGCTTTCTGCCTTTTCCGTGCCCAGAAGGGGCTTTCTGGAAAATCTGTAGATAATCGGACAAGTTGGTAGTGGTGTGGTCCTGAACATGCCGGTGGGGATCATTTAGCCTCACTTCTTGATGTTTTGATGACACATTCACAACATTCCACCAATTAAGCACAAATTGAATAAAGTCGGCTTTGTCGCCACACTTCTGGAGCCTGAGGGCAGCTTCAACTTTGTCGTTGAAAACTTTTAGAAGTTCTTGATTGGAAATTAAATTAAATAGTTAGACTGGACTATTTGGCTGTTTCTTTTCACAGTACAGCTATTCCCATACAGTTTAGTTTCTGTGGCTGTCGCAGACTCCACGTGCGTCAGGAACATAGAAAAAGATAAATTTCTAAGAGAGATAAAATTATATCAAGATAAAATTTCTGAAAACTCCAGTTAAAAACGCAAAGCAATAGCAAGTTCTGAAGAGTGAAGATTCAATCCGCTTTTCTCAAATTCACACTCGCTAGCTGGAAGAAAGAAGCCATCTTACCAGCAGCTGTCAATCAAGCAACTACAATCAAAAAGCAAGCATAACGAACAGTAGGATAATTGTTATTAATTATATTATTAACCTACTTGATTAACTATATAACAAATTTTGCGTTGTATTAACTGGCAAACTGCGTGATATATTTATATTTATTTCACCTTTTCAAGTTATAATTTATTTACCGTCGTGTAAAGTAATTTTCATTCCTTACTTACAAATTAATATGGCTGAAGGGTCTAGCCCAAAGCAGTCGCTTATGTCTCGGGACGTTACCGATGATAGTCAAAAGGAAATGCGAAATCACCGTGCTAAAGTACGGGAATTAATGTCCGCTGGCGAATCTTTTATTGCGACACTTAATGAAAGTACGGGTTACGAAAATGTTGCCCTTATTAATGATAAGTACCATGCGCTCGATGCCGAGATACTTGCGTGTCAGGGGCAGGCGTCTGGGGAAGGTAAAAGCGAAAGTCAGGGGATATACAATCGTTTGGGAGCACTGAGACTGAATATCATAGATGTTTATCGGAAATGGCATGCTAACGTTCAAAACAATAGTGGGCTCACTCCGCTAGACATTGAAACACATTCATCACAAAATCAAATGCTCTCGAACACTAACATAAACATGCCAAACATCGAACCCTCAGACTCTGTTAGCAATGTTGGTTGTGGCAGCTTAACAAGTCGCACATCCTCGCAACTAGCCAGAAAACAAATTTCACTGCGGCTTAAAAGACAAAAAGCTGAATTACAGGAAAAACAACGGCAAATTGAATTCGAGCGGGAGTTTCAGCAAAAACAAAACCAAATTGAATTCGAGCTCAGACAGGCGGAACTAGAAGCCGAGGAGCAAATGTTGCACTTATCAAATCCAAACTCCGTTGTAAGTGCTCTCTCACAAAATCAACAACAGTTTTATAAACCATTTCCCCATACGCAACCTAGGAAAAGGCTTTGTGACGTTACACCTAAACACACGGAAGTTTTTGCTAATGCTCAACCACATGCTCAATCATACAGACCACTAGTGGAAAGTATTGCTAACACAAAGTCTACTCCACTGCGAAACCACAGAGGGTACTCTACACAACACGACCCTTATCCGCAGAATAGGCTTTCAACACTTAAAAATCAAGAATTCCAAGGAAGCCCTCACAGTAGTAATTCTTCACATATTGCCCTGCAAGAATACCATATTCTATTAGAGGAGGCTCGCGAAATCAGATACTCTGGTCGCAACCTTCCCTTCATCTTTTTCCAAAATCAGATAAGAGAACTGATTAAGCGATGTCCCATTTCACACCGTAAAATGGATCTTCTCCGTGCTTCCTGTCAGGAAGGCGCGCGAGAAGCCATTTCGGCTCTGGTGCCACCTGTACCAGGTTGGGATATAGACACACAAATCACGCGAGCCCTGGAAAGACTCAGACTTCGCTATGGATGCTGCAGTTTTCTTGCGGAACCACTTGTAAGGCAAATTCGTTCAGGAGCAAAATTACCCCGTATGGATGCAGGAACCTTAGAGAAACTAATCTCTGACCTTAACGACTGCGAACTGTATGCCAGGGCCCACCAACAAATGCACAGTCTTGACAGTAACTTTATTGTCGATGTGGGTGAACGACTCCCTTACAACTTTAAGAAGCAGTACACATATTTCTTACATGATAACTTTGGCAGCACGGAGCAACCATCATTCGACTCTTTCAAACAATTCCTTAACAGAGAGCTACAGGTTGTTAAAGCGATTTTTGTGCTCTTCTGACAGAGGAGAGAAGAATCGATCTACGCAACGGGCTAAAGTACATCACACAAATGTCCAAACAAAAACGGGAAATTCGGCGACAACAACGTCTATAATAACAAGATCAGCACCTGCAGCAAGTGCACCAAGTGAAGCATCTAAATGGCAACAATCTCCTAGGTGTTTCATGTGCTCCACTGAAACATCAGAGAAACGGCACTTCTTATACAATTGCGATAACTATCAACGTTTGACCCCAGAAGAAAAACAAAACGCTATTATTCAGGCTCATCGTTGCCTTAATTGCTTGCAGTCTCACTCTGTAGAAGATTGTAAGTTTCCTTGCAAATGTAAGCACTGCAAACAACGCATGGCAGTGCCTAAGCATACTACTTCACTACACGAAATATATAATACGTCCTTTCCCACATATCCCAGCGAAAATGTCAGCTCTACTGAAAGGGTGGCTGTTGGGGCCGCCTCGCTCCCATCTTATAATCAAAAGGCTAGTACCTCAGTAGTGAGGAAGATAGAGGCACAAAAAACAGGTATTTTGACACGTATATCTGCTGTACAAATAAGCAACCCATGCACAGGAAAAAATACCTTGGTTTATGCGCAGCATGATCCTGGGTCACAAGTGACACTAATATCTAAAACACTATTGGAAGAACTCGATCTTGTGCCTGTAGGAAAATCACAAATTACCCTACATACAATTTCATCCAGTGAAACAAGCGAGCTGGAGAATGTAGTGTTCAACCTCAAATCACTACACAATAACAAACACTTTCTTGGGCTGCAGGCATTGGTAGTCTCACCATGGTCTGATGAGGGCTACACTCTGCCTCACTCTCAGGATTTGTCGGAGTACCCACAATTTGATGATGTCGTTCCATACATGATTCCTGAGCGTTCGGGTGTTGATGTTCTGATAGGTCTTGACAACTCTGCCTTAATGAGGGTTTTACAAGAGCGAACTGGTAATGAAGGCGAACCTCATGCTATTGAAACCCCACTCGGGTGGATAGCATCTGGAGGAAAATTCCAGAAAGGAATGAATTGCCAAACTCACAAAATTTCTGTAAGTGACAATATCAGAATTAAAGAATTAGAACAACTTGTTCGTGAATTCACAAAAGAGGACGAGGTCATACAGCCCTCGGTAAACGACAAAAAAGCTCAACAACTAGTCGAAGATAACATTAGAGTCATTGATAGTCGATATCAGATACCTGTTCCTCTAAAGGAAGACATCCATAAACTGCCAAGTAATTACGAATTAACTAGAAGACGTGCTAATGGACTGCGCAAGCACATGTTACGACAACCTGACCTACAATTATCTCTTGTTAATGCCATTCAAGGACTTAAAGAGAACAAATTCATTATGCTCGCTGAAGAAAACACGGATCAGCAAACAAACTATCTCCCATACTTTATTACAAATCAAGCAAAACCCAGAGTTGTCTATGACGGCTCTGCTAAGTGGTCGGGATGGTCCATCAATGATTTTATTTATTCTGGTCCTGACATGCTTAACATTCTGGCCCATGTTTTAGCAAGATTTCGCATAGGAAAATATGCAATAATGGCAGATATTACCAAGTGTTTCTTTCAAATTCTTTTACCTGAACACCAACAGAATTTATTTAGAATCTTGTGGTACGACAATGATGACATTTTAAATGAAAAGCTTAAACCATATAAATTTACTAGACACGTCTGGGGTGTGGTCAGTTCTCCATACATCGCTTGCCGTAGTATAAGAGAGATAGCCAAGGAAAATCCTACCAATGCCAGTAACCCCACTCTACACGCGATTCAACATTGCATGTACATGGATGATCTTCTAGTTAGCACAGACACCCTAGAAGAAGCCGAAACCATAGCCACTGAGTCTATCAATCTTCTGGCCAGCCACGGTTTTCAACTTGTGAAATGGACTGCAAACCAAGCGGCCAAGTCCGTCCTTGCTAATGTAGATAAAAATAAACTGGCATCATCCGTCAGAACGATCGACCTGAAAAAAGATGAGGACCCACTTCCACAATTCAAAGCAGTAGGTTGCATTTGGAATGGTGAACAAGATACTCTGAAAGTCGAGTTTGGCTTTCATCTGCTCGACAAATATACTCGACGAGTTATGTTAAGTCAAATCAGCCAACAATATGGCCCACTGGGATATACTGCTCCTTTTCTCTTGAAAGGACGCCTCATTCTGCAACAACTTGCTGTGGATCAGTTGAGCTGGGATGAACCCGTCCCTGCAAAGCATGAGAGAGCGTGGAAAGATTGGAGCCAAACACTTCTTAAATTAAAAGAAATCTCTATTCCCAGATGGTACTTTGCAAATGCTCCACAGGTTAAAGTTACCGTTGAAACTCTTTATGAGCTGCATGCGTTTTCGGATGCATCCATGAAAGCGTACGGTAGCGTAATCTACCTTCGTAGAATCATTGATAATCATGCCCATGCGGCGTTTGTTTATGGAAAAAGCCGTGTAATTTTGATACATCAACAAAACTGGCCTATAGCAAGAAAAGAGCTGGTAGCTGCTGTGATGAGTGCAGAACTCATGGCAAGCGCTGCTAAAGCTTTAGGATTACCGCACTATTCTCGACAATTTTGGTGTGATTCTAAAGTAGTTCTTCAATGGGTCACTAACCCTAATCTGAGATTACCAAAGTTTATTTCACGTCGTCTGGAATTAATACGCCGAGTCTCTTCCTCAAATGATTGGCGTTATTGCGAAACCGAAAGTAATCCAGCAGATGTGGCCACGAGACCTCTAGCTAACAAACACTTTGAAACCCGCACAAAACTTTGGATCGAAGGTCCACAATTTCTTCATTTGCCACCTGATAAATTCAACGTAAACAGTATTCCTTTAACTGTACGTGATGCTCGAATTGAATTGAGAACAACTTTTTGGAAAGAACCAAAGGCAACACTCACTCGTGTCATACAGACTTCACCAAACTTGTACACTCTGAAAAAGAGGTTGGGATACCTTGCTGCCTTTGTAGAATTTGTGATTGCAAAAGCAAAGAAACTAGAGTTTCATAAGCCACGCTTAAACGCTATATATCTTGAAAAAGCATTACACTCTACAGTGCTATATGTGCAGCGAGAATGTTTCTGCACAGTTTTCGACAGCTTGCAAGCAGAATCTCCTGACTCTTTGGAAGATGTAATCAAACGGCTAAACGCTAAAACGTTATCAAATTCTGAACGCAGACACCTTAAAGATTTACGCTCAATCCGTTGTCTTCGCCCCACTGCCTTTCCAGATGGAACACTTCGAATCGAAGGAAGATTGGGAGAAGCTGATCTTCCCACAGACGCAAAACATCCTGTCATTCTCCCATCACGACACCCACTTACTAGGTTAGTGATACTGAATTGTCACCAAGAAATTGCACATGCAGGGATTCAATACACTCTGATGCTGACTCGCCAAAAATATTGGATTATAAAAGGATTGTCTAGCGTCAGGCATTATTTAAATCAGTGCAACGCTTGCAACTTGCAAAAGGCGAGGCCCGTTCGTCAACTTATGGCGGACCTCCCTGCTTCTAGGTTGGCTGCTCACAATAAGCCCTTTTTTAATACTGGCTGTGATTACTTCGGCCCATTGCCATACAAAGAAGGCCGAAGTGAAAGGAAAGCATGGGGGCTACTTTTCACCTGCTTATCAACCCGTGCGATTCACGTTGAACTAGTCACTTCTCTTGACTTGAGCAATTTCATAATGGCCTTTTCTAGATTTGTAGACCTGCGAGGTTCTGTATCTAGTATGTACTCGGATAATGGAACTACTTTCAAAGCCGCCGCCCACGTGCTGCCCGAACTTCTTGAGGCAGACAAACTTCAGTCGTTTTTTAGGAAAAAGAAAATTTCGTGGGAATTCATTCCACCATATAGTCCCTCTCAAGGTGGCGCTTGGGAGTCCCTTATAAAGGTGTTCAAACGCACACTCATACAAGTCACTAAGTTTCCTAGAACACCTACCTTGGTTGAACTGCAAACATACATCTGCAATGCTACGCGCATAGTTAATGATCGTCCACTGACACCTCTTTCTGACGATCCGCGTGATTACACTGCAATATCACCGTCTTCACTCTTGACACCTTTAAATGATCCACACACACCGCTTGGACAACCACACAATAAGGATCATCTCCGACGCGATTATAGATACAACATATCACTTGCACAACAGTTCTGGGAGCGTTGGATAAGATTTTACCTTCCCCTTCTCCAAAAACGTAAGAAATGGTTAACGGTTGCTGACAATCTCCACGTTGGGCAGATGGTGGTAGTCGGGGGTCCGGGTGACTTCAACAAAAGGGGAAATTATAGGCTTGGACGTATCTCAGAGGTCCTCCCACAAATGCGAAGGGGCAAAGCCTTCGTACGTCGAGCTAAGATTGCAGTATCGTCTTGTGATTGTAATGGTAAACCCGTTGTTACGTATATTGATCGTGACATTTCGAAAATTGCGCCTTTGGAATTGGAGTAATGCTATGTGACATTATTGTGTTCGTTTACGAAATCACTTATACAGTATTGTACATACACGCTTTGACAGTTTTTTTGCATCTTGTTTAATTGCCTTTTCATTTATCGTATACGTATATGCCTAGAACTTAACTGTTGTGAATTCTTTGTGTTACTTACCTTGTTTGTAAATTTTGATACATCGTTCTCCCCCTTGTTTAGTTGTTTTACATTATGTATGCGCTGATGCCGACACACATAATGGGGGCCGCCTATGGTCCGAACGATTAACTTTGTAACCTTCATTTTCCGTTGCCTAATAGCTCGTAAAAACATTGAGTCAATTGGCGCTTGTGACGTAACAGATGTTACAAGCTGGCCACGTTCATAGCATTTTTGATTGTAGCAATCTTTCAATGCGTTTCCTTCGAATAAGCAACTTAGAAATTTATAGTTCAGTTTTAACTAAAGAGAAATATTGGAACTATTGGTTTATCTATTTGAATAAGTTGAATTGTAAAAGTAATAGAAATAATTAAAGAAATTGAAGTGAATTATATTGGAAATTAAATTAAATAGTTAGACTGGACTATTTGGCTGTTTCTTTTCACAGTACAGCTATTCCCATACAGTTTATTTTCTGTGGCTGTCGCAGACTTTACGTGCGTCAGGAACACCAAGAAAGAAATTGAAGATAGTTATAAAAAAATTAAATAAAGGTATAACAAAAATCGAGGTTACCAAGAAAAACTTTTTAAATTGAGCGTAGAATTAACAAAAATTAAGGTTAGGTATAACGAAAATCGAGGTTGTCAAGAAAAAATTGAAGATAGATATCTAAAAAATCACGGTTGACTAAGAAAATGTTTGGAGAATTAAACAAATGTCTAACAAAAATCAAGATTGTCTAAAGAAAAACTTTTAAAATTTCAACAAAGGTATAATAAAAATCGAATTTGTCTAGAAAAATTGAAGATAGGTGTAACAAAAACCAAGGTTGTGTAAGAAAAATTTTTGAAAAATTGAACATAAGTATAACAAAAATCAAGCTCGCTCAGAAAAATTTGGAGTTAGTTATAGAAAATTAAGGTTGATTGGAAAAAATTAAACAAAATTGTAATAAAAATCAAGTTTGTCAAGAAAAAAAATCAAGAAAGTTATAGAAAATTAAGGTTGATTAGAAAAAATTAAACAAAGTTATAATAAAAATCAAGGTTTTTTAGAAAAAAAGTTTTAAAATTGAATAAAAGTATCTAAAAACCAAACTTTTTTAGGGAAAAATTGAGAAATTGAACATAAATATAGCAAAAATCAAGACAAAGTTTTGCAATGCACAAAGAAACCTATACAAACAATCCCGGTAAAAACCTAGGGAAATCCCCGCGGGGAAAACTGAGTATTCACTTGATGTGTTCTGACTTTCCCTTTGCAGAAAATGGAGTGATTAAAAACAGGAAACTGGTTAGGTAGGTTCGTTTTACGAGTGCTTAAAAAACCGGAAAAACTTTGATTTATTGCTTTAAATTCTTGCAGAATGTCTTGAAATAATCTTATGTTATGTTTTGAAGTCTTGGTTCTGTCTTGGACAAGAAACGAACTCAGGACTACTGCTGTTCTTAGGGTTTGGTTTAATATTATCTTGGGAAGGAATCAAACTCAAGACCACTGGTTTTCTTAGGGCTAGGATTTATACTGTCTTGGGTAGGAGTCAAACTCAGGACCTTTCTTAGGATTAGGATTTACAGCTTCGCTGTCTTGGTTGGGAGTCAAACTCAAGACTATATCTTTCTTAGGTTTAGGATTTATATTGTCTTGGATAAGATTTGAACTCAGGACTTTCTTAGAGTTAGGGTTTATACTGTCTTGGGTGGGAGTTAAACTCAGGACCTTTCTTAGGATTAGGATTTACAGCTTCGCTGTCTTGGTTGGGACTCAAACTCAGGACTACTGTATGTCTTAGGTTTAGGTTTTATATTGTCTTGGCTAAGAATTGAACTCAGGATCATCGTCTTTCTTAGGAATAGGAAAAAGAATAGAAATAGGATTAGGAATAGGAATAGGATTAGGAATAAGAATAGGATTAGAAAAGGATTAGGAATAGGAATAGGATTAGGAATAGGAATAAGATTCGAAATAGGATTCAAAATAGGAGTAGGATTAGGAATAGGATTAAGAATAGGATTAGGATTAAGAATAGGAGTAGGATTAGGAATAGGAGTAGGATTAAGAATAGGAGTAGGATTAGGAATAGTAGTAGGATTAGGAATAGGAGTAGGATTAGGAATAGGAGTAGGATTAGGAATAGGAGTAGGATTAGGAGTAGGAGTAGGATTAGGAATAGGAGTAGGATTAGGAATAGGAGTAGGATTAGGAATAGGAGTAGGATTAGGATTAGGATTAGGAATAGGAGTAGGATTAGGAATAGGAGTAGGATTAGGAATAGGAGTAGGATTAGGAATAGGAGTAGGATTAGGAATAGGAGTAGGATTAGGAATAGGAGTAGGATTAGAAATAGGAGTAGGATTAGGAATAGGAGTAGGATTAGGAATAGGAGTAGGATTAGGAATAGGAGTAGGATTAGGAATAAAAGTAGGATTAGGAATAGGAGTAGGATTAGGAGTAGGATTAGGAATAGGAGAAGGATTAGGAATAGGATTAGGAATAGGAGTAGAATTAGGATTAGGATTCGGATTAGGATTTGGAATAAAATTAGGATTCGGAATAGGATTCGGATCCACCACTACTCTCTAGCGCCACCATCCGCCACCGCGCTTGCGATGACGTCAGTGCGCCTGCGCGCCTGCGCCTGATGACGTCACAACACCAACGAAAATTCCTTTTATATACTACTAGAGCCTGTCGGTGAAGTAGGCAATGAGTTATTTTTAACTCGGGTATCTCCTCTTTCAGCATAGCGGCAAAAGCAGAACGGTTGCCCAGCATAGCTGGAGCACCATCACTGCAAACAGAACCAATCACTTTTATATCAAGATTATGCTTGATAAAAAATTCTTTGACTAGTTTAAATATATCCTTCGCAGTTGTTGTTCTCTGTAGTGGTTGACAAAATAAAAACTCTTCTTCGACTTTCTTTTCCTTGATATAACGAACAAAGCAAATTAATTGACTGCAGTTGGATACATCTGTTGACTTTTCCAGTTGAATCGAGATTTTTAGTGGAGAAGCCTTAAGTCCGAAATTAGTTGATCGCGAATATCAATACTGAGATCCTTGATTTTTCTAGCAATAGTATCGTTTGACAACGCAACTTGTTTCAACATTCTGGGAGCCCCATCTCCCAAAATTATGTCAGCCATGTCAATAACACAAGGTTTAACAACTTCTTCGGCAAGCGTGTGAGGTTTCATTGCTTTCGCAATGCGATAAGCTACTTTGTATGAAGCGAGAAGATGAGGCTTTTCGACACTAGTAAATCCCATTTTTTGGAAGCGTCCCACTTTTTTCGTAACGAGCTCGTTTTGTTTTTAAAGTTTCAGCATCATATCCAGCTTCAACTCCCCCATATTTATTTCTAAAATGCTCACTTAACTTTGACGGTTTTAGATTAGCATTACAAAACACAATATCACAGAGTATGCACTGCGGCTTTTCAACTCCATCAACTGTAGTGGCTGTGAAACCAAACTTACTGTATTCCTCTTTCCACTTCCTTACTTTGATTTTTGACATGCTGCAGTGCTGTGTAGATTATCAAGAACAGGACTAAAATTACTCTAAAAGTCTAAAATAAATGTTATTATTGGTTCGCAAGATAAACCTTTACAAATACGTACATCACAGTCAATCGTTTATAAAACATGAATGAAACGAATACTCCTATTGGTAAAATCTGCGTTATGGTCCGATGTACGTAACATAAATTAAACTACAGTTTGGAAAAAAAAGTTCGCACCCCAAGAAGTCCCTTCTCGCACCCCAATTGAGAACCGCTGCTATAGAACATAAAGTTCTCGTCATTTCGACCTGCTTCCTTTGATCAAATAAAGTACGTTTTAAGTTAAATAAAGTTTTAAGATTAGCGTGATTTTAAAACAACATGCCAATGTACAGTTGTTGACACGTATCACTAAGCTAGCTCACCGAAGTCTCGGTATAACGAACTGGAAACTTTTTTAACTGGGGTACATACAGGCTACAGTATATACGTAGAATATATACAGTTAAGTTCTGGTATATATAAGATTCAAAGAAAAAAATTAAAAATACATACAGTATAAAAATCAATTTTTAAAATGCCAAAAATTTGCAAGCTCAAAATTACTCACTTTATATTTTAGCCACGCAAATTCTTGCGGCTAATATTCTAGCAAAAGATTCCGTCAATTCCTTTGTTCCTTTGTTGAACTCAAAGAAACGGTCTGGATCATCGTTAGTAATACGACCGAGCTCGTCGCTATCCAAGTCCGTCTTTGTTCGGACACCAACCGCAAATGACTGTCGAGTAAAAAATATTTGATTGGCTAAATTTACTGCACTTCATAAAAATAACATAGCTGATTACCTTATTACCTTTAGTAAAATTTTCACCATCTTAGAGCAAAACGAAAAGTTTGATGCTCAGTTACTTGAGGACTTTTGCTATGCGATTGGGAAAGACACTTTAGGACAAATTCTTAAATGTCACGTTGTTCCTGTTTACCGATGATGGTGACTTTGCTGTATTGGAAAACACCAAACAGAACAATACAAGTTATACGAAGAAGAAGAAGCTGCAAAACTTCTTCAAAATATAAAATTGTATTTTTTCTGATGAATAATATTTCAAAGATGGTTAATTTGTTGATAACTTATTCAGAAACAAAAATAGAGATAAATAGATCAATCTAATGAAACGTACGATTATATCTTCGGTAGTTAAGAGGTCCGCTTCTTCTTCCAAAACTTCTGGATCGTCCGCTTTTCCGTCAGTAATTACCAGAAACACTTTTTTCGCATTCGTTCGTTTCGCCTCGGCAAAAAGCTGTTCTCTGGCGAACTTAATAGCTCTTCCGGTGAATGTTCCTTGATCAAAAAGTACTTCGCTAAGTTTGATCATTATAAAGATAAAGCTTACGATAAGAGAAACGTTATTGTTATGTTGCAATATTGTTTGATGTATACATATACATTATATACATATTATCAACTTTCAATGTTGAACTTTTCTGACACTATTTACGTAGTTTTTAGAATAACGATTGATTCGTTCTTGATACTGGAATTAAGTTTCAAACAAAAGATTAAAAAAACTTTTTTATCTTCTCCATTATAAGGAAAGCTTTTAATGACACGTTTTAAAAGTACAGCGTTGACTGAGGCTTTAGTTCCAAAGTAAACAGCAGTTTTCCCGTCAGGATGAATATTGTAACGAAATGCAGCAACATTTACGTGTTTGGAAAAAATACCAAAATGTTTGTGTTTAAAAATAACTTTTAAATAATTTTAAATTAAGTAAATTATAAAAGTGTTATTAAAATAAGAAAAAACAAATTTACTCAATATTCAGATTTAACTGGATGCGATTGTTAAAAAATACTAAATTAAAATTTACTTTAATCCACATTATATTTCCAGCCACCGATGGATTTATATTTGAAGCAAAGTCACATTTGAAGTAAAGTGAACCCAATCTCATTTTTTTTGTGGGGAATATGTGATAAAAAAATAAAGTCGTAACTTATCACATCAAAATCTTTTGTTTTTATTGTAATGAAATATTGCTACTTGTGTCGAAATAAATCTGCAGACAAAAGTCACATTGAAAACTAAAAACAAATCATACGTACGAGATGAATATTTTTAAAAATTTTATTATTTTATTCCAATTTTTCTTCCGACAGAACAAGACGAGTCAATTGCAATAACCAGGTCAATCGGTCGTTGACACACGGACACTGTATTGAAACAAAGTGTTTTAAAAAAATCTAATGACGTTACTTTTAATCGCTTTTTAAAAACAACAAAAGATGCTGAGACTAGTTAGCAAATAATTTCAAAGTTTTAATACTAACTCTGTCTTTCAGGTATCAGGCATTAAAAATTTGCTTTATTGATATCAGATCATAGCAGATTAATATGAAATTAAAAAACTAATAACATAAATTATTAATAAAAATGACAACCGATTACTACTTTTTAGGGTATAACGACACTTGATCGAACGACATTTGATTGAAACGATATTTAGTCGAAAAGACACTTGATCGAAACGACAACTGATGAAAAAAAAGGTTTACTTTTGTAAGTTTCTACAATTAAACAACTTCTTTATTACTGTAAATTAGATTCATAATAAGCAGAGGCCATCGGTAAGAAGACAATTTGTTCTTAATTTTTATAATTTTTTGCCAATGTCGAGGTCAGGATTTCTCAACAAGGTCCCTGGGCAAAGCATTTTTAGGAGAGCAACAAGTAGATCTTTTTTCATGGCTTTGTTTCGTTAAATGACTTTTACTGCCATTTTTTGTATTCTTTTTACGTTGTAGTCAGTAGCGTATTTAGGGAGGGGAGGGCATTGTTCCATGGCCCATTGCAGAAATCAGAGACAGATTTAAAAGGAAAGACTTTTTTTAGAGATTACTATGTTTCTGGGATAAAAGATTGACAACACCGGAACAGATTCAAAGTGAAGACCTGTTTTTCTTCTTTAGCTACCACTTGAAAAAATTTTTCTTCTAAGCATATTTGAATGTGGTTGTATGGCCCACTCCATTCAACAATCCTTGCTACGCCACTGATTGCATTTATATTGATTTTAATGTTTTGAAGGTGTATAAAATAAATCATAGTTCTGTATGGCACATTAAGCAGTTTTTATTAAACTTTGGCTTTTCTTGTTTTTTGTTGTTGTTTTTTTTTGGTTAACCTGCTTCCTGTGTAAAATGTAAATTTTTATTCGTGCTATCACCCTTTTCATTGGTCCGATAGAAATTTAAATTTTCCGTTCGCAACTATTTATCAAAAGTGTAAAACAAAGATTCTTTCTTGTGAAGAAAATCAAGATGACTTTGCAATGTTTTGTTGTAAATTTTCTTTTTTTTATTCGATCAAATGTCGTTCGATCAACTGTCAGCAGGTCACGACTTTTTACAAATGTTTTTACGTCCATATACAATAATCATTATTATTTTAAAAGAAGAAATTCTAATTTTGGTCAGCGTTTTTTAAAAACCTTTCAAACGCGTTTTGTTTAAAGTTCTTTTAAAATAACACGCTCCGTTCTCCTCATGAGCGGCGTAAAGCATTTTGTAAAAGGGCGGGGCAAGATTTAAAAAAATAACACCTTATTTTTTAAAAAGGTATTTTTTTATTTCAAAAAGGTTTTACAGAGCTGTTTTTACAGACTTGCCACTTTGTATCGCGACCGTTTTCAGCGTAAAAATTTAGTGAAAACTAAAAAAAAGTTCAGTATTTCCAATCAACCTTCAGTGTCCAAAATCTTTATTTTCGTTGTAAAATTTAGGTGAAGACTAAATAAAAGCCCATCACTTTCAATCAAGTTCAATCAATCAATTTCATCACCCAAAATCCCTTTTTCATTTTAAATTTAAGTTGCAAACAATAACCAAAATAATGGTGATTGCTAAATTGAAAGTAATGGAAAGTAATCCTTGATGGTTGTCCTAAATCTAATATCTCCTACAGTACTTTGACCTTTGAGCTTCGAGTCAGGACGATTAATAGAGACGATAATAGACGGTCTTAAGAATTTAAATATTTTTCTTAAATCTGCAATTGACTATATCTTGTGAAGCTTTATTGATTATAAGCCAAGCATTGGTATTCATATTTGTTTTTTTACAATAAAAAAAACAAACTTAGATTTAAGTTGAATGTGTATTGAATGATATTTAGATTTTTTAGATTAACTCAGTAATATTTGAATAAGTTTCAAAATGGCGTTAAAAAACGTTCGCGGTGTACCCGAATATGGGAAATAAAAATTTAGAACAAAAAAATAATTAGAATAAGAAAATAGCTTCCATTGTCTATTTAACAAAGTTTGATTTTTTTGCAATAGAATACTTACGAACACATTCCGGAACAGGTTTTGTAAACTCAAGCACACCAGTGGTTTTGTTTGTTTTGCACGTTGTATCATTTTTTCCCACCAATGTGAACTCTAAAAATACAACACGGTTTCATACAATTTGTTTGGCTTATTTAAAAACATCAGTTAAACTAGTACTCCAACTTTATATCTAAATCCAACTTTATAACCTTATATATATAAATTATGATCAATTTGATTAAGCTAGAAATTTTCTTATTAAAATTGGAGAACTTGTATAAACAGAGATCTTAGATTAATTTTTTTTGTATGTAACTGGCCATCAGTCAGTCCTTGCACAGAGGTTTATTCAAAAGAAGATTAAGTGCAAAGTAAGACCAGGTCCAGAATAAATCGCTTATATTTTTTCCAACTGCTTCTCCGTCTAGTTCAATTGGCAATTTGGTCTTGAGCGTACGCCGAAAGTTGACTTATATTTTTTGGTGTCTGACATGCAAGGCAGCTGCAGTTTGTTTCGATTTCATATCCAATTAACGTTTTTACATCATTATAGTCTGACGTATGTTTCACAAGAATTTATTATTTTAGTCACATTTTACATAAGAAGCTTGAATCTCACTTTTATTGCACGTATATTCGCATACAGTCCCTTCCAGGTATCCGTATTTAGATCTATCTTTACAGCGAACGGCGCCGTTCTTAGGTGGTTCAGGCTCCGAACATATTGGTGGTGGCATAGGTGTTTTTGGATTTCTTATCAAAGCTGAAAAATTATCAAATCTCGCTTACAAGTTTCTTTGTCACTTTTTTGTAAACCTTTATCAGGTTTCTTTAAGCACGTCGCTAAAGTTTGTTTTTTACGTATCGTAAAGAAAGATTTTTTTTTCAGTAATCAAGACATTAAACTGTTACGTTTATTTATTGAAAAAAGTTGTTGAAGTTGGTTACTTTTGACAAAATTATTAAAGGATTTCCTTTCTGAGCATGTAGCTAAATGTTGTTTTTTCTTGAAGTTTGTTAAATTTTATTGGCGTTTGCTTGAACTGATATTTTTATAGTATAAATAAAGTAGAAACAAGTGTCTAATCCACAGGCGGTGACCGACAAATTATAAAATGACATAATGTTATTGCATTGGGCTTCAACGTCTTTTAAGCCTGTGGATGACCCTTACAAATTTTGATTGTACATGGGCTCGTTGTCGTCGTCGTTTGAAGGGTATCCACTCCAGGTCAGACACAAACAGGACTGGGACCGAGGGTTTATCCTTTTACTATCCCAACTGTTGCACTGCCTGAATCAGATGCTGGCAGTGGTGTCATTAAGCCAGCATTGAGTTTCGTCATCCAAAACCGTCTGACCTCGTGCTCCATGTGGTGCCCGATGTATAGAACACGCTGTTAGTACATGGTCTGCAGTTTGCTCAGAGGCGCCACACTTGCAATTCGGTGAAGGAGCGAGACCCCATTTGTGCATGGATAAATGGAATCACCCAACACCAGTCCGCAGGCGATTGAGTTTAACCCAAGCTGCTCCGGGCAAGCTCATCCCAACAGGCCTGGCAACGGTCTCGGGCACAGAAGCACGTAGCCTGGAAGCATTTTCACAGTACTCCGCGTTCCATTTGTGATTTGTCCATTCAGAGGCGCGGATGCCAAGTCTGGCAAGGTTGTCCAAAAGATTCCGAGCACCTGGCACAAACGAGCGTCTGGATCTTAGTCTCACATGGCGAGTATCTGAGCACCCACTTAAGAGACCATACAAGATATGATCGGGGTCCAGAGATCCACGGTAAGCCAAGGAGAGTGTCGCTCCCATTCGGCGAAGCTCAGCTGGCTAGATGCCTGAGAGTACAGGTAGGTGGTCCGTTGGAGTGGGATGCAGGCATCCAGTAACTATGCGCAAGGCGTCGTTCATGACACTGTCGATGAGGCGAGTGTGAGCACTGCAACACCAGACTGGCGCACAGTACTCAGCTGTTGAGTAGACTAAAGATAAGGTGGCTATGCGTAGTGTTTTAGCACCAGCACCCCATCCCGAGCCCACGATTCGCCTCAGCAGTGTGACGCACGAAGATAGTTTTTTGCGCAATGCCACTAAATGGTGACGAAACGTGAGCGATCTGTCAAGTTTTACCCCAAGGTAAGTAGGGGTTCGACAGAACGGTAAAAGTCTACCGTTGTTGTAGACTTTTAGCTCACGTTTGGTCGCTCAGTTATTTAAGTAAAAGGCTGCCGTCACCGTCTTAGTGTGGCTGAGCTTCAACCTCCAAGTCTGTAGATACGCTGACAGTGTGGACATGTCTTGGCTTAAGGTCCCCTCCAAATTCTTCCAGTTTCCAGAAGAGTGCAACAATGCTAGATCATCAGCATAAGCAAACTTTCTGGAAATCATGGAAGGAAGATCGTACGTATAGATGTTAAATAGGAGGGGAGCCAAGACCGATCCCTGAGGAACGCCGTTTTTAAGACGGCGTAGCCTGCTTTGCTTACTGTCACCGGTGGTAAGGGTGAAACTTCGATTTCGGACAAGCTTCATGATCATTTTGACCATGTGCTTATCCGGAAGTAGTCTCAGCAGTTTGCAGGTAAGGCCACGGTGCCAGACAGTGTCATAAGCAGCTGTCAGATCGATAAATACGGCACCGGCCTTCTTTTTAGCCTCGAAAAAATTCTTGATTTTCTGGGTTAGCAGAACAACTTGATCTACGGTTGACTTCCCGCGTCGGAACCCAGCCTGCTCTTTAATGAGCAGTGGATCGACTAATGGTTCAACGCGGGCGTATTTAAGCCTCTCGAGGATCTTGTATGGGACACAGAGCAGTGATATCGGTTGATAACTCTTTGGGTCCCCCACGGGCTTTGCCGGTTTTGGGATCGCGACCACAAGCGCTCTTCTCCAGATCTTGGGAATTTTGAGTCGGCGCAAACAGGAAGAAAGGAAATCACGTAACCAGGACTTCAAAACAGCTCCGGCATGGAGTATAAGATCGGGGCAGATGGAATCAGGTCCCGGAGCTTTACCTAGTTTTAAATGTTGGAGGGCAGCAGCAAATTCTCTCTGTGAAAAATTGTCAGAGATATTTACTACGTCTGGTGTTGTGGCCCTCCAAAGGTCAGACACTTCTTGAGAGACAAGTCGAGATGACTTGCGGTCAATAGCCTCGTATTTCCCATTTCTAACCAGCTGAGATGCAATAGATTGGCTGAAACGGGACAGTGACGAGTAGAGTGTCGTGACCTACCAGTAAGGTTGTTCAAAATACTCCACGCTTTTCGACTAGAGTGTGAGAAGTCAATGCTCCGAACTGCTTCGGACCATCGATCCCTGCTCTTTCTGTCAAGCTTGGCAAGCAGAGCTGTAGCAGCCAAACTTGAGTCGTCTTCCCGAGGAGACTGCAGAAAGGTTTTATAGAGGGATTTACACTCTGCATCCCAACACGGAATATAGTTATTTCGGAGGCTTTAATGAGTTGTTCTATTGCAGGTCAATAGTTAAAAGTTGTGAGGGCGGGATAGGGGAGATGATCGTTTTATAAAATTATTTTTATCTTACCAGAGACATAAGTTGATTGAAGCTCAGCGTTACCAAAACCTTGTTTTTTCAAATACTATGGACAACATTCGTGTTATGCATAAATTTATTTTTCGTTTCGCAAAAGATGCATATAATTTTAAAAATTCGGCCGGATAACTCAACGTGTTAGTATAAAGGCTTGCGAGCAAAAGAATAAAAGTTCGGTGCTTGGTCCACCTGAGTGATTTTTGTAGTGTCCTAAGCGTTCCAGCATAATAATCTACATTTTGCTTTATACAGTTCGTCGTCGTTGTCGTTTGAAGGGTATCCACTACAGGTCAGACACAAACAAAAACTGGGACCGAGGGTTTATCCTTTTACTATCCCAGACTGCCCCACTGCCTGAATCAGATGCTGGCAGTGATATTATTAAGCCAGCATCGAGTTTTGTCATCCAAAACCGTCTGACCTCTGCTCCATGTGGTGCCCACGTATAGAGCACGCTGTTAGAACATAGTCTGCGGTTTGCTTAGAGGCGCCACACTTGCAATTCGGTGAAGGAGCGAGACCCCATTTGTGCATGGATAAATGGAATCACCCAACACCAGTCCGCAGGCGATTGAGTTTAACCAAAGCTACTCGGGGTAACCCCATCCCAACAGGCCTGGCAACGGTCTCGGGCACAGAAGCACGTAGCCTGGAAGCATTTTCACAGTACTCCGCGTTCCATTTGTGATTTGTCCATTCAGAGGCGCGGATGCCAAGTCTGGCAAGGTTGTCCAAAAGATTCCGAGCACCTGGCACAAACGAGCGTCTGGATCTTAGTCTCACATGGCGAGTATCTGAGCACCCACTTAAGAGACCATACAAGATATGATCGGGGTCCAGAGATCCACGGTAAACCAAGGAGAGTGTTGCTACCATTTGGCGAAGCTCAGCTGGCTAGATGCCTGAGAGTACAGGTAGGTGGTCCGTTGGAGTGGGATGCAGGCATCCAGTAACTATGCGCAAGGCGTCGTTCATGACACTGTCGATGAGGCGAGTGTGAGCACTGCAACACCAGACTGGCGCACAGTACTCAGCTGTTGAGTAGACTAAAGATAAGGTGGCTATGCGTAGTGTTTTAGCACCAGCACCCCATCCCGAGCCCACGAGTCGCCTCAGCAGTGTGACGCGCAAGGATAGTTTTTTGCGCAATGATACGGAAGCATGCGTCATAATATCCCGATTTTTTCTGCCATACAATAAGTTAGGTAATCTGTTTTTTTGTTGTCCGACTCAGTTTGAAAAATAAAAAAAGACAAAAAAACTTTAAGCTACCAAAACTCACCGTGGATTAAGAAATTAAGCTTGCACTTTTTTTTATTTGAAAAAATCAATTTATCAGTGGGAGGAGGAATCAGCAGAAGTGTGGTGGCTAATCATTTGAGTGAAAATAATGATGTTTGGTGTAACCACTGAACATAGTAGTTGCATCCAGTTATCGTATTTTGCACCAGCCAATTTTTTAGAGTACAAAAGGAGAAAGTAGCCCCTTCGGAAATAAAAGATAAAAGGCCCATCAGCAGAATAAAGAACCGGTAGTTTGGAAAAGGTCAAGTCAATTTAATGTTGGCAGTGTGGCCCAGAGGTCCAACGCACGTTAGAAAAAACCTGGAAAAACTCAATTAAAACCCAAAGACACATTTATAATAAAGGCGTGAAAAATCACTTTTTCGGGAAATTTCATTAACATTTTTTCATGACTAATTGAACTACGTATTTGTTTCATTTATATCTGTTGTTGCTTATGTATGAAAAGGTTAAACAAAGCTTTGCTTCAGTCATCCATTACTTCATTGTCTTTGTATCTCGATTTCTTTTCACAAAACAGATTTAAGTATTTATCAGAATTGAAAACAAAACTTACTAAAAAATATTGGAAACAAATATTTTAAATCATTACATTCCAGCGAATGGATACAGAAACGCACTTGAGGCGCTTTGTCGAACTCCGTTTGTAACAAAGCAAACCGTTCGTCTTTCTCGTTGTAATCGATCTCCTTCATTGCTGTGTTGCCAGTCGCAGTTTTTTGGTGTTTTTAATTGTTAAAACCAATACGAAAACTCGATATTTTTAGATTAATTGTCATCAAATAACCAAAAGCAAATTATTAAATAAATCAGAATAGCAACAAATTAACAACGTTGCAATGTATGTCTAGATAACTAGCAAAATTATTAAAAATAACACATCTGCTTTTTTCTGGTTTCTCTTTTGTAATTAAATTTTTTTTTGTTTCTGAGCCCAGTTTACCGCAATAGGACAGCGTCTGATTGCAGTTCGACTAAGAATTTCCTTCTCTGATTTTTTAGAATTTTACAGAGAAGACTCTTCTAATTTTAATGAATAAAATTTACCCGTTGTCATGTTGTACTGTCCCAACGTTGATGACTCCCTGGCAACACCGTATCAGATTTGACAAACCCAAAAGATTTTCCGAGACCATTTTCCAAACTTGCTCATTTAAGGGCGCATCTACATTGCAGATTTTTAAGGCGCATCTACACTGCAGCCGGTTTCAGTCGCAGCTTAAGTCGCGACCGCAAGCATTCAAGCGTAAACTGTCTACACAAATCACTTTGCCTTTGTGTGACCAATTGCTGCTGTAGTATTAGTCGTAAAACAACAATAGCTGAAAATGTTTTGTAAGTGGAAGAAATGCTTATGTCATCGCAAAAAAGTTTCGAAGCTTATTAAAAGAGTGCAAAATTGAAATAATTTTTTAAAAAAGTAAAATATTTTATGATATTGTAGCGAACTCATCACCGCAAATCGTCTTTCGTGCATATATTTGTTTTGATTTTGCAAAGTTTGCCACAATTGTATTTTTACATGTTGTATTTCGCTCGCTGCAGACTCGGCTCGCAGCGCCCTTCCACTTGCTGCACAACGTTTATTTACTGCCATGGTAACCGTCATGTAATAATTTTGCATTTTTAGTATTTTCTTTATGTTCTGCCTTTCCGTTGCTTCCCCCAACTGATCGTTGGCGGATAGCGCCATCAATGTTATTTTGTGTGATTATTATTATTATTACCGCCTTTCGTGTAATGTATTTTCGACACACCGCATACAGGATGTAGCCTAATCACCTGACCTACGTCTCGTGGTTTTACTTGTAAAAAAGGTCAGGGGTCATAACAGAAAATCCATACAATTACTCTGACGTTATATACACTCGCTGGCCGAATCGCCGGACACAGAGAGATTCCGAGACAGACCGAGACTCATAGCTGCTGTGTAATTTAACGCGAGATTCATCCTTGCAACGTGATTAAGCGAAGATTCTGCTTACTGTCTAATTCCGAAGTCTAATTTCGAAGTGTTGTTCTGTCTGTTCATTTCAAGTTGTGCCCCTTTTCAATAAAAGAAGTTTAAAGGCTAACTGTGTGCCAAAAACCACTCACGCTACATTGGTGCCCCGAGCTCACGCCACAATATCATTCAAAAAAATTCATAGTTTTTAAAAGTTTTTTTTTTTACTTACATATCTGTTGTATATTTTTTTAATATTTTGTACCAAATATACTTTTAATATCTAAAATAATATTTATGCTTGATTAAATAATTGTTTGGTATTTTTAAAACTGTTTATTAACTATTCAGTAAAATTTTTAATGACTAAATAAAAAGGAGCTTGTATTGTTTTTCAGAAACAAATCTTCCATTCAATTTTATAACAACATTTAAAAAATATAAAGTCCAGCAATTGAAAATTTTTACTTAAATTTATAAAAACTTCAAGCTTTTTATTGTTCAAATGAGCATTCAGCTGATTGCTTTGTCGCAATCACTGCTCGTTTCAGACGCACAGGCTCAAGCTGCTTGGATTTTCGCTCTTCGGGCGAAAATCATTTTAGGACCCCAGCAGCTGGGATTGCGCCTGCGACCAAATAAAAAAATAAATTAAATTGCATTGCAGTGTAGACAAGAGTAGATCCGCCTTTAATATTATTTTCATATTAAGTGAAATCAATAAAGCCGCCTTTGATAAGACGCAAAAAAGGATACAAGAAAAAAGTAGAAGACAAAGGTCTAAACCCATTCGAATAAATAAAGTAGGAAGAAAGAATGGAAGTTATAACCACTTTAATGATATTTTGACATCGGCGTTTAAGCAGTTTACAACTCCAACGTAGAGCCAGTTTTAAAGTTTAAATATGAATGCCTTGTTTGCTGGTGGTGTGTGTCTCCCTCAGGAAACGTAGAGATAGATAACTTGCCAGGCTGCTTCGTTGAAGTATTTGCAGTTTAAATAATAATTATAAAAAGACGTATTTATAAACCGCTTTATTTTTAAAAAGTTTATATACTGTAGTCTTAGACGGCTTGAACATGAATTAAAAACACCACAGCAACTACAAAAAAAAAACAATAAAATTGTTAGATCTAATCAAATATTGATGCGGATTATCTACACATGTAAATCCACATATTAAAAATGAAGACTAAACTTACAGATTTATCACTCGAGCAAGTTAGACCAGGTTTTGGCAAACTACAGCCCGTAACAATCTTCCGTGCGGCCCGAGAAAGCCACAAATAAATAATTTAAAAAATCAATAATTTCTGTTTGTCTTTAACCAAATTCTAGCTCTGTGATCACTGATCTTTACGTACAAAAATCAAGAAAATCGGAACAAATTCAAAGTGAAGATCTTTTTGAGATCACTACTTGAAAGGGATAAAAATCAAAAATACCGAGACAGATTTACTACTTTTTGGGTACGAAGAAAATCGGGACAAATTCATAGTGAAGAACTTTTTTTTAAAAACACTACATTGCGGTTTTCTCAACCAAAATCAACTTCTCAAATCGACCTTGAGGTAAACCGTTTGCCTACCCTAGACTTAGACTCATAAAAACACTTATTAAAATTATTATGAAGTTTAGTTTTTTTGATACAATACAGAGTATAGAAAAGGTATGGAATAGGGAATGGAAAAATTTTAGCATGGAATGAAAAGGAAAATTTTTAAATATGGAACGGAATAGAATGGAAGATTTTTAAGTATTGAATGGAATGAAAGATTTCCAAAGATATTGAGTATAGCTCTTAAAACTAAATGTTTTATTTGAAATTTTTTGGGTACGAAACACAGATTCACTACTTTTTGAGTACGAAACTCAAGAAAATCGCGACAAATTCAAAGTAAAAAAGTTTTGTTTAGAAAACACAATAATACGGTCCTCGAGCAAAATCAACTACTCAAATCGACCTTGAGCTAAACCGTTTGCCTACCCCAGAGTTAGACTTATAAAAACATTTATTAAAATTTACATGGTATAAAATTTAGACTTTTTGATACAGTACAGAGTATGGAAAAGGTATAGAATAGAGAATGGAACAATTTTAGTATGGAATGGAAAGGAAGATTTTGAAAAATATTGAATATAGCTCTTAAAACTAAGTGTTTCATTTGAAACTCTTTTGTTAAATGAGTAGCCTTAAAAAAGCTGTTTTGAAAAACTCGAATATTTTCATCCAGCTCTCTTCAGGAGGTTTTTTGCTAGAATCAATCGAAGAACTGAATGTAGTATTTGAAAAGTTTTAAGAATGATTCTGATTGGCTAAAAATTAAGATTAGTAACAGTTATCATAATAATTGAAATTAATCAATAAAGTAACTACGTTTCGTTAAAGTAAAAAAATTTTGCCAAAAAAGATACAAAATTATACAAGTTTTATGTTAAAATTTGGAACTAAAAAGAAAACTTTTTTTTACTTATACTAATAATTTATGTTTATGAACAAACTCTTTCAGTCTACACAAATTAGGTTTACGAGTCGAAGAGTGATAAAAATCGATTTTAAGACTGATAAATGACAATCGAATCGTTCTTTAGAAAGAATAAAAAATTGATTGTCCTTGTAGTGAGATGCACATTTTTGATTGGGTCACAAATGATTTTCAATCGCCGAGTCACAATGCGGTATAAAATTAACTGATTTACCTTTTCGTTCTGGTTGTTTTCGTTCTTGACTGGTTCTGTTCCGAATAGACTTCGGCACATACTGGCGGATTCTGTCCTGCAAACGTTGGGACGTTCGACCCACGTACCGACTATTGCAGTGGCACACGTATTCATATACGATATTACTTTGTTGAAAAGTGGGAAGAACGTCTTTATGTATTGCAGGTAAAATTCGTTTGGTGAAAAAGACGACTCGTGGTTGGACCGGTCCAAAGCAATTAGTATTAGATGATTTTATTTTTCTATCAAATTTTACCGAGCTTTCGCCAATCCAAGGTAATTTTAAGTAGACATTTGGGCTTTTTTTAGATTGGGCTTTCTTCATACACTTATTTTTTTGGGCTTTCTTTAGCATTTTGTTAAAAACGTAAAAGTTTTTTTGGACATTCTTAAATCAATAATGAATTCTTGATGCTGGATTCGGGCTGAATGAGCAACAAAAAATTTTTGATGAAAAACTGACACAATTTTGTACAAATTGCTACTTACGTACGAGTGGTTGATCCAAGCTCTTAAAGAAATGTAGAGTTTCTTATTACGTTAAAAAGAAAAAAACTCAGATTAAATTTATTTAATTTTTTAGGTAAATCCTTAAATGATCTTATTTATTTTTCCTTATGAATTATTAATACAAAGGCCTAGTGAAAAACTTATTATATAATAAAATTTTTACTCAGTAAATACTTTTGTTAGTTTTTATGATTAAACGCAATATTGAAGAAGTGTGTTGTTATAAATTTTGGTGCGTGTCAGACAAAATATTTATTTTAAAACAATTAACTTTATTTAAATTATTTCATCTATACAGTTACTGGTGCGATATCACTGCCATATATTCGAAATCATCGCGTGAGATTGCACGTTAAAAGTAGCAGCCAGTTATACAAACAAACTTGTATAACATATGCATGCACGATTAATTTATGCATAATCAAACTTGATTTTACCCACTTCATTGATGCAATCACAAACTGATATCCATCAATACAACATATGGTAAAAATAAAAAAAAGCGCCAAAAATTTATTGCAATGCCAATTTAATTGTTAAAGCCGAGATTAAAAACTTTTTAACAAAAACGTTTTGGCTTCAATTTAAATTTTGTACAAAAGTTTTTCAAAAAACCTTTTTGATTTTGAACATCATGTGAAAAGAAAAAAAATTTTTTCAAATGAAAGGCGAAAAAAAATTGTTTTTAAAAATCGAGGGAAACGCAGAAAAAAGGTCTTCACAGTACTTAAGAACCAAGCTCCGTAACTGGTAAACATGTTTCTACTTTTTATTTTCAAAAACTTTTCGTTTCATGAATATTCCCAAAATTTTATTTAAAAATAGTAGCTGAAAGAAAAGAAAAAAACGCAATTTTCTGCACCTGTATGTTGCAGGTGGGGGCAATTGCCACCCCTGCCCCCCCGGAAGGTACGGCTATGCGATAAATATATTTTACAAAGTCATATGCTTGTCGTGTTAAACAACAAATTGGAAAACTTACTCACCGTGGGCAGACGCAAAAACAGCCAGAAGTAATGTAAAAGCAGTTACTGTTTCCATTTTTAACAATTATGAAGGTGAATAGACCTATATTCCACTTAAATTTATGAGTCATTTATTTATGGTTCCTTTCAAGACAGGCTGTTTGTGTTCCGGTTTTAAAGCAAATTCTCCCGTTTTGCGTTTTGTTCATAAGTAAAACATGTTTTACTAAAAGAAAGCAATGAACATATTGATTCGTAAACCAGATGGTTTAGAGATTTCGGCAATGAGTTTAGCAAAAAAAAAAACAACAGAAAAAAAACAAAAAAGTAAAGCCCTAATCAAGGTTCTTTGTAATTGGACGCAAAAACTTTAATTTCGTAAAAATTTCTCGTCAATGTTGCTTAAAAAGACACTTCAACTTTAAAAGTACAGTTGTCTAAAATAAATTCTTTGTCGCACAAAATTATAAAATTACCAATGTGATTGACAATACTGTTTTAATTCCTTAGATTGAAGGTAATCTTTAAAAAGACTAATTTTTTGAGAATAGTTTAGGGCAACTTTTACCAGAAGAACTTGTTCGGAATTATGAACTGGAAGAAATAGATGGTTTATATAAAAAGAGTTAACATCAGAAATGATGGCGTCTCCGTACATCAAACGCCTATTCTGTAAGTTTGCCATGGCCAATGATTTTTTCTGACAAAAGTTAGTTTAAAGTTGCACTGCATGAAAACTTTTAGATAAAATATAGGTCTAGTAGATTGAAACACCTTATATTTTAAATTTTCAGCAAATATAATATGTTTCAAACTACTGTCAAATTGTTCAGGTCAACATTTGATCTTGGTAAGCTGAGCCGGAACGGGTCATGTATTTTGAGTTTATGAATTCCCAGAAAGATTCCATAAAAGGTTTTACGCTTAATCATCATTAAATCAGCACAGACATGATTGTGTGTTTGGATAGCGAGAGATTTAGAATGTTTTGTTGATGGAGTTTCCAAATTTTTAATAGGTCTGTTTCACTTCAGATAAATCAGTCGGTTTGATGAAGATGGTTCCACTTGACCTTGAGGGGTTTCATCACTTTATAGGCATGCATAAAAGAACAAATTAAGCCTTGATTCCTGGCACGCAGCGTTGTCGAGACTTTAAAGAAATCCGAGTCCCGGGTCCAAGCCCTAGTCTAAGTCTCAAGTTTGCAACAACTTTTAAACGAGGTTATGAAGGCTTTGGACCTGTATCCGGACTTACAGCTCTCTGTAAAATTCAAAAAAAGCGGGAGCTCAAACTGGTTCATTTAATTTCTTTTTTCTTGAAATAACTATAACTAAGGTTTTTTGGATCTTATGGGTTCAAAATTTTGATTTTTTTTATCAAATTAAAAAATTTAAGTTTAATAACAGTCGATTTGAGTGGTTTTTATATTCCTCCTCGCATTTTGTTTAAGTCTTTTTTCTTTTTACGTTTTTTTACTGTCTGCCGGCCCATATGGTTTTGGTCAAAGCAGCCTTGAAAAAACAGAAGTTACTAATAATTATTATTTTACTACAAGACTGATGGACAAGCGGGCAATATTTTTATCCCAAGGGCCAAATATTTATTCGGAACCGGACATGGTTCTTTTTATAAATCATAGATTGGAAAAAGGTTGTTTTGTGTTTGAAACCCAATTAAGAGAAACTGAAACAAAGTATTTAATCTACGAGCAAACCTATGTTTAGTCTGTTTCTTGCTTTTCATTTGTGCAAAATTTCCAACAAACTTTGCATAATTTTTTTTGGGTAAAATTGGAAGGTTAGCACAGAAAGTAGCACGCAATATCGCTCAAAATAAAACATTCAAAGAGAAGCTGATAAATTTAGACTCGGTGATATCCCGAACGTTTAGTTTGAATCATTATTTATTTGTATCTATATGCACTACAAAGTCTAAGCCAGGAGTTCAGAAAGGGGCACCTCGGTTTTCAAAAGGGGAACACAAGCAGAAGCCTTTTTTTAGTCTTCAATAGTTTTTTGGGAAGAAAATTAAGAAACCAGAGACAGTTTCAAAGTGATGACCCTTTTTTTATTCTTCATAGTCTTTTGGGATAATTTTCTAAGCAGGAAACCGCAGGTTTTGAGAGTTTCTAAAAAGGAGATATAGACCATGAGAGTTTGAGAACCACTGGTCTAAACCTTAGAATGAGCTAAGGTTGGTAATAATTGTTGGTAATAATAGTGTTAACTTGCTCTTTAAGGTGATTGCATTCAGCACATAAAAATTGATCCTATTGAGTTTTCAATGTCCAGTTTCCTAATAATCGCTCAACATTGACTTGGTTACTGCTTTTTTATTAAAGCAAAGTTAGCATTGTAGGTAAGCCACATGACTCTATTTGAGATTGTACTTTTCTAAAGCCACCACAAAGTCACTCAAGTAGATTGAGCATTAAACTCTCGTTCATTTGCTAGTAAGCCTTCATGCTAACTCATTGAGTTATCCTGTCTATTTGTTATTGAATTATATACATCTTATGCGAAATCAAAAAAAAAATGCTTGGTACAAATTTTGTCCAGAGATTTTTAGAAAACGAGGTCCCTAGTAACATTGAGTTTTAATTAATTTATGTCTCTGATAAAATATTGTTTTAAAAATACTTCTATAATATTATTATCTCCCCTGCCCTAGCCCTCACAGTTTTTGGCTACAGGCCTGCAATAGAACAAGTCCTTCAAGTCCCATAAAGATATCATTCTACGAGTCGTAACCTTCAATAGAAAAAAGATAAACACGCCCCTACAGAAAACAATATCGCAATTTTTTAAAAGTAACTTCTTATAGATTTATTTAATTTTTTTTTGTTAAAAATAGCACAAAACACACTTATTGCAACTTTGCAAATCTATTTAATGCTTAAAACACTTTCTGTATAAAACAATCATAAACACGAACACAATTACACGAATATGGTTCAAAAACTTCATCAGATAAAGTTTTTAGATCCAATAAAATTGGGCACCTGCATTTGATTCATCTGAAACAAAACAAAATAAATTTATAGGCTTATTTAAAAATTGCAACAACAAACTCGGTAAAAATTTTTCACTTGCAACTAAACAAATTTTTAGTATTACAAAAAATTACCTTTTGTAAAAAGTGTTTTTTTTTAAATAAATACACGTTAAAAAAAATTAACATCAATAAAACCATGATTTTAATTTTGACTTACGAATTAGTTTTAGTTTATTGATTCGCTGTTTTTATATAAATGTTGGCATTAAAATTTAAATATGCATTTGGATTTTCTTGCAGGATCAAATCGTGCTTGTTATTAGGCTATAATAAAACTTGTATTTTTATGCAATCAGAAAATACCATCAGATAAGAAAACCTCATCATTTCGACCTACTTCCTTTCATCAAATAAAGTACGCTAGGTTTAGGCTTAGCGTGGTTGTTAAAATAACGTGCCATGTACTGTGATTGACACTGACTAAGTTGACTAAGTTGACTAACAGAAGCCTGGGTATAAAAAGAGTGGAAAAGTTATTAACTGGGATACATAGATAGTATGTACACAGTAAAGTTCTGGTATCTATAAGGTCCAAATTTAAAAAATAAAAAAATATATATATTAACATTTATTTTTAAAATGCCCCAAAAATGCAAGCTTATAATTGCTCACTTTATAGTCAAGCCTTGTAAATTCTTTCGGCTAATAGTTTAGCAAAAGATTTGCTTAATTGCCTTGTTCCTTCATCGAGATAAAAGAATCGATCTGGATGATCATTAGTAATACGACTAAGCTGGTCGCTATCGAAATCCGTCTTTGTTTCGACACCAACTGCAAATGACTGTTGAGTAAAAAAAGGTTTGATTGGTTAATTTACGAGAAGATTTACGCACTTCCTAAAAATAACATAGCTGATTACGCTTAGTAAAATTTTTATCATCCCGAAGCAAAACGAAAAGTTTGATGCTTAGTTCTACTTAATCATTTTCGTTATGCCATTGCGAAAGACACTTGAAGAGAAATCCTTAAATGTTACGCTGTTTGTGTTTATTTATTTTAATGACTCCGCTTTATTGAAAAACAGCAAACAGGACACATTACAGCCATACAAAGAAGAAGCTGCAAAACGTTTTCAAAATATAAAATTCTGATTTTTTTCTAAAGGAATAATATTTCAAACATGGCTAATTTGTGGATAACATATTTAAAATAAAAAAAGAGATAAATAGATCAATCTATTGAAACGTACGATTATATCTTTGTTACTTAAGGCTTCCGCTTGGTTGTCCAAAACATTTGGATCGTCCGCTTTTCCATCAGTAATCACCAAAAGCACCTTTTTCGCATCCTTTCGTGTCGCGTTGGCAAAAAGCTCTTCTATGGCAAACTTAATAGCTCTTCCCGTAAATGTTCCTTGATCAAAAAAACTTTGCTAAGTTTGATCATTTTAAAGACAAAGCTTACGATGAGAGAAAAGTTATTGTTAGGTTGCAATATTGTTTGAATTTTACATATACATTGTTTGCATGTTAATGTCAAAACTTTTCCAACCCTATTCATTTGTTAGAACAACAATTGATCCATTCTTTATACCAAAAATAAGCTTTGTAAAAAAGATAAAAAATATTTTTTTACCTTCTCCGTCATAAGGAAATAGTCTAATGGCACGTTTTAGGAGTTCAGCGTTGACTGAGGCGTTTGTTCCAAAGTAAACAGCAGTTTCCTTATCTGGGTGAATATTGTAACGAAATGCAGCGACATTTACTTGTTTAGGAGAAATGTGAAGATAGCTGTGTTAAAAAACAACTTATTGACTCATGTTTTGTGAATTATAAAATAGGTAAAGAGGTATTTTTAAAATCCATTTGTAAATAATCGCAATCAAAGTCTATCATTTTTTCATTTAATTTGCAAAGTATATTAATAACAAAGGTACTGAACGTTTTCGACTTTCATAAATCTTTACCAAAGTAAACTAAAATATAAACAAGTTTTCTTAAGTTTATGCTCATACTGATATTACTAATTTAATTTAAAAGCAATGACAATTACGCAAACAACGCCATAATTCAAAAAAAAGACAAAAAAGGAATAAGAATTACATGACTAAATTAAAACTGTTATAGTAAGAAAGACAAATCATTTTCATACAATTGTTTATTTAATTTTGCTTGATGTTTTTTAATTAGTAAAGCTTCATGAATTTTACAATCGTAATCTGATAAACATTTCTTTATAACAACAAAATGGTTCATTAAATTATCCGTAACTTTTTTATTGCAAGAATTGCATTCCACAATATGTTCTTTTATTTTACTTTTGACCAAGGAACCTAAATTTAAGTTTTTCTTTGCTGTTGTTACCACATGACGTGTTGACTTGACCCGAATCGCACGGGCACGAAAAGCGATAAACGACATTTAACAACAAAAGCACAGGTATGTTTCATTCTAAATTGAAATAATTTCAAGGAACACTTAAATTTAGGTTCCTTGGTCAAAAGTAAAATAAAAGAACATATTATTATTATTGAACGCAATTCTTGCAATAAAAAAAGTTACAGATAATTTAATGAAGCATTTTGTTGTTATAAAGAAATATTTATCAGATTACGATTGTAAAATTCATGAAGCTTTATTAATTAAAAAACATCAAGCAAAATTAAATAAACAATTGTATGAAAATGATTTGTCTTTCTTACTACAACAGTTTTAATTTAGTCATGTGATTTTTATTCCTTTTTGTCTTTTTTTTGAATTATGGCGTTGTTTGCATAAATGTCATTGCTTTTAAATTAAATTAGTAATATCAGTATGAGCATAAACTTGAGAAAACTTGTTTATATTTTAGTTTAATTGTATGTAATTGTTGTTTATGGTTAATTGTTAAATTGTGCTTAAAATTTTAGATGCTTTGATAAGGACTTATGAAAGTCAAAAACGTTCAGTATCTTTGTTATTAATATACTTTGCAAATTAAATGAAAAAATGATGGACTGTGATTGCGATTATTTACAAATGGACTTTAAAAGTGTTATTAAAGCAAGAAAAAAAATTTACTCAATGTTCAGATTAACTACGATTGTTAAAAAAGTACTAAATTAAAATTTTCATTAATGCACTTTACCTTTCCAGCCGCCTATAGATTAACGTTTAAAGTAAAGTTACATTTGAAGGGAAGTGAACACAATATCATTTTTTATTTGTCAGTAATATGTGATAAAAAAATGAAGTCGTAACTTATTACATCAAAACTTTTCGTTTTATTGTAAGAAATAATTGCTACTAGATGTCGAAGTAAATCTCCAGAAAAAATCACATTGAAAACTAAAAACAAATCATACATACGAGATGAATATTTTCAAAAATTTTATTATTTTGTTCCAATTTTCACATCCGACAGAACAAGATGAATCAATTGCAATGACCAAGTTAATCGAGGACGCTGTATTGAAAAAATCCTTTTAAAACAACCTAATGACGTTACTTTTAATCACTTTTTAAAAACAACAAGAGATGCTGAGACTAGTTACTAAATAATCTGAAATTTCTAATACTAACTTTGTCTTTAAAGTGTCAAAAATTGAAAATTTTCTGTATTGATATTAGGTCGTAGTAGATTAATATGAAATTAAAAACCAATAACATAATTATTTCTAAAACTGACAACCGATGACTACTTTTTACAAATATATTTACGTCCATATACAATATTCTTTATTGTTGTAAAAGAAGATATTCTAGTTAATGTCAGCGTTTTTTTAAAACCTTTTAAACGCTTCTCGACTGAAGCCATTATAAAATAACACGCTCCGTTCTACTCATGGGCGGCGGAAAGCATTTTATCGAGGCGAGGGGACAAAATTAAAAAAAGGCATCTTATTTTTTAAAAAGGCGTTTTTTATTTCAAAGAGGTTTTACAGAGTTGATTTTGCAGAGATGCCACTTTGTATCGCGACACTTTTCGCCGTAAAAATTTAGTGAAGACTAAAAAAAAAGTTCAGCACTTTCAATCAACCTTCAGCGTCCAAAATCTTTATTTTCGTCCTAAGTTTTAGTTGAAGACTAAAAAAGCCCATCACTTTCAATCAACTCCAAAATCTCCTTTTCATTTTAAATTTAAGTTGCAAACAATAACCAAAATAATGGTGATCGCTTAATTGAAAGTAATAGAGAATAATCACTTAATGGTTGTTTTAAATCTAACATCTCCTACAGTACATTGTCCTTTGAATCGGGACGAAAAATAGAAATAATAGATGGTTTTAAAAATTGAGATATTTTTCTTAAATCTGCAATTTACTATATCTTGTAAAGATTTACTGATTATAAGCCAAGCAGTGGCATTCATGTTTCTTTTACAATTTAAAAAATTTAGATTTAAATTGAATGTTTATTGAATGTTAGTTGGAGTTTTTAGATTAACTCAATAATATTTGAATAAGTTTCAAAATGGCATTAAAAAACGTTCGCGATGTAGCCAAATATCGGAAATAAAATTTAGTACAAAAAAAATAATTAGAATTAGAAAATAGCTTCCACCGCTTATTTATCAAAGTTTGATTTTTTTGCAATAGAATACTTACGAACACATTTCGGAACAGGTTTTGTAAACTCCAACATTCCAGCATCGTTTGTTTCGCACGTTGTATTTTCTTTTCCCACCAATGTAAACTCTGAAAATACAACACGGTTTTATACAATTTGTTTGGCTCATTTGAAAAGCATCAGTTAAACTAGTTCTCCAATTTTATAACTTTATATCTATAAATTACGATCAACTTAATAAAATTAGAAATTTTATTATTAAAATTGGAGAACTTGTATAAGCAGAGATCTTAGATTAATCTTTTCGTTTATAACAGGCCGTCAGTCAGTCCTTGCACAGAAGTTTATTCAAAAGTAGATTAAGTCCAAAGTAAAACCGGGTCCGAGACAAATCGCTTATATTTTTGCCGGCTGCTTCTACGTATAGTTCAAATTCTAACCATTTGGCCTTGGGCGTGTGCCAGAAGTTGACTTATATTTTTTGGTGTCCGACTTAGAAGGCAGCTGCAGTTTGTTTATACTTTATTTGGTATCGAATGAATGCTTCTATGTTATTATAGGCTGACGTTTGTTTCATAAAAATTTCTTATTTTAATCACACTTTACATAAAAAGCGTGAACCTCACTTTTATTGCACGTATAGTTGCATACAGTCCCTTCAAGATATCCGTTTTCCAATCTATCAGTTTGGTCACAGTGAACGTCGCCGTTCTTAGGTGGTTCAGGTTCCGAACATGTTGGTGGTGGTGTAGGTGTTGATGCATCGCTTACTATACTTGGTGTACTTGTAGTAAAATCACCTGAAAAAATCATCAAATCTCGTTTAGAAGTTTCTTTGTCACTTTTTTGTAAACCTTTATCAGGTTTCTTTAAGCAAGTCGCTAAAGTTTGTTTTTTACGAAGTTAATAAATTACGTTAACAAGATGTGTAAAATTGTTTTTTTCAGCAATCTAGACGTAAGATTATTACGTTTTATTGTCAAAAATTTCTGAAGCAGGTTACTTTTGACATATTTTTAAAAGGATTTCTTTTCTGAGCAAGTGGCAAAATGTTGTTTTTTCTTAAAATTTGTTAAATCTTATTGGCATTTGTTTGAATTGATATTTTATAATATATATAAAGTAGAAACAAGTGTCTGATCCACAGTCGGTGACCGATCAGTTATAAAATGGCATAAATGTTTTTGCATTGGGCTTCTACGACTTTTATGTCTGTGGATCACACATACAAATTTTGATGATGTATGAGCTCAATTGAGTAACAGAACTAAACTTTCCTATTAGATGAGCGAAATGGTTACAAAAAAAAACGAAAAAGCTTGACTTGAAAAACTGAAATTTTTTGTGTCGAAAACCTTTATTTGACAAAAACAAACAGCACTTCAATAAAAATTAAACTAACACGACGCCGAGCACCAATTACAAAAAGATAAAAAAATTTGAGTTGTGAGGTTTAGTTTTTCACCCTAATGTGATATCATATCTTGCCTCCTGATGCCATGTCGTTTAAGGGAAAGAAATATAAGAAGCTGTGATGCTTATTTAACTGTAAAAATTTGATAAAAAAATCTTTTCTAGTGAACATGGTTTTTGCTTGTGGGATTTTAATCAGGAAAAACTCTGAACATTGTTTTAACTTAACGTTTATGTTGTTAGCATATGGGCTAAAAATCTCGAAACGTTGTTTTTATGTCTACTGTATTTTCGGTTCATTAATAGAACCTATTCATTAATCCAATTAATAGAATTAGAACCTAGTTTTTTACATCTAACCGGTAACAACTTGTCATAGGTTCGGTTTCTCATACCGTGAAAATAAAACCGGATTCTTTAAGGCGGTTTTCGCAAAACTCAAGATAAAAAGGTTTCTCGAAACACTCACTGGGTTTCGTAACGTAAAGTATTTTCCATTGCTTTTTAGTAAATATATTAAATAAAAGTTTCTACAAATTTGCAAACTTAAATTAAAATTTCTGTGATATTTTAAAAGATAGAAAAGCATGGCAATAAAAATTAAAAAAATTAAATTGCGTAAAAACTTTGCAAATTATATCAATTTTTTTCGATCAAGAATTTTTTATATTAAACTATATTTTGGTTTTTTCTTGAATAATTAGTTATTTACCACTGCATTCGGGTCGATCGTGCGAAGTGCAATTGTCTTCAAAACAACAGCATCTACACTCCTCGTGAATTGCTGTTCTATTACATTCAACTGGATTCTAAAAACAATTTTAAGTTTTTAGTATAGCGTCTACCCAAACAAATTTTCCGTCCTTCATCAGATTAAATCCTCTAACTTATCAGTCGATGCACCAGAGTAGGTTCAAAACTTTGCGGCCACAAGAGGTTTCCTCGCGTTGTTGTCATGGTCATACGAGCCGGGAGGGAAGGGGAAAATTGCCCCGTGTCTTAAAAATTTGGGACAAACAAATTTTTTGTGCACCGAAAACGAACTACTCGTGCAGGACAGAGCTCTCATATACAGAAAACCGATTAAGGTTTGAGGTGAAGACCATTTTTTTAGAGATTATTATTTTTTGAGATAAAAATAGAATAATTGGAAGTGAAGACTTTTTTTCTTTTTTTAGTCTTCAATTGTTTTTTGGGAAAAAACGGAAAAATTGGACACACTTTCAAAGTAATGACCATTATTTGTTTATTTTTTTTAGTCTTTACCTTAAATTTGGGACAAAATTTCTTCTCATATCCGAGAAGTGTCAGAAGTTCAAGTTGTTGGGAAGATACATGCTTAACCCTCTCAAATGAAGCAATGATATTGCGCTTTGGTCATGAATTTTTTTTTGACGCTTAATTTCGGAGAAAAAGTTTCAGAATCTTATGAGTTAAAGGTTTATTGCTGCCAGACTACAATATTAATTGCGGCTGGGGATTACAAAAGCTTTTTCAAAAAAAAATTTGAAAACAAAGAATTTGGTATAAAGTTGAAGCACTTCAACACAATATAAAGAATATTTTTAAAAATCCGTCTTGTAAACAGTAAAAGGACATCATTAATTACAATGCTGATGGATAAAAACTTTCAATTTTTTAACGTTTTTTTCCAAGCGAATATCCAAAAAAAACCTGATTTAGCTACGTTATACCTATCAATTGTTTGATTTATAAATTATTTAAAGCCTTACTTATCTCCTGTTCGACAACTTACATTGGCTTGATTGTTCTCACAAGCATCCGCGGCCTTGCATTCCCGGGTAATTTGAAGCGGATTGTCTCTTGTGTTAAATCGTCTTCTCACTGTAGTCTGACATGCCTGTGGCTGCAAAAAGTTTAGATTTCAAAAAGCTGTTGTTTGTTTTTTTTAATATAACATGATTTTAAGAAAGTAGATCTACCTGTTTATAATATCGGTTTGATAGTTTTTAAAAAAATGCATGATATTCAATTAGTTCAATTTTTAAAACAGTAATTTTTGCTCATTGCAATAAAACTGATTGATTAATTATTTTTATTTCATTCAATTTTCTTCCTGTATTGTAGGACAATATCAGTGGCGTTTAACTTAATACAGACCAATTTTGAAGATTATTTCATATTTTGACGAAACTGCTATTGAGAACCACTCACTGAGATTTCCAAGCGAAGAAAAGAAAAGTAAAGTGGCTTTCCCAAAAACACAACAGAAAGACAAGAGAATAGAAGTGAAATTATGTTAATTGTGGCTGCCAAACGGAACATTGCATGACGCATGAGAACTAAATACGGGATTGAAATAGAAATGTCAGAAAAGACCTAAAGCCAGCTTAAAGATGAGTCAAAAACTAATAGAGATCAATAGCAACTTGAATAGGAGCTCTACAATAGTCGCTTATGAAGCACTGTTTTGAAGATGACCGCAATTGATATGGTGACGGTTCTACTCTTACCTTCGCCACGTTGTTGTGTTTTTATCAAGACAAGTTTCATTGTTTAACACTATTCTCTATTCGAAAGTTTTAAAAAGCAAGATCTAAATTGTAGTCAATTAACTATATTTAAACCAAAAAATAAATAAAAAAAAATTTAAGCTGATCGGCATAATCGGTAGGCAATTGCTCTAAGATTGCTGTCCTGTCCTGCATGTTAAGGAAACAAATAAATGGTACAATGGTGCTGATATTTTGCTACCAGATTTGCAACAATTTCTACGGCGGAAAAATTTTAAGAGGCAAAATTACAGAGATCTATTTTAAAAATATAACAAAAATTACCATAATGAATAATTAACTATACGTTCACACAACTCGTATAAAATAATAGTACAAAATGTTTGTGTTTTATCCTTACCACATCTGTACGGCACGGCGTCGGAATGCCATTGGTATTACAATCTTCAAAGCTAATGGCGTTTTCACATTCGAGACATATCAAACCTTTTTTCCAAAAAATATAGAAAAAAAAATTTTTAAATATTCCACTACTTTCATTTTTACCTACACTGTATTCATTTTTAGATTTAGTCTAATTTTTAATTACAAGCATTATAAAAATATAAAAAAATCTGTATTCAAATAAAAAAGATAGCTTCAATTCAAAAAGTAACTTTATGCACTTTTATAAACTAAATTTTTTTGAAATAAATGAAAACGAAAATTTACTCCCAAATCATGCTTGAAACATTAGGATTAAGCTTAATTTAGTCAAATAATTATACATTCTAGAGTGATACAACAAAAGAAATATCTTGATCAAGATTATAAATGCATAAGCAATCTGAATTCAAATCAAAGTTTATTTATAACCTGAATATTCTATGCATAAGTACCAAAAATTAATTACACCTGTTCAATAATTTTCAAAAATAAACTTATAAAAATTTACTCACCGTCAGCGTATGCAAAAGCAGCGACCAGAAGAGTGAAGGCACAAATAGTTTTCATCTCTTTCTTTTTTTTCTTGGTAACAAATATGTGAAAACTTATGGGCCCATAATCGACTCTTATTTATACAAAAACTGTGTTATTGATCCATCCGGAACCGTCTGTTGGTGTTCCTGTTGCCAAAACAAATTTTCCGGAATTACTAAAGCCTGTCTACAGTAGAACTTCCCTAAAAACATCACGTTCCCGTCGAAGAAACCATGAAGCAGGATAAACTTTAGAAAAAAAAGGTAAACTCGAGATTTTTTTAGGTTTAAAAGCCCAAATTGAAAACAAAGCTTTTCATCATATTTTTGATTGATGGAATTTTTTAATTTTTACAATTAAAGATTTACAATCGTGACCCGACAGCTGATCGAACAACAATTGATCAAACGACAGTTAATCGAAACGACACTTGATCGAAACGAAGTAGATCAAAAAGACAATTGATCAAATTATGACAGAAAAAATTTGAAAAAAACATTGCAAAGACATCATGATTTTTTTACAAGAGAGTTTAAAAAAGCTTTTTGAGCATTTTTTTTGGCTTCTATTGAAACAAGTAATTTGAAATAGATGATAGCAATTTTAATTTTTTGCTTACAAATCATTAAACTGAAATATTTTCAATTCGTACTAAATGCTCAATGTTCAAAACGTACTAATGCTCCTTGTTTTAAAATATTTTTAAAATATTACAGAACAATGTAGCAGGGAAGTGGCAATTGGATCACCTGCCCCTACCCCCCTTACTGCTTCAGATGCCACCACTTGTTATATTTCAAAGTAAATTAGAAATTTCAAAAACTCTTCAAAACCGTATATTAATTGTAATTAGAGAGTTATAAAAAGTTTAATTTTGTTCGTGACATTAAAGCATTTTTTTATGTTACTGACACGTTAAGCACAAGCATATATTTTTTTGAAGTAATAGTAGCAATGCTGTTTGTGGGTGCTTACAAAAAAAAACAATGAAAAAAATTTTGCCTATTTCAAACTTTAAAAAAGGCAAAAAATATCTTTAAAAAATAAACGGAACAATAATATGCAAAACTATCCTGATAACGAATTTTTTTCCCGACCCAAATTTGAATGTTTTTTAAATCCGCCCAGGAGTTGAAATTAAACTTCTGTTGGTTGTTTATATTCAATTGAATCGTAGTATATCATTTTTTAAAAGGTTATAGTTTGTACTGTGGAACAAAACCAAAAAGTATAAAACATCTTTGTCATATAAAAAAAGAATTTTTCGCTTTATCTGTCAACTCTCTATTTGTGTCCGATTTTTTTCTTTCTTCAATCTATAATCATGTGGCAATTGCTATTGCGATTCCTTAATCTCTGTCACCACAGCTTTTTTTCTTTCCTCTTCTCAATTTTTGTTGGTTGCTGTGTTATTTTCACGAATCCTCTTTTATTATACTTTTTTCATAGTTGTCTTGGTGCATTTACAGTATGGCTTTGATATTAATGCGTCGCAAGCTGTGAGACTGAGATAGACTAACGCTGAATGTAGATGTAGACTCAGGCAGGTTTTGACTCTACTATCTTTACTTTGATAGAACAATAGTATAACTTTGTACAATACAGGGTGGGCCAATAAAATGCTACCATTTTTTGAATCCTTGCTATTTCCAAAATAACGAAAGTTTTTTTTATTTTCAGAAATATCAGCAACAAAACATTGAATTCTCACCGCAATGGATCGAAAACAATATACTGTGAAGGAGAGAGTGAAGATTGTGGAAGCTTTGAATTAAAATTGGTGACCCAGACTCAGCGACAATTCGTAATTGAGATTCCCGGAAGAAATCCTCCAAGTAGATTCTTGCTTGTTTTGAAAAAAGCAAAACCCTCGGTTCCAAAAAAATATAGAATTCCTGCGGAATTCGGCCGTCTTCTGCGGAAATTTAAAGAAACAGGATGTGTGACCAATGCAAATAAAGGACATAGTAGTAGGTCAAGGTCTGCGAGAACAGCCATTAATGCAGAGACCGTGAGGCAGTGTCTGGAGGAATCACCAAAAAAATCGACCAGACATTTGTCACAGAAGACTGCCCTCTCAAGGACTATTGTTAGAACCAAACTGAACACAGACCTTCATCTCTTTCCCTACAGAGTTCATATTTTACAAGCTCAGACAGCAACAAATAGAAAAGAAAGACTGATCTTTTGTAAAAACATTAGCAAATGAATTCGCTTTGGTTTGTTGGACATAATTTCTTCAGCGATAAAGCACATTTTCACCTCAGTGAATATGTTAATAAGCAAAATATGAGATTCTGGTCCCAAACCCAACCTCAGAGCCTGTTATTTGGCTTTGAGTGTTGAAAAAGTTACTGTGTGGTGTGCCATTAGTCGCAGAGGAATTATCGGGCCATACGTTTTTGAAGACAAACGTGGTTGTTTAGTGATTATCAACACTGAGCGCTTTGTAAAAATGATGAGGAGGAAATGCATTCCAGCTTTTACGAGAAAGTAGGGGTTAACATAAATAACGTTATTTACCAGCAGGATGGTACCTCTGCACATTGCTCAAACGTTTCACAGAATTTCCTCAACAAGTACTTTCCTGAAGATAGACTCATCTTTCGGCACACGGACAACTCATGGCCTGCCCACTCTCCTGATCTTTCTCCTGCAGATTACTTCTTGTGGCGGTACCTGAAGAAGAGAGTGTACTACCACAACCCACAGACTATTGAGGCTCTGAAAACCAATATCCGTCAGGAAATTTCGAGAATCTTTCTTGAGATGTAAGGCAATATCATCACGAACTAAAATGTCCTTGCTGCGGCTGTAATCTACAGAAGAGGAGCGTGGATTGAACATGTCATCAATTAATAAGTTTGTAGAAAACAAGAAAAAAGTAGAAGAAATTCAATTATATTAAATCTCATTTTAATGTTTTTGTTACAAATCTTTGTCACAAATCTTTGTTACAAATCTTTCTGTTACAAATCTTTGAATAAAAATTTTAAATAAATTTACATTTGAAAACTTGTTTATGATTAAAAATTTGTAACATTTTATTGGCCCACCTTGTATACAAGTATATAACAAAATTTCATTTAATTACTGTTTTAAAAAAACACAACAGTCTGTTTTATCCTTTAAAATTGTCAGGTGTTTTGACTACTTATTCAAATAAAATTAAACTATTGAATCTTGTTCAAAGAGATTCTATTCAAATAAGTAATTACCTGACAATTTTTTAGAATGAATCAGACTCTTTTAGTTTTTTTAACAGTATTTAAAGAAATTTTTGCAATAAATTGCTCTGATTTTTTTATTGAGCACTTTTCAAAAAAATTAATTTTCTTTCGCGGTATATAAATTCATACACAAACAAATATTAGTGTTTTCGAATTCTATATGTAGTTACCACAGTGATCAATGACCGGAATCAGGGAAAAATATTTCTTAAAGTTAAAACACTGCACATAACTGAAAAACTTTAAAATTGTTACAATCTTTTTCTCAAAAAAACGGCTTGTCAGGCAATCATCTGGAATATAATGCAAAAAAACAAAAAACAAGTAAATATGTTAAAGGAGAAATGAAACATAAAAAAAATAATAATAAAATCGTTTAATAACTAATGAATAAAGTCTTTATATTAAAGAGACCATTTGCAGAGATATAAGAAAATCTTTCCTCACTGGCAAGCGACGTGAACAGTGGCATAGCGAGGATTTTTGAAAAAGGCGGCCATGCAACATGCTTAGTGGAAAAAAAATTTCAAGTGAGTTTGATAAAAACAGAACAGGCTACTTGAAAGTTTCCAATTTTTCACTTGGAATCTTTCTCTGATTTCTTGTATTAGTAATCTCTAAGGGAGACCATGGTACAATGACCCCGCTAAATACGCTACTGGACGTGAAGTACGAAAATAAAATGTAATTATAAAATAATTAGACAGTACGGAAAAATGAGTTCGATGCCAGAGACGAAGACAAAAAAATTTCAGTTTGAATTTGTTTTTATGGCGACACTGGTCTTGAGTTCCGTTCTTTTGTTAAATATTAATAATGGGATCGCCTGGGGGATGGTTAATTTTTTTATCAAGGCACAGATTATACCTGGCAGCACCGGATCTAAGGCTTGAAGGTGGTCAAGATGCTCTATTCAATACGGAGATTCTTTCCGTTATTAATGGCTTTTAAAAAAACTTTTGATAGTTTGGTGGTACTTTTTTCATGCTTGTTCTTGAGAGATTTACGATTATTATAAAAACAGAATTTAAACTCCGTTTCACGACAACCATAGTAGCATTTGGGATGGATGCTGCAATCAGTTGACAAACTGGCTTTATAAATAAAGCCTTTTTACAACATTTCATGCGGTTTTATGATAAACCATTTTACGGCATTCGCTGTTTAGAGGTATTTCTACAAATAATTTTTTGCATTCGAAGTTATGTTAATAACAACAATAGTGTGTAGCTGAAAAATGAAAGATAAGAATCTTTTTTTTGCCAAGCCATGGAACTGTCCCAAATAGCTTTTTGCCATTTAAATTGATTAAACTTGCATTGTGGTAACGGAATCTATGGAGGATGTGAAGTTAACTGAAGACAACAAAAGGTCTTTCCTTCAAATTTAAAATTTAAAAACACCTTTAACACAGATATAAGTATCTGTTTGTAGGAGAAACTTGAAGACTAAAAATATCTTTTCATTTGTCCAGTTCAAAATGGACATTCAATCCACCAAATCTTTAAAAAATTACCACCATGTACATGAGTGTTACAAAATCTTTTTGCGGACGTAATAAAACCAGCAATCTATTCAACTATTCTCGTTAAATCTTAAGCAATGTACACTTTATGACACTTATTTATTTTTTTTATTCTTACCGCTTCTTGAAAGGAAAGGGTCACTCCATCACTATCATTTGACGGATAGTCAAATCCAATTGCAACACGTGTGTGATCCTGAAGATTTTCTCCAACACCAGATAAATCAGCGACAATCTGTTTTCAATTATACTCGTAAACGGTAAATACGTTAATATATAAAAATTAGGAACATATTATTTACAATTAAAACTTTAACTTGCTGAGAAACATCGCACGTACATTAATGGTAACATTATTATTCACATTGTTGCTACGGATGCAGAGACATTTTTTACTTAAAATTTAATTTAAAAATGAATTTGAAAATTTTCCAGCATTTTTATAGAATATACAAATATAAGTTGTTGTAAAACTTGTTTCAACAAAGTTTGAATACACTATTGCAAACAATAGTACACAGCAAACAGTAAAAATTGCTTCACCAAAGTTTAAATCAAGTTTTTAAATATATGAAAAATATTGCAAAGTATTTTTAAAATGTTATAATAAATCAACTTTTTTGACCAACAACAGTGATGAATGGTCTCGAGACAGGTTTTACTGTCTAGACTCTTTTTTTTGTTTCATTCTCAAACATGTGCTTGGGGTCTCGATCTTGGTCTCCAGGTAATGTGGTCTCCATCTTGGACTCCAGGTAATGTGGTCTCGATCTTATTTGAAATTGGTCTCGAAACTGGACATTTTTTGACATTCTTTTACTTTGTAAAGTGTATACGATTGCGGTGATTATTGAAATTTTATTAAAAATCACATTCAATGTTGCAAATTTACGGAGCATTGCCAGAAAGGAACTGGGTGAAACATCATGAAACGTTAGCACGGCAGGTAGACGGGAAACGTGGTGGTGGAACCAGGAAGTACAAGAGAAGCTGAAGGATAAGAAAAAAGCTAAAAAGGCATGAGATACCATCAGAGATGATGCAAGCAAGTTGGCCTATAAAACTGCAAGAAAGCAAGCTAAGAGAGAAGTGGCAACGGCAAGAAACAAGGCATATGAGGAACTGTACGAAAAACTGGAAACAAAGGAGGGGGAAAATGAGGTGTTTAAAATAGCAAAGCAGAGAAACAGACAAAGCAAGGATGTTAAACAAGTAAGAGTAATAAAGAGTAAAACTGGGGAGATTCTGATGGAAGAAGAGAAAGTAAAACAGAGATGGAAGGAGTATTTCGACAACTTACTCAACCATGAAAATCCTAGAGAAAGAAGAGAAACGAGAACAGAAGGGAGAGAAAGGGACGTGGAAGATATCTCTGGAGAAGAAGTCAGGACTGAGTTGAGGAAGATGAAGAAGGGAAAGGCTCAAGGACCTGATGACATACCAGTGGAAGCATGGATTGCTCTAGGCAATAAAGGTGTGGAGTTTTTAGTGAACTTTTTCAACAGACTCTTGCGAGGAGAGAAGATGCTAGATGAATGGAGGAGGAGCGTGCTTGTACCTTTGTACAAAGGTAGAGGAGACGTCAAAGAATGTGGAAACTACCGGGGGATCAAGTTGATGAGCCACACTATGAAATTGTGAGAGAGGATAATAGAAGCAAGGATAAGGAAGAAGGTGACAATTGCTGACTAACAATTTGCGTTCATGCCAGGAAGGAGTACCACCGATGCAATCTTTTGTCTAAGGATGCTGTTGGAAAAGTGGACTGAAGGGCAGAAGGCAGTGCACTGTGCCTTTATTGACCTGGAGAAAGCATACGACAGGGTACCCAGAGAGGAACTGTGAGAATGCTTGCGGTTAGCTGAAACATCAGAGTGCTACATAAGGATTATCCAGGATATGTACGACGGAGCAACAACAACTGTGAGAAGTGCAGCAGGGTTGACTGAAGAATTCAAGGTAGGTGTTGGACTCCACCAAGGTTCAGCACTCAGCCCATTTCTTTTTGCCATCATTATAGACAGGCTGACGGAGGACATCAGGAAGGACGCACCATGGGATATGCTGTTTGCAGATGACATAGTTCTGTGTAGACAAAATCATAGGGAGATAGAGGAGGATCTGGAGATTTGGAGAAATGCACTGGAGAGAAGAGGCCTGAAAGTGAGCCGGAGCAAGACAGAATATTTGAGGGTTGAAGGTGTGGATGATGGAGAAGACTTGAAGTTGCAAGGAGAAAGGGTAAAAAAAGCCAAAAACTTCAAATACCTGGGGTCAACAGTTAGTAATGATGGAAGATGTGAAGAAGAAGTAAGGAGAAGGATCCAAGCAGGATGGATGAGTTGGAGGAAGGTATCTGGAGTTCTGTGCGACAGGAAGTTATCAGCAAAGGTTAAGGGTAAAATATACAAGAGTGTTGTTAGACCAACCATGCTTTATGGAATGGAAACGGTGGCAGTGACTGAAAGACAAATGGGAAAAATGGAAGTTGCAGAGTTAAAAATGGTGAGATGGGCACTGGGAGTGACAAGAAAGGACAAGATAAGAAACGAATACTTGAGAGGGACTGCAAAAATTGCAAAGCTGGGAGACAAATTTCGGAATGCGAGGCTACGTTGGTATGGACATGTAAAAAGGAGAGAAGAAGACTACGTGGGGAAAAGGATGATGGAGATGGCGGTGCCAGGCAGAAGGAAAAGAGGAAGGCCAAGGAGAAGGTGGATGGATTTGGTGAGAAAAGACATGGAAAGGGTTGGAGCTAGGGAAGGAGACGAAGTAGACCGAGTGAAATGGAGATTACTGTCGCGCTGTGGCGACCCCGAGTAGAGAGAAGCCGAAAGAAGAAGAGGAAGAAAAAGACACTCAATGTTGCAAATTAAAGTGTTAACAAGCTTCGAGTCCGAAATTCTTTAATTTCAAAGTTTTGCTGTTTTCTCAAGTCTATTCCGATAAAGACAGACAGACAGATAGAAGTTTATTTTGTCAGAGATTATTACGCACTATGAAGGTAGTACATAAACATAAACGAGAAAGAAAATACATATCAAAATAGTAAAACACAGGTTATGTACAACTACAGTGAATAAAAAAAATAAATAAAATAATAACAATCTCGACAGGAGACTGCGAAGTGACCGATTAAGGTCTTCTAGTCAAGCAGCCACCCAGAAATTGTAGTGGAATTATTCAATTTCAAAGATTATTGCGTTAGGGCATGACGAATTATATCGTTTTGATTCATATATAGGAATTTAAGAGCTGAATTTAATATTACGTTTTAAGGTATTAAACAATTGGTTTCGAATATCAGGAGAGATGGAGTTCCAGATTTTTGCCCCTTGAAATTTTATTAATCGTTGACATCGAGACGATAAGAAGTGTAGTAAGTATAAATCGTTTCGAATATTTGATCTAGTAGACCGATTATGAATTAAACTGGTTTAGGTAAAGAAGAATGTAAAGCAGATTGGAAGGTGTTTGTTGGAGTATTAGTGCATAATTTTGGCAATTTGATAATAGTACAAATCTTGTATTTTTAAGATTTTGTATTGGTAAAAAAGTGGTGTTGTTGATGTTTTAGGGTTACAGTTTGAGATCATGCAAAGAGCTTTATTTTGGAGACATTGGAGTTTTTAAAGGTATGTTGGAAAAGTACTTCCCCAAATGGGAAGGCCGTATAATAAATGATGGTGGACTAAAGCGAAATAGATAAGAAGATGGGCAGAGAAGGGGAAAATATGTCGCAATTTATTTAAAATTCCCACCGATTTGGCTATTTTAGATTCAATTAGTTGTATATGTTGTTTAAAATTTAGCTTGTTATCAATTAGAATCCCAAGATATTTACAGCAAATACTATTAACTATGAAGGAATTATCGTAAGGAATTTGAAAGGTTAAAGGTGGGTATTTTGTTTAGGAGGAAGGTCTAGTATGCATAATTTTTCGAATTTTATCCGTGGCCCAAAAAGTTTGGAAAACTCTGATCTAAAGCAAATATATAAAAAGTTTATTTTAATTATATTGATCGGCAACAAAAAAGTCTAATATTGCTATAAAAGTTTATGTTCAGTCATACCTTTACCCATCAAACCGAAGTTAATTCAACGCTCACAATTTTGGGATACTTTTTCTGTAGGGGGTCACATCGACACTTGTTTATACAATATTGTAACAGCTTGATTTTGAAAAGTCAAACCGTTACTAATGAAACTAGAATATTCGAAACGGCTCTCTGGCGGTGGGTTTTGTTCTCCAATAGTAATTTCTTCTTCTTCTTTTTTGATCAAATCAAAAAATTATTTGTACTTTTGTTCAGTAATGTCTCATTTTCCTTAATAGTCGAATTCCTGTGTGCATTTTCTCGGCCCATTGAATATATTACAAAACAAAAGTAGTTTGGGTCATATTTATTAAAGCATTGGCAAAGTTAGGAGTGATTCCCAAAAATTTTTTTTTTTGATATTTTTAAATCGTTTATATATTTCACAATAATTTGTTTTTTAAAACATTTCAGTAAAGAAGAAACATAGGGTTAAATAAATTTTAATTTTTCATCATACCCCGTGTTCCTCTAATGACTTTTCGGACCAACTCCAGAAAGCATCAGCAGTTGAAGTGTTCCTAAGGCGCCAGAGCTTAAAATCACTTCTTTTTTTAACGTCGTCACGGTATACGTCATTCCGTTTTTGACGTATTTAACGCCGACAGCTCTTGGAAATTGGTTGTTTTTAGTTTCAAACAAGATTTTGCACACGGGAGCATGCGTCATAATATACCGATTTTTTCTGCCATACAATAAGTTAAGTAATCTGTTTTTTTGTTGTCCGACTCAGTTTGAAGAATAAAAAAAGACAAAAAAATAAAAAACTTTAAGCTATCAAAAGTCATTGCGGATTAAGAAATTAATCTTGCACTTTTTTTTAATTTAAAAAAAATTAATTTGTCAGTGAGAGGAGGAATCAGCGGAAGTGTGGTGGCTAATCATTTCAGTGAAAATAATGATGTTTGCTGCAACCACTAAACATAGTAGCTGCATCCAGTTACCGTATTTTGCACCAGCCAATTTTTTAAAGTTGACAAGGAGAAAGTAGCTCCTTTTAAAATAAAACATAAAAGGCCCATCAGCAAAATAAAGAACCGGTAGTTTGGAAAAGATCAAGTCAATTTAATGTTGGCAGTGTGGCCCAGAGCTCCGACGCACGTTAGAAAAAAACTGGAAAAACTCAATTAAAACACAAAGACACATTTATAATAAAGGCGTGAAAAACCACTTTACATTTTTTCATGACGAATTAAACTATTTGTTTCATTTATATCTGTTGTTGCTTATGTATGAAAAGGTTAAACAAAGCTTTGCTTCAGTCATCCATTACTTCATTGTCTTTATATCTAGATTTCTTTTCACAAAACAGATTTAAGTTTTATCAGAATTGAAAACAAAACATACTAAAAAATATTGGAAACAAATATTTTAAATCATTACCTTCCAGCAAATGGATACAGAAACGCACTTGAGGCGCTTTGTCGAACTCCGTTTGCAATTGTGCTTTGTAACAAAGCAAACCGTTCGTCTTTCTCGTTGTAATCGATCTCCTTCATTACTGTGTTGCCAGTCGCAGTTTTTTGGTGTTTTAACTTGTTAAAACCAATACGAAAACTCGATATTTTTAGATTAATTGTCATCAAATAACCAAAAGCAAATTATTAAATAAATCAGAATAGCAACAATTTAATAACGTTGCAATGTATGTCTAGACAACTAGCAAAATTATTAAAAATAACACATCCGCTTTTTTCTGGTTTCTCTTTTGTAATTAAATTTTTTTTTGTTTCTGAGCCGAGTTTACTGCAATAGGACAACGTCTGATTACAGTTCGACTTTGAATTTCCTTCTCTGATTTTTTAGAATTTTACAGAGAAGACTCTTCTAATTTTAATGAATAAAACTTTACCCGTTGTTTTAATGTCGTACTGTCCCAATGTTGAAGACTCCCTGGCAACACCGTATCAGATTTGACAACCCCAAAATATTTTCCGAGACGTTGTCATAAATATTAGCCATTACACTAGTTCTGTTTGCAACGTAAATTGAGTCTTTTTTTGGATTGTTTTGTACTGCCTTGATTAGGGTTCGATGTTTCGCACGCGTGATGAACTTTATCATGCGATTTGGGAGCGTTCTATTGCCGGCTGCTATATCAGATATACAGTACAATAGATTAGATATACAATATACAGAGGCAAAGACTTAAGTCAACCAAAATTTAAGCAATTTTTGATACTTTTCTATAACAATACAACTTTTTTGTTGCACTGTGTATTAACATCAGAATTATAAAGGTCCCCAATAGCACGATGGGTGATTCTGGGATAAAAAATTTTAAAAAAATAGGGATCATGTAAAAAATACACCCCCAGGGGTGTATTTTTTACATGTGTAATTTTGGGGGTGTATTTTTTACAAGTGTAATTTTTACTTTATAATTTTTGAAAAGTTTTTTAAGGATGTTGGGTAGGTTTTCTAAATTTAATTTATTTTTAAAAAAATTTTCCATGTCAGGTACCTTTTATGAACAAAGGCTTAGAAGTCTGTTAAATGCCGATGTCACTGAATTGATCGCTTTTTTTAAATCCAAAGGCATATTACAATCAGTAATGAAATGTAGACATTGCGAAGAAGAAATGATTTGGACTCAAAGAAGAGCCTCGTTAGATAAATATGTTTGGAAGTGTCAAACCAAGACCTGTTCAAAGTATAAGACCAATTTGTCTATAAGGAAAAGAAAACATTGGAACTAATAAGAGATTTTTATGAATAAAAATATCTTTGTGTTATAATTTATTAAGTTTATTCTGGGGGTGTAGTTTTTACATGTGTAATTTTGGGGGTGTAGTTTTTACATGTGTAATTTTGGGGGTGTATTTTTTACATGATCCAAAAATAGTAATCTTTTTAGCCAATGCCTGGAAACTTCACGGTAACCTGAAGCAAATTAAATTTCATCAAAAGTCAAGAAATATCAAAACAAAACCTCTTTATCCAAACCAATAATCATACCGGTAGCTCAAGGAAGACACGATGTCTTTCCTATAGGATATCTTGGTAATAATAGTGTGACTGTGAAATAAATTTGATTAAAGTTAAAAGTAAATACATCTGTAAAATCCAAAAACTGAAATTTTTAAATTGAACTAATTGAAAAATCTGGGTCCATTAAATCAGTCGCCGTTAGATTTAAAGTTACGTTAAAAAAAATTTAAAAGCTTATTTCGGATCTGGATTAGGTTGTATAATGTCAAAAAAAAATTTAAAGCAGATTAACTGCGGTAAGAAAATGACAAAAACCATAAACCAAGGCTGGCCAAAGCTTTTCAAGAATGAACCGTATACAATAAACTAATAATGTTCGCGAGCCCCAAAATTTTATAAACTTGTATTTATGTAAAAATGAAAACATTGCGACTGTTTTCAGCGCAAAACTTTAGTGATAACGAAAAAAAGTTCATCACTTCCAATCAGCGTCCGAAATCTCCATTTTCGCCTCAACTTGAAGGTGAAAGATGAAAAACAGAGAATGTATTCAAACCTTAGTGTTTGTGAATAAACACTTTCTCAACAACTAGCAAAAATTAAGACAGAGAAAAAACAATTTAACTTTATTATAAGAATTCATATGAGTCGGAAACGAAAGTTTGGCTGACCGCATACGGCTCGCGAGCCATGGTTCGGGCACTGTAGCCATAAACTTTACAATAGAGCAGGGTTGCCACATTTGTCTTTTTATGGTCAAATATGAGAAATTTGGCCTTTTATTGAGAAGTATAGGTTTCAAATTTAACGTTTGGCCTTTAAGCCTTTTTGATGAAACAAAATCCTATTTTTGTGAATTAGAACTTTTTTTAAATATTTTAAATTTGTGAGCAAAAGTGTTACAATTATTATTGTATAATAATTGTTCAATTGTCTTTACCTAAAATTTAGGACGCAAGTTAAAATTTTGATTACTGATTCAAAGTGATTAACTTCCTTTTAGTCTTCATCTTAAATAATAGAGTAAAAACAACTTGGCTTTTTTTGTTACGTTTAATTGGATCTGGCAACCGTGAAATAGAGATTATGATGTAACATAACAACTTTATAATGCTAAAACAACCTAAAAGTTCAAGTGTTAATTTAATTTAGGCATCGAAAAATAGACCAAGTAATATGTAGAAATGCTGAATGGCTCTTTATCGAAATAAATCAATAAAAATTCAAAACAATAAATTGAGAAAAACAACTATGTGATTTAAATAACTCCAGTATATACTTTTTGTGATATTTGACCACCTAAATTTTTAAAGCTTGTTTGGAAGAGACCTCAAAAACTCGCACAAGTAAATGGTTTGCTAATATCATTTTTTTATGCTGTAAAGTTTACTTAAAAAGTGTTTTTTAAAAAAATAAATATTAACAGCTTATTTTTACCGCCAAGTTTGTTTTAAAAACCATTTAGGGCAACAAAGTTTGAACTGGGTCTTTGAGACCTGGTTTTTTGAAGCCTTTGTCCGATTGATTTCAATTTTTTTTAACTCTGAGATTTGATTTTTCAAATCAATTAGTATACAGTCAGACATTTTTTTAAAAAATGTTGGCGAGATTGTAAGATTTTGTCTGTCTAATATTAATGTTTTACTTTATTAAGCCTTTAGCCGAACGTTTATATTAAAAATATATTTAATATTATTCAATTGAAGCAGTCTGTTTGCGCTTTTGTTGCCAAAACAATTTTTTTCGCTTTCTGAAAAGTTGTCTCCGTTTTAATTTCCGAAAAAAATGGCACGTTTATAAAATAAAACAATAAAACCCGCTAATATTTAGATTTCCGTATAAAAAAGCATATGAGCTGTCTGCAACGTTTTTTAATGCTGCTTGAAAGTAAAAACAAAAACAATGCTTGTTATCACGTTTAGAATCTTACGGCTGTTAGTCAACCAGCAAGTCAATTTTTTTTATTTAAACAAATTTTCCATCAAACTATTCTGCATCATATTTATTGTTATGCAGTCGACAGCAGGGAAAAAGAAACTTTCAACAAAACAAAAAAACCGTAAAAAGATACATTTACAAAAAGTTTACACAAAGAAATTTTATCAAATAACTAAATTCTGTATAGAGTTGAACCACCCGATTGAAAAATACAAAAGCGCAACACTAAATTTGAAAACAAAAAAGGGAAAGCCAAGAAAAAACATAAAACCTGAAAAAAATTATTTTGCCTATTAAATCAACTGTCACAAGGTAAAAAGACTTCTTACCAATAATGTAGTCGAGAACACAAATTTCGAGACCGAAACCAGACCAAGACCGAGATGGAGACGGAGAGCTTTTGATAATAAATTTTTATTTTAAAAAAAATGTAAGGTTATTTAAAATAAACAAATATCCTTGATACATTGGAAGAAAACTTTGCTCTGTATGGTTGCATCATTAAACCAAACGCTTTAAAAATTTGCTCAGCACGAGCCGCAATGCATAAGGCATGTTAGTTAACAAAATTGTAAAGAACTAGTAATTTATTATTATCTTTTTTTACTTAAAAATTTTTAAAGGCACATTACGCTCGAGACTTCTTTCAAATATTTGAATAGCTCGGCTCTTGTTGTTGGCCTGTTGCATTTGTTTTGGGGTTCGTTGGTTGTTTTTTGCTTACATGTACATAGTGTAAAACTCGTCCAGTTCGTCACCTCGAGAAGATTAGAAATAATGACAATTCATGCAAATAAGTAAAATGAGATAATTCTGAAATTAAACAACAAAAAAACGTAGCACTAGGTTGAACTGTAAACTGGTGACGCTCAGGGTTCCGCCGACCCCAGTTTAGAAACCGCTGGATGAAGCGATATTTCCGAGTAGATCAAGTTCCCACGATCATTAAAATTCGTGAACCACTAGCCTGATTTTGTAAAATTTGGTGGACTCCAAACCAGATAAAAAATTTGTAGACGTCATAAATGTTATTTCGAAAAGCATTTTTGACGTTAAAAGATAAAATTTTTTTCTAAAGTCAAGTAAAGACCAAAAAAGATTTCACTGCACATTTAACAAACAACTACTTTAAAAAAAAAATCTTTAAACTTCAATTGACGATTTTTTGTTTTTGGTTTTTACTTTTAAAAATCCATGTCCGATCTCTTTAGCTACAGCAGCATTTCCATTAAAACTACATAATCTATCTTGCTGCTGAATATTTAGTTCTTAAATATTATTCTTTCGCTCCTTTTTAGAGTTTCTTTTATAGAAACCAAACTGCTTAAAATGAGAAGCACCAGACTCGAGTTTCGCTCTTATTAGAGCTCGTCAGTGATGCATATCTCACTGCGAATCGAACTATCACTGACGAGCTCTAATAAGAGCGAAACTCGAGTCTGGTGCTTCTCATTTTAAGCAGTTTGGTTTCTATAATATTCCTAAATACCTCATGTTATTTATTTATAATATCCTTTCTTCGCCCGCCAAGCTCTAGGAGTGTAAGCGCGATGCTTAACGCTTGTCGGGTAAGTCCCGGTCATGAGGTGCGGCCTTGGTCTTACCACACAGTGGATTCTGTGTATTCCTTGCGCGGCAAAGCCGGGAATCATTTCCAGCTGCTTGTGATTGAGTTGTTGTCGGGCTCGCGTGGTCTAGTGGTGTTGTCTCCTGCTTGGAAGACAACACGTAGCTAGTTCGATTCGCAGTGAGATATGCATCACTGACGAGCTCTAATAAGAGCGAAACTCGAGTCTGGTGCTTCTCATTTTAAGCAGTTTGGTTTCTATAATATTCCTAAATACCTCATGTTATTTATTTATAATATCCTTTCTTCGCCCGCCAAGCTCTAGGAGTGTAAGCGCGATGCTTAACGCTTGTCGGGTAAGTCCCGGTCATGAGGTGCGGCCTTGGTCTTACCACACAGTGGATTCTGTGTATTCCTTGCGCGGCAAAGCCGGGAATCATTTCCAGCTGCTTGTGATTGAGTTGTTGTCGGGCTCGCGTGGTCTAGTGGTGTTGTCTCCTGCTTGGAAGACAACACGTAGCGAGTTCGATTCGCAGTGAGATATGCATCATTGACGAGCTCTAATAAAAGCGAAACTCGAGTCTGGTGCTTCTCATTTTAAGCAGTTTGGTTTCTATAATATTCCTAAATACCTCATGTTATTTATTTAGAGTTTCTTTTCTAACTGAAAAAAGTTAACATTTAAAAATATTCACATAATCGGGTTACTTTATTTTGGTGGAGTGTTTGAGCGGTTAAAGCTGTGAGGACAAATTTTTAAACCGTTTCAGGACATCTTTACTGTCAAAAGAAACTTTATTTATTTATTTATTTCATTGCTGTATTCAGTGGCGTACGCAGAAATTTTCGTCACAATCGTGTGACGTCACAAATCAACTTGGGGAGTGCTGAAGGCACGACCATTATAGGGTGGTCTGGGGGCATGCCCCGAAAAAATTTTGCAAAATTACACCTAAAAATACCCATTTTCGTACCGGTCAAATCGGAAGCTTCTCGAAAACCAAAAAAGCGTTTGCATATGCTTTAAAATCCAGGGCGAACCTAGAATACTCGCGAAAAACCAGCTTTGCTTTTTCTAAAACTGCTTGGTTTTGCTTTACAGTTTTTCGTTTTTAGGGTCTGATGGGGAGCCATGGCACAGTGGTCTCTCCTCTCGGTACGCTAGTGGCTGTATTTATTCTCTTGACTCGTTAGAAAGCGTTTCACAGTTATTGTTATTGTTTTACAGCTCGGTTCATGCAACCTGGAAACAAAAATTGCATACTTAAGAAGCTCTTTATTATGTAGAAAAAATTTCTTTTTTTTCGAATTTAAGTGAAATCGAGCGAAAGTTGTTTTCAAACGAAATTTGCTTGATTTCACTAAATGCAGTATTTTTTAAAAATTAAGCAACGAATTGAACATTTTTTGCGTGTTGAGGTTAAGGATTTTCATTATTATGATGTAGTCCATGCATATACATTTGAAAGTGTGACATGCCATGTTAAAGGTACTGCACAAGTAAGTCTTATATTTACTGGATTAAATCAGGAATTCTCAACCTTTTTTATCTCATGGACCTTTTTTACACAATTTTGCTCAAAAAAGTATTCGGTGGTCCCCTATACAAACACATTATAAACCAAAGACCTTTTTTGGTCTTTATATCTCTGAGCAATTAGGATTCACAACAACCGCGCCTGAAATTTTAGTCATTAATAAATCTTAGCTTGAATAAAAAACATAATACACAATGCAGCAGCAGTTTTTATGTATAACAACCTTTTTTTATTTTTATGTTGCACTTATGTTTTAAAAAAATAGTACTAAATAAATTTTTCGAGAAGTTGTTTTTCTTAACGTTATGCAATGCAATGAATTGTGTTTAAAAAAAGGTGGTAATAAATCAATTTTTTTACATTAGATATATTAATGATTAAAAAAAGCGCTATACTGTATATACTGCATTTTGTATTTTTTTAATATAATTATTGTTCTAAATGTTTTAAAGAATCACAAAGTTAATTAATAGTTGTTCAGAGAGCAGAATTTTTCATCATAAATTTGTCAAATAATAGTGCTTTTTTTAACTAATTTGAAATTTTTTAGCCGCACAAAATTAACTTTTGACAGATTAAGATAAGCTATTTTGCAAGTTTGCGAACAACACTATTAACTAAGTAACATTATTTAAAGCACCTCAGCTTTCAATGATAAATCTGTAAATCAATTACGTCTATTTAAAACTATTTTTATTGGTGACCGGTACATGCCACTCCTGCAAAACTCCACCATGGTAAATTCCACTATAGGTTAAGGGTTAGGGTTAGGGTTGTGGTTTTTGTTGACAAAGAGATATGCCACAGTTTCCAATTGAAGTTTGAATGTACGTAACCGCATTTTTAATGATCTACCAAAAGCAAACAGTCTATTAAGAATTTAACCTATGGTAAAATTTGCAGTGATGGAATTTACCGCATTGGAATTTACCTAGAACTTTTTGTTGATAAAATTAATGACTTAGGCATTGTAATTGACTCACCTTTAAGCAATAATAATTATGATTGACAAACTGGATCTTTGTGCTGTAATTAAAATAAGTTGAAGTCTCGTTTGCTTTGTGTTCTACTTTCATTAAAAGTATTTTGTTAAGACCATTAGTATTGTTATATTTTTTTATACTGATTCTTTGGTATAATTTAATCTTTATGCAACAAATCGTCTTCGGATAGTTTATAATTATAATACTTGTTTGCAATAATTTATGGTCTTCTTCGCTTTATTAGTGCTTAAATAAAACAAATGTTTTTTAACTTTTTGACTTTTAAAGCGATTATTTGTAAATCGATGTGGAAATTTCTTCATTGATGTATAACAATTAGGAAAGCTTCAAAAAATTTAGATAGTTTCCAAACTTCAAAACATTTCTCTCGTTTTTGCCGAATTTTATGTTTAGATAAAACACGACTTAATTTTGTTAAGCATCATCATTTGTATATTTCCTTTGAAGTTTTGTTATGTTGTGTTTTTTTATTTTCGTTAATGAAATAGGCAGCTTGCCAAATTTAAATATTAGATAAAAACCCCACTGTTTTTTAGACTGCACTGTGATTTTTGTTTTATGTTTTAATAGAACAGCTTTAAAATATTAAAAAAAATAACAGCGGTCTTTAAAATTTTATCAGTTATTTATTTGCAGCGTAAACATGAATGTTTTTTCAACTCGTGCAATGAACTCTTCTTGTTGACGTCATCTGTAAATAGCGGTAACGGCCTTCTCTGTATCTAAGTGACCTTTGTATAACTTGCGTGAGATCCAGTAAAAATTATCAAATTAATAGTATAGGCCAGTGGTTCAGCCGCGAAACTTTCAAAAAAACATTAGTCCATCGTTCCAAGACCTTTTTCTTTGTGAACACTACTTTTTAGAAACAAAAATTAAGTTTTACACTCTGGCCCAAGTGTGTCGAGAAATTTAAAAAGGTCCAGAAGTGTGTCACAGGTGCGGAAACGTTGTAAATCACTAGTCGAAGCAAATATCTCGCTTCAGAAACACAAAGGACGAACTCGGAGACGTGTTCTAATTGCCCACTTAGAGGTGATAAAAAAAGTTCAAGTTTATTAAAGTTTAAATGGAAATGTCATCTTAGAATGCAATAATATAATGACTTTAAGCGTTAAACCAGGGCCAAAAAAACTTTCTTTAGTTAACCGTTTAAACTGAAGTTGAATTGTAGGCCTAGGTCAGGGGTCGGCAACCTTTTGCACTTAAAGAGCCATTTTAACCAATATTCCAAAAAATAAAAAGCACTGTGAGCCGCAAAACTATTTTCACAATCAAAGAAAAACAACACTGTGCATTATTTATACTGTATTTTTGATTTTAATAAAAAAATGTCATGTGTTGCATTTACAAAAACAGTTCATGCAATCAGACTTAATGTGATTTTTGCTCTTACATCTCAGTGCAAAGCATCTGCACATTAGGGCTGTAGGATGACACCTTCACCTTCACACAGGATTGTAAGCTATCATCTGTGAGACGTGTGCGACATCTGTTTTTAATGTAGTTTATGTTCGAGAAAAGTTACTCACATACGTATGTGGATCCAAAGATTGACAGGATTCCAAATGCATACTTTTTCATGTTATCGTACGTATCGGGGAAAGCATTCCATGTTTCGAAAATCAATTGGTCCGGTTTCAATTTTACTCCAATTGTGAGCCGGAACAAGATCGGCCTTCTGACGGGTTACATCTTCAAGGTCAGCTGCCAGGCATCTAAACTTAGATATCCATATGTCTTTGTCCGCTATGTCGGCCAATTCTATTTCAAAATCAGGTTAACTCACACCTGCCAATGCAATCATATTTAGTTCCGATGGATTGATGCTGAAGGGAGAAACAGGAAGGGATAAAGTTTTCTTTTCTTTTTTAAACTTACAGAAGCGTCTCCCAAATGAGCTTTGCATTGCTATGATTGCGGATTGCAAATATTCCAAATTTATTGTAATGTCACTGTGAGTTTGTTTGAACTCTCTCAAACAAGGGAAGTGAGATAATGTACCTCTCTGTAAATCTCTGGCATAAACCGTGAGCTTTCGTTCGAATGTCAAAACATCTTCCCAGCATATGCAGGGCTGTGCGTCCTCTCCCTTGAAGAGCTGTATTGAGCGTGTTCAGGTGCGCCGTCATGTCTACTATAAAGTGTAGCTTTTCCAGCCATTCCGCCTGTTCCAGTTGAGGATAATTAAGCCCTTTGCTGTCCCAAAAGGTTTTCACTTTTTTCAAACATATCACAAAGCGTTTCAACACTTCCTCTCTGGATAGCCACCGTACTTTATTGTACAACAAGAGATCAGAGTACATGCTATCCACCTCGTCCAATAACATACGGAACTGATGGTGATTTAAAGCTTTTGCCATTATTTTATTGATAATTTGAATGACTACATTCATTACTTGCGTGCATTCTGGGGGAAGCGTTTGAGCACACAGGGCCTCTTGATGTAAGATGCAATGAAAAGTCAGCAGCTGTCTGTCCAACGACTTTTGCAGTAAAACTACAAAGCCCTTGTGCGCACCTGTCATGCTTGGTGCCCCATCAGTAGCTACCGACACCAGGTGGTTTGTATTTATGCCTTTTGTTCTTAAACATTTAAAGACAGCCTCACAGATGTCTTCCCCACGCGTTTGGTCTTTCAGAGGTATTAACTCAATTAATTCTTCGTGTGGCCCAGCAGAGTTTGCATATCGGCAAAATAGTGCTATTTGTTCAATATCGCTTTTGTCTTTATAGACTCATCACAGGCAATAGAGTACGCTACTGCGGAATTAATATCATTAATTTGCTGTTTGGTGATGTCTTGTGCCATTTTGGAGGTTCTGTCTTGAACAGTTTTTGCAGAGAGTGGCATGCCACGGATTTCACTCTTGTTTTTAAAGTCCGTGAATAAATGTTCAGATATCTTAATGAATGAATTTTTTATATATTCTCCATCAGTGAATGGCTTACTATGTTTGACTATTTCCTGAGCGGCCACAAAACTGGCATACGTGGTTGAATTTGCAGAAACTTGATCCACTTATTGAATTGATGTTTGCTTTGATCAGCGTTGCGCATTAGTTCTAAAACAGCTTTTTTTCTCGCATCCCCTTCTGAATATTTTTGAGCAAAAGATAAATGCTTATTTTGAAAATGTCTTTCAACATTTGACTTTTTGTTGTTTGCTAATTTCTCCTTACATATTAAGCACACTGGTAAACCGGTCTTATCAGCAATGAAAGCAAATGAATTTGTTTACGAATCATTGAACGTTCTGTTTTCTTCAGACACTTTTCTTTTCTTAGATTTACTCATAGTTGTTGGATGTTACATAAAGTTGTCTTTCTAAAACTAGCAAAACTAGCAACCTAAAAAATAATTTTAAATTGACTAATTTGGTGCGCAAAAAGTAGGCTATAATAGTTGCTTTCTTTGTTACACTTATTTACAGCGCAGTTTTACTGCGTGCGTCCTTTCTCACCGCTGCTAGTAGACTCCTAGAAACTATGTTAGTGGACTATGTCATTCATTAATTACACGTCACAACCTAAAAATATCCGGGCATTATAATGGCTTTTTGAGTTTTCAGCAGTGAGCTGATTTTTCTTCGAGCGGCATCTGTAACATTGGTTGACCTCAAATTCCTTTCATTGTACCATGTTGTCTGATAGTGATTGATCCCCATGTCAATTATGCCATGAACTAAACCGCGCACATGTGGTTATGCTTTCATTCATTACATGTACTCAGTGAGATAAGACGTGAGTGTTTGTTCCTCTGTTTCGCTTTATACATGGTCGAAACTTTACAGTATCACTATCACATATTATTTAAGCTAAAAACAAGAACTGAAACAACAGAATGGATGAATTACAAACTTAATTAAGCGCTCGCTACAGCAACAATAAAATTTTAATAGATATGCACATACGGGTAAATTACCCTTCATTTTTTGATAGCCACAGAGAGCCGCAACAAAAGGATCAAAGAGCCGCAGGTTGCCGACCCCTGCTCTATGCCAACACTGCATTGAAAATCATGCCTAGATTGAGCAAGACGTTTCCGGCTCTTTGACCATATGTTTAACATCAATGAAAATCTTTGTTGACACCTCTTCGACCTTTTTCTTTATATATTAAGTTGCTAACTCCAAAGTCTATTTTTTTCAAATAGGGATGTTTTATCAAACCTAGCTTTGACTAGCCTACTTTTTATCATTAAGTTAACTCTGATTTTCGCTTTTTACGTCATTTGCGTATTGTCTGGCAATTATTACTAAAAGTGCAATATTCAACAACTAGCGCACTCAAATTGAAATCAATTTTTTATTAAGTCATAAAATAAGTTGCAGCAAATAAAAGATTAATATCATTAAGTATGCAATTGATTTTCAATTTTCTAATCTAGACCTGTCATAGAAGTACATTTATCGTAACTAAAAGTTTTTGCCAGATGTCCTTGCGAACTACCTGGAAGTAGCACCAGTTTGGATCTCCTGTTTTGAAATGACCAAAGAAATTTAGACTTTATTTATTACATAAAATTAGGCAAAATATTTATCACAATGATTTATTTGAAAAACAAGTAACGGACCTGCAAAAGAATATTAGTGAGATTTGTGCATTTGATCACAAGCAATAACCAAGTTTTTCACATTTGTTTATCCAATTGTAGTAATTAGAATTTTCTACAATTTTATTAATTTCTTAAATTATTTGCTTGAAGCTTTCGCGAGTCGAGAACAGAAATTTGTCGCAAGCCGTAGTTTGCTCCACTCCTAGCTTAGCCTTTTTTTCAATAAAATGTAAACATTAGCCCGTTTCATTGTTTTCTTTTGTGAAACGTGCTGTTAGTTTAGGAAATTAAATCGGAGACGGTTTTTCATAAAGCGGAAAACATATTTTTGGCGAGAGGAGAACAAACATATTGTTCCAGAAAGGCATTTTTTGAATAAATGTTAAATAAAAACTTTCAGTTAAAAGCTTAATAAAGTAAAAGATTATAATTAGACCATAATTTCTGACATTATTTTTCAAAAGCAGACTGATTGTATTCTAATTGTTTTGGACAACTAGAAGCTTAAAAAAAAAATTAAAATCAACTAAATTAATATTTTTAAGCGGCCTGCAGGAAACTAGGTCCCTAAAAAGCGGTTTGAATTTCACTGCCCCTGGAGATTTTTTTAAAAATAACTTGATTGTTAAAATAAGTTTGTAAATAATAGCAAGCAAAATCCAACATTTCATTAGTTTGCAAAGTTTATTAAAAAAGCTAAACGCTTCGACTATCATCGGTCGGTATCAAAGCATATAAAATTTTTAGCACAATTTAACAATTAACCGTAAACGACAAATACATTTAATTAAAATATAAGCTACAGTTTTCTCAAGTTTATACTGTCACTGTTATTATTAATTTAATTTAAAAGCAATGACAATTATTGCAATAATACATAAAACAACGTCGGAATTCACAGAGGAAGAAACAGAAAAAAGAAAAAATAATAATACGAATCACATGACTAAATTAGAATAGTTGTAGCAAGAAAAACAAACCGTTTTCATACAATTGTTTATTTAATTTTGGTTGATGTTTTTTAATTAGTAAAGCTTCATAAATTTTACAATCGTAAGTCTGATAAACATTTCTTTATAACAACAAAACGATGCATTGAACTATCCGTATCTCTTTTATTACAAAAATTGCTTTCAATAACATGTTATTTTATTTTACTTTTGACCGAATAACCTAAATTTAAGTGTTCCTTTGCTCTTTTTCCCACACGACGTGTCGACTTACCGATGTAAGTCAGACCTGCATCGCACGGGCGCGAAAGCGATAAATAAAATTAACATTTGACAACAAAAGCGCAGGTGTGTTTGATTTTAAATTGAAATAATTTCCAACTTTGCAAGTTTTATATATAGATACTAAATGCACGGCAGAAAATTTCTAAATAAGTTTTGAAATTTTTTTTGCGAGTATGTTAGACTGTTTCCCCACATATGCAATTTCAACTGCAATGGTTTTTTTTATTTGTTGGTTGCGTCTGATTTAAAATTGTTTTACTACTATTCACAAACTGGTAAAGAACTTAATCGAAAAAATAGTTTGGGATCCGTTATTAAAGAACATTGATCTTAATTTCTGTACTTCATTATGGAATAGCTGGCGATCGGAACAAATATTTTTGGCACGATTTAGCATAAAAATAATTAAGTTTGATTTCCACTTTAACGGGCAAACTGCTTTGAAATTCAGAAAAACACCAGTATGAGTCGGTTTTTTCCAAATTCATGATTGCAAAATATTATAGTATATTTTAATTTCCCGTGTCTAAAAACGAGAGAGTATTAGTACACTTTTTCATTGTAAATTGCAAGTTTTTATGTTGTGAATTTAATCTATCTAAAAATTCCATACTGTCTGCTTCGTTGTTAAATATTGCAAAAATGTCATTTACATATCAAAAATAGATTTTAGGGGCGAAATTGAGTTGCTATTGTAAAAGGCGGGTTTTCATTTCAGCCAGAAAGAACTTAGTTATAGTAGGACCTAGTGGTGAACCCATAGAAACACCATCAATTTGCAGAAATAATTGGTCTTTGTATAAAAATATTCCTTTAGTTGCTAAATTTAGTAATTTTTTAAAGATTTTTTTTGTTGGTAGTTGATCAGAGTTTGAGTTATTGTCATAAATTTTATCTGAAATAAGGTGGATTGCTTCTTGTAAGGAAATTTCTGAAAGTAGTATTTGATCTGATCTTTAAATTCTTGATTAATCTGTGTTTTATATTTGTTACTTAATGTGTAGGTTAATTTCTCTTATTTTACTAATTAAAAAACATCAACCAAAATTAAATAAACAACTGTATGAAAACGGTTCGTTTTTCTTGCTACAACTATTCTAATTTAATCATGTGATTCGTATTATTATTTTTTCTTTTTTCTGTTTCTTCCTCTGTGAATTCCGACGTAGCTTTGTGTATTATTGCAATAATTGTCATTGCTTATAAATTGAATTAGTAACAACAGTGTCAGCATGAACTTGAGAAAAATGTAGCTTATATTTTAATTAAATGTATTTGTCGTTTACGGTTAATTGTTAAATTGTGCTAAAAGTTTTATATGCTTTGATACGGACCGATGATAGTCGAAGCGTTCAGCTTTTTTAACCCGAACTATCCCAATGACTACATTTGTAGTCATTTGTAGTCATTATTTCAAATGCATTTTCTAACTAAAAATAACTGTTTTTTTTATTATTTTAGATTATGAATAGCTTTGAGATATATAAAAGTTGTAAAATATCTTTACAAACACTGTTTTAAGTTGTGCCATAGAATTGTACAGCCTATCAAAGTTTTTAGTTTTTAGTTGTTTAGTTCTACCCTATGGTTAATATGGGTTAATAAACTTTGCAAACTAATGAAATGTTGGATTTTGCTTGCCATTACTTACAAATGAATTTTAAAATTCCCTTTCTTTCTAAATTAAAATATGTTGATAATGATACTTTTAAAAAACACTTTTTAAATAAACTTTACAGAATTAAAATATCACATTTGCAGACTACGTGTATATACTTCTATAAGTTTTAGGGGTCTCTTCCAAAACGAGCCTGCAACATTTTTTGTTGTAAAATATCAGAAAAAAGTGTAAGGTAATTATTTAAATTATATAATTACTTTCTTAATTTATTTGTTGATAATGCACCATTCAGCCCTTCTGCATATTACCCACTGTATTTTTCGATTCCAGAATAAGATTAACACTTGATTTCTTGGCTTATTTAAACATTATAAAGTTTGCATCAAGAAATACAAAATAAGAATAAAGAACATTGTGTTCTAAAATATGTTTATTTTGGTCTATATGTATATAAATACTGTAATGTTGTCATTACACTGGGGAAACAGCTCAACGTGCTGATTCTCTGATTTTCCAGCAGAAGGATGCGAGTTTTTTACTCAGTCTACCCCAATAAATTTTGATTTTTGTAAAAAGATCCCTAGCAATAAATTCTTTACAAAGTCATGTGATTTCTCTGGGCCAATGACTCTGCTATTATTATTATCTCTGTATTTATTCTTTAGAGGCACAGGAAAACCTTGAAGGCGTTACACTTAGGGTAAAGCGATTACACAACTTGCTTCCGAAGATGTCAAGATTGCAGTGCGGTTGAAATTTTTTGTTTGCATGCAGTAGTCATGCAGTCCAGACAACATATTTCGAGACCTAGACAAAGATTGAAACTTCAGGTTCGAGACTGAGATGGAAACAATCGAGACCAAGACCGAGACAGCAAAACTTTAGGCCATGTAAAATAAAGTCGTTTTTCAATCATTCCAAATACAATATTTTCTTAATTTTTAAAAATGCAAGATGGCATTTAAAATAAACAAGTATCTTGAACATGTTGAATGAAAGCTTTGTTCTGTGTGATTGCATCATTAAACGACCCACTCTAAAAATCCGCTCTATTTGAGCAGAAGAAAAAGTTGAAAAGAACAGAATATTGAATAATTTTTTTCTTTTAAATAATATTTGAGGGCGTACTTATACTTAAAATTTCGTCCAAGAACTTGATTAGATCGGCTCTCGGTGTTGGCGTGTCACAGTTACTTAATTCATTGGTTGCCTTTTACTCACATACTGTAAAATTTGTCGAATTCGTTACCTCAAGACGATTAGAAATATTGAAAAAATTACCCAAACAACTAAAAATTTGATTATAACTGGCTGGTTTTTTATTCGATTTTACGCCTGTTTTTTTCTCCTTGTCTTTTCTTCGGTTAAGCATAGTAGCTATTTGGAGATTTAGTTCTGTGTTACCTTGAAAAATTTTTTGGCTTATCATTTACACACTTCCAAATTTTTTTAACGATAGTTGATAGCTTTAACGCATAGCTAAGAGATAAAGTTTTAAGCGATGGTGGCAGCGTGGACAAGTAGTTAAGAGTTAAGAGTTAAGAGAGCCGTGATTGTGATGGACATGATCCTGATTCAAAACCTATTCGCACCATTATGTTGTGTTCTTGGGAACACTTAGGGCTTTACCACTGCTTGGCGATCTTGACAAGCAGTTCTAAATTTCAGTCATATCTCTACAAAACTAAATAACAAAATAAAAAGTTTTAACTGGACAGCAATGTCTTGGCATTTCAGGAAGGAAGTCGAAATAATTGCTTGCCCTCTGCATAACGCCTACGACGCTTTCTTGCGAGTTAGAAGGAAAAATATAAAAATAAAAAATGAAAAGATAACCAAATTACGCACTTGGATCTTTCGTTTGACATAGATTTTTTAATAACCTGCTATGACAATAATTTTGAAATAAAACACCTAGGCCAGGGGTCGGCAACCTGCGGCTCCGGAGCCGCATGCGGCTCTTTGATCCTTTTGTTGCGGCTCTCTGTGGCTATCAAAAAATGAAGGGTAATTTACCCGTATGTGCATATCTATTAAAATTTTATTGTTGCTGTAGCGAGCGCTTAATTAAGTTTGTAAATCCATTCTGTTGTTTCAGTTCTTGTTTTTAGCTTAAATAATATGTGATAGTGATACTGTAAAGTTTCGACCATGTATAAAGCGAAACAGAGGAACAAACACTCACGTCTTATCTCACTGAGTACATGTAATGAATGAAAGCATAACCACATGTGCGCGGTTTAGTTCATGGCATAATTGACATGGGGATCAATCACTATCAGACAACATGGTACAATGAAAGGAATTTGAGGTCAACCAATGTTACAGATGCCGCTCGAAGAAAAATCAGCTCACTGCTGAAAACTCAAAAAGCCATTATAATGCCCGGATATTTTTAGGTTGTGACGTGTAATTAATGAATGACATAGTCCACTAACATAGTTTCTAGGAGTCTACTAGCAGCGGTGAGAAAGGACGCACGCAGTAAAACTGCGCTGTAAATAAGTGTAACAAAGAAAGCAACTATTATAGCCTACTTTTTGCGCACCAAATTAGTCAATTTAAAATTATTTTTTAGGTTGCTAGTTTTGCTAGTTTTAGAAAGACAACTTTATGTAACATCCAACAACTATGAGTAAATCTAAGAAAAGAAAAGTGTCTGAAGAAAACAGAACGTTCAATGATTCGTAAACAAATTCATTTGCTTTCATTGCTGATAAGACCGGTTTACCAGTGTGCTTAATATGTAAGGAGAAATTAGCAAACAACAAAAAGTCAAATGTTGAAAGACATTTTCAAAATAAGCATTTATCTTTTGCTCAAAAATATTCAGAAGGGGATGCGAGAAAAAAAGCTGTTTTAGAACTAATGCGCAACGCTGATCAAAGCAAACATCAATTCAATAAGTGGATCAAGTTTCTGCAAATTCAACCACGTATGCCAGTTTTGTGGCCGCTCAGGAAATAGTCAAACATAGTAAGCCATTCACTGATGGAGAATATATAAAAAATTCATTCATTAAGATATCTGAACATTTATTCACGGACTTTAAAAGCAAGAGTGAAATCCGTGGCATGCCACTCTCTGCAAAAACTGTTCAAGACAGAACCTCCAAAATGGCACAAGACATCACCAAACAGCAAATTAATGATATTAATTCCGCAGTAGCGTACTCTATTGCCTGTGATGAGTCTATAAAGACAAAAGCGATATTGAACAAATAGCACTATTTTGCCGATATGCAAACTCTGCTGGGCCACACGAAGAATTAATTGAGTTAATACCTCTGAAAGACCAAACGCGTGGGGAAGACATCTGTGAGGCTGTCTTTAAATGTTTAAGAACAAAAGGCATAAATACAAACCACCTGGTGTCGGTAGCTACTGATGGGGCACCAAGCATGACAGGTGCGCACAAGGGCTTTGTAGTTTTACTGCAAAAGTCGTTGGACAGACAGCTGCTGACTTTTCATTGCATCTTACATCAAGAGGCCCTGTGTGCTCAAACGCTTCCCCCAGAATGCACGCAAGTAATGAATGTAGTCATTCAAATTATCAATAAAATAATGGCAAAAGCTTTAAATCACCATCAGTTCCGTATGTTATTGGACGAGGTGGATAGCATGTACTCTGATCTCTTGTTGTACAATAAAGTACGGTGGCTATCCAGAGAGGAAGTGTTGAAACGCTTTGTGATATGTTTGAAAAAAGTGAAAACCTTTTGGGACAGCAAAGGGCTTAATTATCCTCAACTGGAACAGGCGGAATGGCTGGAAAAGCTACACTTTATAGTAGACATGACGGCGCACCTGAACACGCTCAATACAGCTCTTCAAGGGAGAGGACGCACAGCCCTGCATATGCTGGGAAGATGTTTTGACATTCGAACGAAAGCTCACGGTTTATGCCAGAGATTTACAGAGAGGTACATTATCTCACTTCCCTTGTTTGAGAGAGTTCAAACAAACTCACAGTGACATTACAATAAATTTGGAATATTTGCAATCCGCAATCATAGCAATGCAAAGCTCATTTGGGAGACGCTTCTGTAAGTTTAAAAAAGAAAAGAAAACTTTATCCCTTCCTGTTTCTCCCTTCAGCATCAATCCATCGGAACTAAATATGATTGCATTGGCAGGTGTGAGTTAACCTGATTTTGAAATAGAATTGGCCGACATAGCGGACAAAGACATATGGATATCCAAGTTTAGATGCCTGGCAGCTGACCTTGAAGATGTAACCCGTCAGAAGGCCGATCTTGTTCCGGCTCACAATTGGAGTAAAATTGAAACCGGACCAATTGATTTTCGAAACATGGAATGCTCTCCCCGATACGTACGATAACATGAAAAAGTATGCATTTGGAATCCTGTCAATCTTTGGATCCACATACGTATGTGAGTAACTTTTCTCGAACATAAACTACATTAAAAACAGATGTCGCACACGTCTCACAGATGATAGCTTACAATCCTGTGTGAAGGTGAAGGTGTCATCCTACAGCCCTAATGTGCAGATGCTTTGCACTGAGATGTAAGAGCAAAAATCACATTAAGTCTGATTGCATGAACTGTTTTTGTAAATGCAACACATGACATTTTTTTATTAAAATCAAAAATACAGTATAAATAATGCACAGTGTTGTTTTTCTTTGATTGTGAAAATAGTTTTGCGGCTCACAGTGCTTTTTATTTTTTGGAATATTGGTTAAAATGGCTCTTTAAGTGCAAAAGGTTGCCGACCCCTGGCATAGGGGAAAGGCGAAGCAAAACAGACAACTGTTCTATTCCTTTCAATTTCAAAATTTCCATTAATTTTTTTATCTTCTTTTTTTTTCCTATTTTAGTTAAAGTTATGAAATTAAAATTGGAAGCTTTGTAATTGTTTCCGGTGTTTTACAAATGAAAACGTGTTTGGCAGAGATTTGTTGTAAAATTGAATACAAAGTGAAGTCGATCTGTTGATCTATCAATGACTAAATTTAAAAGTTTTTCGATGCTAAGTGTTGTGTGACAAAATAAAATTTAAACAATGTTTATGATTTAAAAGAATTTTTTTTAATAGCCGCCTAGCATGTTGATTGCTGAAGCATCATGCTTGGGGCAAAATGGTCATAGGTCATAGGTATGACCGTTTCACGGTGTCACTCTAAAATGAATACCTTTTTTTAGAATCACTTTGTTTTGAAACACTAAAAAGTGGCCACTTAAACGATAAACTTTTTTTCAGAGATCACACTTTTGGAACACTAAATAGTGGCCCCCCCTCTTAAAACAATGAATTTCTTCTAGAGATCGCTTTATCGCTTCGCTTTGGAACACTAAAAAGTGGCCTATCTACTTTTCTTGCACCGAACAAGCCACCCTTTTTGTAAGGCCGTCACTTGCCACCACTCTACTAAATGTTTGCAGTGGTGTCACGATAGATGTTCATATTATAGATTACTGCCCAAGAATCTTTTCGTGCAATTAGTCGTGTTTAATCTTTTTAATACTACCATGAATGTATAAAAAATGTTTCTATTTAATTTTTTTAGTTTCCATAATGCAGAAGTACTGATATTAATAGGCTACTTTGAATTTGAAACAAACATAATAACTATTTTTAATTTCATCTGGGGTAAAACGGACATGTGAGTAAAATATACATTTTTCTAAACTAAAATTCTTATGCTGTTAGTACGGGTTTTAAATAATATTCATGAGATAGTATATTGTAAGAGCAATTATAAAATCTTCTTTCGTTTATTTCAGTCCAGCACCGGAGCCGTCATGCCGATTTAAAATAACTATGACAGTTTGCCCCGCCTTCCCCTATCATGCCTCGCTTCGACCATTTGGTGGAAAAGCAAGATACAAAGCTCTTACTAAATCAATGTGTTTGATTGCTAAATAAATAGTCATGTGATAAAACTTAGTTTTTCCTAAAGTAAGTAGTTGACAGCAGCTTGAAGAAATTCCAAAAGGCACACGGTAATAAAAAAGCTTGGGAAGAACTGCCTTAAAATATAAATGCTCTTGTTTGAACTATTTTCGATGTATGTTTTGGTTTAATTTTAGTGCTGGCCTCAAACAAAATCAATATCTGAATGCGACCTTTGAGCTAAAAATACTCCTGATAAGCCGTCTGCAACATTTTTGAAGTTGTTTGGAAGTTGGAACTTTTTAATCTTTGAACCGAAACCATGTCGATTACAATCAGAGTGCTTTAACCACTCGACAACTCTGCGGACGAATCTAAAACAATTTTTCATACTATTTGTTTAGATGCCACTCTTATAGCTGTTAATCAATTAGCCAGTCAATCTTTTTTGTTTCTTCAGGTTTTCATCAAATTTATTATATTTACCTTTTAGTAATCTACAAAACGGATGAAGAAACTTGCAACAAACAAACAAATGTTTTAGATACGGTTACCAAAACTTTGCACAAATAATCTTTATCTAATAGCTTACGGTAGGCTATACCACAGTTTAGCCACTAAATTAAAAAATACAAAAGACAACACTAAAGTTCAAAACAAAAAAGCGTCGATTATATACTAAAAAAAACTGAAAATCTGAAAACTTACGTTGTCTAACGAAACAAATGTTGCAAGGTGATAGGACTTGTTAGTGCTACCTGTCAAGAAAGGGACAATCAGAGACATCTTGTCAGGGATGACCTAAGTTGACTTGAGCATCTTTATTTATTCAATTTGGCAGTTGATAGTTTTACAAAGGATGGTAGTCTGCTCTCATACCGAAGAGAAAATCTAATTTTTTAAGTTACTGTTTAACGTCTTATATATTGGCAGGGAAGTTAAGAAATAATTCGACGATCACCCGTGATTTCAATTAAAACACAAACCGAGTTTTTAAACTGATCGGCATGCCGACATATCGAGGTGTTCTCGGGATTTTTTATATGAGATAAAGATTTGCGATCTACATTTTAAGTTATCCAAAGACATTTCTAAGATTTTTAGGACTTGTTTATGGTTGAGGCATTAAAAAAAAGGTCTTCACTTTACGTTTAACAAATAACTTGTACTCAAACTACAATTGATGATCTATTTTTGGCCTTTATTTGAATTTTAAAAAACTTTAGACCTATGTAAAAAAATCCCTTTTTTGGGTGCACAGAATTCTACAAAATTAGCTTTTTAATTTACATGACTGAACGAGTTTAAAAATTGTCAACTAGAAGACACAGGTTCTCACTCGTTGTATTTCAACCAGTGGCCTACTTCAAACGAATTATATGAAAACGAGAATCATTTTTTTGACGGCAATCCAGAACATTGGGAAGCATTCTATATCCCAGCAGATGTATTATCGCAGCAGTTATAGAGTCGGGAGTCATTGACGATATTTTACTGTTGGGAAATCGAGTTCAGATTTTCAATGCCGAGATGAGAAATGAAAATACGTTTTCTTATCGTAAAAAGTAAAACAAAATTTATTTTTTAAGGTTAAATTTATAAGTGTTTTTACGTGGGTATGCAGTAAAAATAAACTCATGGAAGTAAAGACAAATTAATAATAGTAATAAAGGTAAATTATTAGAAAATTTAAAAGATAAACTGACGTAGTAAATTTTTTGACACTTTTGGCCCATAAAGCTTATTAAAAATTCAAATAAATCTTGTAACTTTTCACTCCGAAACTGTTTCTAAAACTAACCATATACAAAGTTTTAAAAAGTTTCTCTAAAAAAACAGCATGCTGGCGAAAACATTGCAAAAACTAAAAATTTTGATGGCAGCTTTTATTATTTTTTAATGAAGTTCATAACCTGGCTATAATAATGACAAATGTGTTTATTCGGCAAATTTTTGAGACAGGTTATATTTTATTCATTCAGCCACGTTTCCGAGTCCAATTAACTTTTCAAAAAATTGAATAAAAATAAAATAAAACGAAAACCGAGCAAAATCGCCAGAATTGAAATATTTATCTTTTCAATTTTCTTAAACTTTCACAAAATTTTCTTAAATCTACTTGTATTTTTGCAGACTTATTAACTCCATATCGAATTATGTTTTATAACAGTTTATATTTGTTAAGGAATTTATGTTTCGCCTTTTCTTATCTTTGATTGTAGCCGTCGACAAAGTAATCATCTCTTTATATTTAAGCAAGTTTATTTTACCGATTTTATTGCTGTTGTGACTTCTGTGAGTACAATTATAAACTCGTTTTTGGTGCTTCCAGATCAAATCGATTGAGTTATAAAACCTAATTCAGTGCTTCTTAATCTTCTCGCGCCTGCAGAACACTTTAAAGCCTTTTCAAATTTTGCGGCATACTTAGACCAGAGTGCAGATCTTGATTTTCGTTCCTAAAAAAGAGTCTTTACTTTGAATTTGTCTCGGATTTCCTGATTTTCGTCCCTAAAAAGTGGTGTCTACTAAAAAAAAAGGTTACGGTGCAATCAGTGACGGCTTTAGTAGGCCAACAGAGCGAACGGAGCGGCCGCACCTGACCTCCTAAAAAGTATGAAAGTGGCTCTCCCTAAACAAAATATTGCTCTATTTCTTTCTGGTAGCACTATGACGGTGCCTGTCTTTCTGTACTTTAACTTTAGGACGAAAGTAAGAATCTTGTACTCGGATGAACGTTTCTTTCTTTTTTTAGAGGTCATCTACGGTTTTGCGACAAAAACAAAAATTTTGGATATAAATTGAAAGAGATGACCTTTTTTTAAAGATCACTAAATTTTTTGGGACGAAACAAAAAAATGACACACTAAAAAGTGCCCCCTTTTGTAAAGTTATCACTGGGAGCAATGGAGTAATGTATTTTAAAAACTTTGCGTGGCACACTTGGAAATCGCTCGCGGCACACAGGTTGAGAACCAGTGACCTAATCAAAGGAAAATGAAACCAAAGAAATAGCAGTTTATAACGAGGTTCTGTTTGAAGACTGAAATCATGTTTATTTTAGTTCTTTTTACATTTTGATAGCGGTACAAAAAGTATTGTTAAAAAAACTGTAGGGACCATCATTTTGTTGTTCATGGTGCAAAATTTTGTTTCAATTTTATTTGTCTTTACTTGGGTTTGAACCTTCATTAAATCCTTGTCGCACATTTTCTGCGTTAGAAACTTTCCTGAAAGCCTCTACTTAATCAGAATTAATCAATTGTTTGCTTTATTTTTTTAAGCATGTTTTTTTTCTATTTTTTGAGATTGACTCGTATCTGGTGCATGTTGACTCTGTTTAGTGTAACGATATCTTTGGAACTTTTGTCGGAAAACAACCAGGTAAATGTCGAGTAGAATTTAATTTATTCAAATCTTTTTGTTTGCCGCGCTCGTGATTGCTTTCTCCGAGAACATTTAATAAAGTTCACTGTTGTCGAGTGTTGGTGTGAGAATTGCCGTGTGTGGAAAAAAGTTTGCCGGGTTACGGGAAACGCGTCTCTGATTTTTCTGCTGTGAGATAGGCCGAGGTTTCACTAGTTCGCCCACCAACGGATATTTTACACAGGGTATTAGTTATATGGTTGTTGGTTAGGTTCCTTATTAATCAAATGTTTGTCACATGACTTTTAAACAATCGATCAGTTTTTTATGGTTGAGTTTATTTAAGTATGGATCATTTTTTCGGAGCTTGTGCTTATTGCTTTCTATTAATGAAAAATAAATTTTTTTAAACTGAATTTGAAGTGTGCGGAAAATAATTAATTGTTTAAATCTCAAACTTTGTGGTATAGTTGATAATGTATTGATTATGGTGGTTTATGTTTTTTAAATTTTAAAATTTAAAACAGCTAGGATTTCGGGTAATACAATTTAGAGAGAGAGTATAGAGTACATTTTTTAACCATACCACACTTATATTCAGCAACACTTATCCATTTATACTAGATTAAAATATGAAATAAAACAAAAAGAAAAAATGATGAACTAATATGAAATACCATAAACGCTTTCGGCTTAGATTAGTCCTTTTCAGATGAATAAAATGTAAAAAAATTTTGCCATCAGATTTAAAGATTGAGATCGATAACCTGATTATGTAGTTGTTTATCAAATTGGTGAGTAATTTTAAAGGGAAGGGCAGTAAAGGGGAATTGGCGAATAACTTTAATTAATTATTCATCAATTCCCCTTTATGAAAACCTCATGTGACTAATTTGATAAGCTACTACGTAAGCACGTCATTAACCTCGACTTTTAAATCTGATGTTAAAATTTCTTTACAATTTATTTATCTGAGGAGGGCAAGTGTAAGCGAAAAGCTTTTATGGTATTTCATATTCGTACATTATTTTTTTATTTTATTTTATATTTTAATCTGGTATGAATGGGTTAGTGTTGCTAAATATAATTGTGGTATGATTTTGGGTAAGAACTCGAACCCAAAATTTTGGCTCAATATGACGTCAAAAAGATGTGGCACGTGTCGGTGGAAATTCAAATTTTAGCGTTTGTAGCGTGCTTTGCTTATCTTAAACCCCACTTCTCGTAATGCAATAAATGTGAGGAAAGGTCGACTTCATTGATTACTTAATACATGTGACAGATTCATCTGCAACAGATAGAAATTTTTTGCAAATTTTTAGTAGTATAATAGCAGACTGGCTTTGTTATCCGCAAATTTTTGGATTTTCATTTGCTTTTAACAACGTAAGATTTGTTATTTTTTGTCACACTTTGGTATTATTGAAATGAAAAATTTCGGATATTAAATACTACAATTTATGGAAAATATATGTACGATAATTTTGCGATCCACTTGATGATCTAATGAGAACGACGTTTCTTTTGTTACAGAACAATCCAAAATCAAATGTTTACTCAATATCTGCCGTCTAGCAAAACTCGGCAGGGGCGATTCTAGGGAAGGGCCAGAGGGGCCATGGTCCCCGGGTTTGCCCCCCAGTTAAAACAAGCTTGTTTAGCCTATGATGTGTTAGTCTAGCCATCCCATTGGCTCAAAACAAACAAAAAATGCAAGACAACGCATAGTATGCAAATCACAATGCACACAGTAAATCTTAATTAATATGTATGTATTATGTTATATAACAGGAGTGGCCAAATGGCGGCTCTTCGGACTCTTGCTGGCTGCTCTTTGAACCTTTTGAAAAATTGAAAAATTATATGGGAAATTGAGAAGGATTTGATGCGACGACCTTTTTTTGTAGAGAATATTGTGAGTTTGGGACAAGAATAGGGAAATACGAGATCGATTCGAGGTGAAGACCTTTTTTTTTAGAGAACACTATAAATTTGGCACGAAAAGTGAAAATCTGAGAATGATTTCAAGTGAAGACCTTTTTTTTGTTTTCAAAAAGACCCTATCAATTTGGGACAAAATGTAAAAATCTGAGGATGCTTTTAAGTGAGAACCTTTTTTTATCAGTAAATGAGTAAATAATTTTAGATTTTTAGATTTTTCTGTTGCGGCTCTTTAAAAGTTTGGATTTATGATATGCCGCTCCAACATGGTATAGGTTTGGCCACCCCTGTTATATGCGGGCCCCAACGTGGTCTTTTCACTTTCCTAGATCTATAATTGCCACTGAAACGCGGAGAATAAGAAAAAAACCAAAGTTGACAAGTTGAATGAACGAATACACACTACGACTCAAAACTCGCATCTAAAACAATCAGTTTAAAAATTTTAATTTATTGTTACAACATTAATAAACTAGGTCAAATTTTTTCAATCGAACGTGAATGAAGCCATTATTATTATTTATAACTTTGATTATCCGGTCACCAAAAATTTGAAATCCTAAAAAATACGCTGACCCCAAGGTAAGTGCGTAAACGTGTCGGAAGAAGGAACGTATTGATAAGGTCATCGACAGGATCTTGGTTCAACTTCTACTCTCGTCACTCCGAACGTTGTATCTTTGAAGATTTTCGTTTGTCTTAGCTAACGAGACTGACCCGTGCGAAACAGTAGGCTACGTTTAATCAGTAATAACTTAACCTATTAAATGATTATTTGACAAAATTTATAAATCAATCGTAAAGACTGGATTACTTTTACGTGAATAAGTTTATTGCAGTCACTTCCAGCTTAAAAAATTGAAAAAATTGTTAAAATAAACCAAAAATTGACAAGTAGAAATAAAAAGCAGCAAATTTGTATATTTCACAATTACAATCCTGGCATTTCAAATATGAATACAAAGTATGAACTAAAAACAGAAAAATTGTACATATATATAACTCCCGCACGCCATTTCGCCGGCAGCTTTTATTCTGCAACCGACATCGTTGGCGCGATTTCAACTAGTGACCGAATTGTAATAGTTGAAAGAAAAGTTTACTTCGTATCTGCGAAGCATCTCCAAACACGCGCTGTGGCACGAGTTGCACAGATTACGATATTGTTTCGCAGCTCAGTTTATGCAGTCTGGAATTATACATTGCATGTTTAAGAAGTCCTTTATAAAGTTTTTTTTAATTTAAGTAAAAAAAAATCACTTTTATTGTTTCGGCTTATGTACATTTATTTAAAAGTGTGACACACCATATCAAAAATACTAGATAAATAAACTTACATTTATTGGCTTAAATTAGGGTTTTTTAACATGAAAGCAAGAGGACGTGAGTCTAGTAGATCTCTGGTCCTTCTATTTAAATACGTTCAGAGTCGTAACTAAAGCCAGTACAACTAACAAAATGAATTTATTTATTTACTAAATATGAAATATATAAAATAACTATGAATTTATTTACTAATGGCAACATTTTCCACATAAAAAACAATAAAATTATCCAGAAAACAAAAAAACGTTACTTAGTTCCGGACTAAAAAGCCATATACATTTTCGATAGTTACAGTAATTAAGCGGTAAGATAACATTCGATAGATGAAGTGGTAGGGTCGTGCAGCAAGACGAAATTGCTCCTTTTGAAACTTTATTGGTTGCTCTGCCATTTCAATCTTTTTGTAGCAAATGCATGTAGCGGTTGGTCCACCTCTGTCATCACTCTCAAGAAACGTATTAGGTGTGTTGATGTCCTCGACGCAGCTTGTCCTATCAAATGGGTTTAAGTAACCTGTTAATAAATCGATGGGTCGTAGTGGTTGGGCGCCGTTAGGATAGATGCGAGTTTGACAAGAAGATATTCTTAATATTACTTGTTGGACCATTTTTCTCACCGAAACGTAGTAAAATTGATGCAAAGTTTGCATAAAAGTCGGTCCATTAGCTAAGAGTTGATTTAAACGACACTCTAATGGAATTCCCGTGCAGCATCATAAATAACTCTGAATTTTCTTTGCTCGGTGTTAAAATGTGGAATATGATACATAGGTTTCGATTGTCAATGGCTTGGTTTTTTGTAACTGAGGAGAAGTTTTACAATGTGTCTTTTATCTATGGCTGTTTTCATCTCTTCGCAGTACTTCGCCATCACATCAGGTTGTGATAAAAGTTTGCTTTTGCAGTCGCAATAAGACCTGCTTGGCTTGGCTGAAATTGTTCTTTGATTTACCGGCATCTTCTATTCACGGAAGCTTAACCAAAGATGTTCTTTTTTTTATTTTTCAATTGAACTTTTTAAATGCTTTTGCGGTAGTGACGTAGAACTTTTTTAACTTCGATGGTTATACTCGGTTTATCATCGTTCGAGGAAATGTATCAAAGAATCCTTCTCCGATTTCTCGAGATCTTTTTTTCTGTCAGTAGAGGAAAGTCTTACTTTTGACGAGTCATAGTAATTATGGGATGAAAGACAACAGAGACGTGTTCGGCTTTCCTTTTATCGAAATAGCCGGTTGCATTGCTGCCACAGTCCTGTCGGATTCAGTTATGGGTTGGGTTAAACAGCTTTGCCAGAGTCGTCCAAGATATGTTAGTCACACCTGGTTGGGAACCTCACCTTACTACCAAGCTTTATCACTGCCAAGTATCAGGTCAATTTGTTTCAGGAGCTTGCAGCATTTACGGTATTTTACGGTAGTGCCAGATCAACAAAATGAACTCAGCAAAATCGCGCGATGGTTCAGTTCAGCTTTTTTAGTTTCAATCGTTGTTTAATTGCTTCATATTTAATTAGTTGGCCATTAAGCATTCTGTATTTTTGATGATCGTCAGGATACCATTGACCAAACAGTTTTTGTGCCAGATCACGTGAGCAAAAAGTTTGCGTTGCTTTAGTATCAATGGCTGCGTAGCATGGAGTACGTTCACAAATGCGTCGTGTTTGAAAACAGCGAGAAACATCAAAAACTTGTTCGTTCCCTTTATTTTCGTCTTGTTGAAGTTCGCCGGCAGTCGTCAAATCATTCCTAGACTCGCCTTGGGATGATGTAATAGTACTACAGTATCAGAAAATAAATCTTTACAATTAGGATGATCATCATGAAATAACTCGTGATCAGCTCTGGAGCGATTTCTGGTGCAATGGTTTACTACAAAACAATTAACAAAAACCGAATTCTTTGATCATATTCCATTGTTGAGACACCTTTGGATTCAGAAATTTCCTGCACCCAGCCAAAGAATGTCGCATAGAATTCGAATGCAACACGCACTGGCCCGACTGAAGATGCTTTGCGCCGTTTTCACCGAACTTACCATGGCAGGCCATTTGAGGTAGTTGGTTTGTCTGCTGAAGACGGATTCTATTGCAAATTTGGACGATTCTTTGTCATAGGTGGAACGTCTAGTCCTATATTCATAGCATGCATTGCATCAACGTAAGCGATCTTTCCTTGTTGAAAAATTGCATAAATGCTTAAAAGGTCCATTGGTCGGAGGGGGAAACAGTTTTCAATTTGCTTCTCAATTTATCATCTAAAAAGCGGTACAGTCTTCCTGTTAGCTCGGGGTTAAAAAAAAAGTTAAGACTATAATGGAATTGTGAATAATGTAGAGAGTATATACAAAAAAAAAAAATTACGGAATTGTTATTATTAAATTATTTAATTCCGTAATTTTTTTTTTTTTTGTTTATATTGATACTCTCTACATTATTCACAATTCCATTATAGTCACCAGTTGTATTTAGAAAAGGTTTCCGGACCTGGTGAGGTTTCTTTTTATGGGTGGTTTTTCTTTACTGACCTTGCTCAGTTGAGCTAAATTTACATCTTGGCCAGCTGTGCCACTCATCATCATTACGCAGCCTAGTCATGCACTGGTTGTTTAATCGCTCAGTTTGTTTGATAATATTATTATTATATAATTTTTTTTTCTCTTCTTATATCTTTATCTGATTAAGGTGTTGCGGCCATGCTTTCTACTATCTTGTACTATCACTTTCTGATTATCTTATGCATGTTTTAACATCTTACGTTGTGTTGCTTCTTCCTTTTCTTAATCTTTTCAATATTTATAATTTTTGTGTTAAACTATATAATAATAATCGAGAATAAAAATGAATGAATGAATGGTTTCTTAACGCTGATTTGATTTAAGGGATTGTGCTGCACTTTCAAATTTCCTCATGTTGGCTCAAAGATTAAGTATTGTTTCTCTGTAATGGCCGACTGCTTCAACTGATCTTTCAACATCAAGCGCATCGAGTCCTTGAGTATTTTACCTTTTCTGCCAAACACTCCTTTTAGCGTCTCCCAAACAACATCGCAAGCGCGTCCGCTAACAAAATCCTAAAAGTAAGTCTGGCTGCGTCGATCTTAATTGATGGTATTGCAAGTGGAAGCGATGGCAATAAGCTGGATATTCAGATATATTGCTGCCTGAGAAACAAAAACCTCTACTTGAATCTTCGATCAAGTCTCTTTATAAGGACAAAGATATATACTTTGAATCGTACATCGCCTCTATTTCAGGAACATGTTACACAAGAATTTCCATGTTCTGGGACAAACGAAAATGCTATTGGTCATAGACTATTATAGACAAAGCGCCCAGGATGTTTCGGGCACTTTCTCATTAACTGAAAACATTGTATTAACTTGTCGCTTGAATTTTGGCATATGTTGTCGTTGTTCTGGGTTCGGAAAGCAATTTTCAATTTTTTTCCCAAGGAATCGTAATCTACATATTTTCAACCGATCAAGTATCCAAAACTTTTTTCTCTGCTCATAACAATTCTGCCATTCAGTTCTTGGAACGATCAAGGAGCACTCCATGTTAGTTGTCATGGCAAAGCTTTTTTTTAGCGACTTTTTAAGATGATAAATAAACCAATCTGTTTCATATATAGCGTTTCCAAATGTACCGAAAAATAAATATGATTGATTTGCAAATGTACTGAAGAATAAGTATGATTGAACTGTAAAGAGCTGAATAAGAATTTTTTGACCAGAGAAAAAATTTAGATTTTTTATAGATTGAAAATATTTAGATCACAATTCCTTGGGTACAAAATTGAAAATTGCGGTCCGGAAAGACAAAGCAGAAACTTCTGATCGAGTTGGGGAAACAGGATGTCACAACCCAGTGAAGGATCCCGCCGATCTATTGGCAAGCGCTATTGTAATAACGCTGCAAACTTTTTCTCTCTGTTCGGGGTAATTGAAGAACAATTTCTGAACATTTTCCCGCACGAATGATTTAGGAATTTCATCTAACCAACGACACAAAACAGGGCATGCTATGGAATGTAATGAAATGGAAAATGGAATGGAAGGAAAATTTTAGAAAAAAAATTTTAATATCGAATTGTTAAAATATGGAATGGAAAAGAACATTTTATTAATGAAATAGAAACAATTTTTCATACTTCCAAACATTTTCCAAACTTGCTCATTTAAGGCACATCTACACTGCAGCCGGTTTCAGTCGCAGCTTAAGTCGCGACCGCAAGCATTCAAGCGTAAACTGTCTACACAAATCACTTTGCCTTTGTGTGACCAATTGCTGCTGTAGATTAGTCGTAAAACAACAATAGCTGAAAATGTTTTGTAAGTGGAAGAAATGCTTATGTCATCGCAAAAAAGTTTCGAAGCTTATTAAAAGAGTGCAAAATTGAAATAATTTTTTAAAAAAGTAAAATATTTTATGATATTGTAGCGAACTCATCACCGCAAATCGTCTTTCGTGCATATATTTGCTTTTGATTTTGCAAAGTTTGCCACAATTGTATTTTTACATGTTGTATTTCGCTCGCTGCAGACTCGGCTCGCAGCGCCCTTCCGCTCGCTGCACAACGTTTATTTACTGCCATGGCAACCGTCATGTAATAATTTTGCATTTTTAGTATTTTCTTTATGTTCTGCCTTTCCGTTGCTCCCCCCAACTGATCGTTGGCGGATAGCGCCATCAATGTTATTTTGTGTGATTATTATTATTATTACCGCCTTTCGTGTAATGTATTTTCGACACACCGCATACAGGATGTAGCCTGATCACCTGACCTACGCCTCGTGGTTTTACTTGTAAAAAAGGTCAGGCGTCATAACAGAAAATGCATACAATTACTCTGACGTTATATACACTCGCTGGCCGAATCGCCGGACAGAGAGAGATTTCGAGACAGACCGAGACTCATATAGCTGCTGTGTAATTTAACGCGAGATTCATCCTTGCAACGTGATTAAGCGAAGATTCTGCTTACTGTCTAATTCCGAAGTCTAATTTCGAAGTGTTGTTCTGTCTGTTCATTTCAAGTTGTGCCCCTTTTCAATAAAAGAAGTTTAAAGGCTAACTGTGTGCCAAAAACCACTCACGCTACATTGGTGCCCCGAGCTCACGCCACAATATCATTTAAAAGAATTAATTATAGCTTTTAAAAGTTTTTTTTTTTACTTACATATCTGTTGTATATTTTTTTAATATTTTGTACCAAATATACTTTTAATATCTAAAATAATATTTATGCTTGATTGAATAATTGTTTGGTATTTTTAAAACTGTTTATTAACTATTAAGTAAAATTTTTAATGACTAAATAAAAAGGAGCTTGTATTGTTTTTCAGAAACAAATCTTCCGTTCAATTTTATAACAACATTTAAAAAATATATATTACAGCAATTGAAAAAATTTTACTTAAATTTATAAAAACTTCAAGCTTTTTATTGTTCAAATGAGCATTCAGCTGATTGCTTTGTCGCAATCACTGCTCGTTTCAGACGCACAGGCTCAAGCTGCTTGGATTTTCGCTCTTCGGGCGAAAATCATTTTAGGATCCCAGCAGCTGGGATTGCGCCTGCGACCAAATAAAAAAAATAAATTAAATTGCATTGCAGTGTAGACAAGAGTAGATCCGCCTTTAATGTTATTTTCATATTAAGTGAAATCAATAAAGCCGCCTTTGATAAGACGCAAAAAAGGATACAAGAAAAAAGTAGAACCCAAAGGTCTAGGCCAGGGGTGGGCAAATAATTTAGCTCGAGGGCCGCATTTGGAAGTTGAATTTATTTGCGGGCCGCATTATAGTGATCTCTAAAAAAAAGTATTCATTATGAATCTGTTTCGGATTTCTTAATTTTTGAGCCCAAAATACAGTGATCTCTAAACCCAAAAAAAGTTTTTCATTTTAAATCTGCTTCGATTTTTTAATCTTTGTACCTAAAAATTAGTCTACTCTACAGAGGTCTAGTCCATAGAAAAGTAGGCCTACTGCGCATCAGTTTGGTTTCATAGTATAGACACAAGTTTTATTGACGGTATTCATAATGATGCTTTGCGCATTGCTACTGAATGCCTAAGTCTCGCTTCAACGGACAACCTGCCGGTATCCAACCAGTTGGACTTCGCCGCCTGAGAGCCACTTTTCTCTAGGCCAACCGCAGCATTTTAGACCCAAAACACCTTTTGCTTGATCATCTAGTCTGGCCATTGGATGTGCGGCAAGAGAGATTAAATCCAGACGCCCATTGGTACCTGCCGCTCGGAAATCATCAGGTAATGCATCTGAACTACATATCCGTGATGGTCAGTGACAGACTTTACATTGAGCATAGAGTATTTAAATAGTCCATGTAAACTTCATGATTTCATTCCAAGAGTCGGTCCCAATCCTCTTGGCATTGGCCTGCCCAGGCCTGTTTGGATAACATTGAACCGCTTGCAAATTGGCGTTGGGCGTTTTGGGTCGACCATGAATAAATGGGGTCTTGCTCCCCCTTGTAATTTCGAGTGAAGTGCATATGAACAAACTGAAGATCACATTATATAAGCATCATAACCTACACACCCGGCACCAAAAGGACGTCGTGGTCTGTCAACCCGGGATGACTATACCAGATACTGGCTCAAAAGACATCACTGCCATCATCTGATGAAACAAGAACAACTGATGACGAGTAATCGTTAAAAACAATGACCAAGAATTTGGTTGAAGACAAAAAAGAAATTAATAAGTTTTCTAATTACACAGGTCTACAAAATTTCAAAAATTTTTTCTTTCTTTTATGAAAATAGTCATTTCTTATAGATTTTTGGGCGCTGAATCCGAAAATGACAATAAAAACCTTCGATTAGCTCTCGTTTTTGAAATATTTTCAATTTTAGTTTTCTACGAATGCATACATTAACGCTAATGCAACAACAGAAACGCTCATGTTCACAATCGCATTCTTTTAGCTTTCCTGTTGTAAGACAATTCTGGTTGATCTCGGACAAGAGTCCAACAGTAATCAGCCAACATTGATTGGCTCCATTTTCCTTGGTACCGTTTTTCCGTGACTGCAATATCCTGGTGGAAACGCTACCCATGTTCGTCACTTACGTCACCACAGTTTAAAAGAAAAAAATCCAAGTGCGAATGTAAGAAGTGTATTTTCAAAGACATGTTGCACCCCATATTTTTGTAGGAGTCTATCATGTGTTCCACCAGTTCAATATAATTTGGAGCTTTTGTATTCCCAAGAAAGTTTGTGCCACATCTCGGAATGCATTCCAGATAAGGTGTGATCAAAGTCTTAATCCTTTAATAGCTTGTTGATTTGAGGTCCAACAAAAATACCTTCTTTGAGCTTTGCTTGGCTTAATACAGGAAACTTGTTGCAAATGTACTTGAAAGCTGCTCCATCCTGATTCATCGCTTTTATAAAATTTTTCATTAATCCAAGTTTAATATGCAAAGGGGGAAGTAAAATCTTTGATGCTTCAACTAGTGGAGTGTACTTCACATTTTTTGTACCTGCTTTCAAAGTGCTTCTTTTTGGCCACTCCTTTTTAAGGTAATGTTCATGTCTTGCACGACTGTCCCATTCACACAAAAAACAGCAATACTTTGTATAACCAGGCTGCAATCCCAGCAGTATTGCAATTACTTTAAAGTCACCACACAGTTGCCAGCAGTACTGTTCGTAATTTATGCACTGTAAAAGTTTCTTCATATTGTCGTATGTTTCTTTTATATGAGCTGCATATCCAACGAGCATTGATGGCAACATATTTTTATTTTGCAGCAACACAGCTTTTAAACTTAGTTTCGACGAATCAATGAACAGTCTTCATTCTTCTGGTCTGTGAGAGTACCCAAATTCTTGCATAATACCACCAATATCTGTGCAATATACAAGTCCCCCTTTCATGCTAAAAAACTGGGCCAAAGACTGTTGACGTGTACGCAAACTACAAACTTTGACACCACTTTGAAGCAAATTCCACTGTTTTAATCTGGAAGCCAATAGTTCCGTTTTAACTTTCGGCAGATCCAAATCCCTTGCAAGATCATTCAGTTTACTTTCATTGATTAAATGTGGTTCAGTAGTAATACCAAATTCTTCATTCCTGGATGTGCATGGTTCAGAAACGCTACACTCTTCACTGCTTTCTGCATCGTCTGAACTCAACAGATCTATTTCACGTGGTTTAGGAATAGGTTGCTCGTCACTGTAACGAACAGGACGAATTGCAGATGGTATGTTAGGATACTCTATTACAGACTTCTTCTTCCTGTTGAATCCTTTTTTCATGGAAGGCGTGAGACAGAAGTAACAATCGTTTACGTGATCCGTAGGTTCTCTTCAAATCATTGGCACTGCAAATGGCATTGCCTTTCTTTTTCAACCACTCATTAAGGACGGTCACACAGGAGTTGCAGCATATGTGAGGAGCCCAAGGCTTTTCCTGATCTCCGACTTTACAATCAAAGTACTGATGATAAACCTTTCTTGTTCTAGTGGTGAAGACACGCTTCTGCGAAGACACGGTGAACTCCCCACAGATATAACAGAAGTTATCTGCAGAATTTACACAGACACGAGGCATTTCAAAATATACTGACTGAAAGCTACTTTAACAGGTTATCGTACTTGTTGCTAAAAGAGCTCAATTCTAAACAAAAAAGAACACAGTGCAAGTTTTCGGATATAACTATGTTACACAGGTAGTGTACTTTGCAGTATATTTGCACCTGTTAGAAGCCTTTTATGCGTAGTCTAAGTTAGGTAAAATTTTGCTGGCTAGCGTTACCTGTTGTATTTCACTGTTTATCACGCACATTAGCTAAGCTACACTCCTATTTAAGCTCTGTAGCTGATATAAACCAGCGAAATGTTTTCACAGCATTTGTATTATCTTGGCATATGCCCTCCCTAACTGATAACGTTATTTCATCTCTGTTACTAAAAAACTTATCAGTATGGGAGGAATGCACTATGTATTTCCATCTTTTATAAGCCTAGCTATTATCACAATAAAACATGTGACCTACCTCCTCTGAAATATCTTGAAACATGGGCGCCTGCAGTATGGCATCAAATGATCTTTGAAGGGGTTTAAATGTAACAGTCACCAAAGGCCTTAGGTTATTAAAAAGGTAACTTGGTAGTAACTTGGTGGTTGTTTTAAAAAGGTCTTCAAGCCCTGCTATCTAAAAGAGGTGCATTTATGAATGAACTAGATAAACAGGTATTTGACTTAGATTTCTAGGGGGGTCACCTGTCCCCCTAGCATATGTTGCTGGTACCCATACCTTAAAAACTAGAGCTAATCGACAATTTTATGGCTCATTTTCGGATTCAGCGCCACAAAATTAGTAAAGGGCAGTTACTTTCATTAATCAATAAAGTAACCACGTTTCGTTGGAGTAAAAAAATTTTGCCAAAAAAGATACAAAATTATACAAGTTTTATGTTAAAATTTCGAACTAAAAAAAAATTTTTTTATTTATACTAATAATTTATGTTTATAAACAAACTCTTTCAGTCTACACAAATTAGGTTTACGAGTCGAAGAGTGATAAAAATCGATTTTAAGACTGATAAATGACAATTCAATCGTTCTTTAGAAAGAATAAAAAATTGATTGTCCTTGTAGTGAGATGCACATTTTTGGTTGTGTCACAAATGATTTTCAATCGCCGTGTTACAATGCGGTATAAAATTAGCTGATTTACCTTGGCGTTCTGGTTGTTTTCGCTCTTGACTGGTTCTGTTCCGAATAGACTTCGGCACATACTGGCGGATTCTGTCCTGCAAACGTTGGGACGTTCGACCCACGTACCGACTATTGCAGTGGCACACGTATTCATATACGACATTACTTTGTTGAAAAGTGGGAAGGACGTCTTTATATATTGTAGGTAAAATTCGTTTGATGAAAAAGACGACTCTTAGTTAGACCGCTCCAAAGCAATTAGTAATTGATGATTTTATTTTTCTATCAAATTTCACCGAACTTTCGCCAATACAAGGTAATTTTAAATAGACATTTGGGCTTTTGAGTATCATGCGAAAAGAAAAAAGATTTTTTCAAATGAAAGGCGAAAAAAAATTGTTTTTAAAAATCGAGAGAAACGCAGAAAAAAGGTCTTCACAGTACTTAAGAACTAAGCTCCGCAACCGGTACTTTTTATTTTCAAAAACTTTTCGTTTCATGAAATACCCAAAATTTTATTTGAAAATAGTTGCTGAAAAAAAAGAAAAAAACGCAATTTTCTGCACCTGTATGTTGCTTTAAACCTTTCGGAATTTCAGGCCCAGAGAAACCTAGAAGAGAAGTTTTTTGGGTACAACCAGCGATAACCACACAAGGCCGCCACTTTAGAAAAAGCGAGAGTTGTGTAAGTATCGCGGGTTCTACCAAACAAATCTCTTTCCTATGCTACCCTAGAGCCTGCGTAAAACAAATAAAGTAAAACAAATCCTAACTTTATTGCAAATATAGTTACACACTGTAGTTTCAAGATATCCAAAAAGAAGAAAGTCATCACAATAATACCTTCCGTTTTCAAGTAACAAAGGATGCGAGCATGTTGGTTCAAATCCATGCCGTGAGGACACATTTCGAGATATGGCTAAAAAAGGTTATCAAATCAAACTTATATCTCTGAAGATCAGGGATGTCCAACCAGTCAAGTCTTTTGACGCGGCTTGAAAAAAAATTGATGCCAATTAGCTTCAACAATTGCAGAGCTTCTCAAGTTTTCTATTGGCGCATAGAAAACTCGGAATACAATTGTTTTCAGCCCAGTAGTGGTTTTTCGCTTTAATTGGGAAAAAAGACGTAGAATCAAAGTGAAAAACTGTTTTGATCTTCAACAAATTTGTAGTTAGAATTGCTGTTATCAAGAAGATTAATAACAAAAATCACATTAAAATTAAAGGGAAGATCTAAAAAGGATCATCATATTAATTACTGCACTGATTGTGGCTCGCGATAAACTTATTAATAAAAACTTGACCAGTCATGCGCAAAAATTCGGCATCCGTGCTGTAGATTGTAAAAAGAGTTTAGTTTGATAGGCTTCAAAAAAAGCCCCAAGTTTCTTTTTGAAAAGTAATTTTTCGATAATGTAAGCTAAGGGTGACTTTTTAAATTGTTTTTGGCGTAAAAAGGGTATTTACGATATACATAAATAGTCTTAACATCTGTTGTTGCTGGACTGGTAAAGTCAAATTTAATTTAGTTGCAAACTTGTAAATTAAATCTTTAACTAGGGCTGTTAAAGAGAAAAATTTTAAACAAAGTTACAAGATAGCTTGGTCTTTTTAGCAACGTTCTATTTAAAAAGTGTTTGAAACATTAAGAATTGTTTTTAAAGTATATTAGATTTCATCTTAACTTTTCTGAATCATTAAATATTAATTAAACTACCGTAATCTACTGGATTATAAACCATCCTAATGGTTTATAGGTAGTCCTCAAGTAGTCGCTAATCCTCAAGTAAACATAGCATTCAAAGTAAACCCTGGCTAGTCTCCGTTGTTTAGATCAAAATGTTGTTTCCGTACTATACGCTTGGATTAAAAGTTTAGCTTGATAAGAAATTGTAAGCCTTCTAACCACACAATGGTACTTGATGCAAGTTTTTATAAATCGCGTCTTGAATCCGAATATGTAAAATAACAGAATATTTTCGCGGACAGTAAAGAAATAAAACAAGGACCACAATTGAGAATGACGTAGTGACTGGTCCGGTAAAATATTTTTTATTAACTTTTGTAACCAAGACATCAGGATAAAGTTAAACAATTACACTAACTTTCTCATTTTTTAATTTCAAACTAACAGACTCAATTGGTTATAAAAAAATTAAATTTCGAAACTTAATTTAGGTCCGGGTTAGCTTTGGCGGAAGACTTAAGAAACTTAAGCTTTGGTTTAATTCTTTTTTTACAATGATGGTTGCGTTTCTGTTTCAAACTGTTGTTTAATTGGTTGCTAGCCGTTTTAAAAAATATCTAAATTTTTTACAAGTTTTCGACAAGTTGACAAAATAGTTTTTTTTTGTAACACTCCAATGACGCTTAATATTAGTTAGCCTATACCAGTACTCCACAACCGGTGGGCTACAGGATGAACACAGATGTGCTGCCAAAAAAAATGGCAATGTAAATACGCTATTTAAATAGAAAAAAATATATTTCTCAAATATAAAACATTCAAAGAGAAGCTGATAAATTTGGACTCGGTGATATCCCGAACGCTTAGTTTGAATCATTATTTATTTGTATCTATATGCACTACAAAGTCTAAACCAGGAGTTCAGAAAGGGGCCCCTCGGTTTTCAAAAGGGGAACACGAGCAGAAGCCTTTTTTTAGTCTTCAATAGTTTTTTGGGAAGAAAATTAAGAAACTAGAGACAGTTACAAAGTGATAACCCTTTTTTTATTCTTCATAGTCTTTTGGGATAATTTTCTAAGCAGGAAACCGCAGGTTTTGAGAGTTTCTGAAAAGGAGATGTATACCATGAGAGTTTGAGAACCACTGGTCTAAACCTTAGAATGAGTTAAGGTTGGTAATAATAGTGTTAACTTGCTCTTTAAGGTGATTGCATTTAGCACATAAAAATTGATCCTATTGAGTTTTCAATGTCCAGTTTCCCAATAATCGCTCAACATTGACTTGGTTACTGCTTTTTTATTAAAGCAAAGCCAGCATTGTAGGTAAGCCACATGACTCTATTTGAGATTGTACTTTTCTAAAGCCACCACAAAGTCACTCAAGTAGATTGAGCATTAAACTCTCGTTCATTTGCTCGTAAGCCTTCATGCTAACTCATTGAGTTATCCTGTCTATTTGTTATTGAATTATATACATCTTATGCGAAATCAAAAAAAAATGCTTGGTACAAATTTTGTCCAGAGATTTTTAGAAAACGAGGTCCTTAGTAACATTGAGTTTTAATTAATTTATGTCTCTGATAAAATATTGTTTTAAAAATACTTCTATAATATTATTATCTCCCCTGCCCTAGCCCTCACAGTTTTTGGCTACAGGCCTGCAATAGAACAAGTCCTTCAAGTCCCATAAAGATATCATTCTACGAGTCGTAACCTTCAATAGAAAAAAGATAAACACGCCCCTACAGAAAACAATATCGCAATTTTTTAAAAGTAACTTCTTATAGATTTATTTAATTTTTTTTGTTAAAAATAGCACAAAACACACTTATTGCAACTTTGCAAATCCATTCAATGCTTAAAACACTTTCTGTATAAAACAATCATAAACACGAACACAATTACACGAATATGGTTCAAAAACTTCATCAGATAAAGTTTTTAGATCCAATAAAATTGGGCACCTGCATTTGATTCATCTGAAACAAAACGAAATAAATTTATAGGCTTATTTAAAAATTGCAACAACAAACTCGTAAAAATTTTTCACTTGCAACTAGAAAAATTTTTAGTATTACAAAAAATTACCTTTTGTAAAAAGTGTTTTTTTTAAATAAATACACGTCAAAAAAAATTAACATCAATAAAACCTTAATTTTAATTTTGACTTACGAATTAGTTTTATTTTATTGATTATAAATGTTGGCATTAAAATTTAAATATGCATTTGGATTTTCTCGCAGGATCAAATCGTGCTTGTTATTAGGCTATAATAAAACTTGTATTTTTATGCAATCAGAAAATACATCAGATAAGAAGACCTCATCATTTCGACCTACTTCCTTTCATCAAATAAAGTACGCTAGGTTTAGGCTTAGCGTGGTTGTCAAAATAACGTGCCATGTATTGTGATTGACACTGACTAAGCTGACTAAGTTGACTAACAGAAGCCTGGGTATAAAAAGAGTGGAAAAGTTATTAACTGGGATACATAGATAGTATGTACACAGTAAAGTTCTGGTATCTATAAGGTCCAAACTAAAAAAATAAAAAAATATATATATTAACATTTATTTTTAAAATGCCCCAAAAATGCAAGCTTATAATTGCTCACTTTATAGTCAAGCCTTGTAAATTCTTTCAGCTAATAGTTTAGCAAAAGACTTGCTTAATTGCCTTGTTCCTTCATCGAGATAAAAGAATCGATTTGGATGATCATTAGTAATACGACTAAGCTGGTCGCTATCGAAATCCGTCTTTGTTTCGACACCAACTGCAAATGACTGTTGAGTAAAAAAAAGTTTGATTGGTTAATTTACGAGAAGATTTACGCACTTCCTAAAAATAACATAGCTGATTACGCTTAGTAAAATTTTTATCATCCCGAAGCAAAACGAAAAGTTTGATGCTTAGTTCTACTTAATCATTTTCGTTATGCCATTGGGAAAGACACTTGAAGAGAAATCCTTAAATGTTACGCTGTTTGTGTTTATTTATTTTAATGACTCCGCTTTATTGAAAAACAGCAAACAGGACACAATACAGCCATACGAAGAAGAAGCTGCAAAACGTTTTCAAAATATAAAATTCTGATTTTTTTCTAAAGGAATAATATTTCAAACATGGCTAATTTGTCGTCATCGTTTGAAGGGCATTCACTCCAGGCCAGACACAAACAGAACTGGGGCCGAGGGTTTATCCTTTTACTACCCCAGACTGCTGCACTGCCTGGATCAGATGCTGGCAGTGATGTTATTAAGCCAGCATCGAGTTTCGTCATCCAAAACCGTCAGACCGCGTGCTCCATGTGGTGCCCGATATATGGGGCACATTGTTAGTACATGGTCTGCGGTTTGCTCTGAGGCGCCACACTCGCAATTCGGTGAAGGAGCGAGACCCCATTTGTGCATGGACGAATGGAATCGCCCAACACCAGTCCGCAGGCGGTTGAGCTTAACCCAAGCTGCTCGGGGTAAGCCCATCCCAACAGGCCTGACACTGGTCCCGGGCACAAAAGCACGGAGCCTGGAAGCACTTTCACAGTACTCCGCGTTCCATTTATGATTTGTCCATTGAGAGGCGCGGATGCCAAGTCTGGCAAGATTGTCCAAGAGATTCCGCGCACCTGGCACAAACGGGCGTCTGGATCTTAGTCTCACTTGGCCAGTATCTGAGGACCCACTTAAAAGACCATGCAAAATATGATCGGGGCCCAGAGATCCACGGTAAGCCAAGGAGAGTGTCGCTCCCAGTCGGCGAAGCTCAGCTGGCTGGATGCCTGAAAGTACAGGTAGGTGGTCCGTTGGAGTGGGACGCAGGCATCCAGTAACTATGCGCAAGGCGTCATTCAAGACACTGTCAATGAGGCGAGTGTGAGCACTGCGACACCAGACTGGCGCACAGTACTCAGCTGTTGAGTAGACTAGAGACAAGGTGGCTATGCGTAGTGTTTTAGCACCAGCACCCCATCCCGAGCCCACGAGTCGCCTCAACAGTGTGACGCGCGATGATAGTTTTTTGCGCAATGCCACTAAATGGTGACGAAACGTGAGCGATCTGTCCAGTTTTACCCCAAGGTATGTAGGGGTTGGACAGAACGGTAAAAGTCTACTATTGTCGTAGACCTTTAGCTCACGTTTGGCCTCTCGGTTGTTTAAGTGAAAGGCTGTCGTCACCGTCTTAGTGTGACTGAGCTTCAACCTCCAAGTCTGGAGATACGCTGACAGTGTGGACATGTCTTGGCTTAATGTCCCCTCCAAGTCCTTCCAGTTTCCAGAAGAGTGCAACAATGCTAAATCATCAGCATAAGCAAACTTTCTGGAAATCATGGAAGGAAGATCGTACGTATAGATGTTAAATAGGAGGGGAGCCAAGACCGATCCCTGAGGAACGCCGTTTTTAAGACGGCGTAGCCTGCTTTGCTTGCTGTCACCGGTGGTAAGGGTGAAACTTCGATTTCGGACAAGCTCCATGATCATTTTGACCATGTGCTTATCCGGAAGTAGTCTCAGCAGCTTGCAGGTAAGGCCACGGTGCCAGACAGTGTCATAAGCAGCTGTCAGATCGACAAATACGGCACCGGCCTTCTTTTTAGCCTCGAAAGAATCCTCGATGTTCTGGGTTAGCAGAACAACTTGATCTACGGTTGACTTCCCGCGTCGGAACCCAGCCTGCTCTTTAGGGAGCAGTGGATCGATTAATGGTTCAACGCGGGCGTAGATAAGCTTCTCGAGGATCTTGTAGGGGACACAGAGCAGAGATATCGGTCGATAACTCTTTGGGTCCCCCACGGGCTTTGCTGGTTTTGGGATCGCGACCACAAGCGCTCTTCTCCAGATCTTGGGAATTTTGAGTCGGCGCAAACAGGAAGAAATGAAGTCACGTAACCAGGACTTCAAAGCAGCTCCAGCATGGAGTATAAGCTCGGGGCAGATGGAATCAGGACCCGGAGCTTTACCTGGTTTTAAATGTTGAAGGGCAGCAGCAAATTCTCTCTGTGAAAAATTGTCAGAGATATTTACTGCATCTGGTGTTGTCGCCCTCCAAAGGTCAGACACTTCTTGAAAGACAAGTCGAGATGACTTGCGATCAACAGCCTCGTATTTCCCATTTCTAACCAGCTGAGATGCAATAGCATCGGCTGAAACGGGACAGTGACGAGGAGAGTGTCGTGACCTACCAGTAAGGTTGTTCAAGATACTCCACGCTTTTCGACTAGAGTGTAAAAAATCAATGCTCCGAACTGCTTCGGACCATCGATCCCTCCGTTTTCTGTCAAGCTTGGCAAGCAGAGTTGTAGCAGCCAAACTTGAGTCGTCTCCCTGAGGAGACTGCAGAAAGGTTTTATAGAGGGATTCACACTCTGCATCCCAACACGGAATATAGTTATTTCGATACCCGCGTGGGATAGTCTTCTTGGCTGCTTTCTTAATGATGTTACAGAAGTCCTGGTAAGCCGCATCCACATCAAGTGAATCAGGCGGCAACAAAGTCTTTGCGAATTTATTCGTCAAAGCAATGTAGTGACTCCAATTGGCCTTGCGGAAGTTCCATCGCTTAACAGGCATGCTTGGCACTGCCATAGCAAACCTTGGTGGTGTAATAAGCGAGGGTCGATGTTGTGACCTGGGAAACTTCTCAAGGACACGTCTATCCGGTAGGCGACTGTTTGGACCTACGCTAGCGAAAGCTAGGTCTGGATTGGTGCCAGTGTTCCAGCGGCCGGAATAAAAACTGGCAGCGTCCTTGGCATTATATAGGAGGGCAAGACAATTAATACTTGCCCATCCAGCCAAGCACTCACCGTCCGGACTGTTGTCATCATAACCCCAGTCAGCATGACGACAGTTAAAATCGCCAGCGTACAGACAGGGGTGAGGAAACACTGGGAGATCCAGGGTTCGCAATCGCGTTGGCGGTGGTTTGTAGACGTTGACTATTTTATAGCCATCAACGTCCACACATAGCCACTCGATCTCCGATGTCGGTGGAGATTGGTCCAAAAGCGTGTATCTCAGTCGCTCGTGAACAAACGTGGCAAGGCCATGCTTCCTGCTTAAAGAAGACCCAGCTAGTTGGTAGTGTGGTAGCACCAACTTCTCTGCATCAGTGCAGTGGGTCTCCTGCAGTAGGATGACGAGTGCCTCAGACTGCATAGCGAGGTGATGAAGAACATTCATCTTGCTTGCAGTGAGGCCTTCGATGTTCAGCTGAAGAATAGTGGGTCTTCGGAACTTGTTGGCAATGTGCCCTGAAAAGGGCAGTTTTATCCTGACATTGCCCCGTCCTGAAAAGGACGTTTGCCGATTAACAGACCCACACTGAACATCGGAATGGGTGGATACCCTTCCATTTTGGTAGGTTCGGTTTCGGTCTGTCATTTTAAAATCAATGAGCAGACTTACTCACGGCCCAGGCTGCGTGAAAGCACCTACCATCTGGGCTAATTTGTGGATAACATATTTAAAATAAAAAAAGAGATAAATAGATCAATCTATTGAAACGTACGATTATATCTTTGTTACTTAAGGCTTCCGCTTGGTTGTCCAAAACATTTGGATCGTCCGCTTTTCCATCAGTAATCACCAAAAGCACCTTTTTCGCATCCTTTCGTGTCGCGTTGGCAAAAAGCTCTTCTATGGCAAACTTAATAGCTCTTCCCGTAAATGTTCCTTGATCAAAAAAACTTTGCTAAGTTTGATCATTTTAAAGACAAAGCTTACGATGAGAAAAAAGTTATTGTTAGGTTGCAATATTGTTTGAATTTTACATACCGTAAAACCTCTATTTAAGCGCCACCTCTATTTGAACGCCACCTTTAAAAGAACACCACTATAGGGGAAGGGTTGAAAAATAGAGCGCCACCCTTTAATTGAACGCCACCTCTAAATGAACGTAACTTTGATAAATTTTTCTATTTTGGCAATAATTATGGCTGAAATCGCCTTTCCAGGTGTAAGAAGAGAAGAATGGATTGTCGAATTGCACGTTTATTTTTAGACGCTGGGAAGTCCCTATAGTTTTTTAAATGGACTAATGGCGATGGCCTAAACGCCAACTACACTATCGGTGTTGACTCTATTCGAATAAGCGGTAAAATCAACACAGACTGCGCCTGACCTTCTTGAAGCACACGCACTCTCGTACGAACGATTCGACACGACACAGCACGATTACAAACGTATGAATGAATGCAATTGTATAAATGTGTTGGATGTTTTTTCTTTTCATTCATGAAATCTATCTATTCGTAATTCTGATCAGCGAGTCGAAAAATAGAGCGCCACTCTCTAATTGAACGTCACCTCCAATAGAACACCACTATAGGGGAAGGGTTGAAAAATAGAGCGCCATGGCGTTGAAATAGAGGTTTTACGGTATACATTGTTTACATATTAATGTCAAAACTTTTTCAACCCTATTCATTTGTTAGAATAACAATTGATCCATTCTTTATACCAAAAATAAGCTTTGTAAAAAAGATAAAAAATATTTTTTTACCTTCTCCGTCATAAGGAAATAGTCTAATGGCATGTTTTAGGAGTTCAGCGTTGACTGAGGCTTTTGTTCCAAAGTAAACAGCAGTTTCCTTGTCAGGGTGAATATTGTAACGAAATGCAGCGACATTTACTTGTTTAGGAGAAATGTGAAGATAGCTGTGTTAAAAAACAACTTATTGACTCATATCTTGTGAATTATAAAATAGGTAGAGAGGTATTTTTAAAATCCATTTGTAAATAATCGCAATTAAAGTCCATCATTTTTTCATTTAATTTGAAAAATATATTAAAAATAAAGATACTGAACGTTTTCGACTTTCAGAAGTCCTTATCAAAGCATCTAAAATTTTAAGCACAATTTAACAATTAACCATAAACAACAATTACATACAATTAAACTAAAATATAAACAAGTTTTCTCAAGTTTATGCTCATACAGATATTATTAATTTAATTTAAAAGCAATGACAATTATGCAAACAACGTCATAATTCAAAAAAAAGACAAAAAAGGAATAAGAATCACATGACTAAATTAAAACGTTAGCAAGTACGTACAATACTTTTTACTGTCGAAAATTATGCCAAGATTTTTAGATTAAATTAAGAAACCATCTAATTAAAGTATTATACAGCAAACAAAAAAATTTAGTGTCACAATTAGAATCTTTAAAAAGTAATTTTTGTGCAAGTAACCCGTATTCTAACATTGAAACTGTTGTTAAAGACGTTTACAACAAGAAGATTTCTGAACTCTTAAAAAATAAATTGGCTAAACTGCAAAGACTAAATCCCTTTTCTAATAAAAATGCTCCTCCTTCGGATAAAGTTGTTAATTTATCCGATTATAAACCTAGCCCACATGAACTAGCAATTCTCGAAAAAGGTTTATCTTTTGCCCATCAAAAAAAATTGATGAAATACAATTCTTCAGTGATATTGAGTCGTATTTCCGCCGTTTGAGACCAACTCTGTAAATACGCTTAACCAAAATCAACCACAATCAAAATTGAATAACAGTAACTGGACCCCTCCAAGTGGCCGTCACCAAACCCTGGATCTTTATATCGAATGCTTCAGAAAACAATCGCATGCCGAAATCATGAAATTAGATCAGAAATCACACGACAACATTAATTATAAAGAAAGAGCAGCTATACAAAGCATAAAAAGAAACAAAAATATCATAATTAAACCAGCTGACAAAGGCGGAGCTACCGTAATTTTAAACAGATCAGATTATATAAAGGAAGGAAAAAATCAACTCAACCACCAACAAAACTACCAACCACTTTCTCCAACTCTTATCCTACATTCCCCCAATCCACAACCTGGAAAATTTTACCTTCTACCCAAAATCCACAAACCTAACAATCCTGGCCGACCCATCATTTCTAACAATAACACTCTCACTGAACATTTATCACACTTCGTAGAGACCCTACTCAAAACTTATGCACAGGCTGCCAATAGTTTTATCCAAGATACTACCGACTTTTTAAACAAGCTAAAGAAAATCGAAACAGTACCGCAAAATACCATTCTGGCTACCCTGGACGTTTCCTCGCTTTACACTAACATAACCCACAACAACGGCCTAAAAGCTCTTAAGAACCGACTTCCTGACAACCAACTAACTGACGTCATCATGCAATCCACTGAATTTATTTTAAAACATAACTATTTCAACTTTGGAAACCAACAATTTTTACAAGTTAAAGGTACCGCAATGGGAACAAAAATGGCTCCTCAGTATGCTAATACGTATCTTCATGGCCAACCTGGAGGAAAACTTTTTACAAAATACCCATAATAAACCATTGATATACCTCAAATACACTGATGACATCTTTCTGTTATGGACACACGGAGAGGAAAAACTATTGCAATTTTACAAAGATTTCAATTCAGAGGACCCGGACATTCACGTTACCATGAACCACTCGACCGAAGAAGTTAATTTTCTGGACACTACTATTAGACTAAAAAATAACACACTCCAAACTTCATTATATAAAAAACCCACCCATTCCCAAACCTATTTACACCCCACCAGCTCCCATCCCCCACACATCTTCGCCTCCATAATTTTTAGCCAAGCTCTACGCTACAAGCGTATCTGCTCTGATAAAGAAGAATTAAATTTACAATTGACTACATTAAAAAATGCGTTTACCGCACTTGGATACAAACCCAAAACTGTCAAAAACCAAATCATTAAGGCCATGTCCATTCCCCGAGAAGCCCTTCTCAAATACCAAACCAAACTAGAATCTTATCGCACACCCCTAGTCCTTACTTACCACCCCTATCTTAGACCTATCAACAAAATCGTCAAAAATTTGCAACCTTTACTAAACAAAGACCCATATCTTAACCAAATCTTACCTGCACCACCACTTATATCATATAGTCAACCCCCTAACCTCAAACTTCTACTTACATCTGCCTCCTTACCAAATGAACGTTTCATCACGGGCACCTTTCCCTGCAATTCTCCTAAATGCCATCTCTGCCCCAACATAAACACTAATCCTACAATAACGGGTCCTAACGGAGCCCTATAAAAATCTCCGAAAATTTTAGCTGCAATTCATCAAATATCATATATGCAATTTCATGCAATCTTTGCCCTAAAGCAATCTATATTGGAGAAACAAGCAACTCAATCAGACAACGGATGAACGGACACAGGAGCGACATTAAACACAATAGAAACAAACCAGTAGCCGAACATTTCAATAAACCCGACCATAGTTTGGACAATCTCAAATTAGCAATAATCAAGAAAATTAAAGGCAAAACAAAGCAACAACGGGAAGTGGAAGAACAAAAAATTTTTTTCAAACTCGATTATGTTAACCAAGGTTTAAATAAAGATTATTCATTTATGTCTAACTACGTGTAATATTTATTTTTATTCTTGTAAACTTGAGGGTCATTTATGTTTTTCACTTCTTTCTCCATTTCGCATCGTTTTATACTTGCATGCCATTTTCTCGCATTTGTTTTTGCTTAAATAGCTGTAATTTACCGTACTGCCATATTTTCTCCAACTTAGTCTTTTTTTGCCGATATTTTCATATTTTATTACGTCACATATGTCTGTTTATTACGTTTAATGCCGTTGTGTAAAACTTGTTTTGATTGCATTTTCATTCCATTGCACCTGACGAAGTGGGCAGTAGCCCACGAAAGCTTGTGCTCAATAATAAAAATAGTCAACTTCAGTGCACAATGTTCTGTTTTTCTCATTAAATTAAAACTGTTATAGTAAGAAAGACAAATCATTTTCATACAATTGTTTATTTAATTTTGCTTGATGTTTTTTAATTAGTAAAGCTTCATGAATTTTACAATCCTAATCTGATAAACATTTCTTTATAACAACAAAATGGTTTATTAAATTATCCGTAACTTTTTTATTGCAAGAATTGCGTTCAATAATATGTTCTTTTATTTTACTTTTGACCAAGGAACCTAAATTTAAGTTTTTCTTTGCTGTTGTTACCACATGACGTGTTGACTTGACCCGAATCGCACGGGCACGAAAAGCTATAAACGACATTTAACAACAAAAGCGCAGGTATGTTTGATTCTAAATTGAAATAATTTCAAGGAACACTTAATTTAGGTTTCTTGGTCAAAAGTAAAATAAAAGAACATATTATTGAACGCAATTCTTGCAATAAAAAAGTTACGGATAATTTAATAAACCATTTTGTTGTTATAAAGAAATGTTTATCAAATTACGATTGTAAAATTCATGAAGCTTTACTAATTAAAAAACATCAAGCAAAATTAAATAAACAATTGTATGAAAACGATTTGTCTTTCTTACTACAACAATTTTAATTTAGTCATGTGATTCTTATTCCTTTTTGTGTTTCTTTTTAATTATGGTGTTGTTTGCATAATTGTCATTGCTTTTAAATTAAATTAGTAATATCAGTATGAGCATAAACTTGAGAAAATTTGTTTATATTTTAGTTTAATTGTATGTAATTGTTGTTTATGGTTAATTGTTAAATTGTGCTTAAAATTTTAGATGCTTTGATAAGGACTTATGAAAGTCGAAAATGTTCAGTATCTTTGTTATTAATATACTTTGCAAATTAAATAAAAAAATGATGGACTTTGATTGCAATTATTTACAAATGGACTTTAAAAGTGTTATTAAAGCAAGAAAAAAAATTTACTCAATGTTCAGATTAACTACGATTGTTAAAAAAGTACTAAATTAAAATTTTCATTAATGCACTTTACCTTTCCAGCCGTCTATAGATTAACGTTTAAAGTAAAGTTACATTTGAAGGGAAGTGAACACAATATCATTTTTTATTTGTCGGTAATATGTGATAAAAAAATGAAGTCGTAACTTATCACATAAAAACTTTTTGTTTTATTGTAAGAAAAAATTACTACTAAATGTCGAAGTAAATCTCCAGAAAAAGTCACATTGAAAACTAAAAACAAATCATACGTACGAGATGAATATTTTCAAAAATTTTATTATTTTATTCCAATTTTCACATCCGACAGAACAAGATGAATCAATTGCAATGACCAGGTTAATCGAGGACGCTGTATTGAAAACATCCTTTTAAAATAACCTAATGACGTTACTTTTAATCGCTTTTCAAAAACAACAAGAGATGCTGAGACTAGTTACTAAATAATCTGAAATTTCTAATACTAACTTTGTCTTTAAAGTGTCAAAAATTGAAAATTTGCTCTTTTGATATTAGGTTGTAGTAGATTAATATGAAATTAAAACCAATAACGTAATTATTTCTAAAACTGACAACCGATTACTACTTTTTACAAATATATTTACGTCCATATACAATATTCTTTATTGTTGTAAAAGAAGATATTCTAGTTTAGGTCAGCGTTTTTTTAAAACATTTTTTAAACGCTTTTTGATTGAAGTCCTTATAAAATAACACGTTCCGTTCTGTTCAAGGGCGGCGGAAAGCATTTTGTCTAAGGGAAGGGGAAAAAATTAAAAAAACGGCATCTTATTTTTTAAAAGGTACCTTTATTTGAAAAAGGTTTTACAGAGTTGCCACTTCGTATCGCGACCGTTTTCAGCGTAAAAATTTAGTGAAAACTAAAAAAAGAGTCAGCGCATCCAATCAACCTTCAGTGTCCAAAATCTTTATTTTTGTCCCAAATTTTAGGTGAAGACTAGAAAAAAACATCACTTTAAATCAAGTCCAAACCCCTATTTTCACCTTAAATATAAGGTCAAACAATAACTAAACTAATGGTGATCGGTAAATTTCACCCCAGTAAATTTCATATATATTGGAACAGTGAGGGGTTAGGGTTACGGTTAGGGGCCACCATAAGTTAATTCTACATATATTAGAACAGCGAGGGGACGTAGTCCTCGTCGCCGAAGAGAAATCCTACAGTTTCCGATTGAATTTCGGAATGTACGTGCTCGCGTTTTAAGTGATTTACTAAGAGCAAATAATCTATCAAAAATTAATCTATGATATTTACCGGGATGAAATTTTCCTACAACCAAAATAATAGCCTTCGCCTTCAATCGATCTAATACTTTTGTCAAGTTTCTATAGTTATCGGACCAAATCTGCCCCATGCTTTTGTATTTACACATCTGTACCCTCCCTTTTAGAAAAGGGCCGAGAATTTTTAAGGGGTTAAAAAAAAGAGAGATAATTGTTTCCCCGCCCCTCCACTTCCGGCGCTCCTGGTTCTACTACAAAAAAATGGAATAGCCTTTCATGATTAGTTTATTGCAAAATTACGCAACGATTTTGCCATTCAAGTATTTCAAATTAGATAATTCGTGTTGTTGCTGTATTTTATTTAAGTACATAAAACAAAACTAATGGTTAAATGAAAATTTTTAACTTATTTGCTTACTATTTTACAACTGTTGCCTTAAAATAGAGTAATCAGATCTTGTGCATTTTGGGTATTCTTACTAATTTCAATTTTTAATTGTCATATATCGCAGTGTGATTGTGTCGGTAGAAGCCTTATACTGATGGAGAATGCGATCGACACAATGCGGGTTCAACTCTTACTCCCTTCATCCCCTGTTGTGTTCTTGAAAAAGACAATTTATGTCACTTTTCTTTGTTTAGCGCTCTTAGCATGCAGCTTTTAATTACAGTTATATCATTATAATATATATCTTGGCATCTTTGAAAGTAATTATTTGATGCTTGTCCTAAACCAACCATCTCCTAAAGTATATTGTCCTTTAAGTCTGTAGAATAAATAAAGACAATGATAGACCGTCTTGAAAATTTAAATTTTTTTTTAAATGGGCAATTCATTATATCTTGTAAACCTTTACTGATAACCCAAGCAGTAGTATTCATATTTGCTTTTTACAATTAAAAATTTAGATTTAAGTTGAATGTGTATTAAATGTTATTTCAATTTTTTAGATCAACTTCGTAATTTTTTAATAAGTTTCATAAAGGCGTTAAAAACGTTTGGGGTGTAGCCAAATATCGGAAATAAAATTTAGAACAAAAAATAATTAGAATTAGAAAATAGTTTCCACTGCTTATTTATAAAAGTTTGATTTTTTTGCAATAGAATACTTACGAACACATTTCGGAGGAGGTTTTGTAAACTCAGGCATTCCAGTTTCGTTTATTTTGCACGTTGTTTCATTTTTTCCCACCAATGTAAAGCCTGAAAATACAACACGGTTTCATACAATTTGTTTGGCTTATTTGAAAAGCATCAGTTAAACTAGTTCTCCGACTTTGTTTTTATCAATAAATTATGATCAGCTTGATTAAGCTAAAAAGTACCATTAAAAATTGGAGAACTTGAGATCTTAGATTAATTTTTTTGCACGTAACTAACTACCAGTCAATACTGCACTTACTTGCGGAAGGTTATTTACAATGAGATTAAGTCTAAAGTAAGACCGGGGCCGAGAATAAATCGTTTATTTTTGCCGGCTGCTTCTCCGTCTAGTTTAAGTTTCGCCAATTTGGCCCCGGGCAAAAGTCGACTTAATTTGTTTTGGCGTCCAACATATGAGGCAGCTTCAGTTTCTTTGAACTTGATTTTATTTCGAATTAACCTTTTTACGTCATTATAGGCTGGCATATGTTTTACAAAAATTTATCATTTTAATCATACATTACATAAAATAGCTTGAATCTCACCTTTATTGCACTCATACGTGCAATTATGCCCTAGAAGAAATCCCTCGGCACTCTCTTCCTCACAGATAACTTTGCCGTTCTCAGGATCGTCAGGTTTCGAACATGTTGGTATTGGTGTAGTTATTGGTGGTTGGCTTACAATCACAGTTGTAGAAACAGAAAAATCTTAAAAAATTATCAAAATCTTGCTAAGTTTCTGTGTCACTTTTTTGAAGACATTAGACTTAGACAAAAGACATTAGATAAAAATGAAAATGATAAAAAGGAAAGAAAGTAAAAACTTTGTAGTTTACTTTAATTTTCTTCAATCACGAATTTTCTTATCTTTAAGTATATTTTCGTTTTACCGTAAATAGGTTAATAGTTATTTACCGTTACATTCGCCCTGATTTTCCGCTGTGCAATTATCTAGGAAACAACAGCATCTACATACTTCCTGAAAACCATCTTCTTCTATACGACAATCAATTGGATTCTAAAAACAATTTTAAGTTTTTTCAGTAAACCTAGTTCTATCAGTAAGTAAGCTATCTATATTTCTATTCTACCAGTCAGTAAGCTCTAAATCAACAAAAATCGTCCGTCCTTCAAAGGAATGCTCTTTCCTATCAGTTGATGCACCAGAACAGAGTTCTAAAGTCTGCAGCCACAAAAGATTTCAATGTAGTCGGGACGTTGTTGAGAAGATACGTGTTTAATCTTCTCAAATCGGAAAAATGACATTACGCTTTGGTGGTTAATATTTTTAGATTTTGCGCATAATTTTGAGAAAAAATTCCCTAAAGCTTACAATTTAAAAAGTTTATTGAGGCCAGCCTGCGATATTAATTTGGGCAAACAACTGGCGATTTTAGGAAATTCTTCAAAATGTAAATTGAAAGCAGAGATATTGGTATAATGGTAAACAACTTTACCACAATATAAACAAATTAAAAAAAAACAAATCCAGCTAACGGAAAACTGACATAATTAATTACAAATCAACTTTTAACTTCAAACGTTTTTTGTTCATAAGCGAATATATAAAAACCGATTTTGCTACGTTATTTCCATCGAGATTGTTCGATATATAACTTACAGTATTTAAATCTTACTCAACTTTTATTAGATAACTTACATTGGCTTGATTGTTCTCACAAGCATCCGCTTCCTTGCATTCCCGGGTAATTTGAAGCGGATTGTCGTCGTTCGGACGTTTCCTCACATGAGTCTGACATGCCATTTTCTGAAAAAAGTTTTGACTTCATAAAGCTGTCATTTGTTAATATTTTTTCCAATAAGCTATGATTTCAAGAAAGTAGATTCATCTGTTTATAATTTTGATGTGATACTTTTTAGGAAAATGCGTGACATTTGATTTTTTCAATTTTTGAAATAGTAATACCTTGCTCATCGAATTAAAAATAATGCTTTTTTTTTATTTTATCCAATTTTTCTCCTAAATTGCAAAACAAGGTTAATGACGTTAAACGTAAGGTAGACCTTCTTTTAGAGATGCCAAAGTAATGTTGTCCGGTCAAAGTTTTTTGCTTTTTCTCAATTTGACGGAACTCTAAACCTTAACTGAATGAATTTACTAACTTTAACAAAAAACTTTAAATTATGATTAAAAAGCGTTCAATGCATCTAAATTAATATTAATATATTAAAAATTGAAAAAAAAAAGAAAAATGGGGTAATTATATAGTTGTATCATATATGATAGAAAATGTGTTTTGAGAAGATTTTGCACAAAATTCCATATAAAATTTTTTCCAATCGCAATCAACCCTTCGGTTAACGAATAAAGAACTATTATTCTTATGAAATTAAATGGATTATGCAACAAATATATATGTAATTAACCAGAGTATGTTCTTAAAAAATGATAAGTTATGTTTTGGGATTTACAATCCACATGCAATAAAACGAATCATATGAATATCCGGTAAGCAATTAACTAGATTCGTCTGTGTAGTAATATTTTTAAATAAATAATTGTGATAAAGATTGTCTTATTTTTTATACAATCTAAACATTTTTGATAGCTTTAAAACGTAAAAGTTCTTGTTTTGACTATTTTAGATTTTTGCTTAATTATACTATAATGCGGCCCTCGAACAAAATCAAATTCTTAATTCGGGCCTCGCGCTACAGAAGTTTGCCCGCCTCTGGCCAAAACCATTCGATAACTACTTGGAGAAGAGTTCCAATGTTTGTAGTACTCTCTCATGAAGCACTGTTTCGATGACGATTGCAATCGACATAGTCTGTGTTCTACTCTTACCCTGGCCACGCTGTTGTATTTTCGCTTAACACTTTCCTCTACTGGGAAATATTGCAGTTAATCGACTATATTCAAACTAAATAAAAAAAAACAATAAAATATCAAGCTGATCGGGGTAATCTATTGATTCTTGCCCTGTCCTGGGACATAAATCTATCCTAAAAATGTTGTAAAAATCACCATAATAAGTGATTCTTAATAGTTAACACCATAGCCGTACCTGCCCCCTGACCTCAATGACAAGAAAATATCTGGGCAAAACCAGAATTTTTCGGGCAGCGATATGAAAAATTTGGGCAGAGTTAGGAATTTTAGGGCAGTGAAAATGATCAACTGCAAAATATAGTTACCAAGTTTAGCTTGAGACCTTTTTTTTTAGAGAACATCTTGATTTTCGGACGAAATTTTGTCTTCGTCCGAGAATCTCAGACAATTTTTTTGTCCTATCCGTAAAGTTCTAGAAAATCATGATTTCGGCAAATGTCACAAAATTTGGGCAAAACTTCATTGCCCCCAAATTGTTTTTGGCTGGTACGCCTATAGTTAACACAACTCATGTAAGATAATTTTACAGAATTTATATTTTATTGTTACCTTAGTTGGATCGCACGTTATCGGTTCACCTTTGGTCGCACAATCTTCAAAGCTAATTGCATTTATACAAGTGTGACATGTCAATCCTAAAGAAATAAAAAAAAGATTTTATATATTGCACTATTGTATTTAAATTATGTCCTGGTCTAATTTTTATAGCATTATAAAAATATAAAAAGAATCTGATTTTGAGTAAAAAAGCGAGTTTTAATTTATAAAGTGATTTTATGCATTTTTATAAACTATGTTTCTTTAAAAATTAAACGAAAATTTGCTTTCAAATAATGATTAAAAAATAATGATTAATCATGTGAAATAGTATTACAATTTAGTGTGAACTAGTGGGGAATATCTCGATCAATATTATAAATCATTGTTTCCCAACCTATGACCACACGGCCAAAATCGGAAATGGCGACTCGCCCATATGAGCTGCGGAGCTGCTATGATATTTATTTAAAATATAACACCTTAAATATCTGTGAAACAGTTTTAAATATTATCAACAACACTTGAAAATATTCATTGATAATAATTTTTTGTTGTTTCTAATTTTCTTTTATTAAATCTAAGTTTTGTTTGGTTTTCAAAAAAACTTTTTTTTAAATTTTAAATTGGCAACTTCTTGAGCTGTTTTAAATTCAGCTTAAAAATTTTACGCAAAGTGACCCAAAATGACCTCTTCAATTTACGCTTTCTTTATATGAAAATTTGATTGTGCGTTTGAGCTGCAATGATCGTATCTCATTCAATCGACTGTAATTATAGGCGTAACAATTAAAACGCTTCGCTTTCATTTGCATAAAGCTTTTTAGCTAAAATCCTTAGTTCGCAATAAAATTAACATGATTTGTGTTTTACAAATCACTAATTCAGAGACAGCGAAAGTGGGGAGACAGAAGGTAATTGCCTTTGAAATTTGCAAGATAGAAGCATTGTGCTAGATTTGTCTCTACAGTCATAAAATTTTGACAAAAGTCTAATCCAACGAAGTTTGAAATATCGATTTAGAGTTTATACAAAGGGTCACCTAACTTTTTTCGAGAAAAGCCACTTGATATAACAGTAATTTAGCGAGAGGGGCAAAGTTTTAAAAAATGGTACTTTTTTCTTTGAAAAGGCACTCTCAACAAGTATTTACTTCAGCAATTTAGTAAAAAACTTCTCTAGAAAATTAATAAAAACCAAAAAAACGTCTTTACCTGAGTTTAAACTGAAGATGTAAATCTTTATAGAGCAGAATAAAAGCCGATGAAATAGAAAAAATCTTTATTTGCAAAAGAGTCTTTATGAGCAAATCAAAAATATTTGCAAGTTGAGTAAACAAAACACAGCAGTCAAAAAGTGAAAACCTTTATTTATTAATTTTTTTTTCACCAAGTTTTTTAATAAAAATATTTTTGATTATACCTACGCTTAAAATTTGCATTTGCTGAAAATGTCTTTTTGACCAAAAAAGCCTTTTTCTAGAATTTTGCCCCGACCGCCAAAAATTTTTCCGGCGTCCTTGACGAAAGCTAGATTTTGTAGGCCCAAGACAATTTCTGGCTTAAAAGTGAGCCATGAGCTAAAAAACGCTTGGAAAACACTGTTATAAATGCATAAGCAATATTAATTCAAATTCAAAGCTTATTCATAATCTGAAGATTTTACACAAAAACACAAAAAGTTAATTAAGCTTGTAATTTTCAGCAATAAACTTATAGAAATTACTCACCGTCAGCGTATGCAAAAGCAGTGACCAGAAGAATAAAAGCACAAATAGTTTTCATCTTTTTCTTTTTTTTCTTTATATCAAAAATGTGAATACTTATGGCTCATAATCGACTCTTATTTATACAAAAACTGTGTTATTGATCCATCCGGAACCGTCTGTTGGCGTTCCTGTTGCCAAAATAGTTTTTCCGGTTTTAGAAAAAGCTGTATACAGTTCAACTTCCATAAAAACATCACGTTACCGTAAAAGAAACTATAAAGCCGGATAAAATCTAGATTTTGGCAAAAAAAAACTGTGGTAAACGCATTATTTTTCCAGATTTTAAAGCCAAAATCAAAAATAAAGCCTTTCATTTTATTTTTGATGGTTAGAAATTCTTAATAAAAAGAGTTCACGATATTTTTTCGAATTTACTCTTATACAGGGTGTTTCAAAAAATTTGACATCATTTGACATGTAAATACTACAGAAACTGCACAGTTAAATCAAATGAAATTAAACAGGCTTATTCAGTACTGTACTGTAGCTTCGGTTATTGTGACCAACGCATATTATGACCAAAATTGTCTAGTCCCAAGGTGGTCATAATAAGCGGAGTCTACTGTACAACCATCCAACCATATTAAGAAAATCATCTGGGCCATTTGTGAGACGCTAATCCAATTACAAGAAAAAAATCATTTTATTGTTTCTTTCGCAACAAACAAGTTTGGCACGGTATTGCTTTGAAATTTTGCGTTTATACCTTCCCACTCAAACATTAAAACGAAATTAATTCGACAGTGAAAAAATGAGGTAGCCCGAATTACGTTAAGATTTTTTAAAGTTGGCTTTTACCAGTTGGAAAAGAAGCCCTACAGAAAAACTATAGTAGATCTATAACAGCACAAAAAATTTTGTAGCCTGATTATATTACAACAGTAAATAGAAAGAGGGGACACGAATCTTTTAATTATTAGGCCTTGTCTACACTAAGCGTAGTTACTCACCGTTAAAATATTTATTTATTATATTTCTACGCCAGCGTTGGCAACGAATCTTTTAGGGCAACGAAGTTCGAACCGGATCTTTGGGATCTGATTTTCTGAAGCCTTAATTTCTGATTGCGATTTTTTTTAAACTCCGAAATGTGGTTGTCCAAAACATGCAATTAACATATAGTCAATATCTTTTTTTAAAAACTGTTGGCAGAATTACAAGATTTTGTCGGTTTAATTATAATCTTTTACTTTATAAAGCCTTTAACCGAACGTTTTATATTCAAAATTTATTCCAAATTATTAATTTGAAGCAGTCTGTTCGCGCTTCTGTTGCCAAAACAATTTTTTTGCTTTCGGACAAGCCGTCTCCGATTTAATTTCCGAAAAAAACAGCACGTTTCACAAAAGAAAACAATAAAACCCGCTAATATTTATATTTTTTTATAAAAAGGATATAAGCTGTCTGCAACGTTTTTAAAGCTGTTTGAAAGGTGAAACAAAAACAATCTTCTATTTAGGCTTGTGCCATACTAATCATCACGTTTAGAATCTTATAGCTGTTAGTCAATCTTTTTTTATTTTTTACAAACTTTTCATCAAATTATTCGGCATGATATTTAGTGTTTTACTAGATTCTTTAACGAAAAACTACACTTCGAACCTCAATTGATGACTTTTTTGTTTTTTTGTTTTTACTTTTAAAAATCAATGTCCGTTCTCTCGAGCTACAGCTTGCTGCATTATAGAACAGCATAATCTATCTTGCTGCTGAATATCTAGTTCTTTGGTATTATTTTTTTCGCTCGTTGTGTAGGACTTATTTTCTAATTGAAAAAACTAACCTTAAAAAATATTTACATAATAGGATTGCTTCATTTTGTGTGAATGCTTGAGAATTAGAGTGTGAGCACAAATTTTTAAAGCATTACAAAACATCTTTGTTGCCAAAAGAACTCTATTTATTTATTTATTTATTTCTTCTCCATATTTATCCTCCTGCCTCGTAGGCAAACAACGAAGGTGAAACAACAACAACAAAGGTGCTATACATAGAGCATCCGTCAAGCAATTACTCCAACCTGCTTCCGTAAATTCCAACATATTGCTGTCCAAGGACACAACATGAATATACATGCTTTTCCAAAGACACAACAAAATGGCGCGAGTAGGTTTTGAACTGAGACTATATCCCAAAAATTATTTCTTTAGTTGTCAACTATACTTACCCCCACCCAGGGGTCAACTATACTTACCCCCACCCAAGGGGGCTAGGGGGCAATGGCTATGCCTTTCCAGATTGCTTTTGCAAACTATTGCCATTAGCTTAAGTACATTTTTTTTATTTTAAAAGTATATTATTAGAAGTAACTTTTATTCATTCATTCACTTATTTATCATTTTTATTTATCCTCTGACTTGCAAGACAACGTTGAAAGTGATACACTTAGGGCAACTGTTAGGCGAGTACCCAGACCTGCTATCGAAAATTCTAAGATTTAACTCTTTGATTAAAATTTTTATTTAATATTTTTAGTTTGTGTATGGATATGATTGTAGATCTACAGTAATTTAGAGCTGCTAGTTTTTTTCCTGAGGAGACAATGGCAAAAGGAGGTATTAAACTACATCTTGTTGATTATGTTTGCCATCAATATGACCTTCCTACTTTCTTGTTCTTGTAAGTTTTCATACAAAATATTTAGGCTAATATTTATGGGAAACAACATATACTGTATACATCACTGTACTATCAAACATAATGCTACATAACTTTTTGCTTTGTGTTCAATTAACTCCAGTACGATTTGACAAATTATTTACCTTCTATGGTGTAATAAATAAACCACCATATAATTTTGTTTATTGCAAATCTCTGATTAGACGTTAGTATGTTTGCATTAATTTGATTTACTTATTTGGGTGGAGCTTATTTTTGTTTAATTTCTTTGTGAGGTTTCCTACAATCTATTTTTGGCACATCCACATTAGTTTTGTGATATGTTTTAAACTCTACTTTTGGCTTTAATTTATTAAATTATGCAATTTGGCTTTTTCATCAACCTCCCGACTAACAAATTAGTTTTTCCTTACCAATTTTTAATTCATGGTATATAAATCCAACATTTGATTCATCCAAGTTCTTTGTTGGGATTGGCACTTAATCTACTTTTTCTAGACCGTGTTTGGTGAAAAGCTCCAAAGTGTTCTCATCAAAGTTTGATTGGTGATGAGTGGTAAAACAATAATTTTTATTGATTTACTGATCAATAAGATGTACTGCAGCAATATTCTTAAAAAATGCACAAAAAAATAAAAGTAACAGAAGTATGTGAGTTAAAAGTAACATTACCCAAAATATTAACATAAAAGCATGAGAAAGATATATTGCACTGCATCAATTTTTAGAAAAACTATATATTGCATTTTTTTGTGTAAGTCACAAACAATGTTGCTTTAGCCAAGTGTACTAGCTAGTTATGGGTATGTATACATATGTTTAAACTCTACTGCCCTGCTCTGCCCACAATGTCATTATAATCTGTGCATAATTCAAAACATAAATAAAGTTGGAATAAAAATTTATACAATCTAAACTTTTTTCCTAATATTTATATATAGATAAGTAAACTCACCAAAATCTTTTTTCTAACTGGTTCATTAAAAACATTTTTGCCATAACTGCTGCATACTTGTAACTTTAAACTGCTGCAACAGATTCAAACTGCACCATTTTGAAATACTTGCTTGTCTTACTATTAATGGTTTCTTTTTTTTAATCTGTCAACTCATTAATGTTAAATGCAATATCTAAACAAATGAAGCAAGAATGAAAAAAATAACAATAATTAAAAAGCAAAGAATATCATGATTAACAACAGTTTTGCAAAAATTGGAATATGGATAAACAAAAAAATGAAACTGGTGATCTACTTTTCTTAGGCCACAAAAATTTTTTAAATAAATGATTACTGAAAAGGTATTGTATATAAAGTCAATGACCATCTAGGTCAGCACTAACAATTTTCAAAGAGCAATTTTTATTTCACAAAAGAAAAGTATTAAAACAAAGACTGATTTGTTGCTAAAAAAATCAACAATTATACAAATAATTAGCTTCTTTTGTGATTTATTATCTTATCAAATAATCTCATTATCATAAACTTATGAATGTTGTCCTGATAATGCTTGTGTGTTATGTTTTTATGCTTCTAAAATAAGCGTATTAATTGTCAAGTGTTATTTTTTATGTTTTTTTAATTGTTACGTGCCCACTATTTTTAATAATAAATAAATTATTCAAGTTTTAATTCTCTAAAAACATATGCCAATTGATTGTGTCTACAAATTTTTCTATCTAATGTAAGAATAGAGTTTTTTATGATGTAGTTCTGGAGGAAGCAGAGCTATTTCTTTGTATTAAAAAGTGATGCATAGAATGGAAATGAGCTTGCAACTTTTCATGATTAGAATATTTATGGCTGAGTGAATCCAATTTGAGCATCCAGTAGTGGCAAATTTAAAAGTAGATCATGAAAATAACTTGCAGGGAAAGCAATAAACAGCATCTTTTGAAATTGAATATACTAACCAACTGCAAGAAACTTTTTCTCCATTATTTAAGTACAGTACTTTAGATTATTATTAGATTTTCTTTGAGTTTGTGGGTTAACTGGATAATTAAAATATTTAGACATTCTAACAGGACCTTTTTCAATTAAATAATCTTTGTCAGTTGTTGAAAGATTTTGCCATGGCCTGGATCATCACTGAGAAGATGTTGTTCAACAACATCAACAAGAAACAATGAGTCATTTGCAAAACCTTCACTGCCACCGGGAATACTTTGTTAACTAATGAACTAGAACTAACTACTCTTAGGCTTTCACTGTCTGAAGAATTATGATTTATAGACTTTGTACTAGTTCCATTTTTAGAAATTTATATGTTGAAAAAGTTATACTTCATAAAGAGAAAAAAGACGAAGCCTCCAAAAAATAGATGTTCTAAACTTTGAATCTCTTTTATCAAACACAATTAACAATTCACCATTTTTTAAAAAGTAGTTTGCTCTGTTTATTAAATTCTACTGGGCATACTGTTTTCTTAACTATTGTATTGGTTTGCAAAAGTTTTTGCATGATGCATACCAACAGTTGGCACATATTACAAATTTTTTAAAATGACAAAAATTGCCCAAATCATAAACAATCATGCAAAATTTTGTTTTAAATACTTTAAAACTAAAGCAACAATAGTGTAGCGACAATTTTGATATATCTGTAGTGATAATCAAGTTAATGCATTTACATTTATTACTTGTAATAACCGTGTTTTTAAAGAAGTCTCAGTCTTGTTATTCAACTTTTAGAAGCTTTATATAAAAGTTAACTCAATGACAATAATTAATTTATTTTAATTTAAGGATAGTGGTAATAATTAGATGTTTTGACCAAAGCTTATATATGATTGGCATGCAGCTAACTAATAACTAAGAAATTCATTCAAATGCAAGCCCCAACTGAAAGGAAAAACAATAGTTATGGATCCCATACTAACAAATAAACTCTCATCTAATGACTTCAATCTTACAGTTTAAATAGACATACAAGCTGAAGAACTAATAGGCGTAAAAATATAAATAGATATGCAATTTAGTACATGCCAACTGCTAGTTTTAGACCATGATTATATTTGTTGGTTGGATATTAATTATTAATATAATTATTTTACGGTTCTACTTGGTGAGTTGGCAGTTTGACTTTTGGTCTTTTTAATGTTTCGTTGATGACAACATTGACACAAATAAATTTACGCAGCATTTTGACTGTATCCTGCTGTTCAATATTTTGTTATTGTTGAAATGAACTGATTGATTAATTATTGACATAGCATTTATGGTGTTAAGTTAAAATACCTTAAGGAAAAAGGTATCATTCTGCAACAAATTAGGGAGGCCAATTTTTCTTCGCGAGATGTTTTAGGGGGGCCCGATGCGACCTCTCCGTTTGCTCTCTATTAAAGCCATCACTGGTCATATGCAATCGCGACGTCATACTTCTCTTTGTAGAACTCAATTTTTAGAACTGATGTCTTAATGAAGCAGGTGGTGATGGTGTTGAGCCAGCACTGACTTTTCGCATCCATCGGGATTTGTGCTCTATGTAGTGCTCGATGTGCGGACACGCTATTAAGATGTAGTCTGTAGTTTGTTCAGTGGCGCCGCATTTGCCATCCGGTGAAGGAGCCAGACCCCATTTGTGTATAGACGAATGGAACCGCCCAACACCAGTTCGCAAGCGATTGAGCTCAGCCGAGCTGTCAGGAACAATCCCATTCAAAGGCTTGGTACCGGTCATGGGAATGAAAACACGGAGACTGATTATACTCTCACAGTAATCAGTGTTCTATTTACGATTAATCCACTGAGAAACGTAAATGCCTAGTTTGGCAAGGTCGTTTAGTAGTTTCCGAAAAACTGGCACAAAGATCTCACTAGTTGAGCACTTGAAGACCCACTTATAGACCCAGCATTGTATGGTCAGAGTTCAGATTTTCACGGTTAGCCAAAGAGATTCGGCGAAATTCTTTGTTAGTCGCTTTCTCGCAGCCTATGCCGTGAGTAAGTCTGTTCTTGTTTTGCACGAAAAACTGAAACCGAAACTGTCAAAACGAAAGGGTATCGACCCAGCCAATGTTCAGCGAGAAACTGCTAATCGACAAAGGTCCTTTTCAGGGCGGGGCAATGTATGTAAACAAACTGCTCTTTTCAGGGCACATTGTCAAAAACTTCCAAAAGTCCACTATTTTCCAGCTAAAATCGAATTTGAACGTTTTTCATCGTCTCGTCGCTTTACAGTAGGCACTCCTTATCCTGCTACAAATATCCACGGCACTAATGCAAAAAAAACTACTGCTTTCAAGCTTTGAGCTAGCTGCTTCTTACTTAAGTAGGAAGCATGGCCTTGGAACGTTTGTCCCAGGGGCGCCGGAAGCGAGGACAGGACGGGGGGTCTGATTGTGCTCTTTGAAATTCGTATTACAGAAATACTTTTTCCAATAAAAGTCAAGATAGAATTTTAACGTATGCAATATAGAGTCATTATTATCTCAAGTGATCTAACCTTGTGGAAAACTCCTAATTTTACGTGAATCAGTAAACTGAATTGCATCTAGCCGAAAATTGACTATTAATCAAAAAATGCTGCTTTACAAATACATTAACTGATGGCAAATATCAATAGCAAGATACAACAATTATATCAAGCGGTCTAAAAGAAGAATAAAACATCAAAAAATTTCTAAATATTTAGAAAGAGCAAAAGTTTTTAGTAGTAGTTATAAAAATTTCGATTTAGAAGCAAAAAATTGTGGCACTAATCTAGTTTTAACATCCAACACAAGTGTTTGACTTGGGCTACTCAATAATCACATACAGCCGACATTAAAGTTTGAAAATAAAATCATCAAAATTAAACTCGTGACATTTTTTTTCGTTTCGCAAAAGATGCATATAATTTTAAAAAATCGGCGGAATAACTCAATGCGTTGGTAAAAAGACTTGCGACCAAAAGAACAAAAGTTCGATGCTCAGTCCACCTGAATGATTTTTGTAGTGCCCCTAGCGGTCCAGCATAACAATCTACATTTAGCTTTTTAGGGTTGTAGTGCCCATTTAAAACTGAATAAAATCAATTATTTGTACTGAATATAATCAAAAATTTTTCTTCCCAAAGCTTTTCATCTGACACTCTTCAGGGGAAATCGTCAGAATGAAGCAGAATTGAAACCGAACTAATTTATAAAGGAAGAAAGTAGAGTTCTCATTGGCTGAAAAAGTCAACCAATGAGAGAAAAGATTAAGAAATTTTCAAAGAGTATACGAATTCTTTTTGCTTACACAGAAAGGGATTGAGAGATTTAATGAAAGTCGCTTCAAGAGCAGAAAGGTGAAAGGAAGAGCGACCTCGAGCGAGAATAGAAAATTTTTCGTTGCTGTAATGGAGGGCACATTGGGCGTTGTCAAGAAGATTTTCAACACCTTTTCTCCGTCGAACCACGTGTTATTTTCAACACCCGACAGCTCCTTCCAGCGATTAAGAAAGACGTGTTACCTTCCCATCATCACAGCAATGTTATTTACCAGTTTTTGTGCCACTGCGATAGTCGGTACGTTGGTCGCACGTCTCAACGGCTAGAAGAGCGAATTAAACAACACGTTCCTAAATCCATCACCAATCCTCGTACCTCGGCCAACCGCCAAAGTCTTTCCCGCTCTTGCAAAAACAACATACGCCCACAACAATTTCACGAATCCGCTATTGGTCAACATCTTCTTGACAACGCCCAATGTGCCCTCCATTACAGCAACGAAAAATTTTCTATTCTCGCTCGAGGTCGCTCTTCCTTTCACCTTTCTGCTCTTGAAGCGACTTTCATTAAATCTCTCAATCCCTTTCTGTGTAAGCAAAAAGAATTCGTATACTCTTTGAAAATTTCTTAATCTTTTCTCTCATTGGTTGACTTTTTCAGCCAATGAGAACTCTACTTTCTTCCTTTATAAATTAGTTCGGTTTCAATTCTGCTTCATTCTGACGATTTCCCCTGAAGAGTGTCAGATGAAAAGCTTTGGGAAGAAAAATCTTTTACTTCAAGCAATCTTCAAATTCTGTACCACCAAATGTTTATTTGAATATAATCACTTAAAAATTACTTTAAAAGCCAATTTAACGCTATTTTCACCAACAAGTGAGTTTTTCTTGCTTTTAGAATGTCAAAATTAGCTCATTATAACATTTAAAGTTAAAAGTGCATATACGTACATATACAAACAATTAATGATTTAAACGAAGCGTTTGGACTAAAATTTTGTCTAAATTTGTAAGCCTCTTTTGAAAGTTCTATTTTGAGCATTAGTAGAGTGGGCCACTTTTTGTGCTGACCTCCCAAATTTATCCCCGAAAAATCATGTAAAAGTTTGTTGGAAATTTTACAAAATGAAAAGCTAGAAACAGGCTTAACTTGTTTCTTTTTCGAAAAAGTTTAGTTTGTGAAATAAATACTTTGTTTTAGTTCTGACTTAATTGGATTTCAAACATAAAAACAACCTTTGACCAAATTATGATTTAAAAAAAACTTGTGCGTTTCCGAGTAGACATTTAGCCTTTGAGTTAAAAATGTTGCAAACTTGTCCATCAGCCTTGAAAAAAAAATTATTTGTTTCTTTTGTCTTTCTGCGGCTGCTTTGACTAGACCATCTAGGCCGGCAACCAGTACAGCAGCGTCAAAAGTAAAAAGAAATTTGAAGGAAGTGCGCGTAGGAATGTAAAAATCATTCAAGTCGACTGTTATTAAAACTCAATTTCTATAATTTATTAAAAAATAGTCAGAATTTAGAAAATACATAGATAAAAAATGTTTTAGTTATGAGATTTGTTCGTAGTAGGAAAATAATTCAATTGAACCGGTTCCATCTTTGGCTTCCTTAAATTTTATCGAAAGTTCAATGTTCGAATACGGCTTCAAAATCTTTAAAACCTTGCTTAAAAGCGGTCTCTAACTTGGAACTTGGACTCGGGCTTGAACATGGGACCCGGACTCCCTTCAAAGTCTTGACGAGTCTGCGTCCATGCAATCAAAGCTTAATTTGTCAATCATTGCATGCCTATTAGGGATGAAACCTTAAAGGTCAAGTAAAACCATCTTCATCAGACTAATTAATTTACCTAACATGAAACAGGACTATTAAGAATTCCGTAACGCCATCATTGAAACATTTAAAAAGTTAATCTCTTGCCATCCGTACACACTATCATGTCTGTGCTGACATGATGATGGGTGAATGTTAAAAGTTTTATCAATTCTTTCCGGGATTTCGTAAACTCAAAATGACACTCGTTACTTGGATAATTTGCAAAAAAAATGCGGGTGGCAGACTAAACAATGTAAAACTAGCAACTCACTTAAACGTGTACTTTTTTGCTTGTTCTTTAATATTTATCTTTTGTTTTACTTGATTTTTCAACCATATTACGCTGTAGACACAGTTCGTAATTTTTCATCTCAATTCAAATGCTGGAGTTCATTGTTTTATTTATGAAACAGCTTGTACGTCTATTGACGCACTTGGTAATTCTAGGGTTAAAGATGTCGGAAAAGGAGAAACGTGACTTTTTTCTTTGTGAGTGGAATCGCATTTGTGAGAAAGAAGAGAAAGAAAAAGATCGGCAAGCAATGCTACAAGCTAAGCGGGAAAAATTAGAATTCGAACAATAAAATGGAATTCGAGGAGAGAAGATTAGGAGAAGTTGAGATATGAATCAGAGACTGAACGTTTTGGTGGAGAAAGAGGTGAAGCGAATCAGGCAGGAGGTGCATGTGTTGTTTTCGGAGGAGTAAGGTCCCCTAACCTCCATTATTTTATTGACGAAAAGATAAGTTAGATAGTTGTTTGTTAGGATTTGAAAAGAATGCTACGGTTGCAAACTGACCTCAAACTAATTGGAAAACTCAGTTGAGTGATTTATTGGGTGGTAAAGCTTTAGAAGTCTTTTCCAAGCTCTCGCAAGAGGACGCTTTAAACTACGGACGTCTGAAGCCGGCGTTGCTACAAGCTATAGAATTATACGGAACAAGAGTATTGCCAACGTTTTAGAGAGGCTAAACCAGACGGCTCTGAAAAGCCTGATCAGTTTACTGTATGCCTCAGGAACTATTTTACTCAGTGGATGAAGTTGTCTGAGGTTGTCTGATGTGTAAAGTAATTTTGAAGGTGTAGTTGACTTGATGGTAAAAGAGCAATTCAACAAATCTTGCTCTAGAAAGCTGTCTGTTCATCTGATGGAGCGGAAACCTCAAAGTCTCAGCGAGTTGGCGGCAATCGCGGAACAGTATCTGACCGCCAACAAGAAGCTATCAAGTCTGGACTTTAATTCTAAGAAGAGTGATTGTGCTATAAGAATAGAAATGAAGAATACGGATGCTTGTTTTGCGAAGACAGGAGGTCTAAAGTTCTTTAACTGCGGGAAAATAGGACACCAGTGAGTTGAGTATAATCAAAGAATAATCATCTTAGCCGTGTTATTTAAGATGCTTCTTTTGTACCACCTCTCAGTTCAGTTATTCTTTATGTAGTGTTATGGTTAACGTGTATTTAATTGTGTTATATTTTAACGTTTGACCTTTAAGCCTTTTTGATAAAACAAAATCCTATTTTTGTGAAATAGAACTTTTTTTAAATATCTTAAATTTGTGAGCAAAAGTGTTAGAATTCTTCAATTGTCTTTACCCAAACTTTAGGATGCAAGTTCAGATTTTGATTACTGATTCAAAGTGATGACCTTCTTTTTAGTCTTCACTTTAAATAGGGTACGTTAGTAGAGTAAAAACAACTTGGCTTTTTTTGTTACGTTTAACTGGATCTGGCAACCGTGGAAAAGAGATTATGATATAACATAACAACTTTATAATGTTAAAACAACCTAAGAATTTAAGTGTTAGTCTCATTTAGGCATCGAAAAATAGACCAAGTAATATGTAGAAATGTTAAATGGTTTGTTATTGAAATAAATAAAGAAAAAATCAAAACAAATAAATTGAGAAAAACAACTTTGTGATTTAAACAACTCCAGTATATACTTTTTGTGATATTTGACCACGTAAATTTTTCAAGCTCGTTTTGGAAGAGACCTCAAAAACTTGCACAAGTAAACGGTTTGCAAATATCATTTTATTGGATCTTTTGTAGAAAGCCCTCGCCACTAATGCAAAAATGTGAGATTTGAGAAAAACACCCCCGCCACGACTCACCGTTCCATGATTGGCGGGGGTTTTTTTTCAGCGGGGGCTTTCTACAAAAGATCCATTTTTTTATGCTGTAAATTTTATGTAAAAAGTGTTTTTTAAAAAAATAATTGTTACAACTTATTTTTACCGCCAAGTTTGTTTTGGAAACCTTTTTAGCAAAGTTGGAACCGGGTCTTTGCGACTTGGTTTTCTGAAGCCTTTGTCCGATTGATTTCAATTTTTTTTCTGTGAGATTTCGTTTTTCAAATCAATTAGTATACAGTCAGACCTTTTTTAAAAATTGTTGGCGGGATTATAAGATTTTGTCAATCTAATTATAGTGTTTTAATTTATTAAACCTTTAACCGAACGCTTTATATTCAAAATTTATTCCAGATTATTTATTTGAAGCAGTCTGTTTGCGCTTTTGTTGCCAAAACGATTTTTTCCGCTTTTGGAAAAGCTGTCTCCGATTCATTTTCCGAAAAAAACAGCACGTTTATAAAATAAAACAATGAAACCCGCTAATATTTCGTATAAAAAAAGCATATGAGCTGTCTGCAACGTTTTTTAATGCTGTTTGAAAGTAAAAACAAAAACAATGCTTGTTGTCACGTTTAGAATCTTACAGCTGGTAGTCAACCAGCAAGTCAATTTTTTATATTTAAACAAATTTTCCATCAAATTATTCGGCATCATATTTATTGCTACGCAGTTGACAACAGGGAAAAAGAAACTTGCAACAAAACAAAAAAACCGTAAAAAGATACATTTACGAAAAGTTTATACAAAGAAATTTTATCAAATAACTAAATTCTGTATGTAGTTGAACCACCAGATTAAAAAATACAAAAGCGCAACACTAAATTTAAAAGCAAAAAGTGAAAACCAAGAAAAAACATTAAACCTGAAAAAAATTATTTTGCCTATTAAATCAAATGTCACAAGGTAAAAAGACTTCTTACCAATGATGTAGTCGAGAACACAAATTTCAAGACCGAGACCTAAACCAGACCAAGACGAGACCTAAACCAGACCAAGACCAGACGGAGATGGAGACGGAGACGGAGAGCTTTTAATAATTCTAAAACCAATAAATTTTTATTTAAAAAAAAATGTAAGGTTATTTAAAATAAACAAATATCCTTGATACATTGGAAGAAAGCTTTGCTCTGTATGGTTGCATCATTAAACCAAACGCTTTAAAAATTTGCTCAACTGGAGCCGCAATGCATAAGGCATGTTAGTTAACAAAATTGTAAAGAGCTAGTAATTTAGTCTTTTTTTAACTTAAAAATGTTTAAAGGCACATTACGCTCGAGACTTCTTTCAAACATTTGTTTAGCTCGGCTCTTGTTGTTGACCTGTTGCATTTGTTTTTGGGTTTGTTGGTTGTTTTTTGCTTACATGTACATAGTGTAAAACTCGTCCAGTTCGTCACCTCGAGAAGATTAAAAATAATGACAATTCAAGCAAACAAGTAAAATGACAATAATTCCGAAATTAACAACAAAAAAACGCAACACCAGGTTGAACTGTAAATTGGTGACGCTCAGGGTTCCGCCGACCCCAGTTTGGAAACCGCTGGATAAAGCGATATTTCCGGGTAGACCAGGGTTCCCACGATCATTAAAATTCGTGGACCACTAGCCTGATTATGTAAAAATTGGTGAACTCCAAACTAGACAAAAAATTTGTAGACGCCATAAATGTTATTTCGAAAAGCATTTTTGACGTTAAAAGATAAAAAAAATTTTTTTCAAAGTCAAGTAAAGACCAAAAAAAGATTTCACTATACATTTAACAAAAAACTACTCTTAAAAAAAATCTTTAAACTTCAATTGACGATTTTTTGTTTTTGGTTTTTACAGTACTTTTAAAATCCATGTTCGTTCTCTTTAGCTACAGCAGCATTTAAATTAAAACTACATAATCTATCTTACTGCTGAATATTTAGTTCTTAAATATTATTCTTTCGCTCTTTTGTAGAGTTTCTTTTCTAACTGAAAAAAGTTAACATTTAAAAATATTTACATAATCGGGTTACTTTATTTTGGTGCGAGTATTTGAGCGGTTAAAGCTGTGAGGACAAATTTTTAAACCGTTTCAGGACATCTTTACTGTCAAAAGAAACTTTATTTATTTATTTATTTCATGGCTGTATTCAGTGGCGTACGCAGAAAGTTTCCGAGGGAAAAGTCAAAGTTTGGTCACAATCGTGTGACGTCACAAATCAACTTGGGGAGTGCCGAAGGCACGACCATTATAGGGTGGTCCGGGGGCATGCCCCGAAAAAATTTTGCAAAATTACACCTAAAAATAATTATTTTCGTACCGGTCAAATCAAAAGGTTCTCGAAAATCAAAACAGCGTTCGCATATGCTTCGAAATCCAGGGCGAACCCCGAATACTCGCGAAAAGCCAACTTTGCTTTTGCTAAAACTGCTTAGTTTTGCTTTACAGTTTTTCATTTTTAGGGTCTGAGGGGGGCCATAACACAGTGGCCTCCTCCTTCGGTACGCTAGTGGCTGTATTTATCCTCTTGACTCGTTTAAAAAGCGTTTCACAGCTATTGTTATTGTTTTACAGCTCGGTTCATGAACCTGGAAACAAAAATTGCATACTTACGAAGCTCTTTATTATGTGGATAAAATTTCTTTTTTTTCGAGTTTAAGTGAAATCGAGCGAAAGTTGTTTTCAAACGAAATTTGCTTGATTTCACTAAATGCAGTATTTTTTAAAAATTAAACAACGAATTGAACATTTTTTGCGTGTTGAGGTTAAGGATTTTCATTATTATGATGTAGTCCATGCATATACATTTGAAAGTGTGACATGCCATATTAAAGGTACTGCACAAGTAGTCTTGTATTTACTGTATTTACTTTTTAAACAATTTTGCTCAAAAAAATATTCGGTGGTCCTCTATACAAACACATTACAAACCAAAGACCTTTTTGGTCGTTATATCTCTGAGCAATCAGGATTCACAACAACCGCGCCTGAAATTTTAGTCATTAATAAATCTTAGCTTGAATAAAAACATAATACAGAGTGCAACAGCAGTTTTTATGTATAACAAATTTTTTATTTTTATGTTACATTTATGTTTTAAAAAATAGTACTAAATAAATTTTTCAAGAAGTTGTTTTTCTTAACGTTATGCAATGCAATAAATTGTGTTTAAAAAAAGGTGGTAATAAATCAACTTTTTTACATTAGATATATTAATGATTAAAAAGAGCGCTATACTGCACATATATACTGCACTTTGTATTTTTTTAATGTTAATTATTGTTCTACTGAAAATGTTTTAAAAAATCACAAAGTTAATTAATAGTTGTTCAGAGAGCAGAATTTTTCATCATAAATTTGTCAAATAATAGTGCTTTTTTTAACTAATTTGGAATTTTTTAGCCGCACAAAATTAACTTTTGACAGATTAAGATGAGCTATTTTGCAAGTTTGCGAACAACACTATCAACCAAGTAAGCTTATTCAAACCACCTCAGCTTTCAATAATAAATCTGTAAATCAATTACATCTATTTAAAAACTTAGAGTAAATAAAACTATTTTTATTGGTGACCGGTACCTGCAAAACTCCACCACGGTAAATTCCACTATAGGTTAAGGGTTAGGGTTAGGGTTGTGATTTTTGTTGACAAAGAGATATGCCACAGTTTCCAATTGAAGTTTGAATGTACGTAACCGCATTTTTAATGATCTACCAAAAGCAAACAGTCTATTAAAAATTTAACCTATGGTAAAATTTGCAGTGATGGAATTTACTTAGAACTTTTTGTTAATAAAATTAACGACTTAAGGCCCGTTTCCACTACGAGCGTGGAAAAAAGCATTCTTTGTTTGTTTTATTGATTTTTTTTGCGCTCGCTTCAATTTTAACCGCTCGCTTCAATCGAAGATCAATAAAAGAGAGAAAGAATGCTCTTTTCCACGCTCGTAGTGGAAACGGGCCTTTAGGCATTGTAATTGACTCACCTTTAAGCAATAATAATTATGATTGACAAACTAGATCTTTGTGCTGTAATTAAAATAAGTTAAAGTCTCGTTTGTTTTGTGTTCTACTTTCATTAAAAGTATTTTGTTATGATCATTAGTATTCATTTAATCTTTATGCAACAAAATCAGTTCAGAAATTTCACTCATTGTCGACAATTCAAGCTGTAATGCAAAATCAACAAATTTTCTTTTTTCTTTCTTGACGCAGTGGAGTTCCTTGAATCCTCGTCGCCACTTTTGCCTGTTGTATCTTTGCACGAATACACAGGTTTATTAAAAAACAATAATATATATTCACAAAAGTACTTAGCCAAACAACAACCGTATTGAAAATATAATGCTTTTAGTTCGTTTGCTGTAGTAGCTTGATAACTCGAACTAACTGCTAAACCAAAATAAAGGCGCATATTTAACTAGTAACAACTATGCCTGGAGACGCGCGCGTCCAATAATTGTTTGAGCAGAAGGCGCTGATTAAGATTAGAGCGTTTCAGAAAACACTACGTCATCTATTGCACAATATCACAACACCTCCCCAAATAAACTACGACAAAAAAATATATATACACATTAGCAACAATATTTGTTGTATCTTTGCACGAATACACAGGTTTATTAAAAAAACAATAGTAAATATTCACAAAAGTACTTAGCCAAACAACAACCGTATTGAAAATATAATGCTTTTAGTTCGTTTGCTGTAGTAGCTTGATAACTCGAACTGACTGTAGAACCGAAGTAAAGGCGCATATTTAACTTGTAACAATTATGCTTGGAGATGCGCGTGTCCAATAATTGTTCGAGCAGAAGGCGCTGATTAAGATTAGAGCGTTTAAGAAAAACACTACGTCATCTATTGCACAATATCACAACACCTCCCCAAATAAACTACGACAAAAAAAATATATATATACATTTTAGCAACAATATTTTTTTGGAGGTCTCTTTGTTCTCGCTGATCGTCGTAGATTGTGTCGCCCGTACTCGTCTCCGGTTGGTAGTCTCGGATTGTTGCGTTGGTTCATCGAAGAAGAACTAGATGCGTGATCAGTCCCGGCTGGAAGTGTTTCTGTAGACAAAACGCTCGTTGGGATTTCACAGGGATCATCATCTTGATCCGAACCGTATCGAGGTCGAAGTTGATCAAGATGTCTTCTCCAAGTTGGTCCTCGAGGAATGACTCGTACATTGACGCTTCGTGTACCATGGACTTTCGTAACTATCGCAGGCACCCATCGTGGGTCACGATCTCTTCTAGGGCCGAAGTACAGTGCGTAACAAGGGTCTCCTAGTGAGTAGTGATGTTCGACTTTCGAAACCACTTCCGAGTCTTCAGCATTTGAATGCTTGCTCGCTTGTCTTGACTGTCTTCCCTGCAGGAGATGCGGAATGGATGGAACCAAAGTGTCAATTTTGGTGCGAATTCTTCTTCCATTCAACAATTCGCTTGGTGACAGTCCCGATGCAAAAGGAATTCTTCTATATTGCATTAGAAATTCTTGCAAAGCTTCCTTTGGAGGTAACGAGGATTTTCTCAATGCCTGTTTGAACGATTGTATCAAACGCTCGGCAGCACCGTTTGTTGCTGGATGATAAGGTGCTCCGGTGAGATGTACAATGCCTCGTTGTTTGCACCAAGCTTGGAACTCTTGAGACATGAATGTTGTGGCATTATCGGTCACCAACGTGTGGGGATATCCGAAATGAGCAAATTCTTGTTCAAGTACAGCAGTAGTACTTTTCGAAGACGTTGAGGTTGTTGGATGAATGCAAGGATATTTTGAATAAGCGTCTACAAGGACTAACCAGTTTCTTCCCAGAAAGTTGATCGCATGGTCCAAGTGGAGTCTTGACCATGGTTTTTCTGGCATCATCCACGGATGGATTGAAGGTTTATCCGGCTTATTTTGAAATTGGCCACAGGAAGTGCATTTGCGACATAAGTTCTCGATGTCAAAGTCAATTCTTGGCCAATAGACAGTTGACCTGGCAAGTTGTTTCATCCGTTGCATGCCGAAATGTCCAAGGTGTAATAATTTAAGAATATGATTACGTAGGGTTGAAGGAATTATTACCCGTAAGCCGTAAAAAACGCAACCATTCTCTGTTGACAACGAATTTTCCAACTTTTTGAAGTCTTTAAGCTCTTCCGAAAATGCATGCGGCCATCCTTCCTTCACAAATCGCATTAGTTGGGAAAGAATTGGATCCTTGGCAGTCTCTCTGACCACAAGCAATGGATTGTCAGGATTGATTTGACGACTGATTGTTCGAACTAAACAAACGCTATCGACATCATCTTCCATCTCCTCCCCATCAAAACTTGTGTCATTTGAAAATGGCAAGCGACTAAGAGCATCGGCATTGCCATGATCCTTGCTTCTACGGTATTCCACCGTGTAGTCATATTGATGGACTAGTAATGCCCATCGTGCAAGTCGATTCGCGGCCATTGCAGGAGTACCTTTATCAGGGGCAAACAAGGTCACTAAAGGTTTGTGATCGGTAACCACAATGAACTTACGACCGTAGAGAAACTGATGAAATTTCTTCAAAGCGTACACTAAGGATAGTGCTTCTTTCTGTATTTGGCTGTAGCGTCTTTGTGTTGCCGATAAGATTTTAGAAATATTGAGAATCGGACGCTCGCTTCCGTCTGCAAAGCGATGAAATAATACCGCTCCAATTCCGCATTCTGAGGCGTCACAAGATAAACCCAACGGAAGAGATGGGTCATAGTGCGCAAGTACAGTCTCTGTGCATAGTAACCGTTTGATCTTTTTGAAAGATGTCGCTTCTTCTTCACCCCACTTCCACTGTTGTCCTTTGCGTGTAAGCTTGTACAACGGCTCGGTGATTTCCGAAAAATATGGAGGTAAGAATTTAGAATAAAACTGCACAGATGCTAAAAAAGATTTTAACGTAGAAATGTTCTTGGGTGTAGGCATTTCTAGTATGGCATCAACTTTGGACCCTTTTGCAATTCCTCGACTTGATAAAGTGTGACCCAGGTAATCAATTGATACTTGGGCGAAAACACATTTCTCACGGTTGCAGCGAAGACCTTTTTCTTCTAGTCTTTTGAACAAAGCTCGCAGGTTCATCAAATGATCTTTTGCGTTGTCACCACTTACCAAAATATCATCGAAATACACGGCAACTCCTCGCAAATTTTGCGTTAACTGTTCCATGATTTCTTGGAAATACCCTGGTGCGGATTTAATTCCGAAAGGAAGTCTTTTCTGCAGTAAAACCCCTTTGTGAGTGCTGAGAGCCAGCTTCTTCTGGCTGTCAGGAGAAAGACAGATTTGATTATATGCATTAGCTAGATCAATCTTACTAAAGCAGTAACCACGTCCTAGCTTGCGCATTAGATCTTCTGGGAGAGGGATTGGTTGACGATGGTCTTCCAGTTGCGAGTTTACAGTCACCGAATAATCTCCACAAACTCGGATGCTTGCTTTTGCTTGACCTGGCAAAGGAGACTTTCGAATAGGAACCACGGGGGTGCCGTACGAGTTAAAATCTGTAAGCTCCCATACACCTCTCTTAATTCCTGCTTCGTATGCTTCGTTTAAATCTTGTAGGATTGAGAACGGAACAGGTCTTGGCTTCTTGAAAATAGGTTTAGCTTCAGGTTTAAACCGTATGTCCAGTGAAAAATCTTTTAGACAACCCAATGTTGATTCAAATAAAGTAGGAAACTCTCCACATAATTGAATACATGCCGCATCTAAAGAGTTTTCTGGACCAGTTGTAGTGACGTGCTCTATCGTTGCAGTAGATTCAGCACAACTTAGGTTTTCTCTGAAGTGATCAGTTAAGTTGGTGAGTTTCAACTTCATCATCGCCAGACGACCTAGTAAATTTAGATTCGGCACCTTAGTGACAATTACAGGAAAGGTCACGTCAGGTGATTTTCCATCAATACTTGCAGTTGATTGGAATTGTCCCACGACGGGTAGCGGGCTACCTTCAGCAACTTGATATTGAACTGTTACAGGTTGTAGAGTGGGTTTACCCAGCGTTTGCCACGTCGCTTCACAGCAAAATGTGTCACTGGCTCCGCTATCAATTTCAAACTTAATTCTGTGGTCATTAAGTCTAATAGTTTGATAGATGGGTGAAACAGAACATTGGACTTTGTGCACCAATTGTTTCACAAGCTTGCTGTTATCTCTGAGTCGAGACATGCATACAGATTGCAGATGACCTGTTTTCTTGCAGAAGCTGCAAATAGCTTTAATGTGGGGACAAGCTTTGCTAAAATGTCCAGAATTTCCACACCTGAAGCAGGCGGTTTTCTTTTCTTGCGTTTTGGAAGTTTTGGACTTTGCGTGATAAACTTTCTGCACCGACGTAGAAGGTTGACCGTGTACGGTTTCCTTTGCTACCTTGGCTGCTTCTTCCACTTCTTGAGCCACTCTGATGGCGTTGCTAAACTTCAGTTCATCGTCCTTGAGCTTGAAGAGTGTCTTCAAAACTGCTTCGTTGTCTACTGAACAGATGAATTTAGTTCGCAAGGCTTCATCTAAAGGATCTTTAATGGATTGAAAATCACATGTAGCTGCATCTTGTCGTATTCTGCTTGCCAGTTCAGTAATAGTTTCGCCAGGTTTGCGTTTCATGTCAGACCAGAACTTGAAACGTTCTCTGACAACAAACCGTTTTGGATCAAACTGCTCTGCCATAAACGTCTGAATATCATTCATCGTTAGCTCATGTATGCTTTTGACAGGTTGTTGCTGAGCCGCTAAGTTGCTAAGCATTTTGTAAACGGAGTTAGATTGGTTGGTAAGAAAAATTTGTGCTTGCTTGTTGTCGGGAACAGAGTTAGCAGTGACGAATGTTCGGAACCTTGCCAAATAATCAGTCCATAACTCAGATGTGGAATCGAATGGTTGAAAACTTGCCATCGGTGTTGGAACATTTTCTCGCGGGTTGTTCAAGCTGCTTTGTAAAATTTTTATCTGCTTTTGAAGCATTGTCATTTGCTCTTGGTGTTGCTTGTTCTGCTCGTCGCGTAAAACTGTCATTTGCTCTTGGTGTTGCTTATTTAACAACAAAATCAGTTCAGAAATTTCACTCATTGTCGACAATTCAAGCTGTAATGCAAATTCAACAAATTTTCTTTTTTTCTCGACGCAGTTGAGTTCCTTGAATCCTCGTCGCCACTTTTGCCTGTTGTATCTTTGCACGAATACACAGGTTTATTAAAAAAACAATAGTAAATATTCACAAAAGTACTTAGCCAAACAACAACCGTATTGAAAATATAATGCTTTTAGTTCGTTTGCTGTAGTAGCTTGATAACTCGAACTGACTGTAGAACCGAAGTAAAGGCGCATATTTAACTTGTAACAATTATGCTTGGAGATGCGCGTGTCCAATAATTGTTCGAGTAGAAGGCGCTGATTAAGATTAGAGCGTTTAAGAAAAACACTACGTCATCTATTGCACAATATCACAACAGTTTTGTGTTCTACTTTCATTAAAAGTATTTTGTTATGATCATTAGTATTCATTTAATCTTTATGCAACAAATCGTCTTCGGATAGTTTATAATTATAATACTTGTTTACAATAATTTATGGTCTTCTTTGCTTTATTAGTGCTTAAATAAAACAAATGTTTTTTAACTTTTTGACTTTTGAAGCGATTATTTGTAAATCGATGTGGAAATTTCTTCATTGATGTATAACAGGAAAGCTTCAATAATTTAGATTGTTTCCAAACTTCAAAACATTTCTTTCGTTTTTGCCAAATTTTATGTTTAGATAAAACACGACTTAATTTTGTTAAGTGTCATCATTTGTATATTTCCTTTGAAGTTTTGTTATGTTGTGTTTTTTTTATTTTCGTTAATGCAATAGGCAACTTGCCAAATTTAAATAATAAATAAAAACCCCACTGTTTTTTAGACTGCACTGTGATTTTTGTTTTATGCTTTAATTAAAACAGCTTTATAATATTAAAAAAAAATAACAGCGGTCTTCAAAATTTTATCAGTTATTTATTTGCAGCGTAAACATGAATGTTTTTTCAACTCGCGAAATGAACTCTTCTTGTTGACGTCATCTGTAAATAGCGCCCTTCTCTGTATCTACAGTAAGTGACCTTTGTATAACTTGCGTGAGATCCAATAACAATTATCAAACTAATAGTCTAAGCCAGTGGTTCTCAACCTGTGTGCCGTGAAACTTTTAGAAAAACATTAATCAATTGCTCCAAGACCATTTTCTTTGTGAACACTACTTTTTAGGGACGAAAATTAAGAAATTCAAGACAGATTCAAAATGAAGATTTTTTTAAAGAACACCACTTTTTAGGAACAAGAATTAAGTTTTACACTCTGGCCCAAGTGTGTCGAGAAATTTAAAAAGGTCCAGAAGAGTGTCATAGGTGCGGAAAGGTTGCAAATCAGTAGTCGAACAAATATCTCGCTTCAGAAACACAAAGGACGAACTCGGAGACGCGTTCTAATTGCCCACTTAGAGGTGATAAAAAAAGTTCAAGTTTATTAAAGTTTAAATGGAAATGTCATCTTAGAATGCAGTAATATAATTGACTTTAAGCGTTAAACCACGGCCACAAAAAAACTTTTTTTAGTTAACCGTTTCAACTGAAGTTGCATTGTAGGCCTAGGTGTTTTATTTCAAAATTATTGTCAAAGCAGGTTATTAAAAAATCTATGTCAAACGAAAGATTCAAGTGCGAATTTGCTTATCTTTTCATTTTTTATTTTTATATTACTCCTCCTAACTCACAAAAAAGCGTCGTAGGCGTTATGCAGAGGGCAAGCAATTATCCCGACTTCCTTCCTGAAATGCCAAGACATTGCTGTCCAGTTAAAACTTTTTATTTTGTTATTTAGTTTTGTAGAGATATGACTGAAATTTAGAAATGCTTGTCAAAACCGCCAAGCAGAGGTAAGTGACCTAAAGTGTCCTTCCCAAGAACACAACATAATGGTGCGAGTAGGTTTTAAATCAGGATCATGTCCATCACAATCACGGCACTCTTAACTACTTGTCCACGCTGCCACCATCGCTTAAAACTTTATCTATTAGCTATGCGTTAAAGCTATTAACTATGATAAAAAAAAATATGGAAGTGCGCAAATAATAAGCCAAGAAATTTTTCAAGGTAACACAGAACTAAATCTCCAAATAGCTACTATGCTTAAGCGAAGAAAAGACAAGGAGAAAAAAACAGGCGTAAAATCAAATAAAAAACCAGCCAGTTTTAATCAAATTTTTAGTTGTTTGGGTAATTTTTTCAATGTTTCAAATCGTCTTGAGGTAACGAATTGGACAAATTTTACGGTATGTGAGCAAAAGGCAACCAATGAATTAAGTAGCTGTGACACGCCAACACCGAGAGCTGATCTAATCAAGTTCTTGGACGAAATTTTAAGCATGACTACGCTTTCAAATATTTTTTAAAAGAAAAAATTACTCAATATTCTTTTCTTTTCAACTTTTTCTTCTGCTCAAGTAGAGCGGATTTTTATAGCTGGTCGTTTAATGATGCAATCACACAGAATAAATCTTTCAGACTACATGTTCAAGATACTTGTTTATTTTAAATGCCACCATGCATTTTTTAAAAAATAAGAAAATATTGTATTTGGAATGATTGAAAAAGCACTTTATTTTACATAGCCTAAAGTTTTGCTGTCTCAGTCTTGGTCTCGATTGTTTCCGTCTCAGTCTCGAACCTGAAATCTCAATCTTTGTCTAGGACTCGAAATATGTTACATGACTACTGAATGCAAACACAAAATTTTAACCGGACTGCAATCTTGATATCTTCGGAAGCAAGTCGGTGTAATCGCTTTATGGTTGCCCTAAGTGTAACGCCTTCAACGTTTTCCTGTGAGTCTAAAGAATAAATACAGAGATAATAATAATAGCAGAGTCTTTGTTCTAGAAAAATCACACGACTTTGTTAAGAATTTATTGCGAGGGGTCATTTTACAAAAATCAAAAATTATTGGGGTAGACTGAGTAAAAAACTCGCATCCTTCTGCTGGAAAATAAGAGAATCAGCACGCTGAGCTCTCTCCCCACTGTAATGACAACATTACTGTATTTTTATAAATATAGACCAAAATTTTTCAATTAAGTGTTCAAGAAACTAACTGTTTCAGGGTTGCGAGGATCCACTGAAGTTGCAAAGCTTCCCCGTCTTAATAGCCACTTCAATTCAAAACAAAGATGAATGATTAACTTTATCAATCCCACTGGATGCTGCTAGGAAAGCAATTTGGGAATTTCTCGTCAGAACTAAAATCTTAACTTAAGTGCAACTGTCACATTTTGATATTTTGCGCAATTTATTTTTTTGCTTTTGAAAAACTTATAAAAAAATATTATATTTCCAAAATTAAAAATTTTTTGTCATAAACTTCAATACCCCGTTTTTGCTATGTTAGTAGGATAAAAGAAATAATGTGTTGTTTTATAGGTAAAAATTATGGTTAAAAGTTAAGTACAAAGAATCTTTAACCCAACCAATCACGCATGTTTGTTATTATTGCTCATTGATGCTTTGCATTCTCTTGAGTCTTTCTTTCAAAAAGCCCCAGTTTAAGTCTCATGACAAAATATTATTTTAGAACAAAATGTTTTTTATTCTTATTTTGTATTTCTTGATGCAAACCTTATAATGTTTAAATAAGCCAAAAAATCAAGTGCTGGTCTTATTCTGGCATCGAAAAATACACTACCAAATATGTAGAAGGGCTGAATGGTGCATTATCAACAAATAAATTAAGAAAGTAATTATGTAATTTAAACAATTGCCTTACACTTTTTTCTGATATTTTACAACAAAAAATGTTGCAGGCTCGTTTTGGAAGAGACCCCTAAAACTTGTATAAGTATATAGTCTGCAAATGTGACATTTTAATTCTGTAAAGTTTATTTAAAAAGTGTTTTTTAAAAGTATCATTATCAACATATTTTAATTTAGAAAGAAAGGGAATTTTAAAATCCATTTGTAAATAATGGCAAGCAAAATCCAACATTTCATTAATTTGCAAAGTTTATTAAAAAAGCTGAACGCTTGGACTATCATAAGTCCGTATCAAAGCATATAAAATTTTTAGCACAATTTAACAATTAACCGTAAACGACAAATACATTTAATTAAAATATAAGCTACATTTTTCTCAAGTTCATGCTGACACTGTTGTTATTAATTCAATTTAAAAGCAATGACAATTGCACAAAACAACATCAGAAATCACAGAGAAAGAAAGTGAAAAAAGAAAAAAAATGATTCGAATCACATGACTAAATTAGAATAGTTGTAGCAAGAAAAACAAACCGTTTTCATACAGTTGTTTATTTAATTTTGGTTGATGTTTATTAATTAGTAAAGTAAGAGAAATTAACCTACACATTAAGTAACAAATATAAAACACAGATTAATTAAGAATTTAAAGATCAGATCAAATACTACTTTCAGAAATTTCCTTACAAGAAGCAATCCATCTTATTTCAGATAAAATTTATGACAACAACTCAAACTCTGATCAACTACCAACAAAAAAAATCTTTAAAAAATTACTAAATTTATCAACTAAAGGAATATTTTTATACAAAGACCAATTATTTCTGCAAAGTGATAGTGTTTCTATGAGTTCACCACTAGGTCCTACTATAGCTAACTTCTTTCTGGCTGAAATGGAAACCCGCCTTTTACAATAGCAACTCAATTTCGCCCCTAAAATCTATTTTTGATATGTAAATGACATTTTGCAATATTTAACAATGAAGCAGACAGTATGGAATTTTTAGATAGATTAAATTCACAACATAAAAACTTGCAATTTACAATGAAAAACTGTACTAATACTCTCTCGTCTTTAGACATGGAAATTAAAATATACTATAATATTTTGCAATCATGGCTTTGGAAAAAACCGACTATTACTGGTGTTTTTCTGAATTTCAAAGCAGTTTGCCCGTTAAAGTGGAAATCAAACTTAATTAGTTTTATGCTAAATCGTGCCAAAAATATTTGTTTCGATTGCCAGCTATTCCATAATGAAGTACAGAAATTAAGATCAATGTTCTTTAATAATGGATCCGAAACTATTTTTTCGATTAAGTTCTTTACCAGTTTGTGAATAGTAGTAAAACAATTTTAAATCAGACGCAACCAACAAATAAAAAAAAAACCATTGCAGTTGAAATTGCATATGTGGGGAAACAGTCTAACATATTCGCAAAAAACATTTCAAAACTTATTTAGAAATTTTCTGCCGTGCATTTAGCACCTATATATAAAACTTGCAAAGTTGGAAATTATTTCAATTTAAAATCAAACACACCTGCGCTTTTGTTGTCAAATGTTAATTTTATTCATCGCTTTCGCGCCCGTGCGATGCAGGTCTGACTTACATCGTTAAGTCGACACGTCGTGTGGGAACAAGAGTAAAGGAACACTTAAATTTAGGTTCTTCGGTCAAAAGTAAAATAAAATAACATGTTATTGAAAGCAATTTTTGTAATAAAAGAGATATGGATAGTATAATGCATCGTTTTGTTGTTATAAAGAAATGTTTATCAGACTTACGATTGTAAAATTCATGAAGCTTTACTAATTAATAAACATCAACCAAAATTAAATAAACAACTGTATGAAAACGGTTTGTTTTTCTTGCTACAACTATTCTAATTTAGTCATGTGATTTGAATTATTATTTTTTCTTTTTTCACTTTCTTTCTCTGTGAATTCTGATGTTGTTTTGTGCAATTGTCATTGCTTTTAAATTGAATTAGTAATAACAGTGACAGTATAAACTTGAGAAAAATGTAGCTTATATTTTAATTAAATGTATTTGTCGTTTACGGTTAATTGTTAAATTGTGCTAAAAATTTTATATGCTTTGATACGGACTGATGATAGTCCAAGCGTTCAGCTTTTTTAATAAACTTTGCAAATTAATGAAATGTTGGATTTTGCTTGCTATTATTTACAAACTTAAAAAAATCTTCAGAAGCAGTGAAATTCAAACCGCTTTTTAGGGACCTAGTTTCCTGCAGGCCGCTTATAAATATTAATTTAGTTGATTTCAAATTTTTTTTTCTTTGAAGCTTTTAGTTGTCCAAAACAATTAGAATACAATCAGTCTGCTTTTGAAAAATAATGTCAGAAATTATGGTCTAATTATAATCTTTTACTTTATTAAGCTTTTAACTGAAAGTTTTTATTTAACATTTATTCAAAAAATGCCCTTCTGTAACAATATGTTTGTTCTCCTCTCGCCAAAAATATTTTTTCCGCTTTATGAAAAACCGTCTCCGATTTAATTTCCTAAACTAACAGCACGTTTCACAAAAGAAAACAATGAAACGGGCTAATGTTTACATTTTATTGTAAAAAAGGCTAAGCTAGGAGTGGAGCAAACTACGGTTTGCGACAAATTTCTGTGCGGCTCGCGAAAGCTTCAAGCAAATAATTTAAGAAATTAATAAAATTGTAGAAAATTCTAATTACTACAATTGGATAAACAAATGTGAAAAACTTGGTTATTGCTTGTGATCAAATGCACAAATCTCACTAATATTCTTTTGCAGGTCCGTTACTTGTTTTCAAATAAATCATTGTGATAAATATTTTGCCTAATTTTATGTAATAAATAAAGTCTAAATTTCTTTGGTCATTTCAAAACAGGAGATCCAAACTGGTGCTACTTCCAGGTAGTTCGCAAGGACATTTGGCAAAAACTTTTAGTTACGATAAATGCACTTTTATGACAGGTCCAGATTAGAAAATTGAAAATCAATTGCATACTTAATGATATTAATCTTTTATTTGCTGCAACTTATTTTATGACCTGATGAAAAATTGATTTCAATTTGAGTGCGCTAGTTGTTGAATATTGCACTTTTAGTAATAATTGCCAGACAATACGCAAATGACGTGAAAAGCGAACACCAGAGTTAACTTAATGATAAAGAGTACGCCAGTCAAAGCTAGGTTTGATAAAACATCCCTATTTGAAAAAAATAGACTTTGGTGTTAACAAATTAATATATAAAGAAAAAGGTCGAAGAGGTGTAAACAAAGATTTTCATTGACGTTAAACATATGGTCAAAGAGCCGGAAACGTCTTGCTCAATCTAGGCATGATTTTCAATGCAGTGTTGACATAGGGGAAAGGCGGGGCAAAACGGACAACGGTTCTATTTCTTTCAATTTCAAAGTTTTTATTAATTTTTTTATCTTCTTTTATTTCCTATTTTTGTTAAAGTTATCAAATTAAAATTGGAAGCTTTTTAATTGTTTCCGGTGTTTTACAGGTGAAAACGTGTTTGGCAGAGATTTGTTGTAAAATTGAATACAAAGTAAAGTCGATCAGTTGATCTATCGATGATTAAATTTAAAAGTTTTTCGATGCTAAGTGTTGTGTGACAAAATAAAATTTAAACAATGTTTATGATTTAAAAGAATTTTTTTTAATAGCCGCCTAGCATGTTAATTGCTGAAGCGGCAGGTTTGGGTCAAAATGGTCATAGGTTATAGGTATGACCGTTTCACGGTGTTACTCTAAAATGAATACCTTTTTTTTAGAGATCACTTTGTTTTGAAACACTAAAAAGTGGCCACTCCTTAAACGATAAACTTTTTTTCAGAGATCACACTTTTGGAACACTGAATAGTGGGCCCCCCTTAAAACAATGAATTTCTTCTAGAAATCGCTTTATCGCTTTGCTTAGGAACACTAAAAAGTGGCCCCTCTACTTTTCTTGCACCGAACAAGCCACCCTTTTTTTAAGGTCGTCACTGGCCACCACCCTACTAAATGTTTGCAGTGTTGTCACGATAGATATTCATATTATAGGCTACTGCCCAAGAATCTTTTCGTGCAATCAGTCGTGCTTAATCTTTTTAATACTACCATGAATGTATAAAAAATGTTTCTATTTAATTTTTTTAGTTTCCATAATGCAGAAGTACTGATATTAATAGGCTACTTTAAATTTGAAACAAACATAATAACTATTTTTAATTTCATCTGGGGTAAAACGGACATGTGAGTAAAATATACATTTTTCTAAACTAAAATTTTTATGCTGTTAGTACGGGTTTTAAATAATATTCATGAGATAGTATATTGTCAGAGCAATTATAAAATCTTCTTTCGTTTATTTCACTCCAGCACCGGAGCCGTCACGCCAATTTAAAATAACTATGACAGTTTTTCCTTTCCTTCCCCTATCATGCCTCGCTTCGACCATTTGGTGGAAAAGCAAAATACAAAGCTCTTACTAAATCAATGTGTTTGATTGCTAAATAAATAGTCATGTGACAAAATTTAATTTTTCTCAATGTAAGTAGTTGACGGCAGCTTGAAGAACTTCCAAAAGGCAGACGGTTAAAAAAAAGGTTGAGAAGAACTGCCTTAAAATATAAATGCTCTTGTTTGAACTATTTTCGATGTATGTTTTGGTTTAATTTTAGTGCTGGCCTCAAACAAAATCAATATCTGAATGCGACCTTTGAGCTAAAAATACTCCTGATAAGCCGTCTGCAACATTTTTGAAGTTGTTTGGAAGTTGGAACTTTTTAATCTTTGAACCGAAACCATATCGATCACAATCAGAGTGCTTTAAACAACTCGACAACTTTGCCGACGAATCTAAAACAATCCTTCATACTATTTGTTTAGATGCCACTCTTATAGGTGCTAGTCAATTAGCCAGTCAGTCTTTTTGCTTCTTCAGATTTTCATCAAATTTATTATATTTACCTTTTAGTAGCCTACAAAACGGATGAAGAAACTCGCAACAAAACAAAAAAGCGTTTTAGATACCGTTACCAAAACTTTATACAAATAATCTTTATCTAATAGCGTACGGTATAGGCTATACCACAGTTTAGCCACTAAATTAAAAAATACAAAAGACAACACTAAAGTTGAAAACAAAAAGGTGTAGATTATTTACTAAAAAAAAGCTAAAAATCTGAAAAAATTTGGACCTATGAAAAAACCCTTTTTGGGGTGCACAGAATTCTACAAAATTAGCTTAGTAATTTACATGACCAAACGAGTTTAAAAATCGTCAACTAGAAGACACAGGTCTCACTCGTTGCATTTCAACCAATGGCCTACTTCAAGCGAATTATCTGAAAATGAGAATCATTTTTGTGACGGCAATCCGGAAGATTGGGAAGCATTGTGTATCTGAGCAGATGTATTGTCGCAGCAATTAGAGTTGGGAGTCATTAACGATATTTTACTGTTGGGAAATCGAGTTCAGATTTTCAATGCCGAGATGAGAAATGAAAATACGTTTTCTTATCGTAAAAAGTAAAACCAAATTTAATTTTTAAGGTTAAATTTAAAGGTGTTTTAACTTGGGTGTGCAGTAAAAATAAACTCACGGAAGTAAAGACAAATTAATAATATTAATAAAGATAAATTATTAGAATAAAGTTTAAAGATAAACTGACGTAGTAAATTTTTTGACACTTTTGGCGCCGTAAAGCTTATTAAAAATTCAAATAAATCTTGTAAATTCTTACTCGGAAACTGTTTTTAAAACTAACCATATACAAATTTTTAAAAAGTTTCTCTAAAAAAAGAGCATGCTGGCGAAAACATTGCATAAACTAAAAATTTTGATGGCAGCTTTTATTATTGTTTAATGAAGTTCATAAACTTGCTACAATAATGACAAATGTGTTTATTCGGCAAATTTTTGAGACAGGTTATATTTTATTCATTTAGCCACGTTTCCGAGTTCAATTAACTTTTCAAAAAATTGAATAAAAATAAAATAAAACAAAAACCGAGCAAAATCGCCAGGATTAAAATATATTTCTTTTCAATTTCATAAAATTTCACAAAATTTTCTTAATTCTATTTACGAATAAGTCTACAAAAATTTTTGCAGACTTATTAACTCCAGGTCGAATTATGTTTTATAACTAGTTTATATTTGTTGAGTAGTTTATGTTTTGCCTTTTCTTATCTTTGATTGTAGCCGTCGATAAAGTAATCATCTCTTCATATTTAAGCAAGTTTAATTTACCGATTTTATTGCCGTTGTGACTTCTGTAAGTCCAATTATAAACTCGTTTTCGGTGCTTTCAGATCAAATCGATTGAGTAATAAAACTTAATCCAGTGCTTCTTAATCTTCTCGCACCAGAGGCACACTTTGGGACCTTTTCAAATTTTGCGGCATACTCGGACCAGAGTGCAGATCTTGATTTTCATTCCCAAAAAAAAGTCTTTACTTTGAATTTGTCTCAGATTTCTTAATTTTCGTCCCTAAAAAGTAATGTCCACTAAAAAAAGATTAGGGTGCAATCAGTAACGGCTTTTTTGGGTCAACAGAGCAAACGGAGCGGCCGCACCTGACCCCGCTAAAAAAGTATAAAAGTGCTCTCCCTAAAAAAAAATATTGCTCTATTTCTTTCTAGTAGCACTATGGTGGTACCTGTCTTTCTGTAGTTTAACTTTAGGACAAAAGTAGGGATCTTGTACTCGTATGAAGATAATGACCTTTCTTTTTTTAGAGGTCACCTGCGGTTTTGCGACAAAAACGAAAATTTTGGACATAAATTGAAAGAGATGACCTTTTTTTAAAGATCACTAAATTTTTTGGGACGAAATAAAAAAATGACACACTAAAAAGTGTCCCTCTTTTGCAAAGTTATCACTGGGAGCAATGGAGTAATGTGTTTTAAAAAAGTTTCGTGGCACACTTGGAAATCGCTCGCGGAATACAGGTTGAGAACCACTGGCCTAATCAAATGAAAAGAGATAGCAGTTTATAACAAGGTTCTGTTTGAAGACTGAAATCATGTTTATTTCACTGTTTTTTACATTTTGATAGCGGAACAAAAAGTATTGTTAAAAAAACTGGAGGAACCGCCATTTTGTTGTTCATGGTGTAAAATATTGTTTTAAATTTTTTCGTCTTTACTTGGGTTTGAACCTTCATTAAATTCTTGTCGCACATTTTCTGCGTTAGAAACTTTCCTGAAAGCCTCTACTCCAATCAGAATTAATCAATTATTCGTTTCATTTGTTTAAGCATGTTTCTTTCTCATTTTTGAGATTAATTTGTATTTGGTGCATGTTGACTCTGTTTAGTGCAAGGATATCTTTAAAATTTTTGTCGGGAAACAACCAGGTAAATGTCGAGTAGAATTTAATTCGTAGAAATCTTTCTGTTTGTAGAAACTGTTTCGTTTCCGCGCCCACAATTGCTTTCTCCAAGAACATTTAATAAAGTTTACTGTTCTTGAGTGTTGGTGTGAATTGCCATGTGCGGAAAAAAGGTTTGCCGGGTTACAGGAAACGCGTCTCTGATTTTCCTGCTGCGAGATAAACCGAGGTTTCACTAGTTCGCCCACCAACGGACATCTCACACAGGGTATTAGTTATATGGTTGTTGGTCAGCTTTCTTCTTAATCAAATGTTTGTCACATGACTTTTAATCAATCGATCAGTTTTTTATGGTTGTGTTTATTTAAGTATGGATCTTTCTTTTGGAGCTAAATGCGTTTTGTTTGTGCTTATTGCTTTCTATTAATAAAAAAATAAAATTTTTTGAACTGAATTTGAAGTGTGCGGAAGATAATTATTTGTTTAAATCTCGACCTTTGTGGTAGAGTATACATTTCTCAACCATACCACAATTATATTCAGCAATACTTATCCATTCATACCAGATTAAAATATGAAATAAAACAAAAAAAATAATGAACTAATATGAAATACCATAAACGTTTTGGGCTTACATTAGCCATTTTCAGATGAATAAAATGTAAAGAAATTTTGCCATCAGATTTAAAGGTTGAGGTCAATGACCTGATTACGTAGTTGTTTATCAAATTAGTGAGTAATTTCAAAGGAAAGGGAAGGGGAATTGGTGAAACGTTGATATTTACCAATTTCCTTTTATGAAAACCTTGTGTGACTAATTTGACCAACAACTAGTTTAACATTTTTTTTTTTTTTTTTATATATTAATCTGGTATGAAGGGATTAGTGTTACTAAATATAATTGTGATATGGTTTTGCGTAAGAACTCGAAACCAAAACTTTGGGCTCGTTATGACGTCAAAAAGCTGTGGCACGTGTCGGTGGAAATTCAAATTTCAGCGTTTGTAGCGTGTTTTACTTATCTTAAACCCCACTTCTCGTAATGCAATAAGTGTGAGAATGGGTCGACTTCATATGATTACTTAATGCAATGCATGTCGCAGATTTATCTGCAACAGATTTTGCAAATTTTTAGTAGTATAATAACAGACTGGTTTTGTTATCCGCATATTTTTCAATTTTCATTATTTATTAACAACGTAAAATTTAAAACTTTCACCGGTTTTTATTGGGCTTATTTTTTGTCGCACTTAGGTATTATTGAAATGAAAAATTTCGGATATTAAATACTACAACTTATGGAAAATATATGTACGATAATTTTGCGATCCACTTGATGATTTAATGAACGACAATTCTTTTCTTATATACCAATTCTTTTGATCAGTTCAAAAAGTTTAAACACTAAACGAAATATTGACAACAGAAATAAAAAGCAGCAAATTTGTACATCACACGATTACAATCCAGGCATTTCAAAACATTCTTGACAAAACCCATAAAACTCTGTCACGCCTTCTCGCCGACAGTTTTTATTTCTGCAACCGCCATCGTTGGCGCGACTTTCAATGCTGCTGACCGAATCGTAATAGCTGAAGGAAGAGCTTTCTTCGGACCTTCGGAGCATCTCCGACCACGCGCTGTGGCATGAGCCACACAGATTGCGATATTGTTTCACAGCTCGGTTCATGCAACCTAGAACGAAACATTGCAGGCTTAAGGAGTTTTTTTTATAAAATGAGAAAAACTTTTCTAAATTGAATTTCAGTAAAAACAAGATTGTTTTTTTAATATTTCTTTTTGCTTTAACAACAACTTAACTTCTCTTATCAACACATTTGTATTACGTGCTACAATTCAGTTCGTTTTTGGTTAATCAAAACAAAATCACAACGTAAAAAACATTTAGGCTTACCAAATAACCGATACAATAGCGGTAGCAAAACTGGGTTATAATCAGTGATGGGATTCAAAATTTTAAGAACAGGTTCTCTTTTGTATCGAACTCGCTAACAACAGTTTCAGTGTTGGAATTCAAAGTTTAAAGAACAGGTTCAAAATTAGGGTGTTCTCTAAAAAAAAAAAAGGTCTTCACTTCGATTTCATCTCTAATTTCTCTATTTTTCTCGCAAAATTAGGGTCTCCTCTAAAAAAAAAAAAAAAAGGTCTTCACTTCCATTTTATCTCTAATTTCCCTATTTTTCTCCCAAAATTAGGGTGTTCTCTAAATAAAAAAAAGGTCTTCACTCAGAATCGTTCTTTACACTTTGAACAAACATCTGCAGAAGATTGAAACTGTTACATTAAACACAGAGATATTGAAATACATAGATCACGTAAAGTTAAAACCGGGTTCGCTAAACATGCTAAAATTCCAAGAACGGGTTCGCTAAACGTGCCGAAATTCCAAGAACGGGTTCGCGCGAACCCGTGCGAACCCCCTGAATCCCATCACTGGTTATAATATTCTAAACATGATAAAAATAAAAAAGCTTGGAGTAAAATATTGTCCTAAGCTTTTTTTTTAATTTCAATTACTTTAAGTTTAGCCTGTTGAATTATTGTTCGGTAATTAACTTCTTCTTGAAATAAAATTTCTGAACAAATCCAAAAAAGTGTCCGACCTCTACTAACAACGACAACCATCAAGTTAAACCACAATGCTTTTCAGAAATGTGGGCACTTTCAAATAGTATTTAATGCCCACACACATGAGAATACAATTAATTGTTTCCAGAAAGTGTGAGAATCAATCAAAGATGTTGAGCCTAAATTTTTCATACTAGATTTGCACTGAAGAGAGTGAGGAAGATCGATTTCATTAATTCTAATGGGTAGTGGGAAAATTAAACATAAAATTCCTAATAAAGCCGCTTTTGAACAAAATGACGTATCGCTAAGAGTTTGTTGTAGAGTTACGTGTGAAGTAAGGAGAAGGATCCAAGCAGGATGGATTGTGAAGAAGTAAGGAGAAGGATCCAAGCAGGATGGATGAGTTGGAGGAAGGTATCTGGAGTTCTGTGCGACAGGAAGTTATCAGCAAAGATTAAGGGTAAAATGTACAAGAGTGTTGTTAGACCAACCATGCTTTATGGAATGGAAACGGTGGCAGTGACTGAAAGACAAATGGGAAAAAAGGAAGTTGCAGAGTTGAAAATGGTGAGATGGGCACTGGGAGTGACAAGAAAGGACAAGATAAGAAACGAATACGTGAGAGGGAGTGCGAAACTTGCAAAGCTGGGAGACAAACTTCGGAATGCGAGGCTACGTTGGTATGGATATGTAAAAAGAGAGAAGAAGACTACGTGGGGAAAAGGATGATGGAGATGGCGGTGCCAGGCAAAGGAAAAGAGGAAGGCCAAGGAGAAGGTGGATGGATTTGGTGAGAGAAGATATGGAAAGGGTTGGAGCTAGGGAAGGAGACGAAGTAGACCGAGTGAAATGGAGATTACTGTCGCGCTATGGCGACCCCGAGTAGGGAGAAGCCGAAAGAAGAAGAGGGTAGTGGGAAAATCATTAATTCGAAAGTGCTGATTTTGACCAACGCAAACACCAACGTCGACTTTGTTGATCATGAATTGAACATTGTCAATAATATCAATATCGAGACAAACAATCGCTAAGATGACGTCTTTCGTACGAAAAGAAAGGTTTAATTATTGATCGCAATTCGTAAACGAAAGTACGGTTTCAAACGTAAATTAATTTACCAGCAACACTATTTAAATATTGAAATGTAATAAATTTAAATGAATATTAAATAATATTTTAAAAGATTCACTTACCAGCTGTTCGGCATTTATCAGGATTATTTGTGAAATCAAAAAAAGGACTTTCATAATCGCCGGGAACCAAAACCAAAGCTTCAGCCGTCGCCTAAAAGGTAAAATTAATCATTGCCGATTGGGAAATTCACTTCTTACAAAACTTCGTTTCGAATATTAATCACACAACACATAACATAATCACATAACACGCAATCAGCTATACGTCGTATTAAGAGCAACTTGCAAGTCGAAACGAAATGTACGTTAGTAAAATCAAAACATTGGCATAAGCAAAACGTAATAAGTCATTTAATGACTTAAAAGTAAGCTTTGCTATTAACCCGGATCTAAAGTTTATACAAAGTTTTCAGTTTATCTTAAAACAAATTTTGCAGGCTATATTACAATGCTCTTTCAGCTTTTTTTTATTTTATTCATGGGTGAGAAATGATCCCGTAATTTAATAGAGCTTTGTAAATTTAGATATTTTAACAATCACGTCAAAGTCTTTGCATGTTTTGTAAAAAATCGCAAGAAAAATTTGCGAAACGGTCATTACCATTACTAGTTCAAATAAACCAGGGTTAACATTTCGTACTTATTGTACTCACTTTTATGAACATTGTCTTAGAAAATTTCTAAAAAACGTGGCAATAAAAGTGCTTATAACGTTTTAGTTTTCAATAGCATCACTAAAAACTGCCTATTTTACTGGCAATTTTAAGTGAAAAGCAGAAAAAAAATTTTTATTAAAGGTCGTTTCTGATTGAACTTCCGTGAAAACCTTTTTCTTTCGTCTTTACTTGACGTTGCCGATAAAAACAGTTTAAAATTACACCTCGCAAGATTTGTAGCCTTCCCATTTCGGGTAACTATCCATGCTTATTTTTCTAATTAGTTCGGATGGTGAGCCCGCGTATACGTCAATTGATAATCAAAAAAGGCCTTCGCTTAAAATTTAAGGCGTGACGACAGAAAGCATTTTAAAAATTACGATGGACTCTTGTGCACCAAGCCAACTCTTTTGCACTGTTGCAATAGACTCTATTGAACTGCGCTAGTCTGATACTTTTACTATTAGCTTAACTGTGGTATCACAGCGAAGCTAAATAAATACAATTAAAGTTGATCAGTTAATATGTATTTTGCTTGGCCCGGTCTACGCCCAGCGTATACGCTCGGCGTACCTTTGTTTGTTTATTGAAATTCGGCGAGCCTAGTATCCGCAGGTGTAGACGAAGCCTTAGTTGACAGAAGCAGCTCGAAAATAAAATAGAAAGGTCAAAAATACAGTTTTCAAGGTCAACAAAAAATAAAAAACTTGGATATTCGCCTTCCTTTCGATCACTAAAATCAAGTAAACTTATAACAAAACAGGGTCGGAAAAATAATTTCTTCCAATTTAATAAGGGCAATTTCATAAGTTTAGTAAATAAACCCGTTTTTAAATAAAAAAAAAGACTCAAAACAAGTTTTTGCTTTAAAAGCACAGAATTGCTTACACTGGCTGATGTTCGATCACAAATAACATTTTCCGGTAATGTCACATCCAAACGAAGGTTACTGTTTGGTTTGGTCAGTTTCATTTCAAGCCTATTTTCGATTGTCCTTTCAAAATTGACCTGCAATTTGTTCAACGAGGGAAGAGAAAGTTTTACTTTGTCGTTCTCATTGAGACCTTCTTTTTCCAAACGAAAAATAACCTGGGCGAAAGATAACTGTATAAATCGCTTCTTTTTTCGCAAATTTTTTATTCAAATAATGTTGACATTGACATATTGTAAAGTATAATCTACGTACAATACATTGTTAAAAGATACTAATACTATGGAGATTTTTCACGCCTAAAGATACGAATCAAAACAAAAAACGACCCGAAAACAGAGATTTAGAAGAAGAAAAGCACCAACTCCCCCTAAAATAAGGTTGAACTTTAAGAAAATATCAAGAATTTTTACGAAAGCGGGAAGTTCTATTTTATGTAAGATTCACTTCGAATCGCTTGGAAACAGGACTGAACCCGGGGATCTAAATTAATTTTTTTACTACAAAAGAAAGCAGCTCTTTTAGAATCTAATTTTTAACCCTTTAAGGGATATAAAAATTTGTGTACGTTAACAAAAGTGCTATTGTTATGTTACAGTCACAATCATGGTACACATATGTACCACTGTCCCTTAAAGGGGTTAAGATTTGTGGCTTCTACCAAATGCAAGACTGCACTGATAGAAACGGCATTGTGCATCGCACATGCCAATGACCAGATGCTGGGAACATATTAAGTTATAAGACAGATGCCACTATAGAATACCATCTGTGGCACAGATAGTGCCATTTGTCTTATAACTCGATCTAATTTTTTACGTCTTTTCATTAGTCATGTACCAAACGCTGTAATTTAAGAGCGTCGTATCTCACCATGTCAGATGTGGAGAGAGGCACATAAAAACATAAAACTACAAGTCGTTAGTGAATGTCATTACTGGGACAACGGAGATAATACCCAACAAAGTGTGAAGAATCTTTTACGATTTTAGTTAAGGATTTAATACGTTGTAACTCTAATAAGGATACAGTACGTTACAACTCCGTTAAGAAGCGAATACGTCACAACTCCGTTAAAGATCCAATATGTTACAACTCCGCATTGCACTCACCGAGTCCTCGCCGAACTCCAACTTGAACACAAAGAAAGGGACTTTATGAGGATCAGTTAAAACCACGTGGTTTGACGAGTATGTGGTCATTCGGTAACCGCCACTGTAACTTCGTTCGTTGCCGTTTTGCATTTCTGTTTTAATTGGTGATTACTTTCACTTTAATAGAGTTTTTCTTTAGTTCTAAATTGTTATTCCAAAACATAATCAGCCTCGCAAAACAATAGAGGTTTCCAACAGGTTTATGCAACTATGTATTAAATTCCGTGAAGGCAATGACTTAAAGTTCCAAAATTTAGTTACAGCAGCAAAAAATGGCAATTACAGTATTCTCTATTTCTCATATAAAGCGTTTTCACACGAATATGGCACGAAATTTTTGATTAAATAAAAAATTGGTATATTGAGTACTGGCTAAAAATAAATGCCATTTCAGTAAACTTTAATCGGTTAAACATAATTATCAATCAAACTCAAAATTTTGTGGAAAAAATATAGCAGCCTTTTCTACAAATCAGCAAAAAGCAATTCAAGGATAAAACAAACTTAAAAAAGCAAAACAAACTACAGCAATAATAATTACCACGACACGATGCGCCATCAGACCTCAGATCACTTGTTTCACGAATGTCAAATTGAGCACTGCAAATAAAAAAGTCGTTGAAAAACTAGTAAATATAGAAAAAATTTATTTCCAACAAGTTGTTAGCTGATATCTTAGTCGCATCGATTAGTCGGTGCTTTTATATCGCAAGCTGGGAACAAGTAAATGCACTCACTAATTCTCGGTTACATCGAAACTTTTTTGCAATATCATAATTGACAAAAGTAATATAGGCAAAAGTATGGCCTTAATATGGGATAATGGTTGTAAAAATGTCACTTTTTATCAGCTGCTAGTAAACGTTGTTCTTGGTGGCGTTCTAAAGAAGCAAACTTAGACTCCACCCTTGGATCACCAGCATTATTACAAGGGCTTCTGCCACAGAGTATAGTTGAAATGTTGAATTGGTACATTGCCAAAGTTAAAAAGTTGATCAGTTTCGGGTGTGTGTGCGTGCTTGTGCATAGGCATACTAGCCAAAATTTGGAGGGCAATGAAGTTTTGCCCAAATCATGATTTTTTAGTACTTTACGAATAGGACAAAAAATTTCTAAAATTATCAAGACGACGACTAAATTTCGTGCGAAAATCATGGTGTTCTCTAAAAAAAAAGGTCTTCACCTAAATTTGGTACTCTATTTTTGGCATTTGATCATTGTCACTGCCCTAAAATTCCTAACTTTTTTGTATCGCTGCCCAAAAAATTTTGGTTTTGCTCAATTGTCACTGCCCAAAAAATTTGAATTTTTCCCATATTTTGGAAACTTGGGGGGAGGGCAATTGCGCCTCCTGCCCCCGCCAGGTACCGCTGTGTGTGGTATGTGTATGTGTATGCCAACCATAGAGGGCATTGTGGCAAATGAATGTGAGCGTATATTTTGTTTAACTCAGTAGGGGTGGTGATTTGTTGATTTTGAGGTGTATAGTTTTGAAAGCATGTGACGTGGTGCTGTGATGAATATACGTCAATGGGTGTGGCTTGTTAACTGCTTTTAACTCACCTTGTTGAAAAGCTGTTTCTCAAACAGTCATTCAATCTGTTTTGAGAATCTGTGTCATCCAAAATAAGACTTTTGTCTGGCACCTTTTTCTCCTCGTACGGGTTTGTACAAATTTCTTCTTCTTCAATGGTGCAATTATTAGCTCCAGACGCATTTACACGAGAACTGCTTGAAGGCAGTTTAATGCTTTGTTCAAAAGTTTTTTTTTGTTCGTAACTGGTGTTTGATATATTGTCACATCTACTATTGCCAGTTTGCATGTAAACACAATCAGGTTCCATCTTTTTTGATGAGGTTTCAATGGAGGTTTTGTGAAAACTATTCGAATTATGGGCTATTCCATTGCCTTTTTGAATTTCATCATTTTCACTCGATTCGCTGTCTTCGGCTTCACTCTCCGGTTGCATCCCAGAGCTCATTGGCTGAAAATAGCAAAAAAAGTTGACAAAATGAGAATGAAACGGCTTCGAAACCGGGCGAAGCTAACCTGAGCATCGCCACTGAACACAGATGGCGATGAAAGATCTTCGTTTAACTTGTCTTTAAGATCAATACTAAATTGCCAAATATCATGTACGTCTTCGGGGGAAAAAGATCGGCCGAGACCGTCGAAGCAAGTTTGCAGAACCTCGTTAGGATCAACACCCGTTTCGATGCACCCTGTTAAGGTTCTGAACTCCGGTTCCGGGATTCTCAAAGCGGGTAACTGCAAAATAAGCAAGATTCTACAAATACAGACAAAAGTCAGTTTCTTGTCTTTGTTTGACTACAAAAAAATTAACGTAAATCTATTTCCTCTCAAACATACAAAACTACGCTTAACTACTTTATACCCATTCTACGGAAAACCATGTTAAATAAATGTGTCAATTCACGTAACGAAAATGAAATAATAGTTTTATACGACACAATGATTAAACTAAAACGAACATTTAAAAAGTATAGTGGTTTTATGTGGCGTTAACTCAAAGGTGCCGACTGTTAAAACAAAACTTGAATTGCATTAATATTCACCTCATTAAAGTTATGGGAAGTAGTATAACCGAACTTCGTTACACGAGCATATTTTTTAAGAAGTTCTATTCCGTCTTCATTGTCAAATAAATAGGGAAACTCGTAAAGCACAAATTTGCTGTCAACGATAGGAAAGCACAAATCTCGAATTTTGTTTCCTGATAACATACAAAAAGATGTTGAAAAATTAAAAAATTAAATCGATACTCGTAGTTTAAAACGCTCTTTTGATTTTTTATTATTATTTTTCACATGAAATCTAGAAAACGTGTTTCTTAACTCTGCACTTGATTTTCAGTTCTTTACATTAATTCTAAACTTTGGATTATGACATTATTTTTCTATTATTACGTATGATTGTGTAATCGGTACACCACCTCACAATTAATTTATTTTGTCCACAAATTGTTCCTATAAGTTTATTATATAGATTCGTTCTAACATTTCTATTTAAGTGCATTGACTGACTGAAGTTTTAAGCCATTATGACGTTTTGCGGCAGATTACGTAATTTTGACTAGTGTTAAACAAATGATTGGTATCATCTATTGTTAGGTTGATTCGGCATTATATGCTGCATAACCTTTTTACTACCGTGTCTTATAACCGTATTGTGACGTCATAAATTGCTTTGTCTGAATGCAACTTAACATAATAATTAATCAAAGAAATCCGGCTTTAGCTAGAACTAGTAGCTTTGGCTTGAGCAAGGATCAGTGTTGATCCCTTGGAAGTTAATTTTATAGAGAAAAAGAATTGTTTTAGCCTGTGCGGAAGACCAACTAATAAATTAGTAATAGCCATCGGGGTGCTAATTTATTCTTATTGTTAATCCGTATAAAAGTTTTTGAGTGATAGTTCGCAGTAGGCGCTGTGAATTGTTTTGAAGTTTGGCGAAGTTTGAGAGTCAAGTTTTACGAGAATTGTTTAAGTTCTTTTGATTTTTTGTGAATATATTTTTTACAGTGAGAAATAGTGTTTTTTTTTTATTTGTAGAGATAAGTTTTTCTAGGGAATCAATTCGTACTTAGCCAGAAGTAACTGTTTAAGAACTTCAGTCTCGCGGCGAACTATTCCTAGAGCCGGCATATGTAAAAATAAACACAGCTTTACTTCAGCACGGGTACTTGGGTTACCTACTTCAACTACTCCTTTTTGATTCCCAAGTAAAGTTGTAACACTCACTCTTTTACGCTAGTAGTTACTAGTGAGTTTTGCAAAATCATTGAACGTATCAATCTTTGCTGGCTTGAACAGCAGCATGTAGTGTTAATCAGAGATATTAGTGTTTTATTTTGATAAATAAGAATAAGTGCTAATGGTCATCAGTTGTGTTGTCGCACGTAGCAGCGAAGAAGAACAATGAATCACGATGCACGTACTTTGCTATTGGCATTAACCATTTCAGAAATATAAAATGCTTACCATTTTAAAACTATGCCGAGTATGATAATTACTAGTTTTATTGAGGTTGAAACAAGCAATCCACGCGTAACGAGAGCAAGATTTTATTAACTTAATGTGGTTGCGCAATAAAAAGCATTGTTAATTATTGAGCAGCGTTTTTTTACCAGAGTCTCACGGAACCGAAAGATTCCGGAGGATATTCACAAGGTTCCGCGAGCTTTTCAAATATTTTCGATTTGTTCTTATCAAATGTATCAAATAGTGATTTAGCGAAATTCGCCAAATTACCTTGAAGTTTTGGGATACCGAAAAAATTAAATCTTTGCGAATGGGGAGAGCTCTTGAAAATCCTTGTTTAAACAAAATTACTTGAAAACGGTTGAATGTTCAAGGCTCGGATAAATGAACACGATCTTTATTCATGAGTTTTATAATTGCTGTTGATTTCGTTTCTCGGGGTATCTTATTGATATTGTTGTGACCATATCAAATTCCTTTTTTCTTTTCTCTTTCTGACCTAGCTTTACGTTCTAATTTTGATTTTCACTGGTTAGACGGCACACATCATCGTAATCGAGATCACGTTGTTTCAATGCAGCTTCATTTGGTAAATACGCGAGTAAGACGCACAAGACGCGCAAGACACGCAAAATTTTCTGGCTCGCTCGCTTAGTTCAAGTTTCCAGCTGCCTTAAATAATTCGGTAAGATAAAGTTTGTCAATTTTTGTGAACAGCTTTTAGTTGACGGATTGCTTTTAAAGAACCTGAAAAATTTTCAAATCGGAAATATTGCACTAGCGTGTGTTATTTCGGTTGCATAACGTGTTTGTGTGCTTGAGCAGGCAACGTAACACTATAGGTAAGGAATGTCCAACCTTTTTTCACAATGGGCCAAATTATAATTCGAGTACATTCGGCAGGCCACAAAGTAGATAATATAAAACTTCCTCATTGACATGTCCTGAATGACGCCTTGCACATTGTCACTAGATGCCTGCGTCCCACTCCAACGGATTATTTAGGCACATTTTCAGGTATCCAGCCAGTTGAGCTTCGCCGACTAGAAACGAATGGACCTAGAATCTCTAAAAATGTCTAATCCTCTTTCCAACCTCCTAATAAATTAACACAGTTCTCTTTTTGTTACCAGCAGCATCGCTGCTGCTACCATCGTAATCTTATTGCAAATCACTCCGCAAGTTCAAAGTTACTATCTTCACAACCACTAACTATCACTTGATATTGCAAGTAATATTTGCAAATAACACAAAAAAATATCAATAGAATCGCAAAACAAAGTGAATACTGAAACTATGCTTGGGGCAAGCGTCTTTATGACAAACTCCGTCCAAAAAAGTTCATTGGATGTAACTCGACGCAGCAATCAAATGATGTATTCACTTTGTCTCCCAATACGTTACTATGACACCGGTGACATTGAATTCTATACAATTATAAAAATATAATTAAAAAATTTAAGTAAGCAACGGGCAGCATAAAAACAATAAGTGAGCCGCAATGTGGCCCGCGAGCCGCAGGTTGGACATCCCTGTTTTAGGCAATAATAAATCGATAAGTTATTTGCTATTCTCGCTGGTGCAGTGTTTCGCGTATTGGAATTAGCAGAAGAATTTTGTTTATTTTTGGCAGTGGAAGTTAGTCATCCGCCTCCCCTGTTGGGTTTCTACCGATATAATTTGCTCTATAATCGTCTTCGCTCGCAATTATTAATTCTGAAACAGATCATTATCGGTATCTTAATGACTATTCTGCAATCCAATAGTGTTTGATTATTTGCAGCTTATTGATATATTTGTATCTTTTGTCGTAGTGCGTTATAACTTAATATTCTTGTATACAATTATATCTTTACAATGATATTGTAGTTAAATAATAAAAATAGTATGTCTCCGCATAAGTCGCGTGCTTAAGTTGTTTACAGCTGCTGGTCTGAAGAAATGCACCAATTTTTGTATTTGATTGTGGGGAAACTTTATTAGGCATGTTTGTATTTGAGTGTAGACTTCACGTTCATTTTAAAAGCAAATATTATTGATAAAAAAACAAATTTAGCTGCCTAAGCTTGCTAAAGGTTTAAAACGCAAAAAAATTCCAATCACAGCTCGCAACCTTAAGTATACAATTCAAAGATGGAAAGCCCCGAACCAACCTGCATCCCGCTCCTCCACAAACACCAGCGGAGCGAAGTGGTTGCGGTGATGAGCGATGTATAGCGGCGACTTGACACATTCGCTGACGGGAATTGTCACGGGCAAGTAGATAGATGGTTTGAAACCTAAAGGTTGAAAGTACATTAAGAGATCGATAAGCGAAATATCAAGCAGACGTGATTATCTACTCCGCATAGAACGATTGCAACTGCGTTGGGATGGCAACGTAACACGAATGTTCCACGAACGAACAGAAAAGCAACCAATGGAAGCTCTTCGGAGTGGCAAAAGGCCTAGAAGACGACCCAGAACTTGCTGGCGGAATTGCATTGAAGACCTGGCCTGGTCGCGTCTTGGAATCCCATCGGCAGAATTGCCGCTAGTTGCAGAGATCGGGATCCTTGGAGATCCCAATTCGAGCTGCTGTCCCCGAAACCCCAAAAGGACAAGCGAGTAAAGGAAAATACACTAAATAAATTTAATATTTTCCCCGAAAAAGAGGATATTAATCATGATGATAATGATAACGTGATTAACTTGTATATTGCAAAACTCATGTAGCTATTATTTCAGTTTTGCGCGCTATTTATAGAATACGCGCAGTTATTATGGAGCAAGCCGAAAATAAATTTTAACCATAAATAGAACAAAGTTGGTTTAAAACTTCCGCTTTCTTGGTTGATAATAAGCAATAAGAGACCACTCGACAAAATTAGGCTTAAAGTACAGTTGAAGTACATTCATTTTTCTCGAGTGGTTGAAGCGCTTCAAGTAAAATGGTTGGGCAATTCAGTTTGATACGAAGCTAAATAGTTGCTATCAGAGGGCTAAAACAATTGTTACAACGCAAAAAAGGTATTTCTATTTAAAAAATGAGCACGTTTAGTTTCCCAGTAACATTATCTGACGCACAGATAAAGCTTTGTTTTAGAAAACTTTTTGCGTACTGAATGCACAGCGAACAAAACAGTTAGTTTCACTTAACTCGATATACAAGTATAGCAAAACTCAAAATGAATAACTGTAATTTAAACTAGAGTTTATTAATAATTTGAAACTAAAACTCGAATAAAGATCGATCGATTTTATAATCCTGGCAACTGTTAAGAAACTCTTGCAGCCTATTAGCAAAAAAGACCAACAAAATTGTATTTTTTTACAAAAACAGGTTTTTCTATAGTATGCAGCAATCCGTATCAATGACATGGTCATGTTCTTAAAAAATTTCCAAACTCTGGGAAGCTTTTTAAAATGCTTTAACAAAAATCAAAAGCCAAAGTCAAACATATTTTAGTGATGACACAGTTGATCGACGTTTGTTACCACGGGCTGAAATATGAAAAAAAATATGGAATTTTTGAAAAATTTTATGGCCTTTTTATGTAAGTCGGTATTTTAGTAGTTAACTAGCAGCAAAAGGACACACCTCCTTCCTCCAGGGACGCCACCACAATCACACGCCGACAAATTTGCGACATAACAAAAATGTGGAATTGTTGAAGAGGAGAATAAATTGTTGGAAAATCGCGAAAACGAGAACTTGCTTTTGTCGGCTCCGTTGTTGATGAAAAGCAAATTTGGTTCCACTCTCTTGTGAGAGCCTAGATAACAAGCTTAGCAAAGCAATGGCGGCAACCTTGAAAAGCAGCACTAAATGCAGAAGCACATTTACTAAGATCACATAGCTGATAGAATTTCCCTTTTTACCAAAACGTTAAGCAATAAACTATCTTCAGCAACGCTATTGAAAATTTTTAAACTGCCGCGGTCGCAGTAGTAAAAACGAGCAAATATAGTTCGATATTCTTACGTCATCACTATAATCCCGTTCAAGTTCTTCGAAAATTTTAGTGATAAATGTTGTCCACCTATAACAGAGAGGAGACGAATGAAATAGATGGGCCATGCAAGTCGAATACAAGCACCTTCGAAAAAAAGCATTTTGATCGACAACTCCACAAATCAATACAGATATGGAGTGGCACAGAGAGTTTCCATCTCCTGAAATAAACAAACAAGCTTTTATCGCACGGCTAAACGATATGTTGGCTTTATGTCAATTCTTTACACAACATTTTAAAAATACGTTCCAAGAATAATAAGCATAAAGCGGAACTTTAGACCAAAATAAACAGAGTTTGACGTAAGTTTTTTTCTAAGCTATTTAAAGTTACTGAAAAGAGGAGTTAAAGCAAACAAACTGCTTACTGGGAACCAACAATGGCGTCACCGCTTTGGTCGAACGAGGCCAACTGTGCGCCCTCTTGTGAAAAAGAATGTCTAATTGAGAATCGGAAATTAGGTCTTTCGCCAATCTGTATTTTTCTTCACGTTTTTCGTCATTTCCACAAGGCAGAATGAGATGGGAGGAATAAAACTAAAAAAAGTATTTCAGTGGCGAATTCAGATGTTGTAATAAGTGCTCTAGCTCAGTGTGGTCCAAACCCTGGCCCGCCGAGAAAATTTGTGCGGCCCGCGGAACAATTTTGCACAAGTCTTGTCGATGACAAGCAGCCGTAATTTGTTTTGGAGAACGCTATGATTTTGCGCGAAAATAGGAATTTTGCAGACCGATTCCAAGTGAAGACCTTTTTTTTTTTTTTTTTTAGAGAACACCCTGATTTTGGAACGAAAATAGGATTTTGCAGACCGATTCCAAGTGAAGACCTTTTGTTTTTAGAGAACACCCTGATTTTGAGACGAAAATAAGCGTTTTTATCCGGTTGAGGCGCGCAAACTCAAATAATTTTTCAAAAATGTGGCCCACAAGAGTGGAGAAGTTAGACCACCCTGACCTAGATTTTATCTTTGCGGCCCGCGAAGCTTTTTCAAACCTTAATGAGGCCCTCCATGCTCTTAGCCTTGGACCACACTGCTCTAGCTTAATGCCTCTCACTCTGATGGTGAACTGTTAACAAAAGAATATTGGTTTTTAAAACTTTTTTTGATTTAAAACACCAGTCTTACTTTTTAACAATTAAATCAAAATAATTAAAAATTTGGCTGATTGGTCGTTTGAGTAACAGCAAAATATCATAAAGGATTTAAAATTTTTGGCGTCAACTGTTGCGGCTTTGTTATTCCACAGACGAATAAAAAATACTTGAAAAATTGTTTATTTCCTTAACAACTTTCAAATTTGATATAGTGCTGATTTTTCAGTTTTCTATTGCATGAGAATACAGAAAAACCCACAAATGATAAAGAGATATTACCCAAGGTATGCTAAATTTGAAAGTTTCTCTTGTTACGGTCAAATTTACTTATTTTAAACCTTTTCCCTTTACGGTAAAACAATTTCTGACGCTCCAGAATACCGTCAAAAAAAATCAAAATTATGCATCTACAACTGTCTTCAACTTAAGCACAGTATATTACTAAGTTATGAGACTATTTTTATTTTGTCTTCAAATGCTTCTCGAGTTCAATATTCAAAAGTAATCATTTGTCTTTTATTCGGGGTGCACTTAATTGATTCTTCGTTAAAAACTAACGAAAATTAAACGACAACATGGTGTGTTGTGTTTAAAGATTTCATTGAATTATCAATATTGACGGGACATTTTTTTACTATTTAAAGGTCTTGGCGTAAACATTCTTATCAGAATTACGCCGAGTCCACAACTGATAAATTCGTGCAGCGTTCAGGTTTTTTTGTTCATAAAAAATCGGCGAGCATACAACGTAGGCTGTTTGTACACACCGAAATTTAAGAAACAAAATAACTCCAAGCGATGTACGCCAGATGTAGATGGAGCCTTAACCCTATTAAGACTGGGGGGGGGCTGAAACTGCCCGCGGTATTAAAATGTTGTGTGCTGCTCAAAAACTAATTACACGAATTTTTTCAAATTTTATGACTTTTTCTGATATTGGTGCAATTTTTGAAAAAATCGCTGAAGTAATTTTGGAGTTATTAATAGTTTGTTGACACCTAGTCAGTAGTTTTTTGAATATTTCATAAATCGTGAGAAAAAAGCAGCAAAAGCGAGAAAAAGGCAAATTGTAAACTGTTTATCAAAACAATCGAGACTGAACCGTTCATTAACTATGTTTATTCAAGCACTTTACGAGGCAATAAAACGCTTTCAATCTCACTTTCCAAGGGAAGTTGTTTATGTAAAAAAAGAAGTAACTGTAGATTTAGATTTCTTTTCGTGCAAAATTTTCTAACAAATTCGGATAAAATCCCGACCACTTGATTTGGCTTTATTATAAATGTTGATCTCACAATCGATCATACACTTCAATACCTTTGGTATAATGGCTATTGGAACGGAATATTACTACGGAAGTATTCAAGCTAAGCGGAAAGAAATATCAAACGAAATAAAGCAAGTGTGTAATAGAGATATTGGTTTCTAAAAAGTTTTTTGGAACGAGCCTGAAAAAAATATCAATTTCAATTCTTTTATTGTAAACTCTAAAACCACAGGAAAGCGAAATATTGCAATCTTATTAACAATGCACTCAATTTTTTAAATTTCAAAAAATTAAAGGAAATCCGCTTTATACAAGTTATGTGATTATACGAAAGGAGGTACAAGTGTAGACCAAAAATTACTTTCTATTCGAGTAAAACCAAGTTTCGAAAATGGACCACAATTGCATTTTCCTATTTGCTTGATATTTGTCGCATAGATGCAGCAAATGTATTAGCAATGAATAAACATGCGGAGCCGCGCAAACAGAATTGTTTGAAGTTGGCTTTAGTCTTGTTTTGAAATTAGTAAAACCTTTCATTCAAGGCAAGGTCTAACCCAGTGTTGCTCAACCTTTTTCCGATTGCGGCACATTTTGGAAATTTTTCAAAAATGGCGGCACCTTTGAACTATTTTTATTAAATTTTGTTTCCAAAATCAGGTGATCACTAAAAAAAAGTTTTTACCCAGATTTGGGCTCAGATTTCTAGCTTTTGTCCCTAAAATCAGTTATATTCTAAAAATACCGTTGCTCTGGTCGCGGCACAAAATTGGTATTTTTTGAAGTTCGCGGCGCACTTTAGCTAGGAGCCTTGATTTTCGCCTCCAAAATTATGTGAACTATAAAAAAAAAGCTCTTCACCTGCATTTACGGTCTCTCTAGTGAATTTCCTTTCCTAAATCAGTTCTTTCTAAATAAAAACGGTCTTCGCTCCAAGTATTACATATTTCACGTGTAAAAAGCGCAATATTCGACGGCCCTAGCTAATTTTTTTCCGAAATCTTTCACGGCACATAGGTTGAAAAACACAAATACATGTAGCAACATTGAAGCTGATAATTCAAAATAACATTACAATACTCAACCGTTTTCCTGGACTAGTGAATAATGTGCAATAGCTTGCAGCATCTTAGCAAAATGCAAATGGCACTCTAGGGGCCGCGGCATCCCGTTTGAGAACCACTGGTCTAGCTAGTGAATTCTACAATAAAGTTGATACTTAGCAAAAATGTTGTGAAACCAAGTATTTATACCGCTTTGTTATCGATATTTCCTTCTCAATCAGAAAAAAACGTCGGTGTGAAATAGGTATATCAAAAATATCAGCTCCGAAATGAAAAAAAAAAAAAAGGCATTGAAATGGCGCTTCCAATCTTCCGTTCAGCCTGGTAACAGTTTTCAAAAATTCACATAAACAAACTCAAAAAATATTCAAACAAAATACATTGAGCTGTTCTTCTGTGCAATATTATTCTATGATTGTACTGGTGTTTTTGTTTTTCAAACAATAATGTTAAAATTAGGATTATCAATTGAATAATTTCTATCGCAAAAAAAATATCGGTTTTATAAGTTTTGAACAAAGTTACGTTACTCGTCACAGTTGAATTATAAGTTAATGGTAATTACATTACTTTTTTAAAACATTTTAATTTTTTGTAACTCTACGAAAACTAGACCTAACTAATTCAACAAGTCGTACAACAATTAAAAGTTAAACAATTACATCAGAAAACGTTAGCAAAATTTTAATAAACAAGTATTTGATTAATGAATTAGCGTACTTAACCAAAAGAAAAAAACATTCGAAACAAAAAAGGACTTCTGTAAAATTTAAAAAATCGATGTGATCAAAAGCAATCATCTCTAAATAAATTAGTCAAGTCGAAATATTCTTTTATATTGAAGAAAAATTAAGATGAGTTCTTGCGATGTGGAACTACAAACACAATTTTTTTGTCTAATAATTTGCTTTCTTTTTATGTTATAAAAGTTCTTGCCTAAATGTTCACAAAAGGGAGTAATTTAAAAAATTATTTGATCAATAGCAAAGATCGAAGCGTTGTAAACACTAATAAAACCAACTTTTAGCAGATTTGCTTGTGTAGAATTGCTTTCTCTGTAAACAGTAATAATCTTATAATGAAAACAATGTTCCACCAGCGCAACTGCAAAAGACACCGCTAAACCGCAAGGGTATACTGGCGGCGGTTCCGATATGCTAAACACATCGAGTTAGCTAACACGGATACGGGTTAAGACAAACAAAACCCTGCAGTTCCCATTACAAACATATAGTAAGAATGGTCAAGTCAATCAACAAGCAAGTGCCGACAGACCTGTTTCGTCCTTATTTTTTATTTATTTTTTTTTTTTATATTTATTTGTATTATATAACGCATAAACAATAAAAGAAACACATAAAAAAGACGAAATTGTAGTTCAAATATGCAATTTTGTTTAAGGTCTTTTTTTTTTTTTTTAAATAGTAGAAAAAGAAATGCAGGATATCAAACAATGGGTTATCATCAAACAATACAAAAATGGATTTATCTTTGCAAACACAATGGATAATTGCAGAGTACAATATATATAATAGTAACAGTATTGAGAGCATTATGTCCAATTGTGTTTAAAGTAATGAGTATATATAACTTAAGAGTTATAAGATCTTTTTTTTTTTTTTTTTTTTTTTTTATTACAAAATACACAAGATATAATTTATTTTACATACAGATTTGGATGAAATGATTGGATTTTAAAATACTTGTTTGAGACAGATATAGGATATTTTAGATAAAATTATGGACACATAACATTGCAAAGACAATATGTAATCGGTTATTTATTTATTTTATTTTGAAAGATCAGGATAGGCTTTTTTTAAAAAGGATTTAAATTTAGTTTTGATTTTATATAGTTCTTCGTTGAGTAGGGAAGGAGTGACAGAGAGGTTAAATGAAATGATTTTATTGCGCAACTGGAAGGATGAAAGTCGAATTAAGGAAGCCGTTTTGGATAGTATTAAATTGTGATTGCCAGTTTGTTCAGAAAAATTATAAAGAAGTATGTTTTTAGAGAGAGATATGGGTTTTTTAGGATTTCTGAAAGGAAAGATTCCAAAGAATAAACTAAATATTTAGTAGGAGGGCAGTCAAAGAATAAATGGTGAGGATCATCGAGGGAAGAAAAACATAATTTACAGAGAAAATCATTTGGGGTTTTAGGAGTAAAGTTATGTTTTTGAAAGAAACAACCCCAGGCATAACCTTTGTAGGCTGTTCTGAAGGTTATTTCTTTCTCAAAATTAGAAAAGAGAGAAGGTCGAGGTTTAAATAAAGTTAGTCGAAGCCATGTATAGGGATTAGCTTGATTGTTACCATTTGTTTGGGGTATATCGATTTCTCTCGGGAGAGGAATTGGGTCCGGTTTAAGGAGGAGTAAATAAAGAGATTTAAAGGTAAGTTTGGGTAGGTGATCCGAGGGGATAGAGGTTTTATGGAGAAGGTTTAAGGCTTTTTTCCAATGGGGATTTGGTTTGGGTCGATGGGGTTGGGTGTTTGAGTAAAGGTCAGGGTTGAAGGGTATAAGTTTTGTTCCTAGGTTGTAAATAGCAAAGTGCATCCAGAAATGGTGAAGTGGTTTAGGGGTTTGAAGAAGAACAATTAATTGCCATAAGAAGGCTGTAGAAATTTTCAGGCCGATGGAGGGCAGGGCAATTCCTCCATCAGCCTTGGGAAGGTATAAGGTAGATCTTTTGATAGGTTCAAAGGGGGAGAAATTCCAGAGAAATTTGAAGAGGAATGAGTTTAAGGTTTTTATGTGTTTAGGTGTTGGTGGGATGATTCTAGATAAGAAAAGAATTTTAGGTAGAAAGTGCTGGTTGATAGAAATTACTTTTGAGAAGAGGGAGTCATTTGGGTTAAGAAGGGTAAGGGTAGTACGGGGTATAGAGCGAACAAGAGCATCCCAATTTTGCATCAGTAAGTCGGTTTTAAAAGAGAAAAAGATCCCAAGAATTTTAGTTGATTGAAGAATTTTTCCTCGGGGAAAATTTGATTGAAAAGAGGAAATAAGATCTGGGGAATTTGAAATAATAGTGGTCTTGTCATGGTTGATTTTAAGACCGGAAAAGAGCGAAAATTGATTCAGTATCTCAAGAAGTGTGGAAAAGGAAGAGGGATGGGTAATAAAAAGAGTCAAATCATCAGCAAAATGACTAACTTTTAAGGTGGTTTTACCCAGAGAGATTCCTTTAAAATTAGCTGAGGCAAGAATTTTTCTGGTTAAGGGTTCGATTGCAATTATGAAAAGGAGCATGCTAAGAGGGCATCCTTGGCGGATGCCTCTCTTAACAGGGATTGAATTAGAGAGATAGCCATTTAGGTTTATTTTGGATGTGAGATTTGAGAGAAATATTCGTATCCATTTTAGTAAAGAGGAAGGGATTCCAAGTTGAGAAGCAGTTTGAAGAAGGAATTGATGAAATATTGAATCGAAAGCTTTATAGAAATCAATTTGCACAATGGCTAAGGGTTGATGAAAGTTTTCTGCAAAGTCTATAGCAGATTTAATGTTAAGGTGGTTGTTGAAGATTTGGCGCTTCGGGAGTCCACATTGTTGCTCGAAGGATATGATATAGTTGAGAATGGGTTTTAGTCTGTTTGAAATTATGGTCGAAAGGATTTTATAGTCAGTATTGAGGAGGGAAATAGGACGCCAATCTTTAACAGTAGAGGGGTTTGGTTTTTTCGGGATAAGTTTTATTAAGGCTAGTCTTTGTGATTTAGAAAGTTGATTGCGAAGGTAGGAATTGTTATAGGTTTGACAGAGTAAAGGTATTAAGGATGGAAAAGAAGAGTAGAAATTGGCGGTAAGGCCATCTAAACCTGGGGAAGAATTTTTATTTAGAGAAGCAATTGCGATTTTGATTTCTGCTTGAGTAATTAGAGGGGAGGAAGGAAGGGATTGAAGTAATTCATTGTTAACAGTGGTTGAAAGATCCTGGAGATACACAGTAGGATCAGGGACAGACGTGGGAGAATTCCAAAGGCTGCTAAAAAAAGATATGAAAGAAGAGTATTTAGTTACAATTGAAGGTTTTTGGTAAGATGAGGATTGAATCGAGGTATCAAGAGGAATTAAGGATTTTGTTTGGGTTGTATTTTCATTGATATGGGCTAAAGGAGAGGGTCCATCAATACTGGATAAGGGTGGAAGGCGGGATCGGATCTGAGTTCCCATTTGCTGATGTTGCTTTATTTGGTCTATTTGGTTGCTAATAAGGTGAATTTGTGTGTGTAAGCCTTGTGTTTGTGCTACTTGTAGTTTAGTTTTCAAAATGTTTTGTTGTGTTTGTGTTTTCTTTTTTTGAATTTTTGATAGAGTAATTATGTGGTGTTTTATTTTTCTTTTTTGTTTATCCCACCATATTAGTGGTTGTTGTATGGGGTTTAGAGGAGGTAAGAGATTTGATATAAAGTATTTAATTGAAAAGTTATTGCATGAAATAGAAAGGATAGATTCGTTTAATTTCCAGTGGGAGGATTTGAAAGAAAAGGTTTGGGGGATTTTGATTTTAATACTAGGAAAATTGTTATGGTCTGAAAGAGCGTTGGCTTGATAAGAGGTTTGGGAGATATTTGGAATAAGGGTGGACGAGGTATAAATTCGGTCTAATCTGGAAATAGGATCAAGGTGTGAAAAGGAGAAAATTTTTGTATGAGGGTGAAAGTAGCGATAGGAGTCAATTAAATCAAAATTTGATATTAGTTTATGGAATATAATTTTGTCATTTGTATTTGGCGAGAAATAACCAGTTCTGTCAATGGGGTTAATGACTAAATTAAAATCGCCAGCTATGATAAGTTTTCTATGCCTAAAATCTAAATTGTTTAAAAAGGAGATGATATTTTGAATTGCTTTAACACGCTGTAATATTTTTGTGGAGGTATTTCCTGATGGAAGATAGCAATTAATTAGAGTGAAATTAACATTATGAAGGGTGAATGAAATGGCTTGAATATAATTGTGTAAAATAATGTCTGATTTAATCATGCGTGGGGTGAGATGTATTTGTTGAGTGTTAATAAGAATAAGAGTACCTTGACGGTGTGCAATATGTGGAGTAAGTAAGTGATCTGTATTTGAGTATGCAAGAAAGTTATTCGCGTGACAAAAGTGTGAAAGTTCTTGTTTTTGAATAGTGTGGGTTTCTTGTATGAAAAAAAAGGAAAGTTTGTTTAAAAGGATAATTCGTGCAAGGTGTGCGGATGATTTATTAAAACCGTTAATGTTTAATGTTGCTAGTTTTAAAAGCATTTAGAACAAATAAAAAAATAAACAGTACATAATAATAATCACAATAGGCATTAGAATTACACATAACCCAAATAAAAGAAAAGGAAATATTTTTGTTTGAAAATATCAGATAATCATAAAATTAAGATGTATTTTTCGCAACGGAAAATTAAATAGTAATTGTAAAGATGAAGTATGAGTTTTGGAAAAAAAAATATACTGAGAGACAGAGAGAGACAGAGATAGACAGAGAAGCAGCATTAAAATGGAGGTTTGAATAGAGCTAAGAGAGAGAAAGAAATCGAAAGAACAGGAGAATAGCATAAGGTTATACTGGGTCATCAACTTAACGCGTGGTTGAAAGGTAACTTCCAAATATGGAGTTGTCTTGAAATTTGTAGTTTTAAGTTGAGAGAAGAAACGAAGGCAATAACGTTTAAAACGTGGTGAGAGAAAGATAACCATTTGATATCGATTTGTTTTTTTTTTTTTCTCTTTAAATATTGATCAAACAGGTAAAAACATTTAGGTAAAAGAAATATTTTATAAAATACACAATAATTTGGGATTTATACAGGAAAAAAAATTTCCATAATTTTCATATTGATTCAATAACTCAAAAAAATCTTTTAGAAAAAATTTTGAAGATCAATTCAGGTTAGGAAAACAGCTAAATACTATAGAACAATACAAACAAATTAAAGGCTATTTTTTCTTTCTTTAGTGTTGATTTTCTTTTTTCTAGGTTTTAGGGTTACTGTAGTTGTATTTGATTGGGGAGAGGGGGAATGCTTTCTTTTTTGGCTTTCAACTTCTTTTGTGGAATTTGATGGTTCAGCTTGAGAATTTTCGTTCGAAGACTTAGGTGGTGGTATTTTAGCGAGTTGTATATTATCAAAAGATTCTATAACATCTTCTTCACTTACGTTTGGTGATGTTGTGATGGATTTAGGAGGTGCAATATCTTCGTTATTTTGGATTTGGTCATTAGGTTCTAATGGGGGGAAGTTCTCATTGTTCTTTTCGATTGGTTTTTTATTCAGCTTCATTTTGGTTAGAGGGTGAAAAAAGTGTGGTTGACTTGTTTTGGGGGTTGATGTTATTGCTTTAGCGTAAGTTTGTTTTCTTGTGTTCTGATCAGTAGGATTTTGATTTTCTTTTATTTTTTTGTTTTCTTTCTTTTTTGGGCAGTTTTCAATCTCGTGGGATGTTTCTTTGCAATAGTTGCATCTATTTTTAGGGGCTTCACCGTCTATATTGACTGAAATAAATCTGTTCCTGAAGATTATAGAGTCGGGTATATTTTTCCTTTTAAAATTTTCGATATAAAGGTGTAGGTAGGGGTTATGAATGAGGGGACACTTCTTATGCTTGCCAAATTCAAAATGTTTGCAGCTTCCCCAGGAGCTGGTTATTTCTTGAATTGTTTCATTAGAGATGTCGAAAGGCATCGGGTATAGGGTGATAATTTGCCTGAATCCTAATGGGCGATTTACTTGGATGGAAAATTCGACGTTTTCTCTTGTTGATATTATTTCAGGTTCGTAAAATGTATTATAAAGATCTTCTAGTATTTTTTTGGGGGTAGTTTCTTTAAAAGTTACATTATATATTTTTAATTGGTAGTTATGAGTGGCTATGCCATAGATTTCATCTAGGTAGGGTTCAAAGGGTCCATCTTCTAAGAATAGGTCGATGAAATTATTTATATTAAATTCAACATCATCGTCAAACATCTTGACTTTGAATAATAGAGAATTTTTCTTGGTGGTCATATTTTTTGTAAGTTGGGTAATTTAGTGCGAGAGAAAAAGAAAAAAATCCCTGGGAGATGTTTTATAATAAGAGCTTCAAGCTTGTGGTTTTTAATAACGTCGGTAAATATAGTAGACCCAAGGCGCTGTTGGAAAAGAACTTCGCCCCTCGTCAGGACACTACAGCTTGTTGTTGACCCCAGCTGAAAAAGTTGAAAACTTAAACAGCTGGCACAACTTTCTGTTTGTGGTTTTTACACCTCAAACATCCAGTTGTGGACCTGAACGCTGGGTAGGTAGTACAATGAAAACAATGTTCCACCAGCGCAACTGCAAAAGACACCGCTAAACCGCAAGGGTATACTACTTGTGGTTAGCATATCGGAACCGCCGCCATTGGACTAACATTTCCGGATATATTACTTTACAAACGGATTGATTTCAAGATTTTTTTTAAAAGAAACTGAAAACAAGGTAGGATTTTTTTTCTTTCTCTCTTTTTAAGATGACCACAAAAAAGAACTCTCTTCTGTTTAAAGTCACTTTAGATAACGAAAAAAAAGAATTCCAAATAAATGACTTTATAGATTTTTTCTTAGAAGGCGGTTTGTTTGAATCTTATCTCAGTGAAATCTATGGCATAGCTACGCACAATTTTACTTTGAATATTTTTAACGTAACTTTCAAAGAATCAACTCCAAAATCTCTAATTGAAGACTTGTATGAAACTTTTAAATTACCTCAACAAATTACTATTAAAGATGAAGTTGACTGCACAATCCAAATTAACAGACCACTTGGTTTTAGACAATTAGTAACACTTTATCCGATGCCCTTTGACATAAATACGGAACAATTAAAATCCTTTACAAATAAATGGGGCATTTTAAAACATTATGAATTTGGTAAGCATAAAAAGTGCCCTTTAATACATAACCCTTATCTACACTTATACTTTGAAAATTTTAATCGTAATGAAATACCGGATCAAATTGTTTTTCGAAATCGCTTTATTGCTGTTAACGTTGATGGAGAACTCTACAAATCCAGATGCAATTATTGTAAGAAAACAGACCATGTGATTGAAGATTGTCCAATTAAAAACCAATCCAAAACAAACCAACCCCCCAGCACTCTACCCCAACCCAAACCAACTTATGCCCAAACAATAACGTCGACCCTAAAAATTCCTCACCCCCCTATCCTTCACCCTTCAACCAAAACAAAATTAGTTAAACAAAATATTAAAAAAAACACCCAAAATTTTCCCCCGCTTAATCAGAACCCCACCTCCAAAATCAAAGAAAACATTTCAAACCTCAACCCAAATTTATCATCCCTTAATATCAGTCAAGAAGATGCAATTAAGTCCTTTGATAATATTCAATTTGTCAAAATGCCCCAGGCCCCTTCCTCAAAACCAAACTCTCCCCAAACCCCCTCTTCCCTAAATGATTCCAAAGTACAAAAACGAAAATTATCACCCTCCTCGCAATCATCATCCATTAGCATTGATTTAAAACCAAGAAAGAAAAAAACCAACGTAAAAGAAAAACAACGGAAAAATAGTATTTAATTACCTTTGCAATAAAATCCAAATTATTTTAGTGTAAAATTGTATTTATGTTTGTTTATTTTTCGTATTTATTTACTGTTTTGTGTTATAAATATTATGTATTTGACAGTGAAGGTAAGTCATTTCCTTTTTTATATTCTTATTCTGTTAAAACTATGTTACTTCTCCTACCATTGTTCCGTAAAGTCACACTTCGAACCACACCCAGTAATCACGCCACAATCTCTTGTTCAAAACAACACAATATTTGGTAATCACACAACATTCTATTTTCAACACGTCATCTTTTAACATGATCCAAATCCATGAGTTTAAAACCTTGGCACTTCGTTTTTTTTATCTTCAATTCTTATTCACATACACACTCTAATTTGAAACGCGCGAGTTCGATTCCTAAACTGTTTTTTTTCTCTCACATTTTTTTTAATTCTCTCATTCGCAACTATTTCACCTCAATACTTTACTTTATTCAAATTCACGAGTTCGAAACCCTGTCTTTTTTTTTTTTACATGCGTTTTTTTTTTTTTTTTTTTTCAAGCACGAGTTCGATTCCCGTCTTTTTTTTCACTCTTTTGTTCATACGTACTTCACTATAACTTACACACGTCACATGCTCTTAAAACATGGGTTCGACTCCCAGGTCTTTTTTTTACACATTTTCTACTTCACGTGCTCGCTTCTTCAATTATTCTTCTTACATTTAAAATTTTTTTTACTACACGTTTTTTTTTTCCCTTCATACACTACTCTATTATTATTTTTTTTTTTATTCCTTTCTATCATTCACACAAATAAATTCTTAACTTTAAAACAAAATGCAAATAAAATTTACCTCCATTAATATCAACGGCTTTAATAAATCGGATAACAAACTTGCACAATTTATCACTCACCATAACATTCACTTCACCTGTATACAAGAAACACACACAATACAACACCAACAATTGTCACACTTTTCACACAAACACAATTTTTTAGTCTTCCCCAACACTGATCTTTCCTTAACCACACAAATTTCACATAGACAAGGAACCCTCTTCATTCTAAATTCAAACAAAATACATCTCAATACACAAACAATCCATTCTCACATAATCCTCCCCAACTATATTCAATCTCTTTCTTTCTCTCTTCTAGATAAAAACTATACCCTCATAAACTGTTACCTTCCGTCCGGCAAAACCTCCTCCCAAACTTCTCACCGAATAAAAGCAATTAAAACCCTTTCCTCATACCTACACAATCTAGATTTCAAAAACGGGTATTTAATCATAGCCGGAGACTTTAATCTTGTAATAAATAAAATTGACAGAACTGGACACTTTTCACCCAATACAAACGACAAAATACTCTTTCAAACCATTCTCACCAACTTTGACCTCATTAATTCTTATCGTTTTCTATACCCTCACTCTAAAACTTTTTCCTTTTCTCGCTCACAACCCATATCTAGATTAGACCGTGTATACATCCCCTCACCCTTACTTTCAAACATCTCTTTTTCCACCTACGTCAGTATTTCCTTCTCAGATCATAATAAAGCTCCTCTCATTACAATTAAAATACCCTCTAATCAAAAATACAGATCCTCACATTGGAAATTAAATAATTCTCTTCTAGATTCTCCTTCTATCCTTCTCTACACCAAACTTTTTATTAAAAACCTTACTTACCCCATAAACCCTATCCAGCATCCCCTTAAATGGTGGGACCTATTCAAAACCAAAATCAAATATGAATTAATATTATACTCCAAAATTCAACAAAAAAAGAACTCACAAATATATAACACCTTAAGAAACAATTTAATTAAAGCGAAACAATATAATCAACATGACGAAATATCGCAATTAACCTTTAAACTAAATCAAATTTACGAAAATAAACTAAACGGCGCTCAAATTAGGTCCCGCCTTCCCCCTCTCTCAAGTATAGATGATCCATCCCCTTTAGCCCCAATTATTGAAAACCTTACCCAATCCAAATCCCTCCTTCCAACTGATTCTAACACCCCCCCTCCTAATATCTCTACAGAAAAACTAAACTCTATTAACTTTCACTCTTTTCTCTCTTTCTTTAAAAATCTTTGGAAACCCTCTTCTTCACTTTTAAATCCTTCTACATATCTTGATTCACTAAATTTCCTTATTCCTCACGAGGTTCTTCAAACCCTTCCCTCCTCCCCTTTAATCACATGTAATGAAATTCGATCAGCTATCCAAACCCTCAACCCAAATTCTGCCCCTGGTCTCGATGGATTTACCCCAAAACTTTACAGCTCTTTTCCTTCTCTAATACCTATTCTATGTCAAACCTTTAATAATGTCTACCTCCAGAAAAAACTTGCACACTCTCAATCCCTTGCCCTCATAAAACTAATCCCCAAAATCCCAAACCCTATATCTGTTAAAGACTGGCGCCCTATTTCACTCTTAAACACTGACTATAAAATTCTCTCTTCTATCATTTCATCCCGACTCAAACCTCTACTGAATTCTGTCATTTCTTTACAACAACAATGTGGTCTCCCAAATAGACAGATCTTCAATAACCACCTAAATATCCTATCCGCTATAAACTATACAAATGACTTTCTTCAACCATTAGCTATACTCCAAATTGACTTTTATAAAGCTTTCGATACAATATCTCACAAATTCATTCTTTCTACCGCCTCCAAAATAGGAATTCCAGTTACTCTTCTGAACTGGATTCAAATTCTTCTCTCTGACTTAACAGCCCGACTCAACCTAAACGGCTATCTTTCAGATCCTATTTCCATTAAGTGTGGCATTCGCCAAGGATGCCCACTTAGTATGCTCTTATTCTTAATTGGTATTGAACCTTTAACCCAAAAAATACTTGCTTCATCTAAAATCCAAGGAATCTCCATTGGTACATCTTCACTCAAAGTCAGTCATTATGCTGATGATCTGACCCTTTTTATATCATCCCCCTAATCCTTTTCAGAAATTCGTGAGATAATCGAAGAATTTTCTTCTTTTTCTGGTCTTAAAATTAATCACTCCAAAACCTCTATTATCTCTAATTCCTCAACATTACTATCATCTTTTCGTTCAACTTTTCCCCAAGGTAAGACTCTTTCCTCCACTAAAATCCTTGGAATAACTTTTTCTTTTCACAAAGAAGACCTGTCCAAAAACTGGGATGACCTCATCCGTTCACTTCCCCATACCTCTTTGGCTACTCTAAATCCTAAAGACTCTCTTTACTCCAAAACCATCTCCTTAAATCAACACTTTTTACCCAGAATCCTCTTTCTCTCAAGAATCATTCTTCCTACTCCTAAACAGATTAAATCCTTAACCACCCTCCTTTTCAAATTCCTATGGAACTTCTCCCCTTTTGAACCAATTAAAAGATCCTCCTTATACCTACCCAAACCCGACGGTGGCATTGCCCTCCCTAACATTGGCCTTAAAACTTCTACTGCTTTTCTATGGAAATTTATCTATCTTCTCAAAACCCCCAACCCCCTTTCTTATTTTTGGATGACATATGCAATATATAACCTTGGAACAAAAATAATACCTATTAAACCTGAACTTTATTCCAACTCTCAACCCCACCGTCCTAAACCCAACCTTCTCTGGTCCAAAACTCTTTCCCTATTCAAAAAGATCTCTACCCCCCCTCATGAAATTGAACACCTTACTTTCAAGTCCCTCTACCTAACCTTCCTTCAACCTGATGCTAACCCTATTCCTCTTCTAAACAACACTATCCCCCATACATGGCTCCGATTGACCCTTATAAAACCCCGTCCTTCTCTTTTCACCAACTTGGAAAAGGAAATATCCTTCAGGACAGCCTATAAAGGTTTTACCTGGGGATGTTTCTTTTCCAAGCATAATTTCAAACCCCGTAATCCCAATGACTTTCTTTGCAAAATCTGTCTTACTCCTTCCGATGATCCTCACTATCTTTTTTTCCAATGTTCCTTTACCCGCAGTTTAATTTCATTTCTAGAACCCCTTCTCTCTTCCACTTTAAAAAAACACACCCTTCTTACACAAGACACACTACTTTTCAACTACACAAATTCAATTGGTACACCACATATTATTACATCCAAACTCGCTTCACTGATTAGACTTTCCCTATACACCCTAAGAAATAGTTTTTCCTCCTTTAACACCCCTATCCCTACTTCTACCCTTATTGAAGAAAAATTTAAAATAAAAACAAAATTTAAAGCCTTTCTAGAAAAACATTTTCCTGACTACTTACAATAAATTCCTCTATCCCTTTTCTTACCTTTACATATATATTTTCTCTCTTAATAGTACTTAAAAAGTTTTTTTTTCCAATTTCATACCGGCTTACCTAAACTGTCAATCCAAATATTTGAGAAAAAAAAAATTTTTTTTTATCCAATTGACTTTCCATTATTATTATTGATATTATTTTATTTCTTTCCGCCTTGCTATGTTCTGTATCAGAACAAATTAATATTTTGTTCAATATTACGTGTTTTTTTTTCCTCTTCGCACACTTGTACTTTTTTTTCCACTTAATATATTTATTTGTTTTTTTTCTCGCTTGCTATTTTACACATAGCAAACAAACTACTATTGTCAATTGTATCTTATTTTTGCGTCTTGCACATTTCGCTCCTGACTAATCTCTTTCTACACGCTTTTTATTGTTATTACTGTGTTCTTTTCGTCTACCAAAATATGCTTAAAAATTTAATTATTACTCTTATTACAATGTCAGTTTTTTTTTTTTTTTTTTTTTTTTCGCTTGTCCTCTATGTGTTGCCTCATATGTATTAACTAATATACTCACCATGATTTTCAAAGTTTACACATCTGTTTTTATTGTATTGTGTATTTATTGAGTTGTGTTTTTGTGTTATAACTAAAATTATAAAAAAAAAAAAAAAAAAATAAGGACGAAACAGGTCTGTCGGCACTTGCTTGTTGATTGACTTGACCATTCTTACTATATGTTAGTAATAATCTTGCCAAGTGGATTTCAGCTGTCAGCTTTCTTCTAATTTTACGGATTAATGACGTTCGGCAAACAGCCGAAGTCGTTAATTCTCTCAAATCGCTCTCTCGTTTTCAGCCAATTTACGAAAATTGACTACCCTTTGAAAACTCGCTTTTTCAATCCTAAGTGATGTTTATGCAACATTTAAGTATTTATATTAAAAGAGTATAAAATTTCCTTTCTATACAAACTTGAATGACAGTTCTAGCGCTAGTAATTGTCGAGATATAAGCAAGCAAAGAGCGCGGGCATTTTCAGCCCCCCTCCAGTCGTACAAAGTTTTCAAAAAGCCCAGTCTGAATAGGGTTAAAGGTGATAAAATGTTAATTCAAAGCGCTTATCCTTGCAAATACAGAAGAAAACACGGAAATCTTTTGGAACCAAATAAAAAACGTTGAAAAATCAATACAAATTGTCTTCCGGATTGTGTGTGGTAATCGCAAAATTATTACAATAATACAGTTTTTTCAATTTAAAAAGATTTTCAAGAGATTTATTAAGAGTTGCCCCACAATATATTATTTTTTATTTCTATCCTATAAACTTAACTGAACTTTAATGCAAACAAATGCTAAGTGCATGACATTAACAAACGTTATTAAAAAACTTCAAATATGAATATGCAATTTCACATTTGAACCACACATTAACCTCAAAGAAAACTGAGCATTCGCTGCTGAATAAAACCAAACTTTATGCAATTTTACCACAAATATCTAATGCGCACTTTTTCGATGCACTGCACGTGAAACTGAGGAGCGTCAATGCACTTCACTTTGCAGGATGAAACATATTTCCATATATTCCGAGAATGGACTTCGAATCTATCAAACGATTTTTTAATATACAAAGACATTTATGACAAAACATTTCTATTCACTGTGAAAAAAAATTTGTTACACATAATATCACAGACACTGCGGAAAAAAACATGTCAGTTTTCGCTTTAAGTGCAACTCAAGAATTAGCAAAATCTTGAAAAGACTTTTCCTGTTTAATGGCAACTAATTAATCCTATCCAAAATTGGGATACAAAAAAATTGATGCATGGAGCTAATTAACTTTAAATTCAATCAAAACCGCGTCAATGGAAGAGGAAACTACAGGGTGTCCATAAATTATCGTTACAATTTTCAAAGTTTGTCAAAATTTTATTTTTTGAGATATTTTCATTTGATTTATTTTATAATGAAGGAAAATGCTTCAAGTTTTTTATTTCTCAACAGGTACTTGCGGAAATAATTAGGTTTAAAAAGCAGAATATTTTTGAATTTAGTAGCGAAAGTAGACTTCATGAAAATGAGCACTCCGCAGGAAAAACCCCAGAGTGTTTCCTGGTTTATAGAGACAAAGTCAGATATCCAAGCACAACGAAACTTTAGACGCAATTATGGAAGAAAGTCAGAGATATTAATGATCTGGAACATCGAATAATTGAAGCAATTGATACAGTTACTGTAGATATGTGAGCAAGAACATGGAAAGAAATTGAATATCGGTTGGGTACGTGCGACTGATGGTGCACACTTAGAGGTGTACTAAAAGCATCTAACGTAAACTTGAAGCATTTCCCTATACTATAAAACAAACCGATTGAAAATATCTTAAAAAATAAGACTATGGTAAATTTTTAAAATTGTAACGATAATTTATGGACACCCTGTACTTTTCCGAGTTTCTCAATTTAAAAATTCGTTTTTTAAAAGCCAACTGCTAGATCATAGAGCGGTTTAGTGAGTTTAACTTTATAATCGAACAGTAACTTATTAACAATTATTAATACTGAAACCAGGTTTCATCGAAAGATTAGTAGTTATTTTTTCTTGTTCTTAAACCTTAGTTTAACATATTAAAACCTTGGATTAAACACAATTGACGCCATTTAAGATGAGATAATGAGAAATATAGTTGGTAATTAGAGGAAAGCTATAAAAAAATAAACAAATGCAATCAAAAAATTTGGAAAAGTAAAACCACATTCCTACGTTTTAAATAGCAGACATTCACAAGATATTTCGGACAGATAAAATACACGTTTTAAATTGTAAACATTTTCAAAGTGATTTAAAGTGCGGTTGTACTAATAAATAAAACAACAAAATACTGACCCTTTCGTAATGTATTTTAGTACTCGATTTATGAATAAATTCGAAAAAGGTTTTTTTTATTTAATTGTCGTAATAAATAGAAAAATTAGACTGAGTCAATAAGATTTTAATATCCAAAACATCAAATATCATTTAAATTAAAAATTAACCTAATAACCTTGGTAGCTGTTGTAAAAATATCAAAAAAGAATGTTTAAAATCAACAAACAAAACAAGGTCAGAGACGCTAAACTTAGGTCAACATCGAGCGATTACCCTGACCTATTTTATAAAACGCCAAAATATTTCAGTGTAATTAAAAGTTTCTTACTTTTGTTAACAATTTGACTGAAATTTCAAACTGATTGCCAACAGCAGAGTGACGAAGTTGAACTAAAACCGTGTCGATTACGTTCGTCATCAATATAACGCTTTTACCTACTTGAACAAGCTGCCAAATTTTGGATGTAAGCTACTTATAAATACTTTTGCATTTGCGTGAAAAAGCTGATATATGATTTATATAACTTTAATTTTTTATATTTGATTGAATTTTCGTAATTAGTTTTGATTTTATATATCGGTAAATTTAAAATATTTACTCAATAAAATCAAAGTTTCCGTTGCCACATCGGGCGCACTTTTCAGCCGTAAAACAAGTTAGATTTTTTTCTAGAAAGTCAAAAAATATTTACAGCATAACAATAATAATACAATTCAAAATTTATAATTAAAAATTGGTAATTTTGTAAAAAATTGAACAGCACGTTTATAGAGTAACAACCAAGATTAAACTAAAGTCATAAACAACACGATTGTAAATTCGAAACTAACAAATCGACAATTTGTTTTTTGTTACCAAAATTCAACATCATACGACAAAAAATATCGATTAAAATTTTCCCAAAACACGAAATAAAAAAAATTACGATTTGCTTGGACTTCGAATTCACGAGCGTTTGATCTTGAATTAGGCACGATTAGGCCTAATACAAACCAACAATGTATCACTTGGGGTTTGTACAAAATTATTATTTATTTTTCAGACAAAGAAGTGATTGCTGCGTAAGTTTTTGTTGAATCGTCTGCTAAAACTGTATCTAAATTTCTTTATGGCATAATTAAACTTTTGAAAAAGTGTGCTATATGTACAATCCTAAGCGTCACGTTTTTACTAGTTAATTGTATAAAAAAATCTAATATTTGTATAAATCAAAACTAACTATCAGAATGAAGATTTAAGCAGATTTAAGCAGATTAACTTGAAAATTCGGTTTAGTGATCTACTTAAAGCACAAGAGTTTAATTTGATTCTGTTGTTTTTTCATTAATACATAGTGAACAAGACTAAACATACCCATTCTAATGAGAATAACAACACGAAAATGGTAGTGATTTACTAATTCGGCAAGTTGTAGACAAGTAAGTCACGTGAAACCCAAAACGCAAAATTAGCACCCTGTGCTGATTCTTAGTGCCGCAGAATAATTTGAATGACGGCATTTTGATTCAGCGTAAGTAATAGCGTAATTCTATGGAAAATGCAGAGGCAACGACGAAACAGCAAGCCGACAAAATCAATAATATCGACAAATATGAAAACCTGCAATAAAATTAAGTGTGAATTAAATGTAAAAAACAAATTTGTTAGTGGTTGACCAACGTCGACATAAAGTTTATTTTTTTTTATTTTATTTATTTTATCTCTATATTTATCCTCCTGACTCGCAGGAAAGCGACGGAGGCGCTATACATAGGGTAAGCAATTACCCCGACCTGCTTCCGGAGATGCCAAGATATTGCTGTCCGCTAGTAAGTTAGTAGAGATATTACTGCAATTTAGTACTGCTTGTCAAGACCACCAAGCAGGGGAAAGTGCCGTAAAGTGTCTTTCCCAAGGACACAACAGAATGGCGTAAGTGGGTTTTGAACCTAGACCATGCTGATCATCAGTCCGGTGCTTTAACCACTCGACCACGCTGCCGTAAATTTAAAACGGCAGTTAAACTCGGTTCTGAATCCAAATTATCTGTTTAACTATAAGCAGTATTAATTTATATTCCTGTCAAAACAGCAGCAAATCAAAAAAGTGAAAAACAAACTGTTCAGATACAAATAGCAAAAATTCATAATAATAATTTTTATAAAGATTAAAAAAAGCTTAAATATTTTTTGGTAATTTTCAACAATATTTCTGATAAAAATTGTGATTTTCCTTGTTTGACTTTAATTGTTATTCTTATAAAACTTTTAAAATATTCTGGCCAGTAGCTAAACAGTAACTGATTATCACAAAATAAGTCTTGTTAATTTAAGAACCCATTAAAATTTTTCTAACAGGCTTTAGCACATCATCAACAGTAGATTATTAAGCTTGTTTATATTGAACCTACACTACGAGGCCAAAATAAATGTCGTGGAATTATTTTTTACTTAAACCTGTGTCACTTACCTATTTCTTATTAACTATGTCAATTATGCAATAATTTGAATTTTGTAGTGATATTTTTTGTTCAAGCATCTGGGGGCAGTGTGATGATTTGAGCTTGCTTTTGCTGGCATGGGCAAGGTTCTGTCACTAAATGCAGCAATAAAATGAACTCTAATGACTACTTTGAGATACTTGGGGACCATGTCCAACCTGCAATGGATTTGTATTTTCCTAACAGAAATGGAATCTTTCAGGACGACAATGCTCGCATTCATAGGGCTAGAAAAGTGGAAAATTGGTTTGAAACATTCAGTGGATCATTTTAGCATATGTATTGGCCGCCCTAATCCCCTGATTTGAATCCTATAGAGAACCTGTGGGATGAACTTGAGCAGAAGCTACGAAACTCATTACCACTTTCTAGAACTTTACCTGATTTGAAGGAGAGATTGCTTCAACTATGGCCAGAAGTTGATCTTTGCAGGTTGAAAAATATTGTAGATTCAATGCCTAGTCAAATAAAAGTTGTCATCAAAGCCAAGGGTGGTCCAATTAACTATTAATGAATTATGAGACACGTGACTTTTATTTTGGCCTCGTAGTGTACAATCAGTTTAAAACATATTTTGTGTATCATTTTAACTTAGGAATGTTTTATGTTCAATAATCAATCAGGAACAAACACTAACTAATTTGATAAATCATTTTCATGATTCAAACAATTATTTACAAGCAATTACTTCTTTTTTTTTAATTATCTTTTGAAATTTATTCAAATACACTATTATCTGAGAATTCATTCATATATCTTAAATTCAATAAATATCATTTGGTATATACCATTTATTTGCCTGTTTCAACAACACCAACAAAACTAAGCATTTAAAAATCCTAACTATAACTAAATTGGGTTTCATTCATTGTTTGCCATTACTAACCTTGCAGGCTTCAAAGATTCTGCAAAATTTAGAAGTATATGAAATCAGACTGATGAATAGTGAACAAGATGAACTAAATTTTGGTTAAAAGTTATGCCTTTATTTAAATAAGACATTGCAATTGAACAAAAAGAAAGGTAGCCCTGAACACTTGACAACTAATACTGGTATATTAATTGAATCTATCCTTGCAGTCTTTTCTGACAAAAAAAAGGAACCAAAAATTGACTCCTATTACAAAATTCTCAGCTTTTGATATGTTATGTGAAAAACAAATTCAGGTTATCTTTTAAAAAAAATATAACAAATTTTGATAAATTTAATTTTACTTTTTTTAACAGCAGCAAACATTAGGAGTCAACAAAAAAAATAGAATAAATTTTAAATAAAATGACCTAATGCAAATTATGTAAGTATACAACAGGCTGTAAAAGTTTATTAAAAGTATTGCTATTCTTAATTTGTTTACTTATATTGAGAAAAAATTGCCAAAAATGTATATATTATATATAGAAAATTACCAAAAATATAATATATATATATTATATACTATACAATGTAAAACCAAAATGACTACTTATTATATTGAGAAGTTTTTAATCTTTTTTTTTTATTTTCTGAAATGACAGGTATCAGGTGGTACCATAGGTTTTAATACATAGCAAATTAACTTTTAGTAATGACAAATATTTCAAAAAATTGATTAAATTAGTTTGAAGAAAATTGCAAAAGCTTAAAGATTTATTTGCAAATTGATAAACAAAAATAACATATTTGTTCATATAAAATCAAATTTCACAATTTTTAAGCAACTTTTTTAGACATATTGGTCAAGAAAAATAATGCATTTTCTCATACAAAATCAAATTTTACAACTCTTATACAATTTTTTTTAAGCATAGTTTAGAAATACAGATCATAAACAGAAGCTGAGATAAAATCTTATATGGAAAATAGTTTTTCAATTGGGATAATTTTAAGTAGGGCCATCTAATTTAAAAAATTCTTTTTTGTTTTCTATCACTACAAATAATAAAATATATTCAAATCTACTGGGGCCTTTTAAAGGTGTCACTGCAGGTGATTTTTGTTGTGAAACTAATCCGAATCCCCTGTGGTTACTATCGCTTCTTAAAAGTTTTTTTCCTCTTTGATTTCTTTTTTATTTTATCCTGGTTTTGAGGCAAAAAAAATCGGGTTATTTGAAGAAGTGACCGTAAGCGATTTTTGTTCGTGAAACCAACCTGGACTTTCCTGTAGTTCCTATCGCTTTTTGAGAGATCCTTTTCTCTGGGTTTTTTCATTATTCATTGTAGTGCCGAAAGGGGGATTCTGGGTTAGTTTCACCAAAAAAAACTTGCTTTCGATGACTTCTTGAAGAGGCCCAAAAAATTGCTTACGGTGAGTTTTTTGAAGAGACCCGATTTATCTAGGACAGCTATTTCGCCAAAAGTATGCTAGAGACCATAAAAAATGTAATTTACTTTTTTAAGACTTCTAACTGGAAAAATAAATACCCAAAGGTAGAAATTTCCAATCTATTTAGTGTTTGTATTACAAACGCTGTTAAGCTGAAACAAGAACCAACACTTTGCAGTCAAACTGCTTAAAACTCAAAAACCGCTGATGTATCCAAAAAAGAGGTCGAATGCAATTCCAAGAAAAACTGATTGAAGTGAGAGTAAAAGAGAAACAAAACTAGCTGCTCTAAGAGATAAAAAGAGAAGAAAGCACTCACCAAGTTGTTTTCGCGGGCCCAAAGCAGGCCCAAAATTTTTTAATTTTTTAAAATTTGCTAAGATGCTTGGGAAAAACTTAATTTTTTTCAACCAACTAGTTTCTCTCTAAAACTAACTCTGTTTCTCTCTAAAACTACTCTAACTCCAATCGGTTTTTCTTCGAATTAGAATTGACCCAAAAAGGATTTTTCTATGTTGGTTTTGAAATCCAAAATAACCAAGTTTGCTTGGAAGTAATTGTTGACTAAAATAGATCTTTATTTCAATCGAAGGCAAAATGTTTCTTAGAATTTAGGCAAAAGTTCTTCCACAGCTCAACTAGAGTTCTTTTAAATATTCTTTAGCAGATTCAGTGAGCTTTAGATATTCTGATTTGGAGAGGCATAGGCTATAGCTTCTCGGATTTCCAAGATAGATATTCTTAATTATAAACCAAGCTTTGTGCAAACACTGGGATGACACTAAGTCTAAAAAATAGACCAAATACATGCTAAAAATGCAACAGCAGTTTTTTTTTGGTTAACGAGGGCCTCCAAATTGACTGAATACTTTGAATTCACTAACACGCAATTGATAAATGGGGTTATTCCAGGAGCTGTGGGCTATCTGTCAGTCGAACATGCACGATTTTTAACATGTTTTTCCAAGGCTGGTTTGAAGGGCAAGCAATGGCACATCAAATTTCCGAGGCGTTAAACCGGGATGTTCGTTAAAAAAAATTGTTCCTAAAAGGCAGTGTTTTCAAAAAATACTTCATTTGTGTCCGTCTCGGATTTCTTGGTTTTCGTGGCTTAAAAGTAGTGTTCTCTAAAAAAATGTAAGGTCTTTCCATAAAATTGGAAACTCCGAGACATATTGGTTAAGCAGGCGGCACGCCGGGACAAAGCCCTAAAACTGGGGACTATCCGGGTGGTTGTTTCCGTAATTGGCTCTTTTTTGAAGCTCTAATTTAGTAGTTGTTAGTGCCAAAGTGGCCCTTCCTAGTTTCGAACTCGATTTAATTTAAAACACGGATTAATTTCTTTTCTCGCATTACGTCGTCTTTAAAATCAGCGCTTTTTTGTTAGTTTCTGCGGGACAATTTCTTTTAATAGTAGCAACTAGGTCTTTTTTTTTCTTTTCTTTCGCTGCTTCTTCGACTAATGTAACGTTCTTGTTTGGAATACTCTGAAGTGGATTTGGTTAGTAAGTCATTTTTTGTGTAATTGTTTTATTTATTGTATCAATTAATTTGTATGTTTAATAGAAAACCGAATCCATACAAGGAACGCGTGGTTAACGTCCACTAGAGATATTACGCTAAGAATCTAGCCGTAATAGTAGTCGGTTAATGTTTGTAAAAAAGTCATTCTTTTTGTTTGAGCTCAGACCATTAAAATTCAATTAGGAAACGTGCTATTTTTCGTCGAAGTCTCGTTGTGTTTGCTTTACATTTTTTATAGCGCTTTGCAAACTAATTGGTAGGCATTGTTTGCAAGAATGCGAAACGCAATAACGTCATATTTTTTATTCTTCTTTCCTTCATTGTCAATCGCCATAACCACGCGCTACGTCACTGACATTTAAAATGCTTTATTCTCAATCGCCACATGTTATTTGTGACCTCTAGTATATAACCGCTTGCCTCTAACTTTAGAGAGCAGAAATGAAAACTCGTTTAGAGGAAGTCCTTCGCAAAGGCCGTCTCAAGTTATATTGTAGAAGGCATTCAAGCCGTTTATTGTCAATTATAGTACAGTCGGTGTTATAGATTCAAAATTGATTGAACTGGAGAAATTTTCATCTAAAACCCTACGCTCTGTGGACCTGTAATTTGACTGATAACCTTTGAATAAAGGTTATATTTTATTTAAACTTGTGATTTGGTAACTCATAGTTAGGAGATAGGATTGGAGAGAATCATCTAACCAACTCTAGAAGATTTCGCTCACCCAGAAGACGGATTTCCCGAACTAGAGAACCATACGTTGGCACCAAAGGCAACATTATGTTTGACGTCAGGTCATCAATAAGAACATACTGTAATTCTAGATTAAGCTGAAAAAGTTAATTTACGTTGGCACCGAGGCCACATAATTGAGATCGCAACCACAATTTTAGATGGTTTTGATTTGATAGTAATTGTTTTCCACGGTGGCAATAGCGCCACCACCGGGCTAAACCAAGAGATATGATAAGCCTATTATTATTTTTTAGCTTGAGTATTTAACTTATTATTATATATATTATTTAACAAGATTTAAAACAATATTGACCCAGGCGAGGTCGCCGCCCATGAATCGATAGTTTATCAAACTGGTAATTTATCAAACAATAGTTTATTAAACCGACAATTTATCAAACTGACAATTCATGAAACGAAAGTTTATTAAAACTCAATTGTGGCGGAGTATAGAAGACCTACACGCTAGACTACTACCACTACGGTGACTAAGCCTACTGTAAATTTTACCATGATAAATTCACCATACAATTATGGTTAAGATTAGAGTTATGATTCCCCAGCGGTAAATTTGACCACAGGGTTAGGATTAGGATTACGTTAAGGGCTAAAGTTAGGATTGAGATTAAAGTTTTTCATCAAGGTCAATTCTTACAAATATTAGTAGCTTAAATTTTGCTACGGTAAATTCTTGGTATAGTCTTCTGCGGTAGAATTTAGCTTACCTGGAATCCACACCACAGTTTTTTTGCAACTGCGTCTATGATTTTCATAAATTTTATTTAAAACAACAAAATTAAGGTTTAGTTATACAAACTTACATAATTAAAACAGTTGTTCAATTAATTGTTTCGACGTTGTTATACTATGCTCTTGTCTACTCTCACCTTCAATATGGAATAAGCAGCTGGGGTTTTACTGATGCTTTTTTCTTGAAACCTCTAAATACTTTACATAGTACTGTACTAAGAATCATAGCTAACTGCGGTTATAGAACAAAATTATCTCCTGTATAGAAAACACAAAACATCCTTAAATTAGAAGACATACATAAGCTGGAACTAGGTAAACTCATGTTTAAAATTATTAATAATGGAAAACCACAACAATATAGAGTAGCAGTCCTCAATTCATTTTGAATCCCGCATTCCGTCCGGAAGGAAAAATCATTTTTGCACCCCTTGCACCATTTGATGTAGGCTATTGTTTTTTGCAGAGAAGAGGAGTTCGGCAGAGAAGTTCGCACCCCCATTGAAAACCGCTGATATAGAGTTTTATTGATTAAGTTTAAAGAAATTCATAACCATTCGACTAGACAAGCAAAAAATGAGAGTATATATATTACACAAATCCGAACTAATCCTGGAAAAAACTAATTCAATATGCCGGAGCAATACTGCGGAATAAAATACCTAATTCCATTAAATCTCTTTCTTTTATTTCATTCAAAAAAGAATATAAAAAACAACTAATATCAAAATACTAATAGAATACTAAAGTATTATATGTTGGATAAATAATCAAAAATTTAACCCGATGTAGTTGGAATATGTGCAAAAAGTATCAATTATGTGCTTTTTTTCTTTGCTTTTGTGTGTTTGTTTTTTGTTTTGTTTTGTTTTTTTTCTCTTGTAATCAGCACCAGTATTTCACGCTTAGTATTTCTTAATTCTTACCCTTTCAAATTAATTTCATTTTACTTCATGAAAAAATGGAGGCACCTTGACTTTGATAACCGTATGGTTTTTTCAATGCCTCCATTGTGTAATTTATATGCACAATTACAATCAACTAAATTTTTGTTCTAATTAGAAAGTTCGTTAGTTGTTAATATGTCGTGCTATGGTTATGCCAAATAAAATTTTTGTCTCTTCTTCAACAAACTTTCTTTCAATCGTAGAACTAACGCCGCTACTATTTGCATGAAAGAGCAATTCAATCAGTATTTTGTTAAAGTGCAAGCAAAAAATAAAGCCTACTTTTCAGCTGCTCCTGTGAATTAAAAACTGAAATAGGCTTACATTTTTTATCTCAGAAAAAATTTAACTAATTTATCCCATAATCTAACATTCTTAATTTTGTTGTATCTGTCCAACATTTATGCCAATATTTTACCACCCAAGCAGTGGTGGCTTTAATAGGGTGCAACCGGTGTGCGGCACCGAGCCACCCTAAAATACATCATAAAGTGCCCCCCCCCTACATACTTATATTACTCTATTTTTTCATAGTAACAGCAGGACGTCTATGGCATTTCAAAAATAAAACAAAAAAACTTTTTTTTTTAGAGATCACTTTGTTTTGATACAGTAAAAATTGTTACGATTGTCAATTGTTACGATTGATGAGATAACAATCAATCACCGCATATAAAATTTCAATGTCTTTGTTGCTAGTCACTGAAATCTTAGTTCATTATAGATTATTTTAGTTGCATCTGTCGGAGAATATAAGGGCCTTGCAGCTTTCTGGTTATTATTCTGATGAAGCAGTTACAAATAAGTCAAAATTTATCTAAAAAAGAAAAATGCTTCCCAAATTGAGATACCTTAGTAGCTAGACTGGCTAGCTAGCGTGAGACAGTTTAAGTTCGCTCATTGAGTTGTTAAAAAGGAGCTAAAATATTTTAAATTTTTTGGAGCAGGAAAATTAACGATGAATTTGCTGCCATGCTTACGACTTGCGTCACGGATACACCTTTTGGTTAAGATTCATTAATACTCTATTACTATTTCATGTTTTTCATGAACTTTAGTAAAATTAGTTTTATTCACAACTAAATGTTGAGAAACTGGTTACTAACAAATACACCAAAAAAGCGAACAGTGAGCCATTCAGCAGAAAAATTAGACGAGAGCAGTACGGTAGATGTGCCAACAAAAATCTTTGTGTCTTCAAGCAGTGAGGATCAGCAACAAGCAAATGAGCCACATCCTTAGCCTCATAGAAAAGAAATACAACGTACAAACCAGTCTCATAGAGCTAGGTGAAAGTACAGCGAAGAATTTATAAAGCTTGGTTTGACGTGTAAACGTGTATATTTATAAATGCTGAGCCTCATCCTCACTGCGTTGTTTGCTCCGAGGTCCTTGCAGACGAGAGCCTGAAAGCAGGGAAATTGCAACGACATATTAAAGCAAAGCATCCGAAACTCATTCACAAACCAATACCTTTTTTCCGCCGATTAGAAAAGAATTGTTAAGTGAAAAGAAAACCATGAAAGAATTCCTCTCAACCTCATAGAAATGTCAGAAGACATCTTATGAAGTGGCATATCTAATCGCAAAAGATAAAAAACTACACACGATAGAAGAAACCCTCATTAAACCTGCTGCTGTTGCAATCAGCCAAATTAGGCATGGAGACAAGATAGCTGACGAAGTAAAAGAAATTTCATTGTCTGCTGACACGATTCGTCGATGTATAAGCGAAATTGGTCAAGATATCAAGTAATAACTAAATGACAGAGTGAAAAGAAAAAAATTTGTCTTACAATTAGATGAATCCACGAACGTGTCCGGTTTAGCGCAGTTGATCGTATTCGTTAGATATATAGCCAATGGGAAACCTGAAGAAGATTTACTCATGTGCGCGTTGCTGTTAGAAACATGCACAGGTGAGGATATTTTCTCAGCAGTGGACGCTGGACACGAGACTAAAAAATGATGGATTATCTTGGAAGCAGTGTATTAGTTTTTGTAGTGATGGAGCTGGGGCTATGACAGGAAAACATAAAGGTTTTTTTGGCAAGAGTATTACAAGTTGCGCCTCGAATCAACTTTACCCATTGTATTATTCATAAGAAAATCTTGCCAGCCAAACACTGGACCCAGATTTAAAAAGTGTTTTTGATGCAGCACTAAAAATTGTTAACTTTGTTAAAGCGAGACCTCCCCAGACACGACTATTTACCACTCTATGTGATGAAATGGGCTCGCACCATAAAAGTCTTCTCCTTCATTTAGAAATGAAGTGGTTATCGAAAGGAAAAGTTCTTATCCGTTTGTACAAGCTAAAGGATGAGATATACTTGTTTCTCATAGATAGAAAAAACGAACTTGCTTCCAACCTTACTGCCCCTGACTGGATAGTAAAACTGCTGTACTTATCTTGCATTTTTGAGAAATTAAACAACTTGAAATTGTCATTGCAAGGTGAATCAATGAACATCCTAACAGCGAATAACAAGATCGAAACCTTCAAAAAGGAACTTCAACATTGGGCTGGCCTAATTGAAAGCGGAAAAATGGATATGTTTTCTGAGCTGAATGATTTTCTCGAAAAAAACGAGTTAAGTCAAAACATTGTAAAACAATCCATCCTTAACCATCTTCAAGATCTTACTCAATGGTTTGATAAATATTTTCGAGAAGACACAGATCCGCAAAAATACCATTGGATATTATCACCGTATCAAGTACGCGCCATCTCTCAGCAGAATTGATTTAAGCACTGGATGATCTGTCAAGTGACCATGGTTTAAAGATTGTTTTTGAAAATAAGAGGAGTTTGACTGAATTAGAATTTCAGTTGAGAAAGAATATTCTCGTTATCAGTGGCTGCAATGAATGTTCTTTTGTCTTTCGGAACCATCTACTTATGTGAAATGACATTTTCCGCATTATTATACATCAAAAACAAATACAGATCAAGATTAGAAGTAGAAGATGATCTTCGGGTTACCGTCTTTCATATCAAACCCAGACTCGGTTTATTGTGTTCTGAACGCAAAGCTCATATTTCTCATTAAAAAGAATAAACGTAGTTTACGACTGCTAGCTTTCTACAATTTATAAAAAAAATGCTACATTAAATAGTAGCCTTAAAATTGGTATATATTTAAAATAATGTTCCAGAAAAATGATGCTCACTAAATTTTTGGGTCGCGTGAATTCATAGCAAATACTTTTTGGATCTTACCAAAAAGTATTTAGAGACCCCTGGTTTAGGTGTGTTGTTCTTAAGTTTTGTTGCTTGTTTCTCTGTTAACGTGCATTTCTGTTTAGATAACTACGTTCTTAGTTGATTAAAACCTAAATTCCGTAGTGTTTTGGGTGATTTTAGAACACAAATAATTTAGCTTTTTCTGAAATTTAAATATTAATTTATATAAAGTGCGAGAAAACGACTAAAAAAAGCTCCAAAATTTCAATTTTTTGCGATTTTTTACAATAAAGACTTTTTTTTGATCTATACTAATTTCTAAGCTTGTTTAGTACTTGATATGCCCTTCTTTACAGATCAGAAGAAAAAAAGCATTCGAAATCTTGCGCAAAACAAAAAAAAAGGTTTTTACTTGATCGAAATGTGCCGTAAAATTTTGGAAGGCTCTTAAATTTGCCCTGAGCGGAAAAAGGTACAGCTAGCACTAGCTTACAGGACACTTTTCTAGTAATAAGCTAGTGATAATCTAATGAGAAAGCTCAGTCAAAAGTTTAACCGACTGGATAAAGAAAGTAGAGACCTTATGATAGACCTACAACAGCGACTTGACAATTGTAGGCCTGTCCATGAAGTTGAAGTTATTCTAAGTGCTATGCAAGGATCAATGTATGATTGTAAAGCTTTTGTTGACTCCAAAATTGATTCCCTAGAAGATGAAGGAACCAAAGATGCAATCCTGTACATTATGAATTGACAAAGAAGGAGTATTACAATAAAGCTGCTGCAGCCAAAGCTTATATTTCTAAAATTAATCTTGCAATAGAATAGGACAAACAAGCTGGCTACCTTCCCAATGGCATCACCCCTCCTGTCTTTTATGGAGATATAATGAAGTTTTTTACGTTTTGGGATGCTTTTGCCCCTCTTGTTCATGAAAACCCAAAGGTAAGCCAGTTTTATAAAATGACATATTTAAAGGCGGCCATGAAAGGTGTTGCTGCAGGAGCTCTTGATATTTACCCAACTACCGCAGAAAGTTATGATCCTGCTGTAAAAGCTCTAAAAAAACTATTTGGCAGAAACCAGACTATAATTAGAAGCCACATTAAAGATCTGCTTTCTAGTGGCCAAGTCGACCTAAATGTAAAACAGCTAAGAAATCTTTTAGATAAAGTGGTGGCTAAAAGGGCGTTGCTTTCCTAATTCAACATGGAGTAGAATCAAGTTTTTATCCAGGTGGTGGAACAGCAGCTCCCGATTTCCTGAATAAGAAAGGTGGATAAGAAAACTTACCCCCTCAATTGAAGTTGATGCTCCAACCACATCAGAAGAGATGATTGAATTTCTTACCGCAGAGCTAGCCATGCTTGAAGCAGTAAAGGGCAACTCACCTAATCCTAAAGTGAAAGCTAAGCCAACTAGTCGCAAGCAAGTCTCTTCGCACATAGAGTCCAATAATTTTAAGCGATCCACTTCAGCCCAAGCTTTGGTTGAGCAAAGTCACTCTAAGCCGATTGATTTGTGCTTTATGTGCTCACAACCTCATGCTCTTAGCACATGGCCTGAGTTTTTAAAGTTAGGACCTACTCAAAGACTGGCTGCATTAATTGCTCAACCGGGAAAGATTTGCTTTAAATGCTTGCAAAGTAGGTCATCTGGTAGTCACCCCGCCACCTTCCGCAAATGTATGGAAAAATGTGATTCGCCTAGATGTGGCAAGCCACATCACAGATTATTGCATATAATAGATGAATCTGCTAATCCCAAAGAATCAATCACTGCTGTCGCAGCAGTCCGGAGCTTGTGTGCGACTAATGCTTTGGTTTCGGACGAAACTACTACAATTTTGCCCACTGCTAAAGCCAGACTCTGCGCTGATGGGTAAACGCAAGAAGTAAGAATCGCCTTTGATTCATTTTCTCAGAAAAGCTACATCTGCAAACGCGTTTCTGAGAAGATGAATTTAAAGCCCATAAGAAGCGACTACTTAAAAATTTTTGGGTTCGGTGGCTCGTCGGTCACAGATTTCATGGATTTAGTCCAATTTCAGTTGAAGCCTCTCCATCAAACTTCAGATGCTTGCATCACTATTAAGGCCCATGTAAAAGACGGTGAAATATGTTCCCCTCTTGAATCTGCTCCATTTGACGTCACTCCCTTCAATTATCTTGCTGGATTGCAATTTGCCGACCCAATTCCTCGAGGCGAATCCAGAGTTGATATTCTGCTTGGTGGTCAGTATTATTTCGACCTGATGTCAGGAACGGTGGCCAGTCCAAAGATTGCGGGTGTTTCCCCCTATGCCATTGAAACAATGTTTGGTTGGGTGTTGGCTGGTCCTTGTTTTACACAGTCAGAGCATAATCACCAGGATTCTCATTGATGCTTTAAACTGAATCCCCTCAGACTAAACATGTCAACCTTTCCGGGTGGTCAAAACTTGAAAGGCTTGTGCACAATTTTTGGAAGCAAGAAGCAGTTGGTTTAATTGACAAGCAAGGTGCTTTTACACAAGATGATCGTTATGCTGTTCAACAATTTAATGATTCCGTTTCTTATGACGGTAGTCGATATGTGGTCGGTTTGCCATTTCAGAAAGATGGGCCCCGCTTTTGTGCCAATTACAACGTGGCGTTTTCTCGTCTTCTATTTACAGAAAAGGGGTTGAAGAAAAATCCTGAAAGGAGGGAAGCTTACGCTGCAGCTATGAATGAATATATTGAACATGATTTTGCAGAAGAAGTTGAGGAAAATGAACTGCAGGAAATTCAACAAATGCAGCAAAAATATTTCATCCCTCATTATCCTATTTTCAAGAAATCAAGCTGCTCCACCAAGGTACGAATTGTCTTTGATACCAGCTCTAAAACTTTTAATGGTATTTCGTTAAATGACTGTTTATTGAAAGTACCCAACTTGTTCTCGGATATTACGGCCCTTCTATTACGTTTTCGAATGAACACAATCGCATTAAATTGTGATTTAAAGAAAATGTTCTGTCAAACAGCTCTTATTTCGGAGCATCAACCTTACCAGCTATATTTGTGGCGAAATTGCAACACGGCTATTGACCCGAAAATCTATAAAATGAAAAGATTAATGTTTGGAGTGTCATCCAGCCCGTTTCTTTCTGCGCAATGTGTTTTGCATCATGCCTGTACTCCGAATGTAGTCTCAAAATATGGTTCATCTTTATATGAGTTGGTTCGTAATAATATGTACATGGATGATGTTCACTTAGGAGGAGATTCCATTGAAGAAGTGGTTGATAAGCAAAAAATGTTGGTTGATTTCTTCAAATCTGGTGGTTGGAGCCTCGTCAAATTCGCTTTCAACTGTCCAGAAGTTATGCAAGCAATACCTATAGAATCGAGACTCCCGAGTTTGGTACTTGATCTGGACAGCAATGATTTTGGTGAAGCTTCTTCCTTGGGCCTCAAGTGGCATACAAAAGAAGACGTGTTTTATTGCAAAGTTAGCGAAAGACTGCTTAAGATGGACAAAGTGATTACAAAAAGAAGCATCCTAAGCAAAGTCAGCCAAATATTTGATGTTTTTGGTTTTTTAGCAGCGTATACCGTGCAAGCCAAAATTATTTTGCAACAGCTGTGGCGGAAAAAGGTGGACTGGTTTGAAGAACTCACTGATGATTGCGCACTGAAATACATTGAATGGGTAAATGTGGAACCGTCTATTTTAGAATCAATAAAGGTTCCAAGATGCCCTTTTTGTATGTATGAAAAGGTTAAGAATATTCAGATACACGGTTTTTGTGACTCTTCTTTTGACGCTTATGCTGCTGTTGTTTACGTTAGAGTCGTGTTTCTGTCGAATGATGTTCAAGTGACCTACTTAATGGCTAAAACAAGAGTTGCTCCTCTGAAAAGATTAACAATTCCGCGATTGGAGCTTATGGCCGCTCACACTCTTGCAAAACTTGCGAGTTATGTCATTTCTTGTTTAAAGGGGACTATCGAAATTAACAATGTTTATCTTTGGTCCGATTCAAAGGTTGCTTTATCCTGGATTGCTAAACCCAGCACTTACTGGAAAATTTTTATCCGCAACAGGGTTCAGGACATTCATGATTTATTTTCTAGCAGCGCTTGGAGACATTGCCCAGGCATCCAAAATCCCGCTGACTTGCACAGCCGTGGAATAAAACTTGATCAGCTAAAAGAAAGTAAGCTTTACTGGCATGGTCCAGAATGGCTTATTTTGGAAGAAAGCTGCTGGCCTGCACAAGATGTTGCATGCATGCTAACTCCCGAGAGTGTTGAAGAAATAAAAAATGAAGAAGTCAAAACTAAAACTGCTCTCACGGCCCTTGCCGCACTTCCAACAGTCGATATTTTTGAACGTTTTTCAAGTTACTTTAAAATAGTCCGAGTTGTAGTGCGAATTTTACGATGGCGAAATCGAGTTGACAAAACACCCAGAACTTATCGCTCTCTATTGATTTTAACCGATGAGTTTGAACAAGCAGAGAATTTTATTTTCAAAGTCGTGCAAAAACAGAAATTTAAAGACGATTACAACGAACTTAAATCGTCGGGTAATCCGCCGCGCGCTTGCCGTTTTTTGAACATGGATCCAAGATTTGATTCAAATCGTAATTTGATTGTTTGCGGTGACCGACTTCAATTTTCACAGCTTCCCGCTTACCAAAAAACTCCGATAATTTTACCTGCCAAAGATTGTCTAGTTGAAAAGTTGATTTTGCATGTGCATTGCCGCAACAGTCATTCGTCGCAAGATACAACAATTGCTATTCTTCGCGAGAGGTTTTACATCATACTGTACATATTCGCGAAGAAGTTCGCCGAGTTTTGAGAAACTTCGTAGAATGTCGGCATTTTGCAACTCAACCTTTGCTACAAAAAATGGGTGCTCTCCCCTCCGAGCGTGTGGTTCCTGCTCTAGCATTTACTGATGTCGGACTTGATTTTACTGGCCCAATATATCTTAAGAATAGGAACTGGTCGATTGAGAAAATCGCATATTTGCATTTTTACCTGCACCTACAGTCGAATGGTGCACTTCGAGTTGGTCAATAATATGACAACTGAAGAGTTTTTAGCTGCTTTGCGACGTATGATCAATCGTAGAGGATGGTGCAAAAAGATCATTAGCGATAATCAGTTGACGTTTAAAAAAGCTGAAAAGGTTGTGCAGCTTTCTATATCTGAGTATTTGGGAAGAGAATTAAACGATGAAACTGTGCAAAATTATCTTGCCGAGAACGGGATTACGTGGTCATATATCACTGAGCGAAGTCCGCACAGAGGCGCATTTTACGAGCGCTTGAACCGTTCATTGAAAGAACCGTTGAGAAAAGTACTTGGGCGAGCTCGAGTAAATTATGAGGAAATGTATATTATTCCTACTGATATTGAAGCTGCTTTGAATCAGCGCCCGCTGACCTACTTAGGCAGCGATCCAAAAAATCCGCAAGCCTCACTCCCAGTCACCTTGCTATCGGACGCGCTTTATAAACAATTCCCTTTTCCTCTAAAGGCCCGTTTCCACTACGAGCGTGGAAAAGAGCATTCTTTGTTTCTTTTATTGATCTTCGATTGAAGCGAGCGGTTAAAATTGAAGCGAGCGCAAAAAAAATCAAAAAAACAAACAAAGAATGCTCTTTTCCACGCTCGTAGTGGAAACGGGCCTTAATGACACAAAAGTAACTGTTTCAAGTCGTTATAAGTATTTGCAAATGCTGTTGAAACATTTCTGGAAACGATGGTCAAACGAGTACCTGCCAACATTAGCTAAGCGTCATAAATGGCATTCCGCTTGTGACGCTTTGAAAGTCGGAGATGTTTGCCTAATCAGCGAGGAAAATGTTACGCGTCCAAATTGGCCTATCAGTTGCATTATAGAGGCAATTCCCAGCAAAAATAGTTTGATTCGCACTTACAAACTTAAAACGAACTCAGCTGTCTTATCTCGACCTGCACAACGGTTACATCTTTTAGAAAAGTGTGCAGATGATTGTGACAATATCAATGATGAGCAATGTGATGTTTCGACGGCTATTCGACAAACCCGTCGAGGTGGCCAGGATGTTCCAGCGGCAGACGGACCCACCAGATTGTCCAGGCGCGTTCGCCTTATCAAACTGCCGCTTCGCTACCGCAACTGATTTCAAACAATTCGTTGTTAAACCCTCTCTCTCTCTTTCTCTCTTTCTTAACTTTCTTTTTTTCGGCTTCATTTCGTTCTCGTTTAAGCTACTCCCGTCGTCTCATCTTTTTTCTTCGTTAGCATTTGAAAACAGTTTAGTGACGTAATAATCCATTGTGTTCTGACTCATTCGTTATTAAACGTGGTCGTTTAGCTTAGCTAGCTTAGGATTAGGTCAGCGTTTTTACTCGTTTATTAATATGTTAATTCAGTTAGAATAGGGTTAGGGTTTTGTAATAATTAATTTGTTTGCAATAACTATGTTTAACAATTAATTTTTTATTCTTTTATTTGTTTCATTCTATTTGAATAAGTTGAATAAGTTTGATAATTTTGATTGAATTCTATTTGAATAAAATTGGGATAGTTTAAGTAGCCTAAATGATGTCTTTATTTGTTTCTATTTGAACAAGTTTAACACCGCGCCAAGGGTTTCTGTGCGCCGAAATCGGCTAATTTGTGCCGCACAGAAATACATGTAAAGACATTATCTTAGGGATTTTTACGCAGCTGTTGTTGGAGATTCAACTTGGAAAAGCAACCGTTTGCGCTTTAGTTTGAACTAAGGCAAATTAGATTTAATTTAAAATCTCGAGAATAATTTGAACTATAGACTCGCACGTACTTTGAAAAAATAGCGCCACATACTGATTGCTTTTAAGCTGGTAATTATTGCAGTTATGTCTATTGTTAATATGTTGTTAGCATTTTTGATATGGGTTTATCGGAACTAAACTACAGTATTAAATTTTTCTCTGCTTCTTCAATATTGTATTAACTGACCTTCTGCAGAAGATAAAGTGATGCAGATGAGTAGTGTTTTTAAATGATTTGTAGGGTAAAAAGTAACAGCAACAGAAAGCTAAAATTTTTTTAAAAAGCTGTGGTAAAACCCAAACTTTTGTTTTAGCCTTTAACCGAACCCATAGGCCGCGTAGTTTTTGCTTAGGAGTCCGAACTAGAAAAATTGTTGAACTTACCTTTCCTTTTCTTTTATCAACCAATAACAACTAATATTTTGGGAATTGTAAATGGTAGCAGAGTCGGCGTGATCTTAAACAAGACCCTAAAAACTAGAATTCGAGGTTCAGAAAACTAGATGAAAACAAATATAAAGGTCTTTACAACTTAGATGTAAATTCCCAAGAAAAGAAGACTTTTTCTGAGCTTTACCAGGTTTTCTGGTTCCTATTCCAGATTTTGAAAGGCAGACTTTATTTTAAAACCAGATGAAAGACCAAAATAATCTTCTCAGCCTGAACGTGCTACATTCCAAACAAATAAAAATTCTTTTTGGGTCTTCACCTGGTTTATAGCAAAGCCTGCGTTTGTTGAGAGTGGCTTTCAACCCACGTAATTCGTTTTTTTCAAGCGCCTGTTTGAGGTCTCCCTGGAAAAACAGGATCCCCAATTGAGTCTTCTTTAAGGGAGGTGGTTACGCCGGCTTTGAATGGTAAAAGTAAAATCTTCAACCTGTCTTTTGCAGTGTTCTGGCAAAGTCATATTTTCATCAAAAGAAATTTTTTATTCTGACTTCTGCTTGAAATTTGTTTTCTTACTGATTTCTTTCTTGTACGTAATAATAACAATTGCTTTAATTAAAGTTTAAGTTTTTTCTTGGTGTTTGACAAGAACAGGTTTTGCCATAGACGTGTTAACGCATAATTTAATTTAAAATTGTCAAAGCAGTCTTTAGAAAAACAATACCATTTAGAAATGGCATGTTGGGCTTGCTGACTAGATATTTTTAAAAATTCGATAAAATTTTTTTGTTTTGCATTTTTGTGTTAGAAGTTTGGTTTCTGAAAATTAAAACCATTAGCTTCCAGAAATTATAAATTGTGCTTTCATAATTCAAGAATGTTGAGAAGTATGACGATTAATAAAGATTTTTTCAGTTTTTTTGTTAAACTATAAGCAAATACCTTTTTTTTCTTATGCGTTGGTTAATTTTTTTAAAGTAAATATAAAACTAAAGATTTTTTAAACAAAACTTTATGCTAAAAATTGAATACCGTATTTTCTCGATTGTAAGCCGCGGTTTACAATTTTTTTTTAGTCAACATTTTTGCGGTTTACTTTCGGGGGCGGCTTACAAACGAAGGCGGCTCATATTTTCTAACTACAGTAAACATTTGTTAGAATTGAGGGAGGCTTACATTAAACTTTGTACTTATTAGATGCGGTTTACAATCAAAGACGGCCGCGGCTTACAATCGAGAAAATACGGTAGCTATGTATCGTAGCGTAGGCTATATATTATATTATAGATAAGTATACACTACATTATAATTGATTTTATGGAGGTTTGAACAATTTAATTATTAAAACTAAGTAGCATCGACTCAGTTTTTAACTAGTCAAAACTATATAATTGAATATTTTCAAAATGTCTATTTAATTAATTTAAAAACAATTAGTGCAAAAGACTTACCATTTTATTCAAAAATTATTGACGCATGTAAGCCAAGCAAAATGCAATAAAGTTAAATTTCATCAGTTTTACTAAAACCTTCCTCTTTAAACATTGTTTTGTTTTTTCTTTGAAGAGGAAAAAATTTTGGCAATACTTGAATTGGAATTTCAAATTTGTTTTCAATATTTCAGTGATTTTCAATTTTTGACATTTAAAAATTCCAACAGATTCGAGGATATTTTGCTGAGTTCTTGATTTTAGGTTATTGTTCAATTCAAAGTCCAAAGTTGTTTTCAGCTTTGGTACGTTACCTGTTAGAGTTATAATTTTTTCTCTGTTTTTTTCCAAAATGTTTATCACAGCAATTAAATTTGTTAATATTTCAGCAAAAACGCATTGCTATAGTTGTACTGTATTTTGATGTTATCAAAACCCAAATTTACAAAAAAATTTTTAGAAGAAAGAATCAAAACAATTATTCTAAGGGTGTAAAAATATTTTTCAAACTTTTCTTTAAAAATTTTCTACACAAACACTTGTGCTTCACAAAAACATTAAATATTTTCATCCAGGTTTGTTTCATAATTAGTTCGACTTTGTGTTAATATTTTCTCTGTGCCATCAATTCTTGAAATATTAAAAACCTAGGACTCTAACCAGTTTCCAAACGAAGTGTTTTCTAACCCTCTGAAAATATTAAAGTTTATAAGAATGCTTTGTTTTTCAGAAGTGATATCAAATGCGTTTTATTATTGCATCACCACGCACCATTGCGTTTTATTATTGCTATTGAAATTGTTCTTTTGTTGACATAAATGTTATGCCTTTTCTTTTTTCAATGTGGGTTTACTGTTTAAATTTGGTCAATGTATCTAAAAAAAGTAGTATTTGCCAAGCAGTTTTTGCTAGAAAATGGGATCAACAAATAGTGTTTTTTTTGCTTTTTGTCGATCCGTCAGTTTGAAAAGCTAATGGTTGAAAATGACTTTGACAAACACGAAAAGCACTTTATTAGCTTTGTAAAAATTTCAAACCAATACCGAAAATATTCATCAAGAGTTTTTGTTGTATGAAATATAATATCATTTTTGTTAAAAGATGTTTTGACGTCTTTTCTAATTAGAACTACTCGATCACTTTAGCAGACTCTATATCAGCAAATAAAAGTTGTTCAGTTGCCTAATTAAATATACCCGAAATCTTTATCAATTTTGATATCCATTCAAAAAAATTATTTTTGATTTAACAAAAACTTGTTTCTTTTTAAATTTTTAAATCGTTTTGAATTTTTCATTTTAGATTCTTAAAAAATTATTTAAAGATTAGAGAACTTGTTCCATTTTCTTGATCTCTTTAAAATATTTTATTTTGATAACTCCATTACTCCCAGCTCCAAACTCATCATTAAAACACACGTTTAGTTGATGTCAGAAAATTAAATATACTTTTTCAACACGTAAAATATAACTTTTTCTTATCAGATGATCTTCAACATCCATTTCAAAAAGTCAGCAAGAACATAAAACTTTAAGGTCTGATTCAATGATGGCTCAGCTTTTGGATTACTTTTTTTGGCTTCATCCAAAGAAGCACAGCAAAGAAAAACTAAAATTATAAATTGACTACTTTCTTATGAAACACACTTGGCTATTTTATTACATAAATGGTTTTTTCATGCACCAATTTAGTCCTGATTGTTTTGCAGAAAACCGTTACCAACATTTTACTGGCTGATTGGTTGCAGGAAACAAGTACAGTTCAAAATTTCAACGTTTTAAAGACTTTTCATGAGATCCTTTCTTGCGACATTCTTTAAAATACTTAGATGCGACGGTTGAAATATTTCGTGTTTAATTGTTTCATATTAATCGTGTAAAATTTAAAGTTTACATTGATTTACAGTACATTGGCAATTTATTATTCTTAGCTAAACCTAAAACATAAAATTATCAAAGTACTTAAATTTTTAACACAGAAATGCTGTTAACCATGCAGTAACGCAGTTTTGATCAAAGAGAAAATTAAGAACTAAAAATCAAATATAAATAAATGCATATTTGTCAATAACACAGAATTTCACAAAAAATTTTTAAATTATTGTTTTTTAACATGATATTCATAGAAAACTTTAAAAAACAAAAACAAAAAAGTTAAAAAAAACTAGCTGTGGCCATTTTCTTTAACATCATGGACCAGCATAATTTTAAATTTGTTAGACAACCATTCGCTATTCCTTATTCTTAACTATTAAAAAACAAAAAAACCAATAATAATAGGCCTAATCTTATTATGCACAACGTCTAAACCTATTTTTGGTCTTATAATTTTATCAAATAATAATGCAATTTGTAAAAAACAAAATATTGTCATTAGCTTCCATTCTTTAGCTTCCCTGTTGTTTGCTGCCTTTAACATTTTTTCAAAGACCTGTTATTTTAATTTTTATCGCTCTCAATGCGCAAGACGAAAATTAACTTAAAAATAATTTTGCAGCCTTCAAAGTTTACGCACAGCCACCCGATGAGCGAAGTAGCTAAATATTGGTCCGTAAAAGTGTATTTTAGTTAACCCAGTCATCTGGGGCCCATTCCAGTGTTTTCTGATGCCAGTCTAAGCCCGGATAAATGGGGAGGGTTGCGACAGGAAGGACATCCAGCGTAAAACTTTTTTATTAAAACATACAAATGCGTTATGATGATAATTCCATACCGAATCGGTCGAGGCCCGGGTTACCAACGACCGCCTCAGGTGTCGCACGTCAGGGCACCTGTAGAAATTATGCTATTACCGGGCTTAGTGAAAACAAGAGGAGAAAGAGAGGAGAAAGGCGAGTGAAAAGGCAGGGGAACTATGGAAGGGGAGACGCACACTCATAAGTGTTGGCACCTTAAATATAAGAACAATGACTGGAAAAGGGAAAGAGTTGGCAGACATAATGGAGTGAAGGAATGTAGATATACTGTGTCTGCAGGAAACAAAGTGGAAAGGGAGTAAAGCGAGAAACATTGCAGGTGGCTGCAAACTGTTCTGCAATGGAGCTGATGGAAGAAGAAATGGGATAGGCATAGTCGTGAGGGAGGATCTGTTTTAAATTGTCTTGGAGGTAAAGAGATTGTCAGATAGACTTATGGCCATAAAACTGGAGGTAAAAGGGTTGTTACTAAACATAGTAAGTGCGTATTCACCACAGGTTAGCAACAGCATGGAGGAGAAAAATGATTTTTTGCAGGACCTGGATGGGTTGATAAAAAGTGTATCAAAATAGGAGAGAATAGTTCTTGGTGCAGACCTTAATGGACGTGTTGGCAAAGGAAACATAGGGGACGAGGAAATAATGGTGAGGCACGGTGTTGGAACGAGAAATAAAGAAGGACGGATAGTTGTGAATTTTGCGAAGAGGATGGATTTGGCGGTTTTGTCAACACTTATTTCAAGAAAAAAGACTAACACAGGGTGACGTATAAAAGTGGAGGAAAAAGTATTTGAGTAGATTATGTGTTGTGCAGAAGGAGAGACCTGAAGGAAATGTGCGATTGTAAGGTAATGATGAATGAGTACGTTCCAAAGCAGCACTGTATGGTCGTATGCAAAATGGCTCTCATGTTGAAAAAGAAAAAGGCAGAGAAAGTAAAGTCAAAGATAAGATGGTGAAAACTGAAGGAGACAAGCTGTCAGGAAGCATTTAGACAGGTGGTGATCAGGATTTTGGGAGGCAAGGATGGGTTACCTGATGAGTGGGACAAAACAGCAGAAACTGTGCTGGGAGTGACATTTGGAAAACGAAAAGGAGACAGGGAGACATGGTGGTGGAATGAGGAAGTTCAGGAGAGCATACAAGAAAAGAAAGAGGCGAAGAAAGCATGGGACTAAATAAGAGATGAAAACAGTAAAAAGTCTATAAAGAAAAGAAGAGTAAGACAAAAAAAGCAGTTGCGATGGCGAAGGAACGAGAATGTGAAGATTTGCATGCTAGATTGGAAACAAAAGAAGGTGAGAAGGAATTTTACAGATTGGTTAGGCAGAGAGATAGAGCAGGGAAAGATGTAAAACACGTGAGGGTTACGAAGGATGAAAACGGTAATAAGTGAGGAATGCACTGAGAAGGATGAAAAAATGTAAAACTATTGGGCTAGACAAGTTGCCAGTAGACGTTTGAAAGTGCATGGGAGAGATGGGAATAGAGTTTTTGACCAGACTGTTCAACAAACTATTAATGGCTGAACGAATTTCAAAAAAATGGAGTAGGAGTGTGCTTATCCCATATCCTGTAAGAACAAAAGGGACGCATAGTGCTGTGGAAGCTACGGAGGAATATAGCTGATAAGCCATACAATGAAGATATGTGAAAAAATAATTGGAACCAGGCTAAGGGATAATGTAGAGATCAGTAAACAGCAATATGGATTTATGAGGGGAAAGGGAACTACCGATGTAGTGTTTGCTTTAAGAATGTTGATGGAAAAGTACAGGGAAGGTCAAAGAGAGCTGTGTATTCGTGGACCTAAAGAAAGCTTACGACAGGGTTTCGAGACAAGAGATGTTCTACTGTATGAGAAAATCAGGAATGGCGGAAAATTATGTGCGATTTGTACAGGATATGTTACAAGGGAAGCGAAACAGTGGTGAGGTGTACAGTAGGAACCACAGAAAGTTTCAAGGTCAAAGTCGGACTGCACCAGGAATCAACGTTAAGTCCGTTCCTGTTTGCTGTGATTATAGATAGGCTAACGGACGAAGTAAGGAGAGAACCACCGTGGACGATGCTGTTTGCTGATGAAATTGTGATTTGCGAAGAGACCAGGGAAGAAGTGGAGCGGAAACTGGAATGCTGGAGGTATGCGTTGGAAAGAAGAGGAATGAAAGCAAGTAGGTCAAATGCCGAATGTCTCAGCGTAAATGGAGGAAATGAAGACGAAACTGTGAAGATGGAGGACACAAAAGTGTCAAGAGTAAAGGAATTTAAGTATTTGGGATTAACATTGCAAGAAAGTGATACTTGTAAGAGGGAGATAAAGAGGAGAGTGCAGGAAGAATGGAACGAATGGAGAAAAAGTATCGGGAGTAATCTGTGACAGGAGGTTACCAGCTAGAGTAAAAGAAAAAGTGTATAGTACAGGGGTGAGACCAGCAATAGTGTATGAACTTGAGACGGTTGCGGTCACTTAAAAACAAATGGAAGGGATGGAAGTTGCAGAGATGAAAATGTTGAGGTTTGCTATGGGAGGACGAGAAAAGATAAGATTAGAAACGAGTAAATTAGGGGTACAATCAAGGTAGAACGGTTAGGAATGAAGATGAGGGAGGGCAGGCTGAAGTGATATGGACATATCATGAGGAGAGATCAGGAGTATGTAGGAAGATGGGTGATCGAAATGGAGTTACCGGGAAAGAGGAAAAGAGGGAGGTTTTTGGATCTAGTAAAGGAGGATGTGGAGGAATTTGGTGCAAGGGTGAAGGACATTGAAAACAGGGCGCTATAGAAACATCATACGCTGTGGCAACCCCTGATTAAAGGGAAAGGCCGAAAGAAGAAGAAAAAGAAAAGTGTATTTCAGTCGCTCATGAAGAAACGTGACCAGGCTATACTTTTAATGAAGATGAACCCACCTAATTAAGAATTTGCATGTGCTATTAGCTGTTTTGGACAAATGCAGTGAGTTTTCTTACAGTAGAATAACGTGCGCATCAAACTCTACAGCACGATGATAAATGATATTTATTTTGCTTGCAATGAGGCCTTTAATATTCAACTGGAGAACGGTGGGTTTTTGGAACTTCTTGACAATGTGCCCTGGTAAGGCAGATTTTTCCACACATTGTCCGGTCCTGAAAAGAAAGTTTGCCTTTTATTAGGCCCTCTCTGAACATCGCGATGGTTAAACACCCTTTTGTTTTGAAAGATTTGGTTTTGTTCTGTCATTTATAACAACAAAATCGAACCTACTTACATCCCTGGCTTAAAGTAAGCATCCACCTTGCGAGTACTCAGATCGCCGGCATAAAAAAACTTTTCCACGCTGTTCGCGACAACAACATACGATTCATTTAACACCTTTAATTCCAAGGCCATTTTTGGATTGCTTCCACTCTGTACCAAGAAATTTAAGCCTTTCTTGAAAAACATTGAATCAGGGACTCACCGGTGAGTCCTATGGGATTAAACGTGTCAAGCGAGTCGACTATTATTTCACACATGAGAATAATCAAAAGAATTTTAATTCCCCCATTTAAGGGTTAAGACTTAAGAAGAATGATATTAAACGTAGAAAATTAATATAATAGATGCAAACAGAGTAAAAATTTTCTGTTTTTTGGATTGGCTTAGCAAATGCATTTTGAAGAATGTTTCAAGTGCAAAAAATTAAAATTTGTTTTTTTAACTTGTTTTTTTAACTTTTTAATTTATATTACTGATGTTATAATTTATTTAACGAAAGGTTAATTTAACGAAAAGGTTTAATATTATTGTTTAATTTATTTTAATTGATCATGTAATTTAACCAAAAGTTTAACTAAGATTTAACGAAAAGCTATGCTAGGTGAGAAAAATCGAAAGCTTTTTAAAGCTTTTAAAAGTAATAAATTATCATATATTATATTCATGACAAACAAAGGCAATATTCGAAAGAATTTTTAATATATCAATAAATGTCTTTTAGGACTGATCAAACATAATAATGATCCACGTCACTGCTTGCAAAAATAACTAAGCTATTTACAGTCTACAAACAAGAGCTTTGCTTATTGGAAAAGGCAAACAATACATCAACCATCGAATACACGTAAAGTCTGTTTGCTGATGTCAAGTTTGTAATTCGGCAACGACACAATATTTTAATAAAAGCCAATATTTTGAACCACGCAGTTTTTCGAAAAACTGTAAATTGAAACTCTTCTATGATATGACGTGACATTGGGGTCATTTAGTTTAGTATATTGTTGCTACAAAACTTTTTGGCTTTGTTCAATGTTATTTTGCAAATTTTAATAAAGACAATTACTTAAAAACGTAGAACGCAAAATAATTTGCAAAGCGAAAGAAATGTTGTGGCTTTTTTTAAAAAATTACACAATAACTTAGCTTATTTATGGTGTTTTACTGATTTGTCTGATAGATCTTATACTGATAGTGATCTAATAGACCAGCGCTTTTCAATTAATTTTTAATTTCACACCTACTGGGATTGATAAAGCTCGTCTTTTGCCGTTGATTTCAATTCAATCGAGTTTGAGATTGCTATAGCACTCCGGTGAATTTTCTCACCTCTAATAAACAGCTACCTGCAACCTCTAAGAAAAAATTAATTCCAACAAATGTCAGACTTTCATTTAGCTGTCTTGGAATAACTTTTCATCGCATTAGCAAACTCAATTATGTTGATGGTTGATAGAAATTTTCTTTTTTTTAACAAATAGAAAGTTTTAGTGTGTGTAATAAGATTCATTTCTTACAATAACCAAATTACAGTTTTTTTGAGAGAAATTTATTTTAAACTAAAACAAAACAAACAAACATATAATACACAAAGTTATAGACCAGTTAGCAAGCGAATGCTGCAAAGCAAAACTGACGCTTGTGACAAATACAAAAGTTTATAATCGTTTTAGTTTGGGTTGCAGCAATGATCAATTGATTATTTTATGGTTAACATGCATTTTTAAACTTTGATCTCAATATAAAGTTAGGCTTACTTACAAGTCTTCGAAGTATGCTTGTAAGTAGGCAAAGAAACACGAACAAAACTTAATTTTTTTTTAAATCATGTTTATTTTGTTTTCGTCATCTTTCATAAAACCTATTAAGTGTTTTAATGGAACACGTAAGCCTATTACTTTTTCAAGTATTTGTGTAAATAAACTAAAAAATCAAACCTAATTGAGCAGTTTTCAAAGTTTACATGACGAATATTTACTCAAAACAAGTCGTCACAGCATTTGACAAAACAAATCGTGGCACAGTAAATTTTCTATATCACGTGACTTAATTTCACAACGTGATTGGATTAAAATGGACTTAGTTACTTTAAGGAGAAATGAGCAGACTTAGTCACTTTTAGACTGACAAAACCTCGTTTTCAAAATAGAGACTTTGAAACATTTTATGTAAATAATATTTTGTATGGTAACTAAGGACACTGGAAGCAACATGTTTCACTATCTAACTCTATTAGACTAAAAATGTGACTAAGTTACATCAATTTTAAAAATATCTATCGAACAGAAACTTTTTAAATTTATTATATTACTTCAAATGATAAAGTTGTTTTTTTTATTTTGAACAAAAACGTCTAATACTAAAAAAGAATCGTATTAAGTCAAAAACTTTTTTGATTTTATCTGTTGTTAATAATGATTTTTAAAACAAAAAACAGAGCCAATGCTGTAGTTATCATTTTGTTAATTTTGACGTTTTGAGTATGACTTAACTCATTTTAAAAATAATAATGTTGTACAAAGTTGTACTCGAAACGTCAAAACTAATAAAATGATAACTACAGTATTGGCTCTGTGTTTTATTTTAAAATTACTAAAACGTTCCAGCCATCGTGCTCCCAAGATTATTAAAATCTTTTTGACAATTTCGCACCAAAAGAATACTAAAATTTTATATTTTACACTCGCTTATTGTCCAGCAGAATAGTCATAATTGCGTCATGCAGCATTTGATTTTCATATGTTCATATTCTTTATTTAACTTTACTGATTGCATTTGTTACCTAGACTTGCAGACGAAAAACGCAGAGCGGTATTAAAATTTAAAGTTCATATTTGTAACTTTTAGGGGAAGTAAAGATTATTCATCAGCATTTAAAAGATATTTAAAAATGTTGGCCAACCTTCAAAATGTCTATACTGTATCTAAAATATCGTAATCTTTTCATCTAATTATAATTGATGAAGAAATCATGCCATTTTGCAAAGTTGATTTGATCAGAAAAAATTTAGATTTAGAGCAATTTTAAATTGCCAATAACAATCTCTATTATAAGTTTTTACTGCGTCACTGCATTGAATGAAAACGCTTTAGATCTCTCAAGGACGATACTTTAACGTGCGATTTTCCACACCGAAAAAACTATCAAATTGTTTATTTTCAACTGTCGATGAATCTAATACGAATAAAATTATGGTTTGGTTAGAAAAATGTAATTTCCGCTACACTTTCAACTTGCTTTTTCTGCGATTGCTTTCGCTTTTAATCTCTAGTGACATTGATCGTAAAGCTGTCCACCATTGGTAAATTTGCTTTAATAAATATAACTTTTATAAAGTATATTTGCTCCATTCATCATATAACTGTAACAGCAGGGCAACTGCATTCATCAATTGAAAAAACTTTAATGAGCGTTTGCGCTTTTACTTGACTCCTAATAAGACTATGAACAAAAAACAATTGTTTTTTACGTGATTTTAAGGCTCTATGTGATTGAAATACTAGTTTTGCAACGATCAAAATATTACACGATATCAAACATTTAATGTTTTTAAAAGTTGCAGCAAAAACAGCTTCAACTTAAGGTATTTTACAACAAACAAAAATATAGTTTGGAGCCCAACCAAAATTTTGTTCAACGGAAAGTTTCCGCTTTTACTCTATTCAATAGACAATTTACTCCGTTAAAAAAATATAACTAAAAAACAAAAATTTCATAATCATATCTGCGTAAGCCTAGCTTATACATTCGCTGTAGGATTGTTTCAGTATCAGTATTCATAAGTTTGGCGTAAACTAATTTTGATATGGGCTTTTATGTCGTATTTAAAGGCAAATTTATATTTCCCATCAGCAATGAAAAATCAGACAAAACAATTGATTGATAAGAAGATTGCAGAGTAGTGACAGATAGAATCGAACGAACATTTGTAGAAGTATTTGCTACGAAAATAAAATCCCCCCTAAAATTATATTGTCGTAGCGCACACCAAAGTAAGTTCGATCGTTCATAATTTACTGCCAAAAAAAAAGCATTCCCTACTTTTGAGTTCGAGGAATTAATGACAACATGTAAATTTTGCACGTTTGATCTCTGCCGAAAATAAATAAGCTATAAGACATTCACTTCGAGAGAAAAATTCTATTTTATCTTGTACGTATTTAAAAACAACTTTGAGAAGCAATGAAAATTAAAAGCTGATCATCAGTGCGAAAAACAAGAAGCATCGAAGAACCTAACAGTCAACGATGATTCAAAGTAAGAATAAAAAGAAAGAAAACGAAGAAGGATAGACGTAATTTTGTACTTGAAAAACCGTATATTGTTGCATTTTCTGGTTAAAATCCATCAAAGTGATCTTGACTTTTAGAATTTTTTAGTCCCTCAACCTCCCTATTTGACAAACGCTTTTAATTTTTACCCGTTGCTGTTTAGTTCTTGAACTAAACTTACTTGACGGCCAATAAGCTACCTTGTTATTTTATTTTAGTAATGGATTCTTAATAGCCCGGAAAATTGTTAAAAATTAAAAGCACAAGTCTTATACCTGACTAAATTTCATTATTGGGCCTATGTTGCAACCTACCACGCTGAAGACAAAAATGAATTATAAAATTGTTACGAAAGTATTAAGATTTATTGTTGAAAAGCAATAAAAATATCAATCAAATTCTACCGCGAGACTACAGCACAAAAAACCTTGCATTGCACTTGGTGATATCGCCAGTTTCTAACCTAGGCCAAATTTGTGAAATGGTTTACGAAACGGGCAAAAACCTTGCTTTTTAATACAAAAGTGTAGTGAAAATTAAAAAAAAGGTCTTCTCTGGTAATTCAATACTTAAATCCTTTTTTCTCGCATAATTTGTAAGGCCAGGTAGGCAGTTGCTCCGGCACTGTTTCGCACACTTTCCTCAAGAGATTATTCTTTGTTTTTTATTGATTTTTTTACGCTTGAGACAAATAAAAAAATCAATAAACAAACAAAAAATAATCTCGCCAACCGTTGTAGTGGAAACGGCCCTTAATAAGAGCGTACCAAAGCAACCGCAAAATCAATAGGAAACTATTAAAACGTCACAAACCCGGTGCAGATAACAAATGCACACCACGCACGAAAAACTACGCAAATCAGCAAATGTAACATAATTGTAGCCGTAAGTTGCCCCTATTTTCTTCTTCCCAAAATTGCATGCCTATTTTGCTTCTGAGTTAAGCGGGAGCTACATGAACTGAAAGCTACAGTTTTTTTATTGGTGTCAAAAATTACAACACTTGCGTAAAACTCCTTCCTTCAGAGAAAAAAAGAAAACTAATTTATGTAGTTAAACTTAGGCCCAATGACTTTTGCAGTAAAGTTTGATGAATAAAAGTAAATTCGATTTTAAAAGCGTTTTTTTCCAATTTATTTATTTGCTTTTTTCGCTGTATCGAATAAGAACGGAAACATTTGTAAAAAAATTATTGGGCTGTAATGCAGTAGTTCTGCTGCTTTCATTAATTAGAATTAAACTTTTTGAGCTATAATTAGAATATGCACCCAAAAAAAACTAGTCGTTAAGTGCGATTCTGCTTAAATTTAGGATTATATTTTAAAATTTTACCATACCAGCCAACTGCCTTGGGAATAATGGATTTTCACAATGATATTATGGTTTTGTAATAGTAAAAATAACCCATTAACGCGTATAACAATACTTTAAAGGTCTGGTTAACATCGTCAGAAAATTGAAAACTTAACAATAAGCATTTTTTAAAGGTTGTTCTCTTTTAATCACTTGGATGAAGACTTCACTGAAAAATATGAAAATATGATGCCAAAGTAGTATCTGAGACAACCGAATGACTTCAGCTAAGGAGCTCCATGCTTTTGTTGTAGAAGATAAAAGTGAAGAAATGTAAAGCAGTAGATCTTGCGTCGGTTCTCATGCGTGAAGAAACGATGTTATACGAGATTAGCAAAAAAAGATCAGATAATCTAGAAAAGTTGTAGTAAAAAAAAGCCTACAATTGGAATTGAACGTGCTTTCTCAGCTCTTGGCTATTCTGTAAATAAAATCAGAAGCCGCCTCTATAATAACACTCTTAATGCGCACTCTTTATCAGCCAATACAATAAAAAATAACTAAATTTTCTTGATCTTTTTAATATTTATAATTTTTGTGTTAAACTGTTTAATAATGATCGAGAATAAAAAATGAATGAATGAATGAATGAAATGCCAATTACGAGGGGAAGTTCAAAAGTTTTGTTACTAAATTTCGAAAAAATTTTTAAAACATTTAAAGACAAATTTTAATTGTTATTTTTCTACATATCCTCCGTCTAAGTCTATGCACTTCTCAAGGCGATGTTTCCAGCGCTCTAACTCTCCTTTAAAAAATTCTGGAGGCTTTGACTGAAGCCTGGTCAAAGTAGTCTTCTTAGCATCATCAATAGTCAAAAATTGTGTTCCTTAAAGATGTTCTTTCAGCTTCGAAAATAAAAAAAAATCCGATGCGGCAAGATCAGGGCTGTAGCGTGGGTGTGGTAAAATTTTCCAGCAAAATTCTCTTAAGATAGCCCTTGCAACTCTTGAATAGTGAGCAGGTGCATTGTCATGATGGAACAAGATGCCTGCCCCTGTGCAACTTTCCTTTTTTTGATCACAGCAGCTTTGAACTTTCTCAAAACACCTTCATAATATTATACATTCCGTGATTGTTATTGATCCTTCAAGGAAATCTACGCGAATTACTCCTTCTGAGTCGCAAAAGACAGTTGCCATCACTTTCTGAACAGATCTTTCAGACTTGAATTTGATTGGTCCTGTTGAGCCCTTTGGAAGCCACTGCATTGATTGCATTTTGCTCTCAGGATCGTATTAGTAAATCCATGACTCGTCAACAGTTACAATTCGTTTCATAAAATCATTATCATTTGCTTCAATCTTGCTTAAAAGGATCATAGAAAGTTCAGCTCTCTAAACAAGCTGGTCTTTTCGCAACGCTTTTGGTGCCCATCTAGCAGAAAGTTTGCTTTGGCCAAGGTAATCTGTTAAAATCAAAAAAGCTGACCCATGTGATATTTCAAGTGTAGTAGCTATCTCATCAATGGTAATTCGGCAATCCTTTTCAGCAAGGTTCTGGACTACTTTCACATTTTCTGCAGAAGTTGAGGTTGATGGCCTTCCTTTTCTAGGGTCATCTTTGAGATCGTCTTGACCTTTTTTAAAGCGCTTAATCCATATAAAAATTGTTGTTCTGTGTGGTACAGAGTCTCTACATACTTGACGCAAAGAGTCAATAACTTGGGAAGATTTTCACCCAAGTTTGGTCAAGAACTTAGTGTTAGCTCTGATCTCAAGATTTCTACAGTAGTTTCCATGGGTCAAACTGTATCACGGTTTCAAACTAACCCTGATATTGAATGCAATTATTGTAATACTACAGTTTATTGTCTAAAAATACAAAATTATCCAAATATTAAGCTGAATGCGTATCACATGAAAATTCGTGATTGTGCATGTTTCAAAGCTTTAGCAGCAAAACTTTTTGACTTCCCCTCGTATGTTTGTATTTTTTTAGTTTGGTCTAAACCACTTACTGTATATGTTTTGGATTGAATCGCTGTAAACATATCATATCGGGAACTTAAAAAGAAGAATGGCGAGATGAGTTCGCGTTAACGAAGTCACAATAGCAAGCTACTTGGTACTGAAAAAAGGTGGTCGTTTATCTGTAAGCTCCGCACTGGGTCCGAATTAGGCTCGAGATTTTTCCCAAACTTAGGCCGAACCCGAACCGAAAAGCCCGGCCTGACTTACAACTCTAATGCTTATAACTAGGCTACTAGATGCTGCAATTAATAGTAGATATTCAGCAATGTAAAACGTTATGATTAAACTTAAAGTTATCGCTGTTTCGTATATTTTTAATTTATTATTACTAAATTATTAAAGTTAGTAGATAATTATTTAATAAAATTAGTAAATTTTAATTTAAAGATAAACATTTTATAACTTTTACTGATAACCTACCCGTCAAAACAAAGTCAAAACAACCTATAACGGTCTGTCCCGGTGTCGCATTTTTTCAACTTAGCCTATTATATGTACAAAAAAAAGCAATTAATTTTTGTTTTTGTTTATGCTGCTCTATACTTCGGACATTTCGGTTCAACTTGTTGACTAGAATTTGCAAGTTAAAACTAGCAGCTTTTATTTTTTATAGCAGTGAACTTTTTATCTTATGAACTTTGAAATTTAAAAACTCGTTAAAGAATGGAAACAAACATTCTTATAACAATTCGAAAGGATATTGACTTTAAAGGTACAAAAAAATAGAGTAGCATCATTTATTAGTTTGGGTTATGCTATTTGCTTTAAAGCTTTAATACTTTTCTAAAAACCAAGATCTATCTTCGGTTACAATTTTTTGACTAAGCTCCTACTTTTATGTGATATTATATATATTTGCAAGTTTTACTGAATTCCAAATTAGGTCTACAGAACCTTCTATTTGAATTGCGACAGTTGAATTGCGACCAAAATTTATATTTAGATTTCATATAATTTTTTTTACACAGCCTTCGCAGAAGAACTTTGCACTAACTTTTAAGGAAACTTTGAGAAACTATTTATAGTAAGACTAATTGACAAATCATGAAAAAGCCGACGGCAGTATAAATATAGCCGACGCCACAAAATTATCACGTTTTGAAGAATGAATTGTTCCTTTTAAAGAAACTTTAATGCAGTTTTGTATTTTTAAGAGATTGCAATTCTTTTATTTTTGAATCAACTTTTTAATATGAAAAAGAATTAAAATATTAGCTTTTTATAAAAATCACTTATTTATGTACAGAATAAAGCGCTTTCAACCAAAAATGCCAGACAAGCAAGATTTTGGATTATTCTTTTAAGACTGGTTTCCACCACGAACGTGGAATGAAGCATTCTTTGTTTGTTTTATTGATTTTTTTACTTCTTTCCGCGCTAAGGTGCTGAGCAAAGCAAAAAATCAACAAAAAAATAAAGAATACTCCATTCCACGTTCGTGGTGGAAACCAGTCTTAAAAGAATAATCCAAAATCTTGCTTGTCTTGCATTTTTGATTGAAAGCGCTTTATTCTGTACATAAATAAGTGATTTTTATAAAAAGCTAATATTTTAATTCTTTTTCGGCTCTAAAAGATTGACGGCCATGGCTTATATATTTGGAAGCCAGTCATGTTTCGTGGGAAGCCATGGTTGACGTATGTGGAAGTCATCTATACGTTTACTTCAAGCCATGGCTACTCATACCAGAAGCCATTACGACTATTTTAAATGGGGCGTTGAAATCGTGGCTTCCTGATAAACAACCAGGTATTCTGGTTTGAGCAGATTGCAAAAAACGACAATTTTATTGAAATTTAAAAATACACTTTTTTGTAAAAGGTGAAGTAACAAAGTTGTATTTACTTTTGCCTTTCAAGCATAAAGTTGATTATAATTTTTTTCTGATAGGCATAAGCAGGCTACACACACCTGCGGTTGATCGTAACGTTTGGTGCAATAGAGGGGGACTTTTTTGGATTTTTTACGGCTTATAACCTGCCGCCCTGCTAAATTTGTTGTAGCAGGAAAGATAGGATCCTTAAATTGGTGGGCCACTGTAATTTACTCTTTTTAAAAGAAAATGCACACTGTCTGACAATTTGTAGGGTCGCAGTGTTCCCGATAATTTATCGATGTTTAAGAGCCTGAAAGCAAGTGGGTTGTGTATGAGGATTTTTGTATGCAATGAATGTTTTTAAACAACTCAGGCGTTTAAAACTAACGTGACTAACAGAAGCTGGTAACAAAGTTTCTTGTATCATTTAACAACTTTTTTCATCGTTGTGACATAGGAAAGTGTTCAATCAGATAATTAAATAGCAGCTTTGGATTTATTGTAGGCAATGGTTTACAGTAGCTTGGTTTACATAGGCAATGGTTTACAGTAGCTTCTAGTGATCTTTGCTTTTTCATTCAGGGCACAGTTTGGTTTAAGATGACGCTACTGATTGATGCTGTTTGGTGTTGCATTTTGGTTACTGATGGTGAAAGGTTAGTGCTGGTTGGCATTCTGCGATTAGACCTGTGATTCATTTATACTTATCATTGTGGAGCATGCTTTGGGGTCAGCAATCTCTCATCACAAATATCTTTCTATTTTAAGACAACCCCACCATTTTTATCCTTGCGTGTTATTAACTCACCTCTTTTTTGTCTTGCTTCAAATACAGGGTGGGCATAAAATCCTTTGCTGGTTTCAAACTTTTGTTGCTCTTAGGGTGTATAATATAAAGCAATCATTTTTGATACACCCATAGTACATATCTAGAAGTTTTTATTGAAGAATTTCAAGAAATATTAAGAGGTGATATGAGTAAAGTTTAACTTTTCTGTAAATATAAAAATGATTATGACCTAGAGATATTAACGTCAATGAGAGAAAAGGTTTGATATGTTTTGTGGTTCCACAAAACAACATCAGCTATTGCAGTTCAATTAAAGTTTAGAAAAGAATATCAGCGAACTCCTCCAGATGTTAAATCTATCAAAAACCTTGGTATAGCAAATTTAAAAACAGTATAACCTTTGAGGACCTCAAAAGACAGGAAGACCTTAAAAAAATGATGACTCTGTTGATGCTGTGCACGCTGCGTTTCAACAAAGCCCTAGAAAATTTAATTGCAGAGCATCTAGGGAATTAGGCGTGCCACCGAGTACTGCTGTCAAAATTATGCAAAAATGCTCACAGTTGCGGACATACAAAATGCAAATTCTTTAAGCGCTGTAATCAAATGATCTTTCCCTCCGAGCAGCTTTCTCTAGAAAAATTTTTGACAGAATTGACATGGATAATGTTTATCAACAACCTGTTGCCTTTTCTGATAAGGCTACTTTCCACATATCAGAGCGAGTCAACAATCACAACGTCAGGATTAGAGGATCAAAAAATCCACACGTGCTGGTGGAACACCAAAGAAACAGCTGGAAGTTAAACGTATGGTTCTGTCTAACGCACGACAGAGTCCTTAGACCAATTTTTTCTCCAAACCTTTAATCACGGCAAACGTGTACTTAGACATTTGTTGCACCCCAGTTCGAAGAGTTTCAACCACACATAGTCTTCCAACAAGATGCAGCTTCTCCAAACTGGGGATTAAGTGTCCGTTAGTTTTTGAACAAGAACTTTTCAAACAGATGGATCAAAAGAGTGGACCGTTAACTTAGCCACCTTGTTCCCCAGACATTAACCCTTTTGACTTTTTTCTTTGCAGTTCTGTCAAGGACAAAGTGTACTGCATTCGCGTTTGTGACGTAAGCATGCTTTTTGCAAGGATCATTAAAGCAATCAAATTTGTAACGCTGGAGATGCTTCAAAATACGTGCCGTGAAATTGAATAATGTTTGGTGGTACTCCGAGCCACAAATGGAGCTCATGTTGAGATTTATTAAATTTTTGTTTATATGTAAATAAATCTTTTAGATATGTTGTAGCAGTATACCAAAAATGATTGGTCACCTTATACACCCTAGAAGCGACAAAAGTTTGTAATCAGAGAAGGACTTAATGCTCACCCCGTATATCTTTTGTTATGTCTTTCTTGTTTGATTGTGTTGTAAGAAAGCTAAGTTCATAGCTGGTCTAAAAATTGTCAGGTTAAAAGCTTCTGTCTTTTCTGAGGAGCTCATGTCTAATTTTAACCAGACTTTTTTTGCTAATTCTACTTCTCGTTCATCTTCAGCTGACTTTCCACAACAAATTTTTTAGCTCAGGTGTATTGGTCAAAAGAACAAAATTAGAACTAGTTCACACTTCCAGACAATCATCTTCCTGATTCTCCTCATTGATGTTAAAATGAAGTACACTCAATAAAAATCTAAATCTAATTTCTGACGCTGGGCAACAATTCAAACAACATAGGTTTATAGGTACGATTGGATGCTTTCTATTAAGATTTCCAATCATTACTAATTCACCCTTAGCGTCAGCATCCATTTCAATCCGTTTTTTTATTCTTGCATATTTTGAAAATATACTAAAATTTAATAGTTAGATAAAAAAAAAATCTAGTGGCGTATAATGTGAGAAAATTATTCTATACACATCTTTAGACTACAAAAAACACTTTATGCCTGCTTATATTGTATACTGTATTCTATACTGCAATCAGAAGTCTCACTGCTTAAATCTTGCAAAATGTTTTCTTCTTTTTCTTATTCCTGTTCCATTACAAAAATTTTAAATGCTATTAATCTTTTTCGTTTACACCGAAAGTATTTCAATGTTACAACTATTACGCTCCAAAATTTTTACCTTTCAAGAAGCATCAAAAAACGTTGACAGTCTTGTTGGCTATTGAACAAAAACGGTGCACATTTCTATATAATACAAGTTAAGTGTTCGCTGTACATGACCACAAGCCAAAGCTTTTTGGTCACTTCAAAAGATGCTCTAACATCATTCCTAAAAGTTTGAAAAATAAAGGACAGCATTTTATTGCAAAAATAAAGAGAGTTGAAAGGCTTTCATAGTGGAAGCCATTGCTTCTGACGTAAAAAAGTAGTAAAATTTACCTCACAGGCCATGGCTTCCAAATGTGGAAGCCAAATACGGAAGCCGGCAACTTTCCGAAAAAATGCTGTGGCCCACAGTGATATTTTGATAAAATTGGCTTGGCAGTTAATGTGCTAGAAATAGTTTGCCAAAAGACTGAAGTTCTTAAAGTAGTTAGTTCTAGCTAAGTATGAATGGGTTTGTCATTTAACTTCTCTCTTCAAATAGAAAAAACACCATTTTTGACTATAAAGAATGAATTCACAAAATCAAAAAACTTGATCAGTTCATGTAAACTTGGCTCTCAAACTTCACAAAATTTCAAAGCAATTCACAGCACCAACAACTGTAAATAATCACTCAACAATTTCTATAATTCGCATTGACTAACTATAAGAACAAATTAGCACTCGATGGCTAATATTAAACATAATAATTTGTTCACCACACAGGCCAAAACAATTCTATTTCACCATAGAATTAACTTCAAAGGTGTCAACACCAACCCTTGACTATAAGCACTAACACAAAGCCGACACAGGCTACAGAAACATAAATGATTTTTAAACACTTTAACTGGGATGAAATGATAAAATTTATAACGCTATTTATATATATCAGTTAATGTTACCAGATAACAAACAATGCTACTAATACTATCCAGATTTCTTAATTAATTATGAAATTAGGTTTAACAATTAGACAAAGAAGTTTATGACGTCACAATACTATCAGAAGATGAAGTTGTAAACAAGTTATATTCTGTAATTTGAAGTCGAATTTGGTTAACAGTAGTAGATGATACCAATTATTTTTTTAACGCTCTAATCAAAATTACGTAGTACTGCCGCAAAACGTCAAAATGGCTTGACTTCAGTCAATAAATGTGTTTTCAGTCGGCAGCGTTGTTAGAGTGCATGATTGTGATCGACAATCTTTCGGTTTAAAACCTACTCGCGACATCCTGTTTTGTCTTTGGAATTTTCTTAATCTTTGGGAAAGACACTTTACGGTACTTTCCCTTGCTTGATGATCTTAGCAAGCAGTTCAAAATTTCAGTCATATCTCCATAAAATTAAAAAACAAAATAAAGAAATTTTCAAGCGGACAACAATATGTTGGTTTCTCCGGAAACAGGTTGGGGTAATTACTTTCTCTATATATAGCGCTTCCGTCGCTTTCCTGCAAGTCAGGAGAATAAATGTAGAGATAAAATAAATAAATGAATAAAAAGGATAAAACAAAACTTCGTAATACACTTATAAGAACAACTTGCAGACAAATAAATTATGTGAGGGTGGTGCACCGATTACGCAATCACTTTATAACAATGGGAAATAAACGTCATAATCAAAAGCTTAAAGTTCCAGTAAAATTCTGAAAATCAACTACAGAGTTATAAAGTTAAGATTAAAATTATGAATGATTTGTGAGACGAAACTGAAATATCTTTTCGGTAAACAGGAAACAGAAAGTAAACACAGTAGTCCTTATCCTATAAAATGAAGATAAAACTGTCTAATAAAGCTCGAACAAGAACGAAATGAAAGTGACTATTCCAAAAAAAATTTATGATAAAAATATCTGCCAATCTTTTATCACAACCTGCGCATTGCAGATGGAACAAATAAAAAAGGTTCTATCTTCACTTTTTTGTTTTAGTTTATAACAAACTTTCTTTTTTGCCAGAAATAAGAAAACATACATGATGATAAAAAAATTTTTGAATGTAATAAAACATTGTTTTTTGTCTAAATGATCGTCCTTCAAGCTGTCCTAAAAGAAAAGCAAAAAATTTTCTAGCCTTTCTCAATTTGAACAATGAACAATGAATTAAAACATAAAAACTTAATGAACAATACAAAGTTCTTGTCACACAATCAATGTTCTTATTACTTTGTATTGTACATCAGTGACCACACAAAAGCATTTTTTAATGTCTTACGTACGTCAAGCGAGTACATATAAAGTAGGTTGTTATTATGGCTACTATACATAAAAGAAGAAGTCAAATTTAGTACATGATAAAGAGCCAATACAACATTCAAGTAAAAAGCAACTAATGAAGCAATGTAATGATTTTTTGGTTTAAACCCTACAAAATTTTAATTAGGCCCTTTCTAAAATTCTCACTATAAAAATACGCTAAAAAGTCACGAATATTTGTTTGCCATAATAAAAAATATCATTGCAACATCTCTTGTGTTCATGTTAAAAAAGCACATTTTTATGCTACATTTTTGGTTTTCTGGATTCGATTTTACAGACAAATTCATCTGTATCTGCATGCGGCAAAGATCCGATTAGCTGGAGACGATCGTTTCAAGTCTAAAGTTATTTAAGATTGTGGACTATTGATAAAAATATTTTAAACTAAGCAAATAAATTATCCAGTAAAACTATTACGAGAAACAAATTGATTTTTTAATGCAGCGTAATCCAGATGCGATGAACCTGCGGCTGAAGCGCCGCTTGTGGGCCTCTCTATTACTTTCTCTGCGGCACCTTGTTTTCTTGTAGGTTTTTTCTCATAATTAAACTTATGTTAAATTTTGGTCTTTGAATTTTCAAAAATAAAATAGTTATTTTAGGTCTACTTTGCAGTAAAGAGTGTTTTTGGTATTTACTGGTATACTGCTTCACAGTGGTGGGCACAAAGTACCGCGGTACTTTTACTCGGTACTTTTGAATAATCCAATTTAATAGCAATAAAAAAACTATTTTTGAAATTTTTTTTATTTTTATTTTTGAATGTCAATTGAAATTCAATGCATGACAGAGAAGTTAATAGTTATAACTATTAAATTGGATTATTTAAAAGTACCAAGTAAAAGTACCATGCCCACCTCTGCTGCTTTGAGAGACAACTTCAGTTTTGTTCAAAGAAAAAAATCTTGTGCAGCTTTTCTTAAAAATAGCCTTAAACAAAAAAGTTGACCACCCTTTATATTCCCCCCAAAAACATTTAAATTGACATTCCATCAAACGGCTTGAAACTAAAAAATATGTAGGATAACTTTAGACTTGACAGACAAATATAAATTTTTTAGTAACAGCCGAAAATTCAAAGACCAAAATGTGACATAAGTTTAATTATGAAAAATACCTGCAAGAAAACAAAGTGCCGCAGAGAAAGTAATAGAGAGGTTTATGATTATAATGTACTTTCAAATATGCCAAGTAATTGCCGAGAGGTCGAAAGTTTTTTATATTTTAGTTTTTATTCACGTGTTCAACTGTTTTCTCGATATTTTCCTCAACATTTTTGTCTGCGTACGCCATGCAAAAAGCGTGCAGCAATGCTAGGAAGTTAAAACCACAAACTTAATTTAATGATGCTTTTTTAACTTATTTCAAGTTCAGCAACTGCCCGACTTGTATAACAAAATTTACTCCTTAAACAAATATCGTAGTGTAACCAATACCTTGCCATTGTTCAAACAAACGTCAAGTGGATTGAATACCTGGTCGTACAAAGCAAATAGAATGATTGCTGCAAACATGTTGCAAACACAATTGCAGCATTAAGCCATTTTCTAAATAAAATTGCTTTTGACGAGTTTTAGTGGTGTTCGAAGTTTTAAAGGAAAAAAAAAAATAGAAAACAAAATCCACTTACAAAAATTCATGCATTTTTTTTATTGGTTTGTTAAGCCTATTTAAGATTTTTTTAAAAATAAATAAGACCGGCTACAAAAAAGTAATTTAAAAAATTTGTTGTTCCAATCCGAGTATATTGTAACAACCCGTTGAGCTGTGTTCAAAAACCGCTAGAGCTCAGTGCAAGCAGTAAGTGTTTATTTCCTTTTAGTGCAATCTATTTCAAAAAGTTAGTTTTATATCAATATAGTTATCTGTATTAGGTAATTGCAAATTCATTAAGGCCATTTCCACTACGAGCGTTGATGGGAGTATTCTTTGTTTGTTTTATCGATTTTTTACTTTGCTTAGCGCTTAAGCGCGGAAAGAAGTAAAAAAATCAATAATACAAACAAAGAAAACTCCTGCCAACGCTTTTTGTGGAAACGGGTTTTTATGGCGCTAAGTGTTAGCTTTCTTCTTTTTTTGAAAATTGGTTTAAGTGTAGTCTACTTGTTGTTTTGCATGAAGAGTTTTTCCATTTTAATTGATCAAAGTTTTTGTTTGTGTCCCTCAGTACAATTTTTAAAACTTCTTCTTTATGATTCTGATTCTGCTTCATGATGATTCTGCTTCTGCTGGATGAGTTTCTTCGAGAAAAGCAGTTGAACACCTGAATAAAAATTAAAATATAGAAAATTTTCTACCCCTCGGCAATTACTTGGCATATTTGAAAGTACATTATAATAATTTTTTTATTTTTTCGAAAGAGATGTCAATGCTTTCTTTGAAAAAACACAATAGGTTGATCTGCATTTATTTATTTGCTTGAAGTACCATTCTGTTTGTAGAGAGACATGGATCCACTATTAATTTAACGCGAGATTAGAGGACCATCATTAAAATGTTGTTGACAGGCCTGCTATTAATGTTGCACAATTGTGCGTGATATAACTTTTAGGAAGATCGTAACCAGAAAACAAAAATGCTCGTTTCAATTAATTTTCAAAAATCTCCAAACTAATTCAATTTAAAAGCATTTTTACAAAAGGAATTTGATGCTACTATCCCAGACCAAAACTAAAACCTTTAGTAAACGCATTTTAAACCCTTAAACGTTATGAGCCCACAGTGCCCATCTTCACAACGTCGTGCTCGGGCTACAGCATTTTATGTGGCATTGTCGCAACGATGGCGAAACGTTGGTAAAAGCAGTGTCGAATTCGGCGACACTTAAAACCGAATTCCAACGTCTCACACAAAAGCCAAGAATAGCAATTAGGCTAAGAAAGCTAAAAAAAGAAAAAAGAAGTTACACACTGCTTAGTTAAACGTTGCACGCTTCAATGAAACTAAATACAAAAATTTTTTGTTGCAATGTTGAAATGAAAATTTGAAGTTAAAAAATGAGCTTTGAAATTGAACAATCTAATAAAAGTACCTGAAAATTTTGATTAGATCTGAATCATTTATTTTACTTTTTTAACTTTTTTACAATAATATCATATTTCTTTTTGGCTCACGTTTACAGTGACACGAAAATTCAATTTTTTCACTTAAATTACTTGGCATCAAAACTCACTGCTGCTTTGCAAACAACTTTTCGCTTTCTTTGTTTTTTGAATATTTTTTGTCAGAAAAAATTAATCATTTTAAGCTAAGCTTACATGTATGTTATGGTAGAAACTTTTTTTAATCTTTTTGCAGGCTGCAACGGTTACTGACTCTTAAGATATTTCAAAAGTTTACAGTTTTCTCTGCGCTTCAGTCATCAATGAAGTATCCAGTTTTTTGTTTTCATAAATGCCGCAAATAAAATTCAACGATCAGACTCAAACTCAAAGCATCAAAAACTTTTTTTTTTTTTTGTTAACCTGAAAAACTTTGTACAAGCTTGTTAATTTTTAGTCAGCGATCTGGAAAAAGGCGCGAAAATGATTGGATACTTTTGTACTAATATTTGCTTTATATGCAAACACTTTATGAAATATAATCACCTTTCTAAAAAAATTTAATTTTTTAAAGTTAGAGATATTTTGGAAAGGTTAATAAAATTCTAAAAAATCTAGAAAAAAGTGTGCTCCTGCTTTAGCCACAGAAATCTTGAGTTAAATCACAAAGTATAAAGGAATTTTGATTCTATTTGAAAAGGTAAGCGCCTCAAAAGACGTCGCCTTTGCGGACGATCATTTTCATAATTTTCATAAACATATTTACAAAAGTTATCTTACATTATTTCAATAAAAATACTTGATATGTTATCATTAATACACTTCAACACCCCTTTCAAACATTAACTTTGAAAAAGTTTTTGTAGAAACAAAACCCTTACTGTCGCCACACCGCCGACGTAAACTTTTTAAAACTAGTACTTAACTTAAGGCTTGTTTCCACTATTAGTGTAGTATGAAGCATATTTTGTTAGTTTTATTGATTTTTTTATTTCTTTCCGCGTTTAAGCACTAAGCGAAGCAAAAAGATTAATAAAAGACACAAAGAATAACTCAATTCACGCTCGTAGTGGAAAAAAGCCTTTACACTGACCAGGAATAATCAAAATGAATGCAGTCTGAACTTAAAAGTTTAGCATTTTTTACGGTTTACTTGTGCTTAATCTTTAACTATTTGTACAATTAGAGCTCATTTTTTGCTTGTAAACAGCTACAGAAAAACTTGCACTTAAAAGCGGAACTTAAAATTTGCTAGAGAAAATGATTAACTGATATAAGTAGTCTATTTGCAAATTGTAAATTTGTTTTACTGTGGGTTATAACAGTAAAAAACGAAAAAAGTTTTTGTTGTTGACAAACTGGTATTTTCCGATTGGGTCAAATTAAAAATTCAGGGACCAATTTTAAACAATTTTTTGCTATGCAACTTACTTTCAAGGAACTGATTTCAATATTTAAGGACGGGGGGATCTGTGCCACAGATCCATGCATTTTGTCGCCAAGGCGGGGAAATCTATCTCACAGACTTCCTCTTTGTATCGCGTGCATGGAATGCAACTTAACGCGATGATACGCTTAGCGGTTTACGTTTACAGGATTAGCGGTTTACACGGGATTAGCGGTTTGCACGGGATTAGCGGTAGTGCAAACAATTAGCTGCAGGCACAATTGTCGGCGTTTAGACGCGATTGTATCATTTTGTCATAAGTAATCATTTTTTAGTTTAATTTTAGTTTTCAATTACTTGTCGTGCCCTATAACTAAACGGTTTTCGATGTAAAAATATACGGTGTGTCATAAAAACCGGGGTGCCCAAAAATAGATTGAGATATACAATTGTAATAACTTTTTATAAATATTTTGTCACAAGTAATCATTTTTTATTTTTATTTGTTCAATTTGTTGTCGTGCTCTAGAATATTATAGTGTACTATAGAGCACTGATAAAAGCGTAGCGAAAAAAGCAAACCAAGATCTCATAGAGCATCCAATACGTTAATCGCTAATAAAAATGAATAACTTCGGATCTATGAAATAAATAGCTTTGGATCTATAAGACAATGAAAAAAGCTTAGTCGAAAAAAATTGGGTTAATTGAGGTTTTCGAAAGCAATTACGCTAATTTGGCGATAAAATATAATCAAAAGTTTTGATTGACTGTACTATAGAACACTGAGAAAAGCGTAGCAAAAAAAGCAAACCAAGATCTCATTAGAGCATCAAATACGTTAAATACGCTAATAAAAATAAATAACTTCGGATCTAAGAAATAAATAACTTAGGATCTACAAGACTTTCTATAGTTTATCGAAAGCAAACTAAGTGAAGAATATTTTTTTTATTGCAAGCAGCATTTATAATTATTAATTTATAATTTTATATTAATTTTTATCTCAAGTTCTGCTCAGCATTTCAAATAAATAATTTGTGTTCATCAAAAATTGTATTATTTTGTGTGCAAAATAAGCTGCATAGAAGAATCGCCAGGTCTTGCCATGCGTTTACTATTTTTTGCATATCTCGGAAAACTTTCTTAGCTTTCTTAGCTTTCTTTCTCGTAATTGTTTACAAGCTGCTAATCCTATTAGTTTAGAAGTTGATAGTTAGTTTGGATTTTCCGCTTTAATTGGATAAAACCGCGTTCAAACACATACAATCTCGTCGAGATTACTCGCGTACACGAGAATTTGTGAACTTGTCGATTGCTTTTCCTCGAATAAATCGTTCATTCTTTCTCTCTTTGAAAAACTTTTTTTTCAAATGTGAAGTTTAGATCTTTAGCTTTTATTAGCGGCTAAGCAAGTTAAAATATTTTGCCACACGATGACGCAAGAAGAAAAAAATGACAATTTTTAAAAAATAACTAGGGTCAATACTTTTTATTTATTACTAATTCATTTTTCATTCAATTCTTATAAATTTTATATCGTTTTAATCACAAAGAAACAGGCTTTTAGATAATATAAAGTTTTAGTTGCTTTTTAAAAAAATAAAAGCGGAAATATTTAATAAACTTAGAGTACATTTTTTTCTCGTTTTTTTTAAACAAAAGAGCCCGGCTTTTTAGAAAACGGCCGAAAAACCAGCCCGTACGGAAAGAGTTCGAAAACTGTTTTAAAAATGCAAAAATATAAATTATATAATAATACAATTGAAATGTGAACAATATTTTATTAGACCTAATTATTACAAAGCTTTTGCATTGAAGTCGCAAAAAAAGTTGTAAAAAATATGATAGATACCGCAGTGAACAAATTCGTAACACATTTGCTAAACAATATTGCTTTGAAAACGTTTATAAAAGTTTGCTGTTTAGGGTAAAGTGATTGGCAACTTTATCACGTAGTCAGAATTGCCATTGTATTGATGGGGAACGCGATTGTCGATTCGAAACCAACCCTCGTCATTTTGTTGCGTCCTTGGAAAAAGCACTTTTTGGCGCTTTTTTCTGCTTGGTAGTCTGAGCAAGCAGGTCTAAGTTAGAGTCATTTCCTAAAATAAAAGCTAAAAAAAAAAAAAGTTTTAACTTGAAAACAAGACCTCGGCAACTGGCATCTCCGAAAGTAGGTCGGCAAATTTTTAAACGATTGCCCTCAGAATAATACCGCCGATGTTTTTCTGCAAATCAAAAGGATAAATAAAGATAATAACATTAAAGACAACAACGCCTAAAATCACAGCAAATAAAGAAAACTATTTTTTATTTTGATGATGCTTCCAATAATTTAACACTTCATTCTCAACTCACAATTTGTACGCTACTGTAGGTCTGTTAAAACTGAAAATATACCTTTTTTCAATTGCCTTTAAGCTGCTTCTGATCCGCAAAAAAGTTTAAAAAAATTGTTAGACTTGTAGCGAACAATTTTGCAATGATAGTTTGCTGCTGAAAACTCATGACTGACTTGCCTTCACCTCTCAGCAAATAACTTACAGCAAGCAGTTGGAGTTATAAAGCAGACCTATACAAATTACCTACTGAACGTTCACCTTTGTTTGTAGTATTTACCGTATATCCCGGCGTATAAGACGACCGTCAGATAAGACGAGGTACAAAATTTAAGCAAAATTTTGTACATTTATCATATATCGGTTGTATAAGACGACTGCTAAATCACGAAACCATGTTTGTTTAGTCGTATAACTTTTTTCTCTTCTTGCATGTTTTTCTTACAAGAGTTACATTTGTTACGCACCAACGCACACTTTTTTCCTAATATCGATGTTATTCTCTCGCTTTTTTCCGATTTACTCATCAATGCACGTTTTTTCGATGTCAGGCCAATGCTCTTTCGTAATTGTACAACCAATTCACAATCAATATTAATCAGGATTGCAAACTCAAACTTGAAACAAAACGTTTTTGCGTTTCTATGCCACTAGCTGTTTCTTGCTTGAATGATTTCAGCTACAAGTGCAGATTTTATTTAATTAGCATACCTTGGTTAGGCTATAAAAATTTTTTTTATTTAATTTATAACTATATCCTTCTGACTTGTTGAACATCGGAGGCGGTTGGTCAATCTTCAAAAAATTCGCTTTCGATGCCACCATATTGCTGGGCGGTTGATTTTTTTTGTTGTTTTTATGATATGCTACAAATAAAAATGATAGCTGCTCTTTTCTACAGGCTTGTCCTTGGAACACATTTTTTTGTTTCATCCCATTCCATTCCATGGCAATTTATGCTTGTCCCATCCCATCCCATCCCACGGGATTCCCGTTATAATATTAATATAGAATACAATTCAATTATAATTATAAAATTTATGTAAGTTTAGGTTTAGTGTCTATCCTAAGACTTTTCTTAATACGTAGGTCGCGTTCGACCGACGTATTGAGCACCCCTACTATAAATCATTAATTTCAACTCAAATGCAATAAACCGGAATTTACCGAAAAGTTTGTTTGGGATCCCCCGACATAAAACCTATTTTCAATTGACTTAGCTGGCCACGGGCCATACGAATAAAGCACGGAGACAAGAGGTACTCTTGCAGTACTCCATATTCCATTTATGGTTTGTCCATTGGGTTGAGCGAATGCCTAGTAATTAAATAGTTTCTGCATAGCTAGTATAAACCGGCGTCTAGATCTCAATCTCTTCTGAAGAGCATCTGAAGACCATACAGTACAGTGTATCTCAAAAATAAGAATATACTTTCAAATTTGATTTTCTTTTCAGGTACAGTTAAATAAAAGTTACAGATACGCTGAAAAGTTAATGTCGTCACCAAATCCTGACTTCGATAAACTTAATATTGTTTTTGATAAAATTGACCAAAAGCATAAGACCTTTTAATGGATTCTATGATTGATAACTATGTTGATTCCGCGCATATGCCGCCGTCACTCGTAACAGGTTCGAGTTTGATATCCGTAGGGAGGAATGGTTTCTAAAAATTAGTGGTTTGTTTTGTGATGATGCCAACCTACCTTCATCCAGTAAGCTCATTCTCAATTTATTAAGTTCAAAAGCCCCCAGCCAATGCTCCAGAACCTCAAACTTAACCTCGAAGTTTTCTAACGTTTCCAGTACGTTACCAAGAATTAGTATGAAACGTCTCCGTGCTCGCGAAAAGCTTAAACTAGCACAAGTAGAGGCTGCTCAGCTAAAGGAAATTATTGAGGAGGAAGAAGCTCAAAACGAGTTAAGGCAGAAAGAAAACGAGTTGAAACAAAAAATACAGCTGAAAGAGGCTCGCAGGATAATTGAATTGGCCACTGGTCGATACGTTAACTGAAAGGATTTAGATGTCAAGGCAGTACCTGACCTTGAGGTACAACTACGTGACCTTTTAGATGGTTTGCAGTTAAAGAAAGAGCTTTCTCTTCAAGCTAAACCTTTTTCCCCAGCAATTAGTTACGCTTATTCTGGTTCATCGTCACAATTAATTAAGAATGGTGCAGAAAGTAAAGCCGATATCATTAGAGCGCCGTGCAAAGTCTCAATTAGCTCTTCATCAGTATACAATTCAACGACTTTTAAGGCAGCAAAAAGAAAAAGATGAGGTAGGAGATTGCGTGTTTGGTCAGTCGTTAAAATATGAGAATAGGACGATTGTCAGTTCAGCACAGATCCCCTTAACTGCTCCTGGGATAATTTGCCTATTGTCTCAGAGGCTTAATCTGAAGTGAAACGAGGCTTTCTATATACAGCACCAGGAAGTCAGAACGCCCCTTTACCTCAAAGAGTAGGAGTAAATTTCGTTCCCATAATAAATTCAAATCTACACGGCTATAGGTCCTCAGGCCTTAAGTAGGCCTAATATTATTTTCCAGATGAGCAGGTCAACGAACTTGGGCCGTCGCATGCCCCGAAAACGGGTCCTGTCTCTTTGTTATATTCTTATGCAGTGAAATATGATGATTTATTCTAACCACGCCCAGAGTTATCTAAAATTTCAGAAGACCCTTTGGAGCTTAAGTTATTCACCAGAAGCTTTGAAACATATGTCGAGTCTAGATTGAAAGACCAGAAAGCATTTCTTTGTCTACTTGTTCAGCATTGTATGGATTTTTGTCAAAGAAAAGATACAACATTTTTCTGAGGCAGGTCAAATTGTTATTGATTGGCTAAGAAACGCTTTTTTAAAGAATGCGGCTCGCCGTGGAAAGTATCGAATGTTCTCGGACAAAGACTAAAAAAATTTCCTTTGATTCTTTTAGGTGATGCTAGGAAACTGAAAAGATATTAGATGTTATAGCAACCTTGACTCTTTAGACACATTGACACTTTTAATGAAGAAGTTACATTACCACCTGAGAACTAGGTGGATAAAAAGGGCAGTTCAAGTGGAAAATAGGTTTGGAAAATTAGCCAATTTTTCACACTTTAGTCAATTTGTAGAACAAGAGTCCGAAGAGGCAAATTCCCTTTTTGGCTCAAGGTCTTTGAACGTAAAGCTATCAACTTTTAAGGAAAAGGTTGCTTCTTATACTACAATTTTTTTTAATAGTAGTGATCGAGGATTAAAACCTCAAAATCGTTGGGAAGAATGCTGGTACTAAAAATCTAACACACACAGGTTGATTAACTGTTAAGAATTTGCAAAAATTTTTGTCAAGGACCGCTTTGAATTTATAAAACGGTCCAGATTATATCATAAATGTTTTAGCTCTAGACATCGCACCCCCTTATGGAAAAAGGTTAATCCTTGCATAGTAGAAGGCTGCTCTAGTTTATTTTATCACACACCACTAGTAGATTCCCAGTTTCCAGAAAGACAGCGCCTGAGGTCAGCACAGCAACCCTAATACTGATGATTCACCGAAAAAAACGATTGCGCTTTCTACAGTTTCAAAAACGTCCGATTCTGATGCAAATGTGTACCTTTTGATGCGTACATGCAAATGCTAAAAATCATTTCATGATGCAAATGCATACAAATTGTTCCAGTTAGGGTAAGGCATAAAGAAAACAAAGTTTTAACGTATCTGTTCTTAGACCAAGGATCTACTCACACATTTTGCGATATTCAGTCATTAGAAATAACTGGTCGATTCGAAAATATTCGCTTGCAGACTTTAGCGAGTTCGATTAAAGGTTACGACGGCATATTTTGTAAACTTGAAGTTTCTGGTTTAGATAGTGAGATGTACTACACCATATCTAATGCTTTCTCAATCGATGAGATACCAGTTTCATCAAATCTTGTTCCAGCGCAAAGAAAAGTTTTGCAACTTCCTCATCTACAAGGAATAAAGCTCGACACTTTACCTAAAGCCAAAATCGATTTATTGATTTGGGTAGAGTGCCAGAGCTGTTTTGTATTAGTGAATTCTGCAAAGAACCGCGTGATCTCTGTAGAAAATGAAATGGATCCTAAATCCTGCTGCTTATTAGTTTCCGTTTGGTGGCGTGGTTTATGTCTTCGACCACGAGATAATTTAAACTAGATTTCCTTTTCCCTTTGAATAAGATCGTGGAAGGAATAACCTTTTCTTTAGTGTTCGTTTTTTAGATTAAACACTTGGTATGTTTTGATCGTTTGTGCCTTGTGTGTTATTATATACATTATACTGTACCTGCTTTTCTGCCGACTCACTGCGACTGATTTAAGTAAGTGCTTAGGGCTAGGAGGCAGTGTATAATAATCTCTCAGCTATTTGTACACCCCTGGGCTGGTCCTTGCTTGGGCCTTTTTTTATCACCATCTCATTCTACAAATTGCGAAGTTCATTTTTCGCGTAAGACAGATAACTCCGTGTATCAGCTTATTGAGAGCTTTTTATGGGAGTCAGAATTTTTAAAGGGCACAACTGTTTTAGATACCTCAGGAAGATCGTGCGGCTTTGCTTTTTAATGCAAGATTCGATTATTAAACAGAAAGAACAACTCTCTTTACTTTGGAGACACACTGAAGTTAGCCTTACCAACAACACGCGATAGCGAAGCACAGGCTTGCAACTTTAAAGCGTAGGTTACTAAACAATCAACACCTAAAGGCCAAATACATTGACGTAATAAACGGCTGTCTAGAAAAAATGTATGCAAGAAAATTCCGAATCAAGAATTAAGTGTTGACGTGGCTAGTAAATGGTACTTGCCTCATCACCCAGTAATTAACCCAATAAACTTAATAAAGTGAGAGTCGTAAATGACTGTGCAGCTAGATGCAGTAAAGTATCTTTGAACGATAACTTAATGCGAGGTTCAGACTTGATGAACAGTCTAAATGGGGTCCTGACACAATTTCGTAAGAACCGTATAGCACTTGTAGGCAATGTGGAGGCAATGTTTCATCAAGTATTTGTGAAACCTGAGCATGCTAATACCTTACGTTTTCTTTGGTGGCCAAACGAATGTATAAAGGAAACTCCAGCTTCCTATCAAATGCTAATGCACATTTTTGATGCAAAATTTTCACCTAGTTGCGCCAACTTCTACCTGCAACAAATTGCATCAGACTTTGCACACTTTTACGATCCAATTGTTCCAGAAGTTGTATGCAAAAACTTTGGAAGATTGTCTATTCTCGGTTCCATCTGTTGAAGAAGCGATGTCCGCTCAACAGTCGTTATGTGAACTACTTAAAAAGCGTGGTTTTCATTTAGGAAAATGGCTGTCAAACAATAAGCAGGTTGTAAAGGCCATTCCTGATGTTAAACGTGCACGTTGGAAAATAGTTATTTATTTGATGAAAGTACTCACGAGCGAGTCTAGGGTGTAAATTGGGAGATAAAAGAAGACCGATTTACGTTTTTTATCAACCTAACTCACCCTTTTACTAAGCGTGGAGTGTTATCCACCATTGCAAGCTTGTACAACCCAATTGGTTTGTTTTTCCAGTTGTCTTGGAAGTCAAAGTGTTCTTTCAGGGTCTTACTAGACAAAAGGCGGGATGGGATGAAGAAATTACTAGTTCAAAGTCAAAAAAGTCTAATTGGTTGTCACTTCTTTCTCGGCTTAATGAAGTATCTGTTACCCGTTTTAAAAGTGAAAAAAGTGCTGAAATACACAATTTCTCAGATGCTTCTACCTTTTGCTTATGGAGCTGGCTTATATCTGCAATTAATTAATGAAAAAGACAACGTGGCATGTTAGTTTCTAATTGGCGAGTCGCGCGTGTCCCCACCTAAAGCCATGTCAATCCCTCGATTAGAATTGACTGCACCTGTCTTAGCTCATTATTCTGCCCATCACCCCATCACCCCATTATTCTGCCACAAAATTATTACTTGTCACAATTAGTGATCAGACAACACCATGTTGAAATGGTTCATTCAGGAACAAGCCACACTTGAGTTTCAGTACAGGAAAATTTTTGGATAGTGAAAGGTGGTTCTGCAGTCCAGCATGTAATAGGACAGTGCATTACCTAAGGAAAAAAAATGCCAAAGTAGGAGAACAATTTATGGCTGATTTTTCCTCACGCAGACTTCAGTCATTTAGGAGGACATTTTATAATACTGGTATAGATTACTTCGGCCCATTTATGATTAAGCAAGGGGTTAGTCTTGTTAAACGACATGGATCCGTATTTATATGTCTAACTCTAAGAGCTGTTCACACAGAAAATGCGAATTCTTTGAGCGCAGACTCGTTTATTAACGCTTCGAAGCGATTTATAGCCCGCAGAGGCAAACCCAATTGTAGGAAACCCAATTGTAGGCAAACCCGCAGAGGCAAATCCATCATCATTACGCAGCCTAGTCATGCACTGGTTATTTAATCGTTCAGTTTGTTTCATAATATTATTGTTACATATTTATTTATTTATTTTGTTTTTTTTTCTTTTTTCACTTCTTATGTCTTTATATGATTAAGGTGCTGCAGTCATGCTTTATACTATCTTGTACTTTTACTTTGTTTATCATATGCATGTTTGAACGTCTGACGTTGTGCTGCTTCTTCCTTTTCTTGATCTTTCTAATGTTTACAATTTTTTGTGTTAAACTGTTTAATAATGACAACGGCACAAATTTTGTCGGCGCGGCATACTGAGAGAATCTCTCGAAGAATTAAATAAGATTAAGATAGATCACTATTGCTGCCAACAAAATATAAAGTGAGTTTTGATACCTCCTAGAGCTAGCCATATGGGTGGAGCCTGGGAACGTATGATACATTTCATACGCAAGATTTTAAACGCTCTTATCGGGAGCCAAACTTTAAATGATGAGGGATTAATTATTATGACCGAAGTTGAAGACATACTAAATTCTAAACGACTGGCCCCAATAATGTATGATAACAACGGCCAGAAACCATTTACTCTCAATCACTTGCTTCTTTTTAAGGTAACACCAAAAATACCTCCTGATTTTTTTGATATGAAACATTGCTATACGCGTAGACGCTTGGCTCAAATCCAATATACTGTATGAGCACAACCAATTCTAGTGTCGTTGGATAAATAAATTTTTTCCTAACCTTTCCCAGAGACAAAAATGGTTTTAGAAAAACAGGAATTTGCAATTGAATGACATTGTTTTGTTTGTTAATGATATGCAACGAAGGTGGAAATGGATCCAGGGCAGAGTAGTCAAAACGTTTCCTGACAAATCGGGTGTAGTTCGAACGGTTAGTGTTAAAACTCGAGCAATGTAATTACACAGACTACTGTTAAACTTTGTTTAATTCTAGGAATTGATAAGGAAGCGGGTAACAAACTTGATCGAGTAAAAATGATAATTGCAATTTTGTTATTCTGTGTTTTGCTTACTAATACTTCATATTTTTAATGCTTGCATGTGACGTTCTAGAAAGATTTATTTAATTCGTAACCATTATGTTTTTTAATTGTGTTGGTTTTATATTTTTCGTTTCTCCAAAGTGTTGGATTTACGTTTTGGTGGGGGGAATGTTACGTCGTACGCGTAAATGTTTGCCATGTTGTTAATGGCTAACGGGTTTTGAACTAACACGTTTTTTGTTCTTGTGCTGAATAATCAGCGCTGCCTTTTTATGCGTTCTCGCGTGGCTGTTTGGCATCGAGTGATGCCACGTTGTATTGGGCAATAGTTGCTTGCCACTTTGTGTTTATACTAGAGTTTCCTTTCCTTTTAAAACTGGTGATATATGCTGAGTGATCGAAGATGGAATTTTAATCACAGAATTTTAGAATTGATTTTGCTACTAACAATTATTAATCCCTTTGGACATTGACTACTACTGGTAGTAATTTGGTAGTCTTGCTCACTTTTTAGTTTGTTCGTCCGCCCAACATCATCGATAAATGTGTAGGCAATGTGTTTAATTTACGTGAATTGTTTTGCAGAAAACCGCTTTCCGATTAGTCCATCAAAATTACTTTGATTGATAAAAATAGACCATAAAGTTTGTTGCTGGTCGTGAGGCGTTTGCGACTCCGTCACAACCGAAACATGATTTTTTATCATTCGACTTAGAAGCATAAATATAACAAAGATTTAGGCCTGATGTAAAAATTATTTTTGTCTTCACTTATTTTTTAGCTTTAAAAGGAGCAGAGACGTAAAATTGATCATGCATATAGATTAGTTTTGCAAAAAAAAATTTTAAGACAGAAAAAAATCGTCACATTAATCTTTGTTAGGCCTATATTTGGGCGCTAAACCCATTTGTTCTTTTCCGATTCTGCCATATTTTTTTGCGTCTGGGAGCAAAATGCAGCTTTTTGTTGCGAAACTTTAAAAAATAAAATTGATAATAGGCCTATTTAAAATCTATTTTCTAGATAGGCCTTTTTTCAAATTTGTTTTTACTTTATGTTAATCGCTATAATTATGGGAAAGCAAACATCTTTATTCTTAAAAAACCACAGCGCAACACACTTCTATTTGTTTCAAAAAGCGAATTAACTCGACGAGCCTTTTTATTTCATTTCATTTGAGGGAAACCAAAAATGGTAAAGTGGTGTGTTAATTTTTATCTAGAATTATACGTGTGTGTCATTTACATTTTGAGTAAATGTTTGCAGTACTAATAGATAAACAGTGCGAAAACTCCGGAAACTTTTTTTTCTTTTACAACGAGGTAATTTTTGTTGGCCTATTTGCTAACAAATAAAAGATTTAAAAAAAATTTACCAGGTACTTTAACAATTTTTTCCTTGCTTAGGCTTGAATAATTCTTCATTCTATAAATACACCAGGTATTTTGAAACCTGAGCGCAACCAAAGCATATTTTTATGTTCTTAGGATATTTGAACAGAAAAGTATTAAATTTTTTGCTTTGGTTTCACTGCTGATGTTGTTTGACGCGCGAAAAACAGCTGATTTATTTCCATTCATCGATCCTAGTTTGATTTGCGCTAGTGAGTTTTTTAACGATAAACAAAAATATTTTTGACAAACATCAGTTTATAATTAAATGAGCTTTTAATTGTGAGAGCATTTTACAACTTGTTGTTAAACTGAATAATACTATTTTTCAAGTTAATAGCATTCAATCAGTGGGGTACGGTACAACGAGGTTGAAAAAAATTCAAGCTGTCACACTTCAAATTTTACGTAGCGTTCCGGTCTATATTTTATATAAAATGTAAAATTTACACCAATTTGAGCTGAAATTCTCGTGAACTATAGCTGGATCAAATTAGTCTTGTTTTATAGAAGCAAGTTAAAACCCAACCAGGTCGGTATGGTCTAAAAACAGCCGATTTTTGGCCTAAAATTTTTTTAAAATCATTTATTCTTTCCAACACTCTTTCTTAATTTTACGCTGAAGCGTTAAGTTTAATCATCAGTAATTGCTCAAAAACCAAGACAAGCAAATCAACTTTTTCTGTTTGGCGCACAAAAAATTTTTTCTGTCACATGCGTTGGACGAGTCTAGTTATTATCAAAAGCACCACAAAATAGCTGTAGGAAAATTCCAAGAGCAGTCGAAACAATTTCAACAGCCAACGCAGCTGCAAAAGTTCTTATTTGAATACTGGCGTTTCGAAGTTTAACTCTTATTGTAAAAGCAAACAAAAATTTTATTTGCTTTGACAATGGAATTACCCCAAATCGTAAATGGAAACAATATTTGCATCTACGTTGGCTCTTAGTTTTATATTAAAATTATTTTACGTTCCAGACATTTTTTTCCATAACTTACAGAAAGTAATTTGTCCATAACTATGAAAAAAAGTGACCAAGTGGGGACACTGAATCGCTGGAAAAATTACTTTACAACAACAATTAAATTGTACTATAAAAGTAACAACCAAGATATTGTTATCTAAAGTCCCACCAACAGCTAAGCAAACAATAAATAAACGCATATTTATCCATCTATAACAAGAATCGAAACATCAACAAAGCAATTGTTGGTAGTTAAATATATGAGAAACAACACAAAACGTTGCCCAATAAGCTAAAATAGAATACAACAGCAAATAAGGAGCGATGAAATCCACCCGAGTCTTTAACCAAGGTTATGTAACTCATAAATGTACAAGCCATCACGAAACCATGACTACAAGTCATAAACTGGTGACGTGGTCGTGTTTATTGGGTTGCCCGCAGACGTTTGGGGAGAAAGTGAAGTTGGCGGGGTTTGGGGAGAAAGTTGGGTTAATGTGGTCCCTCCGAGTCCAATCAAATTGGGATGATGAGAATGAGGAGGTGGCGGTGCGTTACATGATGGGGAGGGAGGGCGATGGTGGGCAAGGAGAACAGGGTTGCTGGACGAGTTAAATGGCGTCGACAAAGTGACATTAGAAAGGGGAGCAGAAACATTTAAACTGGAAGGTGGGGTGAGTCTTGGCAGTGGGGCTGCAATTATCCCAGCCAATGAGACTTGTGGCCCACCAGCAAGGGGTGAATTTATGTTTCCAGGAGGATATTGGTTTGAAGGCGGCGATTGTGGAGAAGCAGAATCCCGGGGGAGCTCGGGAGAATGGGGGGCAACTAAATCTTGTTTCTTCGGTTCTGAAAATCAACATCAATCAACATTTTAATCATATTTCCAAGCAGTATTTTTTTAAAAATTGACTATGTTCAATAAAATAAATTATCAATTTTTGATTTAACAAAAAATACGAGTTTATTAAATTAGCGCGACCATGAGTCTCTTAAACCTTCAGTTCTTAAGACAAAAAAGTGACAAATTAACCAGGCTGGACGCACACTTGCTAAATTGCGATTTCTCATATGCGGAAAAAATGTAATTTACTTCACTTCGTACGGGCAAAAAATACTTTAAAGGCAATCCTTTTGCATAGGGGACAGTTATGGCCCTTCATCTTCTTTCAGCTATTTTTTCTTAATTAAATTTGGTCAGGCTTAGGTTTTCACTCAACTTTCAAAGACAATTTTCGCTTTATTGGGTTCTAATTTGAAATAAAAACCTGCGGCCTTTCGTAGACACATTTTCGCAAGTGGTCCTTGGTGTTAAAGGTTGCCAAATGCCCATAGCAATTCTTAACCCGACACTTTACCTGGAGAGGGAGGTTTGAATACTTCGGATTTGAGATTTGGAAGAAAGCAGTCTATGCGCTCCCACGTGACGCTCCATAGGGACGAGTATCCCGTCTCCGAATCCTGGCTGTGGAATATTCCGGCAGTATCCATGACCAGGAGCATGTTCTTGAGCGACTCGGGAATGGCCTCGAACTGAAAAAATTAGAAATATCAATGACCAAAGCATAATCGAAGAATGTCGCGCGAATAATTAATACGCTGATAAACGCTTCGAAATCATCACCTAGTGCCATTAAAATGTTCGGCTAAAGTTTAGCAAATTATAAAATTACTTCATTTAATGGCGTTATTAACTTGCACTTAAGGCAAAACTACTGACCACGCAGTTCAACACTCACCAACAAATCGCGTTTCCCAATATGCATGTATTTATCCATGAAGTCTAAAATTGTTAGCCAGAGAGCAGTAAAGGTTGGAAGAGTCAAAAGTGGGTTCAAATGTTGCAGAAACACCTGAAAACAACTTTTTATGCAACATCAAGCGCTAACAAATATTAGATCTTTGCAGTACTCTAGTTAATCGCTGCAAATGTTGGGCGTAATTCTTTTTCTTTGGCTGACTTGTAGTTATTACTTATTTGCAATAAACTTCGGTGATTTACTAGAGTAAACTTTATTATTTGTATCGTAAATCAGCTGAGTAAACATAATAAAACTCGGCAAAAAGTATCGAAATTAAAATGTCTACGATATTGATCGTCAGGCAATAGCTATAATTGGTTCATTTATTTTTTATTACTACTATCACAAAAATGAACGTTCACATACCCCAATTCATACAGAGCTAAAATTAAATATGTATTCGTTTTTATATCAGCATCAGACAAAGACACCGACCAGCAAAGTAGTAGTAGATGCTTCAACATAGAAGCAAAGGTTGGGTTTGATTCCCAGGCAAATCACCACAGCTGACAGTTTAAGGTTAGCGGCTGTGTTGCTCGGGCGCAATGTTGTCGAGATGAAAGATGCCGGAAACTCGTTACAAGCTTCGGCGTAAAGACGCAAATCGCATTTTGCTTTGGTATACCGCCAAATTTTATTTTGTGCCAGGTAAAAAGCGCTACGCGAGTTCGCGAGTCCCATGTGCAAAGTTACCTTGGAAAGCAAGGTGGCTCCTCTCATCCTGGTCTCCTCCATTCCATCCGGATCAGCCGGACTAATGTTTTCCAGGAGCTTCGTCAAAAGCGGAAACAACACCTGAGAAAATTCAATAACGAGTTAAATAAATTTTAATAACTGAAACATAAATTTTTTTTCACACGTGTTCAATAACAAACATGAACCTTGTTGAAGCAGGCCTCCCACTCCTTCCCTGTAAGAGTCTGAAGATCGTGAACAAGGAGAGCCCTCTGTAAGTAGGTCAGCGCCGAGGTTCGAACCTGCCTCCTTGCGTCACAACACAACCTGCAAGTACGATCCAAGTTACACGTGGACAGCCGCAATACAAAGAGCAAAGCAATCAGGAGCAAGCGGAAAAATAACTATGCACAATACATTAACAGGATCTAGATGAACTTTAAAGCGGGAAACTCGAGTTCAATTCCGAGTTGGGTCAAAACCAAAAACTTTCAGTTGATACGTGTAACTTCGATGCTTGACTTTCAGTGTTGCAAGATATGGGAATCCCCTCGACACAAAGACCTCGAGCTGCACTGCTTTATGTACTGCTTTAATGTAACAAAGATAATTAGCAACACTTTAGTGCGTATTTACGTGATGCGAGATAACAATGATCTTTATCACCTGACAATATAACCTACTCAATACCGCAACGTGCTAGTAATTGGAATATTGATTTGATGGAAATAATAACGAGTGTAATCAGACGGTGATCAGTGAAAGGCGAATTAATTGTTAACGTGCTCTCGAAGACTTCTGTAAGTGTTTGAATTACTACTGTTTATAATAGATACAATAAATAAAGACTTCTTCTTTAACGAAATAAGAACATAACAGTATCCTGGTATATAGTAACTGCTAATGCGAAACCGAAGCTAGCCTATTATTTGGATTTTGTCATAAATTTAGTCATAAATATAGCATGCCACAAAAGTAGAGAAAGTATCAGGACAATTATTTGGATTTTGGATTTACATATCTTTTTCAGGATGGTCTTCAAATTCTTCAGTGTGTCCTATGTATTTGCATGAAAACATTTTCAAACAGTACAATGAAACCTGCTCCACTAAAACAACACTTACCAAATGCTCATCCAAGTATAATAAGCGAAAACCGGTCCTTTTTTAAGTACAGTCTGAAAAGACAAAAGCTGGACAGAACTGGAATATTTTGACAGACTAACAATGCCGCTGTACATGCATCATTTGCCATTGCTTTGGATTTGGCAAAAGCTAAAAAAGCACATACAATTGGTGAAACTTTTCTGAAATCTTGTATATTGGAAAGTGTGAAGTTGATGCTTGGAGAAAAAGCATCAACTGAACGAATCTCTCTGTTCAATGACAAAATAAAATCCCGAATCCATGAAATGTCTGAAAATATTAAGAGCAAGGTGATAGGCTATAGAACAGTGGTTCTCAACGCTCTTAGTCTTACTCTAATATGCAATTATGCATGTGGAGTATAATGTCATAGATGAATTTGAATAAATTTAATATTTCATTCACATTCCTCCCCAATTCCTCCCTTAACAATTTTTCCTCCCTTTAGCTTACAAATTCCTCCTTGGGGAGCCAAGTGGCTCACTTTTGAGAAACACTGCTATAGAAGATTAATTCCTTTCCTGTTTTTGCTCTTCAGCTGGATAAAGTTACCGATGTTTCCAATCTCTCACAGCTACTTGTGTATATCAGATATGTTGCAGATGACAGGAATAATGAAGAATTTCTCTTCTGCCAACCTTTGGAAACAATATCAAAGGCAGCGTAAATATGTAAAAAAAAGGTTAAGAACCACTGCTGTAGACCATGCTATATAGATAAAAAGTTAGAATGCATGTATAGATTTCGGGAAATAGCTCTTGAGTTGATGAATAGCTGTTTTAACAATAGATACCAATGCACCAAAATTTCCAAGTCAAAATCTAGTATGAGAAAAATCAAATGTGATATACCTCAAGGTTCCTCTTTAGGTGAACTACTTTTTATTTTGTATATTAATAATTTGCCACTAGCGTCTGAATCCTCAACTACTTTTTTTGCCGATGGTACATACTTAGCCATATTACATGATAACCTATTCGAACTCGAAAAAAAAGTTAATACTCAAATGCATCATATAAATAATTGGATGTGCCAAAACAAGTTATCACTTAACTACTCAAAAACAACATACCTACTATTCAACAAGCATCTACCTAGTTCAACCAATATAAACTTTAAAGTAATCAAAAATAATAACCAAATAGATAGAAATAAAGTAGTAAAATACTTGGGAGTTTACATTGATGAAAATTAAAACTGGTCGGCACATGTCAAAGAACTCTCCTTACAATTGGCTAAGTGTTACTCTTTGTTGTATAAGCTACGTGAATATGTGACAACTGAGACTCTTCACATGCTCTACTACAGTTTTGCATACAGCCGTATCCGATATGGTTGTAGCGACCCCGCTACTTTAGTGGGTGATTGTCTTTAACGCGCTACGCGTAGGTGATTACCTTTAATCGCACATTTTTAACGCGAACAAAGAAACCAATAAAAAAGAGTTGAGACAGAATAAAGTTCGGATGTGTTTTTATTTTATATGTAGCAGGCTTGCAACAAGTTAGCAAACCAAACATATATACGGATACATAACAAGTTAGCCGCTACATTTTGGTGACCCGACAGAAAGAACAGCAATTTCAATTGGAATAGAAAACAAGAAAAAAAAAAAAAACAGCTGGACTGCCTTCACCCATCAGCAGTTGGAGTTATAAAAAAAAATAGCAGACCGATACCAATTACCTACTGAACGTTCGCCTTTGTTTATAGTATTTAATTTTTTTCAAAGTTGAATTTAGTTCTTTAAATCATTTATTTACTTTGCTTTTATTATTTGCATTCTGTATAGCTCCAACAGCAGTATTTTAGAGCGACTATCACATGATGGTGACGTCACAATACTACTTGACAATTATAACACTGGTCAAGACACAAATTTTTGCCACAGATATTATATTGATTTTAGGGTATATCAGGTGCGTAGATTTCGAAAATGACATTCATTTTTGCTAGTTGGCTCTAGTTTTTGAGACAATTGCATTTTTTTGTAAAAATATTACTTAGACTGTGTTATATGGCATTGTTGTTCATTTAATGCTATTTAATCAATACTGTACGCTTCGATCTTCTTTTGTAAACGCAGTAAAACAAAAATGCAAAGCATCCATGCAAACTACAATGCTAAAAAAGGATGCAACAGCAATATTTACCGTTAGTTTGCAAGAAACGTATTGGAACTAAAACCCAGTATTACAGCGTATAAATGTATGTTGCCGTTATTTATTTAAACAAACGAAGCTTGAAAATACTGAGCTTTAACAACTACCATTCTGTCAAATCTACGAAACCAATCGCCTCTTGTAAGACTTTCTAGCGTGAGGAGCAAATGGCTTATGTCGTTGAAGATTCCAACAATAGTCCGCCATCATGTGGGTGTCCCATCGTCCTTGATACCTTTCTTCCATTACTTTAATGTCCTGATGGAATCTTTCTCCTTGCTCTTCACTTAATTCCCCAAGATTTTCTGGAAATCTATCTAAATGACTAAAGAGGTAATGAATCTTGATGCTCATCTTTGCTCCCAAACTTTGAAATTTTGAAAGCATATCTTCAACTATCTGAATGTAATTGTTTGCTTTATTGTTTCCCAAAAAGTTTTTTACAACCACAGTAAAAGAAATCCAAGCAGCAAATTCCTTCTCAGTCATAGATGCAGTGAAGTTTGGATCGTTCATCAGCTTTCGAATTTGAGGACCATCAAATATTCCTGCTTTTAGTTTTTCATTGCTCATCCCTGGAAATACTCTGCAAATGTAATTAAAACAATTTCCGTGTACTGGCAAAGCTTTCACAAACTGCTTCATTATACCCAATTTGATGTGTAGAGGTGGCAAAATGATTTTTTCTCTTGGGACAAGGGGCTCATTGATGACATTACATTCATTAACTGTTAGTGTAATTCTTTCAGGCCATTCCTTCTTCACCCAGTGGTCACTCCGAGCACGGCTGTCCCACAAACAAATAAAGCACGGATATTTAGTATAACCACTCTGCTGACCAAGCAAAAAGTTGACCATTTTCAAATCAACACATATTAACCATTGGTGGTCACAGTAGTTCAATTTTTCTAGCACTCGTTTAATATTGTTGTATTTTTCTTTGAGCAATGTAGAGTGGCCAATGGGAATCGAGGCATACTTGTTTCCATTGTGCAGCAATACACACTTCAAACTTCTTTTTGAACTGTCTATAAATAAACGCCAATCTTGAGGTTTATATTCAGGTATTCCCATTTTTAAAAGAAGTCCTTCAACATCTGAGCAGAAAACAAGCCCTTCTTCTGAACGATAGTACGGAAGTAAGTCGCTCTCCCTTGTGCGGTAAAAGGTTACTTTCGTACCAACACTAAGGCATTTCTTGTCTTTAAGCCTGGATGCCAATACTTCAGAAGTTTCTTTAGATAGATTAAGATCTCTTATGAGATCGCTCAGTTCCTCCTGATTAAACTGCTTCGGACTGGTCGAACTTTCTTCAAAAATGCTTGAAACATCACTTTCACTACAGCTTTCTGAAGCTTGGTGGACAAAGTCCCATTCTGATGGTTTTTCTGGAAGATGACTAAATTGTGGCACGGGTATATCTTCACAGTGGGGTACAGGACGCCTAGCAGATTCTAAGTCCGGGTAAATCCATGATTTTTTCTTGTGATGATTAAAACCCTTCAAATCTACCATACAAAAATAACAATCATCAAAGTGGTTTTTCTGTTCTCGCCACACCATTGGCACACCAAATCTAAAGCTTTTAGTTTTTCCTTTTGTCCACATTCGTAAATGCTCAACACATGATTTGCAGACAACATATGGAGCCCATGGCTTGTCTTGGTCACCAAGTTTAACTCCAAAGTAAGCACGGTATACTTTGCGAACAAAATCTGTAATAGACCTTTTATACTCTTTAAGAATATATTCTCCACATATGTAACAGAAACTGTCAGGGTCATTACAACAACTTCTTCTTGAACAACTCATAGCAGGCAACATAAAGCAATAATTAAAACTGAAAACATGAAAACCTAAATATAGTAAAAGTTACTGCATTTCAACTTTTCATTAGAATTTTTTTAGACTCCAAGATTGCTAATGGTCAGTTATTGACTTTTCTGCTTTGTTAACCTTTCTAAAAATGAGACAACTGGTCCTTTATTGCAAAACAAAATCTCCTTGTCAGCACAATTGCCTCTTACGTGTAGTTTATATGGCTGTTATCTGAGCTTTTATAGCCAGTTATTGTGTCTGCATTATCTCAAAAACTAGAGCCAATTCAGCAAAAGTAAAGTCATTTTTGGAATCAGCGCACCTGATATACTATAAAATCGTTGAAAGATCTATCGCAAAAAGAAAAAAATATTTTTTTGTTGAGCTGTGTAATCGTAAGAAACAATCTGTTATTGACTGTACAGTAAATTAATTCGCTGTAGGCTTACAGCTTACATAGAAGCAATTTCTTGAAAAAAAAATAAAAATAAAAATAATAATAATACATCTGCGTATATAATCTGTGTTTTTCGAGATCATTATCGAGTTTTTCGAAGTAGCTTATTGTATGATGCTGTTAACAATTTCGTGCTTGTGTTTTATTACAGTTGTGTTTGTTTTTAGCGTAATTTTCTACCACCGTTGGTCATCCTCGCCACTACATGCTAACCAACAGAACACTTTCTCACTAGCTACGCCTCAGTTTTCTCGACCACGTGACACCTCCACACCATTACGCCACTATTCACTCGCTGACACAAGCTTGAGACAAAATTCTACATTCAGCGTCCACTTTCCAGAATTTTGGGAATTTAATGTAACGGGCTATTTTCAATCTATTGAATTAATTTTTAACGACAACAACATAACATCTCTGAAATATCTAAATACTCACACTTAATCCACTAATCCAGGCTCTCAGTAAAACCACCCACATTTTAAAAGGACTAACAGACATAGTACGCACCACAAACAATGTCTCTCCCTACACCACTTTAAAACAAACTTTGATTGAGCGATATACAACGACGCCATCTGGTTGCTTGCTAAAAATTTTGAATGACTGCCACAGAGGCCAAACTACAGTAATCGCATACTTGATACAATTACGTACGCTACTAGGTACACAGTACGACTCAAACTCCCCTCTTCAGAAAGACCTCATCAAGCATAAGTTGCTCGAATCTTTAGACTCTCATATACGGCTGTGCTTATATCATTATGAGGACGGACCACTAGATGCATTAGCCAAACATGCAGACAAACTTCTTTCTCTACACAACAACTCCCCCTCATCAAAATCATTACGCTCTGATCACAACGATAATCAAACGTTGATCAACGAATCGGTAAATTCCAGACTTCAAGATTTACAACGCCAATTAGCCGATATCTCCAAGATACAAACTCAGTTCCCAATACACACAACGCGCTGCCGTACTACTATCACCAGCGATTTGGCAACCGAGCCCGCAAATGCCAAGGTCCACCAATCCACCATGCCCTGCGTTTAGCAACTCTGGAGTTCCTCTGTCAAAAAACGTTCCATGGCTTAAGGGGTTGGAGGCAGGACAACATAGACAAAACCCCCTTGTTTTATGTGATGGACCGAATCACTACCACACGGTTTCTTGTGGATACAGGGAAGCATGTTCGGTTATACCTCATAGCTGGGTGTAATACCTCTTCCAACTCCAGTGTTCAGGGTAACATCTTACCCACCATTGGTGGTGGTCGCCTTATCACCTCTGGGCTATTTTCCACTAAGCTTGATCTAGGATTTTTTAGGTTTTTCTCATTCACATTTCACGTTTCCTCCCAACTCGACTATGGTATCCTAGGAGCCGATTTTCTCGCTCATCATCAGCTTTGTGTCAACGTTGCTTCGCAACGGTTAATTGAGAACCTTAAGGTACAACGCTTCTCTCCAGAAGACTCCTCATCTCTCCCTGCCGAATATGGAATTTCATCAGGCGACACTTCCCAAGCCCAACTAGTAAACACACTTCGAGATGAATTTTCCAACGTTTTTGAAGGCGACAAACGATTGCGTTGTATCAGACATTCAGTGATAGCTGACGTCCACACTTTTACAGAAACTCCAATTAGCCTTTCAGCTCGTCGTCTGAATCCCGAACAGTATCAGGCCCTAAAGGTGGAACTTAAACGGTTGATTGACCAAGGAGTTCTCGAACGCAGCCAGAGTCCTTGGACGTTTCCTATCGTAATGGTTAAGAAAAAATCCGGAGGTTGGCGCCTGTGTGCAAATTTTACACAACTTAACAAATTGCTCAAAATTCAAAAATATGCACTACCAAATATTAACAACTTTGCTTCAATAGCTCACGACTGCAAGTGGTTCTCAAGTATCGACATTGCCGATGCTTACTATAACATTCCCGTCAATCCTTTGCACAAACACAAGCTGACAATCACTACCCCTCTTGGCAATTATTGTTACAATTATTTGCCCATGGGTCTTTCTTCAAGCTCATGCTATTATCAACGTTTGATGAACAAAGTAGTTAGCGGATTACCTCAAGTTTACTGCTACCTTGACGACCTTATCATTATGTCTCAAGCTATGAGGAGCACGTCCAGCTCCTTCGCCAAGTATTTTCGCGGTTGTGTGAACATGGTTTGGTAGTAAAAGAATCCAAATGTTTTTTTGCAGTTCACAGTCTTTTATTTTTGGTATACCAGGTTTTCCCCGAAGGTCTAGCGCTTCTTCCATCCAAAGTTCTGCCATCAAAGACTACCGCTTCCACGCACAAAACGCCAGCTAAAAGCCTATTTGGGAATGTATCAATTTTACGCCCGCTTCGTTAAGGGTTACGCCGAGCTGTTACAACCATTGCACGACTTTGCTACACAGTACCCTCCTCGATGCCCCCTTTCGTGGAACGAAGGATTGTTTGTATGTTTTCAGGCAAGTAAAAAAGCACTTACTAACGCCACGCTGCTTGCGTTCCCAGACCCAGACGCTCAAACCGAATTAGTGACCGATGCCAGTGGCACCACAATAGGATGTGTTCTACAGCAACGGAAAGAAGGAACACTCACTCCATTAGCGTTTTGGTCAAAAGGACTGACCAAAGCACAGCTGCACTGGTCCACTTTTGAAAGAGAATTGTTTGCATGTTATGCGTCATTAAAACGTTTCAGATATTATTTGGAAGCCAAAGACTTTACTCTGTGTACCGACCATCGCCCCATTGTGACCAAATTTTACAGCATAACCCGAGTGGCTTCACCCAGACAAGAGCGGTTCTTTGACTTCATCAGCCAAATGACCAATAAATTAAAACATGTAAGCGGGAAGGAAAACGTTACCGACATCCTAAGCCGCCCGGCTGATCCGCCGCTCTTAAATTCAATCTTCCCTAACTCTGCAGGCATCGACTATCTCAAAATGGCAAAAGAACAGCAGTCCGACTTGGATTTGCAAAATTTAAAACAACACAACACAACTAGCCTTCTGTTAAAAGATGTCCCATTGGGTGAAACTGGCGCTACACTTTTATGTAATAACTCTCAAGGAAGGCTAAGACCACTAGTTCCGAAATCTATGCGTCGGGTAGTCTTCCGACATTTTCATTCCACCTCCCATCCTGGGATTAAATCTGGAACCAAAAGCATTGGCCGATTGATGGTTTGGCGCGACATGCGCAAAGATATCAGACAATGGACCAAAGAATGCCAAGCTTGCGCCCGATCAAAGGTTATTAGGCGAAATACGGCCAATGTCGAGGCAGTCACACCCCCTCCTAGAGGACGCTTTACTCACGTCTACCTAGACATCATAGGCCCGCTGGGACTCTCTAAAGGTCACAATTACGTCTTGACCGTCATTGATATATTTTCACGGTTTTTTCAAGCCATACCGCTAGTTGGCATTACCACCGAAGAGTGCGTCGACGGATTTCTTCGTCACTGGGTATCTCTTTTTGGATGCCCAGAACGCATTTATTGTGATAGAGGACGTCAATTCACTAGCACTGTCTGGAATGATATGTGTGTAACTTTGGGCTGCGAGCTACATCACTCCACTGCCTATCATCCTCAGGCACAAGGGCTGATAGAGCGGTTTAACAAAACAATTAAAACATCTTTGAAATGCCACGAAGAACTTAGTGAGTGGTATGATCAACTACCCTGGACTCTCCTGGCATTACGTAACATGCCCAAAGAGGATCTGGACTTCTCCACCCCCAGTGATCTCTTGTTTGGCCAACCAGTAAGACTGCCTGGAGAATTTTTTGAGCCCGTTTCTGAAGACGCTTTTAACATTAATTCGTCATCCTTCGCTCAAAGTTTGAGCCGTTATATGCAGCAAATCCCGTATTTCGCACCGAGACGTACCAACAGAGCACATTATGTGGACAAGGCCCTTATGGATCCTAGTACGACCCATGTTTTCATCAAAATCGATAGCCACCGCCCACCACTGCACGCAGTCTACAAAGGTCCTTTCCGAATCATTCAGCGCCACCCCAAATATTTCGTTGTAGACTTGCGGACTCATATTGACAACATCTCCGTAGACAGACTGAAGGTGGCTTATCTTTCTCTAGAAGGTTTAAACCACAATATCAAATCTCAACAATTTAGGCTAGTCGACTCATCGCCGTCCGCAAGCGAATTCGGCGCCGGCAACAGTAACATTATTCCTACCAAGCCATCTTCACCTACATCAACCATAACTTGCTCTTCTGAGGATAACATGCCTACCGACACCATTCATTCATCTTCTCTCACCTCACCACAAGTTATCACGCGAAAAGGGAGAAGAGTCAACAGGCTACCAGGTTCCTCGATTATGACACCCGTTTTTAATATGCTTTTTTTTTTCTGTTGGGGTAAATTCCCGCCCTTTACACGTTGTTTTGAGGGATTCAGAAAAAGGGCCCTTCCCTCGAGTTTCTCAAAGCGGCTGCTGGTGTCATTCCACTCCGATATACGACAAGTTTTTTTTACGGCGCTGGTCAAAGTGCATATTATATATATATTCGCCACTGTACTTTTGACTTTTTGTTGTTATTTCCATTTTGTTTTGCTTGTTTTACGTTCACTACTTATATTTTTCATTTCATTTCTTGTGCGGGGAGGATTGTACCGACCCCGCTACTTTAGTGGGTGATTGTCTTTAACGCGCTACGCGTAGGTGATTACCTTTAATCGCACATTTTTAACGTGAACAAAGAAACCAATAAAAAAGAGTTGAGACAGAATAAAGTTCGGATGTGTTTTTATTTTATATGTAGCAGGCTTGCAACAAGTTAGCGAAACAAATAAATATACATATATATATCAAGTTAGCCGCTACATGGTATTACCATGTGGGGTACGGCTTTACAAAATCAAATTCATAAAGTTGAAGTCGATTAAATAACACTATACGAACAATTACCACGTCACTGAAATATACAAAAATTTAAATTTTCTAAAAGTAAAAGATGTGTATAAATTAGAACTGGCTAAATTTATGCATAAACTATTCAATAATAAATTACCGGAGATGTTTCAAAATAGCTTTACCAAAATTGGAAATGTTCATAATTATGAAACAAGAAATAATATAACTGCCAATCATTATCACCCCTTGCATCAAAAAAGGCAGGTCATCACAAATTAGAATATTGTGGTGTCAAACTTTGGAACGAAATTGATGCCAATTAAAGAAACTACCTTTCTATACTTTCAATAAGCAATATACAGGGTGATTCAGCGAAGTGTGCACAAATAAAAACTCATCTTTCGGACTTATAATTAGGTCAAATGAAACAAGTTATATGCTGTGAAGATAGTAAATTTAATAAGCTTTCAGAAAATATACAAGTTATTCAATATAACCCCCTTTGTTTTTGATTACTTTCCGAAGTCGTGGCAGAACCTGGGCACATGTGGCACGCACCACTTCTGGGTCAATTTCGTCCCATGCCGATGTCAATTTTCGCTTTAGAGAGTCCAGATTTGGATGAGAAATACGGCAGGCTTTTGTCTCTAAAATAGACCATAACCCAAAATCCATAGGGTTCAAGTCTGGTGAAGACGGCGACCAAAGCTCTTTCTCCCAAAAACCTTTGAAATTGCATCGACACCAAGCTTGAACTGAGTTGGCCGTGTGGGAGGTTGCACCGTCCTGTTGAAGAGTAACTCCTTGTTCTCCGACTACTTCTTGGACCCAGGGAAGGACTTTCTCCTCCAGCATTCGCCTATAGACGGTCTGGTTTATCTTGACCCCTTCTTCAATGAATATGAGAGGAGTTTTCAGCCCTTTTGATGTTGCGCCTGTCCATACCATTACGGAGGCGGGTTTTTGTCTTCTGAAAGAGCTGCGACGCTCAACTGGGACCATGTTTATGTCTGGAAGCCAAATCCTGTCATTTTGATGGTTATGGACAGCTTGAACAGTGAAAAGTTATTCGTCTGTCCATAAAACTTGAGGCTGCGTGCCATCGACAAGTTTCTTGACCAAAACCTTTGCTCTATCGAGCCTTTTCTTCTTAGTGGCCTCCGACAAGAGATGTCTTTTGGTGAACTTGTATGGGTAGCTCTGGAGATCATCCTTGAGAATCCTTTGCATGCTGGACACGCTCACAGAGTAGTCTTTAGCAAGTTGTCTGGCACTTCTTGCAGGATTTCTCCTCAACTTCTCTCTGACCTTTTTGATCAGTTTCTTCGTCCTTACGGTTCTTTCAGGGTCACTCCTGATTCTTGGAGCACAAGTCCCAGTGTCCTTGAACCTTTTCACGGCTTTATAAACTCCTCTACGGCTTACAACCTCCTTCATCAACCGGAAAATTTCACTTGGTGGGAGCTTCTTCTTGCAATACTCTTCTATCACGTCATTGATCGTTTTACTCATTGTTTATTTTTACTTCAAATAATACCAGATTTAAAATTTTAACTCTTAAATAATAAGAAACTCATCGTTTATTTTTACTTCAAATAATACCAGATTTTAAATTTTAACTCTTAAATAATAAGAAACTGAAATGTTAATAATTGAAAGTTAATAATGGACGAAATACATGTACATAAAACTAAGAAAAGTATTTGTGCACACTTCGCTGAATCACCCTGTAATTACGTAAATGGTAAACAAATAGTAGCCTAGTTAATAGATCCGTTTCCTGTCTAAAGCGAGAATTCTCGTGCGATCACGTCTTTTCATGGCTCAAGGTTTCCTTTACAGAAGTAATTTGATAACAAACTAATTTCGACTGTACCGATTATTAACTACGCTAACTCAAAAAGTTTGTGGCAATAATACGCTTTGGATGTTATTTCCCGAGGGACGCTGTTCAGTTAAAGAAGTAGTCAGTATGAAGGCGCCAAGTAGATAAAAGTGCCACAAAGCGTTTTTCCAAGGACGCATCAGTTTAGAAAAAACAGTAAAGTAATTTTACATAGAATATTAATATATTTCCATACGATTAAAGACTACTTAAAATTTCAAAGCTGAAATTAGATATAGCGCACTACATGTAATTTTTGTATTTTGCATGTAGCAAATTTAAAATTAATTAAACATAAATCATTTTAGTACGAACAATTGTAACACAATTATTAAGACCTCGATCAGCTATTATCAGTTTTACTGTAAATGAGACTTACCGAGTTATTAATAAATGTTTAATGAATGCGTTTTTACTGTATAACTGGATTAAATTAGTCTTGTTTTATAGAAGCAAGCTAAGTGGGCTGCAACCAGGTCGGTATGGTCTGAAAACAGCCGATTTTTGGTCCAAAATTTTCTTAAATCATTTATTGTTTTTAACACTCTCTCTTAATCACATGCTGAAGCGTTAAGTTTAATCACCAGAAATTGCACAAAATCCAAGACAACAACAAGCAAATCAACTTCTGTTCGGCGCACAAAAAAATTTTTTCTGTCAAGTGCGTTGGACGAGTCAACTTATTATCAAAAGCACCGCAGCAGCCTGCTGTAAATTTATCACAAAACAGTTGTGAACTTGAATTATACAAAGGGAAATTCCAAGAGCATTCGAAGCAATTCAGATGCAAAAGTACTTATTTGAATACTGGCGTTTCGAAGTTTAACTCTCATTGTAAAAGCAAACAAAAATTTTATTTGCTTTGACAATGGAATTACCCTAAGTCGTAAATCGAAACAATATTTACATCTACGTTGGCTCTTCGTTTTATATTAAAATTATTTCCACGTTCAAAACATTTTGTTCCAGAACTTAAAGCATTGAAATACTCAAACAGAAAGTAATTTCTCTATAAATATGAAAAAAAGTGACCAAATGGGGGGACATCGAATCGCTGGAAAAATCACTTTACAACAATAACGATTAAATTGTACTATAAAAGTAACAACCAAGATATTGTTATCTAAAGTCCCACCAACAGCTAAGCAAACAATAAATAAACGCATATTTATCCATCTATAACAAGAATCGAAACATCAACAAAGCAATTGTTGGTAGTTAAATATATGAGAAACAACACAAAACGTTGCCCAATAAGCTAAAATAGAATACAACAGCAAATAAGGAGCGATGAAATCCACCCGAGTCTTTAACCAAGGTTATGTAACTCATAAATGTACAAGCCATCACGAAACCATGACTACAAGTCATAAACTGGTGACGTGGTCGTGTTTGTTGGGTTGCCCGCAGACGTTTGGGGAGAAAGTGAAGTTGGCGGGGTTTGGGGAGAAAGTTGGGTTAATGTGGTCCCTCCGAGTCCAATCAAATTGGGATGATGAGAATGAGGAGGTGGCGGTGCGTTACATGATGGGGAGGGAGGGTGATGGTGGGCAAGGGGAACAGGGTTGCTGGACGGGTTAAATGGCGTCGACAAAGTGACATTAGAAAGGGGAGCAGAAACATTTAAACTGGAAGGTGGGGTGAGTCTTGGCAGTGGGGCTGCAATTATCCCAGCCAATGAGACTTGTGGCCCACCAGCAAGGGGGGAAGCCATGTTTGCAAGGGGTGAATTTATGTTTCCAGGAGGATATTGGTTTGATGGCGGCGATTGTGGAGAAGCAGAATCCCGGGGGAGCTCGGGAGAATGGGGGGCAACTAAATCTTGTTTCTTCGGTTCTGAAAATCAACATCAATCAACATTTTAATCATATTTCTAAGCAGTATTTTTATTAAAAATTGACTATGTTCAATAAAATAAATTATCAACTTTTGATTTAACAAAAAATACGAGTTTATTAAATTAGCGCGAACATGAGTCTCTTAAACCTTTAGTTCTTAAGACAAAAAAGTGACAAATTAACCAGGCTGGACGCACACTTGCTAAATTGCGATTTCTCATATGCGGAAAAAATGTCATTACTTCACTTCGTACGGGCAAAAAATACTTTAAAGGCAATCCTTTTGCATAGGGGGCATTTATGGCCCTTCATCTTCTTTCAGCTATTTTTTCCAACTTAAATTTGGTCAGGCTTAGGTTTTCACTCAACTTTTAAAGACAATTTTCGCTTTATTGGGTTCTAATTTGAAATAAAAACCTGCGGCCTTTCGTAGACACATTTTCGCAAGTGGTCCTTGGTGTTAAAGGTTGCCAAATGCCCATAGCAATTCTTATTTGAGTTATTGCCCTTAAACGGAGTGAAAACCCGACACTTTACCTGGAGAGGGAGGTTTGAATACTTCGGATTTGAGATTTGGAAGAAAGCAGTCTATGCGCTCCCACGTGACGCTCCATAGGGACGAGTATCCCGTCTCCGAATCCTGGCTGTGGAATATTCCGGCAGTATCCATGACCAGGAGCATGTTCTTGAGCGACTCGGGAATGGCCTCGAACTGAAAAAATTAGAAATATCAATGACCAAAGCATAATCGAAGAATGTCGCGCGAATAATTAATACGCTGATAAACGCTTCGAAATCATCGCCTAGTGCCATTAAAATGTTTGGCTAAAGTTTGGCTAAAGTTTAGCAAATTATAAAATTACTTCATTTAATGGCGTTATTAACTTGCACTTAAGGCAAAACTACTGACCACGCAGTTCAACACTCACCAACAAATCGCGTTTCCCAATATGCATGTATTTATCCATGAAGTCTAAAATTGTTAGCCAGAGAGCAGTAAAGGTTGGAAGAGTCAAAAGTGGGTTCAAATGTTGCAGAAACACCTGAAAACAACTTTTTATGCAACATCAAGCGCTAACAAATATTAGATCTTTGCAGTACTCTAGTTAATCGCTGCAAATGTTGGGCGTAATTCTTTTTCTTTGGCTGACTTGTAGTTATTACTTATTTGCAATAAACTTCGGTGATTTACTAGAGTAAACTTTATTATTTGTATCGTAAATCAGCTGAGTAAACATAATAAAACTCGGCAAAAAGTATCGAAATTAAAATGTCTACGATATTGATTCGTCAGGCAATAGCTATAATTGGTTCATTTATTTTTTATTACTATTATCACAAAAATGAACGTTCACATACCCCAATTCATACAGAGCTAAAATTAAATATGTATTCATTTTTATATCAGCATCAGACAAAGACACCGACCAGCAAAGTAGTAGTTGATGCTTCAACATAGAAGCAAAGGTTGGGTTCGATTCCCAGGCAAATCACCACAGCTGACAGTTTAAGGTTAGCGGCTGTGTTGCTCGGGCGCAATGTTGTCGAGATGAAAGATGCCGGAAACTCGTTACAAGCTTCGGCGTAAAGACGCAAATCGCATTTTGCTTTGGTATACCGCCAAATTTTATTTTGTACCAGGTAAAAAGCGCTACAAAGTTCGCGAGTCCCATGTGCAAAGTTACCTTGGAAAGCAAGGTGGCTCCTCTCATCCTGGTCTCCTCCATTCCATCCGGATCAGCCGGACTAATGTTTTCCAGGAGCTTCGTCAAAAGCGGAAACAACACCTGAGAAAATTCAATAACGAGTTAAATAAATTTTAATAACTGAAACATAAATTTTTTTTCAAACGTGTTCAATAACAAACATGAACCTTATTGAAGCAGGCCTCCCACTCCTTCCCTGTAAGAGTCTGAAGATCGTGAACAAGGAGAGCCCTCTGTAAGTAGGTCAGCGCCGAGGTTCGAACCTGCCTCCTTGCGTCACAACACAACCTGCAAGTACGATCCAAGTTACACGTGGACAGCCGCAATACAAAGAGCAAAGCAATCAGGAGCATGCGAAAAAATAATTAAGCACAATACATTAACAGGATCTAGATGAACTTTAAAGCGGGAAACTCGAGTTCAATTCCGAGTTGGGTCAAAACCAAAAACTTTCAGTTGATACGTGTAACTTCGATGCTTGACTTTCAGTGTTGCAAGATATGAGAATCCCCTCGACACAAAGACCTCGAGGTCAACTCGGTGCTGCCCTATCGCGGACACAATATATTGATAATAAGCTGGACTCGCGACTGAAATAAATGTCTTACTTGGTTTCTACGAGAATAACATAAAACTATAAGGACTATACGAGTATACTATTATAGTACATATAACACTACTAAAGCTGACTACAGTAGTTCAAATTTTGATAAAAAGTTGATTTTTAATTCGTGGCGAATTCTTATTGGTCGAAAAGCATCATAGTTGTTTGATACCTAGCGATGCCTTGAAGCAGAGGACACCAGCACTTATCCCATAAACTGCTCGCTTCCGCGGTGATTGTGGAGTGGGATCCGTCTTGACTCCGCTTTTTTTCTTCCTCCGCCCACGAGCTGTATATCGACGCTGCTCGAGTGTGCAGAGTGTGCATCAAATCCAGCAACTAGAAAACGCGCGATTGAAACTAAGAACTTCCACTGCGGCGTCATTGAAACCAGATTCTAGATATATTTCAACGCGAAACAGCTCAAAGCAAGCACGATTTATCTAACCGTGATCACGCAAGTCAAGGGTCAGTGTCTGCAGCGTAGCGCTGAAAATCATCACAACAAAGTTTGCAAACACAAGTGCCACAATGACGTATTAAGAGCAAAATGCCAGCAAAGTAAAGTGATTATTGAGTGTTTTGATAAGGGTTTGATGGCAATAGAGAAAACGAAATCTTTTTGTCACATACCTGAAGAGATAGAGTGTGGTAACCTCCTGGCACATTTTCAATCACACTTTCATCATCGGACATCTGCTGGCTTTGTTGGTATCTGCCAAGTCAAATTCAATCATTCTACTCGAAAAAAAACTGTGGAAATCCAAACGAAATATCGCACGCTTATAAGCAATACAGCAATCTACAAAGATTAACCTGTTGTTTCCATGGCCATCGTTATTTTTTCGCTTGATATCTCGATCTTTCCTCTTCTTCAGTTTCTTTTTGTCCTGCTTGCTGGTAGGTTGGAGGAGAGCATCGTGAGCGTGATGAGCGCGGTTCACTGAAGAATTTCAACCAATAAGTTTCAAACGAGTCACGTGACCGACAATTCTGTTGGTTTTCAACTCGAAAAATCACCGTAAGTTTAGAACAACGCAACAAGCACTCGGCCAGACTCACATCCGTTGATGCTGGCCTCCACGAACACGCGAATACAGCGAATACACAACTCGAAGTTGTCGGGAGTGACGTGCGCCGCGTCCCTGACGAGGAAGGCGAGCGTCTCGCACGACTTCACCATGCACCGCATGTCGTGCTGACGCAACTCCTCCCCGAGCTGCAGCGTGAACTGATTGGACGGTGAGGGAATGGCGGGAATCATCTGCGAAGGGAAGCTATTAGTTACATTCGAACGATCTAGGCAAGAGAATTCCTCTTGCGCTGTTTGGGAGCAGGATGATACCTGGACTGTCGGTGTTTTGTCGTCGGACTTCTGGAGCTTCTGTGACATAAAAAAACAAGGTTTGATTCTGATCGCGGCTACGCTGTCAGCCTGGCGTTAGTCGAATTTTTGACGAACATAAAAAGATTATTAAGAGGTTACACCATTGATTCAACATAAAAGGCATACCTTCGATGATTAATTACTTCAAGCAAAGAGTGAATTATTAGGAAAGTTTTTGAAAAGGAATTAAGCGTTCGAAAATTTTTTCTGGGTTCATTGAAATTAAAAAAAAACAGAAAACACAGAAAACAACAAGAAACAAGCGCCTGCCGAAACAGCTATGAACTGCACAGCTTACGTCATGCTTTAAGAAATCCAGTGCGAATCGAAAACAATTAGCAAGGTTGAAAAGAATATTTGAAACCAATAAGTGGAATGTTAAACTATTGTTTATTAATGTGAACTAATTAATGTTAGCAGCATGTTAAACTCAGTCACACACTAAACCAAATGTGGAACGATGTGGACTCCGAGATTGATCTTATTCTAGAACTTTCGACGCTTGAAAAGAAAAAGGTAAATTAAAATTGAAAACAGTGAACGAACAGAAAATGATCATAAGCTTTGAATTCATTGACCAATGCTTTAATTACAATCATTGGATCAACACAAAATCGCACCAAAAACGCAAATTGCAAGACGGTGAAAAAGTAACTCAACGAATTTCGTAGTTATGATCAACAAAATTGAATTTAACGCTGGGAATAATTGCACTTTTTTTTCCTTTTACGTTTTCGTTTTGTTCAAAAATAATTCTTAAGTGAAGACAATCAAGTAAAATAACCCTTCGACTGCAATTTATACTAGTCAGTCAAGATTCAATCTACATGTAAGTGCTTTGTTGTTTATGCTGTGAAAGATTTAGGACTCCCAGATGGCGTCATCACAGTGGATTTAAGAGGACAAATGACAAGAAAATCACTACTACATTAACCGTTAATATTCAATATAAAGCCGACAAAAGAGTGCCTAGATTCAAAAACCAGATGTTTTCCAAACAGTCAGTGATAGCAATAGACGAACACAAAAACACACACCGATACGAGTGTTAAAACACAACACACGCCGCATACGCTTAAAGAAGCAAGCTCGAATTTGCATATGCAACAAATTAACTTTTTCGAGATAGTTACAAACAAAATCGTACAAAACCAGGATTTTTACAACCATGCAGCTACCCTGTCCACTTACCAACACCAAGAATTCAGACTTGATCGGCTACACACGTATAATAGAGTCAATTCTTGCGTGTAGTGTGAACACAAACAAAATGACGGATAAGTTCAAAATTATACTACTGAGCATAAGTCACGGACGAGTGTTTACGTTGCAACGAAATGGAATCAAACGAAGCAGCTAATCGAGTTTGTTCAAAAAAAAAAAAAAAACAAGCTCGAATCTTTTTTAAAAAATGCAATAGTAAATAGTACGTTTCGATGTTGCCAAAAAGAGAATATTTTTTCAACAACAGCCTGTTATCTGAGTAAACTCAAGCTTGGACTACCTGAGTGTCAATTTCAACTGGGGTGTCAGGAGTATGCGGATCGTACAACTCGCTATCGGATGTGTATCCGCGATCGGACACAGCTACACTGTTGTGTAGCGAGGTTGTCTCACTGTCTGAATGGGTCTCTACAAAAATATGGTGCGGTGTTTAATGACGCGCACATCGAATGCAATGATGTGCACGTTGCGCTGGTGTTGCTTACTTCTATCGGAACCGGTTAGATCTTCTTCAATTGCTTCGTCGCTTGGTATTTGGGGAGCGTCGGACGACGAAGGGACCTGCAAAATCGGGGGAGGAACTGCTCCAGCACCGACGCACTTCATCACGGTGAAAATAGTTATCCAGTCCTCCCGGGAGTGGATGTTGGCGGCATTGGTACGGAGGAGCTCGTGCAGACCGTATCCTATTTGCCGGCCAACCTAGAAGACAGCGAATTATTTTGCAAACCACATGAACTTTATTAAAAACTCGTCATATTTCACCGACCGAGGCCGTTTTAAAAGCGATTTTCATTCGTTCAACCCTTTATTCAACGCGAGTAAACTACACTTGATAATGAAGTTTATTGATTATGTGACTTCGGCCAAATCCCCAGTAATCACCTTCGGGATGATTCCTGGCTTGATCATCAGAAGAATTTGCAGCGACGCTAGAATCTCCTCCGCAATGTCTTCTCGGTGGAGTAGTCGGATTGCCATTCGAAGAAGTCCGACAACAGCGCGTTCCAAGAGGAAGCTGTAATCTATTGCTAGGACAATGATGGTGTACAGATGGTCACGTACCAGTTGCCATAGAGATACGATTCGATCTCTGAACAAATAGAGACGCGATGCGGTTATGGCCAAGTTACAAAATTTTAACCGAAACCAAACTTTTTTCTAGTAAAGTCCTTTTAAGGCTTTCTTGCCTTGTACTGTATTATTTACATTTGTCACTGGATATCACGTTAAAAGCATTGTCACTGGATGCCTGCCCACTTTAACGGACCACTTACCAATGCCTGAGCATCACTTATACCAGACATGTAGGAATGGGTTTGCCTTGGAGAGCTTAACTTAAGCTTAATCGCTTGCGAAATGATGTTGGACGGTTCCATTAGTCCGTGTACAAACAGGGTCCGCACCTTCACCCTACTGTGAGGGTGGCGCCAATGAACAAATCGCAGACCACGTGCTAATAGCAAGCCCCGCACATCGGGCACCACATGGAGCACGTGGTCTAACGGTTTTGAATGATGAAACCTGGAGCTGATCAAAACCATCGCTGCCAGCATCTGATTCGAGCAGAACAGCAGCCTGGGGTAGTAAAAGGATAAACCCTCGGCCACAGTCCTGCCCATAACTGACCGGAAGTAAATGCTCTTCCATACGACGACGACAAACATTTCAAAACAACATGGAAGAATTAAAGTTAACGACTTTGAGGAACACAGGTTCAGTTGTTTTAAATAAAAGTTGCGTCAAGAGCAGAAGACAATGTTTAAGAATACAAATTATTCATGAACCAAAGCAAACAAAAAATTATAGAAAATCCGGCGCACCAACCTGTTCTGTAAAATAACTCGCAGAAGTAACTCAAGAAAGAACACAGCGGAGTCCTCGGTGTAAGGAATAGTGAGGGAATCGCACGTGTGCGGGCCGTGGGAGGCTTGTATTAGAGCTTTTACCATTTCCTAAAAAAAATCTTCGTAAACAAACCGAATTGAGGTTCGTCGTTTTAATCGGAAGAGCTAAACATGATGGAACATCTTTAAAAACACATGAAAGCGACAACGAGACACCTGCAGCGATTCGAGACGAAGAAATTTGCTTTCTGTGACCAGGGTTTCCAACTGCAATTCCTTGACGCATTCCTGAAACAAGGCAAGCGATAAACGGCAAATCTTGGGGGGGATTCACGATGGCGATACCTGAGCGAACTTCTGAGCTTCGGCATCTTCTGGAGCAGGTTGCTTCTGGGTGGAGTTGTCCACTGGTCCGGTCATGAACAGATACAAACTGCTCAAAAGAGACGAATCCGATCTGAACCGGAGACAATTAAATTCCATTCGATCCGCTCGACCCCTGCACGCTCACCTCTGCAAGAGGAGTTCTTCTCGGATGAGCGAGACTCTACCGGTCGGGTCGACAAAGTCCTCCACCTCCACCATCTGTGTCGGGAGGAGCTTGGCTCGATAAAGTGGCAAGATGACGTCGAAGATGTTTCTCCAACCCTCCCGCAAGATGTCGTCATGACGGTGGGCCAAAAGAAAAGCGGTGCGTGCGGCTAGCTGAGCCTTCCCGTTCGAACCGAACGAAATGGATGCGACCTCGGGACTCTTCAAGATGCAAAAATTGATAATAGCAACAGGCTTTTGCAAACATTTTATTGTTTAGAGACACTACAAATCGTCTTACGACAATGGACCTTTTTTCTGCCATCTAGTGGACATGGCAACCGTTGCTAAGACAAACAAGCTTTTGTTTTGTTTTGTTTGTTTTAAGAGCCAAGCCATGAAGCGGATGGTTTTTGTTTCGGTAATTTCAGTTTGAGTTGGGACTATAAAATTAGTTTAAATTTTACAATATCTTAGCTAAGCAATGAAAACTAATTTCTTGCACTTATTGTGCTAGACTTTGCTTGTAGCCAGAACCGTAGCTCAGTAATTTTTTAAAAGGAATTTTTCTAAACTTCTTTTACACTGTAGCTCGCGGTAATTTTACTTTTAAAATTTATTTAAGCCCAATGTTCGTAGTTTAAATAAAAACCAAAATTAGGTAGACGACCAAGCTATTTTATAACTGTATTATGGTAAGCAGATTTTGTTAACTTACAAATATTAACGATTCACGCGTCTGTGCCAACATTTTTTGTAGAAATGAGTAAACTTCAGTTAATTTTGTTAATATGTTCTGACAGTTTTTCCATTAATTTTGGAAAAAATTAAGGTAACTTATAGCAGTGGTTTTCAACCAGGGTTCCACAAGTTTAGATTCAAATCCGAGAGTCTATTTTATTATTATATGCATATTGTTTAAATATACAGTGATTTTCGATCTATTAAGTCCCATTGCAATCATATAAGTCTCTGTTACATTCAATTAAGTCTGTGTTAGTTTTTAATAGTATTATATTTTTATAGTACAGACGACTTCGGCTAAAATATACAGCACGTCATAATGCCAATTGAATTATCAATTATGCCACATCGCAATGCGAACTAACTAGTAATAAACAGGGAATTACAGTAGGCTACAGTAGGCTACTTTACTATATTGTATTGTAATTCCCTGTTCATTACAGTATCATTACAGTATTAGTTAGTTTGCATTGTGATATAGCAAAGTTGATAATCAATTTTTAGAAGTGACAATATGGAAGAAACGCATAACTGCAGGAAATTTGGAAATGTTTCGAAGTACTCCAAGCAATTGTCCGAAAATTGCGCAACTAATCTTGAACCACTTGGACACTATGTTAATAAATCTTGACAAATATTTTCCATCGATATCTGTTGACCAGTATGACTGGGTTAGAAGCCCATTTGTGGAATTTGAGCCATCTGAAGAACAATTTACATTAACAGAAGAACTTGCCAGTGTTTCAATACAACATTACAGTTGAAGCATTCTGAGCTTAGCTTGGATGCATTCTGGTTGTTGGTCGATAAGGAATATCATGCTATTGCCCAAAAAGCGTTTCGACTTTTTGGGCAGTTTTCAACCTTCTACTTTTGTGCGTTTGGATTTTCAGCTCTGACAACAATCAAGTACAAGAGGCGAACACAATTGCTGTCTGTGGAAGATGAACTTCGTGTGTGTCTATCAAAAATACCACCCAATCTTAAAGAGTTGTGCAAGAAACATTAGGCTCAAGTTTCTAATTGAATTTTTTACGAGAATAAATATAATTTTTTACAGTTTGTATTAATATTTTTATAGTAAATAAATCTGAGCATGAGTATTTTAATCTCATTTTATTAATCAAATGATGTTTTTTGCATAAGACAATCAAATTATTGCACAGGGGTTCCTCAAGCCTCTGGAATGTTTCATTGAGGTTCCGCTCCACCGAAAAGGTTGAAAACCACTGACTTATAGCAAATATTTGCTTATTCCCTTCTTGATAAAGAATAGCTTCTTGTAGCTTTTATCTTCTGCAGTTACAACTAAAATTAATCAAAAATGTAATAATTGTTTTAGTACCATACTTTTCTGTACGAACTTAAATGCTTATATACTTGCATTGTCTAAATCAACTTTAAAATGATACTTAATGCAAAAACCAAATTATTTAAAAACAGAAAAGTGGCTTCACAAATAATTAGTACAGTATTAATTTTTTTTTTTATTAATTTTAGCGAGTCATCATCGTTTGGAAGGGCATCCACTCCAGGTCAGACACAAACAGGACTGGGGCCGAGGGTTTATCCTTTTACTACCCCAGACTGCTGCACTGCCTGAATCAGATGCTGGCAGTGGTGTTATTAAGCCAGCATCGAGTTTCGTCACCCAAAACCGTCAGACCTCGTGCTCCATGTGGTGCCCGATGTATAGGGCACGCTGTAATTTTAGCTAGTAACTATAGAAAATGAAGGCTACAAAAACCTATACATTACTAAAAGGCAATGAACAAATATTTGTTATAAGTTATCTTTATTTTTCCCAAGTCCTTGAATGAAAAAAACTGTCAGAACATATTAACAAAAATTAGATGAAATTTAATATGTCATGCAACTTGACTGCAATAAGATTGGAGATACAAAAAGTTACAAGAATACACATAAGCGCTCGAAACAAACCAGGTGCAACAATATTACTTGAAACAAGAATGTAATTATCTTACTTATTTCTACAAAAAATGTTGGCACAGACACGTAAATCGTTAATATTTGTAAATTAACAAAATCTGCTTATCATAATACAGTTATAAAATAGCTTGGTCGTCTAACTAATTTGGTTTTAATTTAAACTACGAACATTGGGCTTAAATAAATTTTAAAAGTAAAATTACCGCGAGCTACAGTGTAAAAGAAGTTTAGAAAAATTCCTTTTAAAAAAATAAATGGGCTACAGTTTTGGCTACAAGCAAAGTCTAGCACAATAAGTGCAAGAAATTAGTTTTCATTGCTTAGCTAAGATATTGTAAAATTTAAACTAATTTTATAGTCCCAACTCAAACTGAAATCACCAAAACAAAAACCATCCGCTTCATGGCTTGGCTCTTAAAACAAACAAAACAAAGCAAAAGCTTGTTTGTCTTAGCAACGGTTGCCATGTCCACTAGATGGCAGAAAAAAGGTCTATTGAGTTACTTCAAAATCGACAAAGAAAAGTGCGTCGAACCTCTACAGTGTTCGCCAAGGCTGTAAATTTGCACAGGGACACGATCAAATTGTCGAAGACGTCGCTCATTGCGAAGTGGGCGCTAATCTGAGCGCATTTCCTACAACAAATTAATTATCAACATCGTAAACTTGTACAGAACAATCGAAAGAAAACTTTCAAGTTTTGAAATTAAAGTAAAATAAAATAAGGTTTAACAATTACATTTTACGATTAACGTTCCAACCTTGCTAACCATTTAAACGCAGAAACTTGGAAATTAAAAAATAAACCGGCAAAACAGCTCAGAAAACAAACCTCTATCACGACTAACCTGTAACCTATTATCGCTTTCTCGATAATCGCTTTATCGTGCGATTTGTCAAAAACGTAGGAAAGAGCGGAAACAGTCGGCCCCCAGTTCATCGCGAAGAGATCGCGGTCGTACAAGTGCAAGCCTAGCTCGGTGCCGCTGAAATATTACGTCACATAAACAAAACTCAGTTGACCAAAAAACTAAGATAATGAAAAGAACAAACAAATCAGAATTAAAATGTTGAAAAGTCCATTTTCTTGCGTAAATTATTACCTATTGAATTTCTTTACTTACTCGTTTGGTGAGGCGAAGAGCCACAACCCCTCATGCGTGGCCCCTCTTCGCAGGGACACGTTCCACAGCCATCGATCACGGATGGGTCCTGTCTGTTCATCCGGGAGAACAATCTCATCGTTTCTTAAGAAGCAAAACAGGAAACGTCAGAGTTGCGATTTCAAACTGATTCGTATTTCTCCTTTTCAGCAAGCAGCAAGCAGCAAGCAATACCGCGTTTGCATTTACAACTTTTCATTGCCGAGCTTCAACCATCGACACCTGGTCACTTCCATCAACAACTTACTTGATCGTGTTGAACAACTCCTCCAGCATGTGCTGGTCGAAATCGACTCCTCCGTTGCATCCCTTGACGTTGCGCTTGAAGTCAGACAATTTCATCGGCTCGTTCTGCTTCCTCACGTTCCGGTTGTGCTGGTCAGTGTTGAGCATGATGACGGCGTAGGAGAGTGTGAAGGCCGCGTCCAGGTTCATGAACGGATGGTGATTGCACTCCTAAACACGGCCTCGTTAGATCCTAACGACAAAAATTTAATAAGATTTATAAGACAAGGGTCGGCAAGTGAGGCAGACTCGCTGTCTGATCCTTGCGATTTTCTTTTCCCACCCACCGACCAATATCCGGAAAACGCTTCGATGAGCCGCTGGATGACGGGGGCTTCCCCTGGCAATCGAAAGGTTTCCAAGTACATTCGCAAACTTTCATCAACACGTAATCCTTCAAACTTGAATGTTCTGTCGACAAATTAATAACATGAATAAACCTTTCTTCAATAACAAAAACGAAATGAATATTGTTGCAACAGTAAATGTCTATTTGTTGAAATAATTTGTCTTCGTATAAAAACATTTTTTATTGGTATCTAAACAATGAAATCGTGCCTTGCAAAAAAAAGCATGTCAAGTGGGCATAGAACGCTTTTAACCGCTTGAACAAACACGAAATCATTGGCGAAAAGCGGAACGTACAGGAATATCAGTTGAACTAAAGTCCGTTTTTACACAGTGCAATTAAAAAGCACAAATTCAAAAGCAAGAGCATCAGAAGGAACAGCCGAGGCCACGGATCCCACCTAACGAAGCTGTCCAGGATCTCCGGATGCCTCCTGTCGCTGATGTACTCGCCGATCATCTTCTTGTCGAGCCACGGATTCGCTCGAAGCCACTTCGACACTTCTCGCGCGTCAAGCGGCACCGCGAGAAGATTCTGTTCTTGCAGATAAGTTATTCCTTTCTTCGGCTTCTGGTTGAACAACTCGGTGCCGGCCTGGATGATCTGCGATCGGATGCAAAGCGGTTCGATTACGATTAAGAGACAAAACATGAGCGACACTAATGGATGCACAGCGTGGATTTATGACGTGGTAAAATGCGACGAAAGCTGAGCGGATCGAGAACACTTTTGTACGAAGTTTTTTGGTGCTGCTTAAAATATTGAAATAAAACAGCTTCTATAAAAACATCGCGTTTTAATATTCATGAGAATAAGTGAGCGGACTTTTGTGTTATGTTTCTGAAATAGCAAAAGTTAGATATCCAATTCTTGAACGCCTTCAAGATAATAGCAGTTTCATAAAACAATAAACTATGGAACACTTGGAGGCGTCTTTGAAACACTTGGAGGGCAAGATGGGCTGGTTCGAACAAAACAAACCTTCTTTTTTTGCTTTATGACAGCCAACTCTTCAACAGAAGGGACGGCCCCGGAAAACCGCTGCGGAACCTTGACGTCACTTTCATCGTTATTAAATGGCTGGGTGGCCAAGGATTTCTCGAGTTGATCGCTTAGCTCCTGGGATGTCAAATCGGACGTGGGACTTTCAGGAAAACCTTTTTTCAACGGGGACGAAGGCGGGGTTGCTGTGGAATACGAAAGAGTTTTGTGATGAAGAACTTATTTGTAGTACGCGAATTTCTATTGATGTACAGGGATGAAATAGATTGTTTGGTTATGTTTGACCAAATAAAATAAATAAACTTTAATTGTGAACATGCGTTCAATGCATATCAAAATGTCAAGAAGGTATCTGGATTGATAAATGTTCGGGCCCGTACAGTTTATCCAGAAAAAACATCAAGTAACAAAAAGTAACATCATAAAAAATAGAACTGCATTCATTTCAAAAGCAAAAGCGAGAATTAATCAAGTCTTGATCCATGTTTTTTAACTGTTCATGATCCCAGTAGGCCAGACAACAAATCAGGCGAATACGCACGTTTTGCCACAAAGGCAGTAGAACAAACATAATCGATTATAATCTAACACTGACAAGGTTGGTTAGAAGCTGACAAACTCTCTTCTTCCTGTTTTTCACGGACACTTCGTTTCTAGAATTTCATATTCATATCCGCTGTACATTCATCATTTTCATATCCGCTGTACATTCATCATTCAGAGTTCATCCCCGGTTTCTAGAAGGACAGCGCCTGAGATCAGCAACCCTAACACTGATGATTCGCTGGAAAACATTACTGCGCTTTCTACTCTTTCAATAACGTCCAATCTGATGCAAATGTTTACCTTTTGATGCGTACAATGCAAATGCTGAAAAGTTATTTTGTGATGCAAATGCATACAAATTGTTTCAGTTAGGGTTTGGCATAAAAAAAAAAAAGTTTTAAAGTATGCGTTCTTAGACCAAGGATTTACTCAGACATTCTGCGATATTCAGTCATTAGGAATAACTGGTCGATTTAAAATATTCGCTTGCAGACTTTAGCGGGTTCGATTAAAGGTTATGACGGCATATCTTGTAAACTTGAAGTTTCTGGTTTAGATAGTGAGATGTATTACACCATATCTAATCCTTTCTCAATTGATGAGATATAAGTTTGACCCAATCTTGTTTCAGTGCAAAGAAAATTTTGCAACTTCCTCATATACGAGAAATAAAGCTCGACACTTTATCTAAAGCCGAAGTCGGTTTATTGATTGGGGTAGACGTGCCAGAGCTGTTTTGTATTAGCGAATTCCGCAAAAAACCGCATGGCACTTCGTCAGCTATTTGTACATCCCTGGGCTGGTCCTTGCTCCGCCCTTTTTTTTATCAGCATTTCACTCTACGAATTGCAAAGTTCATTTTTCGCGTAAGACAAATAGCGCAGCGTATCAGCTTATTGAGAACTTATGGGAATCAGGATTTTTAAAGGGCACAACTGTTTTAGATACCCCAAATTCAAAGGAAGATCGTGCGGCTTTGCTTTTTAATGCAAGATTCAATTATTAAACAGAAAGAACAACTCTCTTTAATTTTAGACCCACTGAAATTAGTCTTGCCAACAACTATGTGATAGCAAAGCACAGGCTCGCAACTTTAAAGCGTAGGTTTCTAAACGATCCACACCTAAAGTTCAAGTATATTGACATAATAAACGGCAATCTGGAAAAAATGTATGCAAGAAAATCCCGAATCAAGAATTTAAGTGTTGACGTGGCAACTAAATGATACTTGCCCCATTACCCAGTAATTAACCCAATGAACTTAATAAAGTGAGAGTCGTATTTGACTGTGCAGTTAGATGCAGTAACGTATCTTTGAACGATAACTTAATGCGAGGTCCCAACTTAATAAAAAGTCTAATTGGGGTTCTGATACGATTTCGAAACAAACTTATAGCACTTGTAGGAAATGTGGAGGCAATGTTTTATCACGTATTTGTGAAACCTGAGCACGCTAATACCTTACGTTTTCTTTGGTGGCCAAACAAATGTATACGGGAAACTCTAGATTTCTATCAAATGTTAGTACACATTTTTGGTGCAAAATCTTCACTTAGTTGCGGCAACTTGTGCCTGCAACAAACTACACTACACTTTGCACACCTTTACGATCCAACTGTCCCAGAAATTGTATGCAAAAGCTTTTATGTGAACGATTGTCTATTCTCGGTTCCATCAGTTGAAGAAGTGATGTCCGCTTAAAAGTCATTATGTGAATCACTTAAAAAGGGTGGTTTTCATTGAAGAAAGTGGCTGTCAAACAATGAGCAGGTTAAAAAGGCCATTCCCGATATTGAACGTGCACGTAGGTTAATAACTATTTCTTTGATGAAAGTACCCACGCGAGTCTAGGGTGTAAATTGGGAAATAAAAGAAGACAAATTTACGTTTTTTATCAACCTATCTCATAACTCTTTATTAAGCGTGGAGTGCTGTCCACCATTGCAAACTTGTACGACCCACTTGGTTTCGTTTTTCCAGTTGTCTTGGAAGCCAAAGGTATGGTAGCCTAGTATCTGTGATGTACTGCTTTAATGTAACAAAGATAATGGCAACACTTTAGTGCGTATTTACGTGATGCGAGATAACAATGATCTTTATCATCTGACAATATAACCTACTCAATACCGCAACGTGCTAGTAATTGGAATATTGATTTGATGGAAATAATAACGAGTGTAATCAGACGGTGATCAGTGAAAGGCGAATTAATTGTTAACGTGCTCTCGAAGACTTCTGTAAGTGTTTGAATTACTACTGTTTATAATAGATACAATAAATAAAGACTTCTTCTTTAACGAAATAAGAACATAACAGTATCCTGGTATATAGTAACTGCTAATGCGAAACCGAAGCTAGCCTATTATTTGGATTTTGTCATAAATTTAGTCATAAATATAGCATGCCACAAAAGTAGAGAAAGTATCAGGACAATTATTTGGATTTTGGATTTACATATCTTTTTCAGAATGGTCTACAAATTCTTCAGTGTGTCCTATGTATTTGCATGAGACATTTTCAAACAGTACAATGAAACCTGCTCCACTAAAACAACACTTACCAAATGCTCATCCAAGTATAATAAGCGAAAACCGGTCCTTTTTTAAGTACAGTCTGAAAAGACAAAAGCTGGACAGAACTGGAATATTTTGACAGACTAACAATGCCGCTGTACATGCATCATTTGCCATTGCTTTGGATTTGGCAAAAGCTAAAAAAGCACATACAATTGGTGAAACTTTTCTGAAATCTTGTATATTGGAAAGTGTGAAGTTGATGCTTGGAGAAAAAGCATCAACTGAACGAATCTCTCTGTTCAATGACAAAATAAAATCCCGAATCCATGAAATGTCTGAAAATATTAAGAGCAAGGTGATAGGCTATAGAACAGTGGTTCTCAACGCTCTTAGTCTTACTCTAATATGCAATTATGCATGTGGAGTATAATGTCATAGATGAATTTGAATAAATTTAATATTTCATTCACATTCCTCCCCAATTCCTCCCTTAACAATTTTTCCTCCCTTTAGCTTACAAATTCCTCCTTGGGGAGCCAAGTGGCTCACTTTTGAGAAACACTGCTATAGAAGATTAATTCCTTTCCTGTTTTTGCTCTTCAGCTGGATAAAGTTACCGATGTTTCCAATCTCTCACAGCTACTTGTGTATATCAGATATGTTGCAGATGACAGAAATAATGAAGAATTTCTCTTCTGCCAACCTTTGGAAACAATATCAAAGGCAGCCGATGTTTTTCAAGTGTTGATTCATTTTTTTGATAAAACTGAAATGAGTTGGAATTAGCTTGTGGGGTTTGCACTGATGGTGCTCCAGCCATGATTGGTGCAAACTCCGGATTGGTTTTCCCTGATAAAGCAGAAAAATCGAGCAATTCAAGGAACGTATTGCATGATTCACAAAGTGGCGCTCATTTCCAAAACCGTTTCAAAGAGACTTCATGAGCATTTGTCTGTTGTGATTAAAGTTGTTAATTATGTGAAAAATTCAGCGCTCAACACTCAACTCTTCAGCAAGCTTTGCAAAGATATGGATGCCAATCATACCGCACTTTTATATCACACTCAAATTCGTTGGATCTCAAAAAGGAATATGCTCTCTCGTATTTTCGAACTAAGAAAAGAAGTCAAGTTGTTTTTGGTTGCAAAACAAAAAAATGATCTGTTAGCACTTGGTGGAGACGAATTTTCTACGTACTTAGCTTATGTTGCTGACATATTCGAAACACTAAATCAACTAAAAAAGAAACTTCAAGGTCCAGGAAGTAATATAATCGTGCACACTGATACCATCAATGCGTTTGTGGCAAAGCTCAAGCTTTGGAGCCAACGAGCAAATAATGATAATTTTGCATCATTTCACCGCTTGACTGAGATAACTGGAGATGATTTTAAACAAAATTTGAAGGAGGACATCATCAGCGACCTACAAAACTTGCAAAATGAGTTCGAACGATATTTTCTCGAGATAAATACTTCTAGCATTTTGATGAAAGTAGCTAGAAATCCTTTCATATGTAAAGTGGAAGATGTTTCTGAAGCAATTCAAGAACATTGTAAAGAATTAACAAACGATTCTTTTGCAAAAGACGAATTTCACACTTGCAACCTGGAGGAGTTTTGGGTTAAAATGCAACATTGTTATCCACGGCTAGGTATTCATGCTCTGAATATTCTGGTTCCGTTTTTGTCAACTTACATGTGCGAGTGTGGCTTCTCCGCGTTGCTTACTATCAAATCTAAAGCACGAAACCGACTTGACGTTGAATAGGACATTCGTTGTGTTATCTACTACTTCACCAGATATTGAACTGCTTGTTTCCAAAAAACAAGGGCAGCCGTCACATTAAATAACTATAACTGAAGTAATTTCTAATTTCGTTTTTTAATAAATGAGTATCATTAAGTATATTGAGGGTAAATCTAGTAACCACTTTTGTTAAAAGGGTAAATATGTAAAAAAAGGTTAAGAACCACTGCTGTAGACCATGCTATATAGATAAAAAGTTAGAATGCATGTATAGATTTCGAGAAATAGCTCTTGAGTTGATGAATAGCTGTTTTAACAATAGATACCAATGCACCAAAATTTCCAAGTCAAAATCTAGTATGAGAAAAATCAAATGTGATATACCTCAAGGTTCCTCTTTAGGTGAACTACTTTTTATTTTGTATATTAATAATTTGCCACTAGCGTCTGAATCCTCAACTACATTTTTTGCCGATGGTACATACTTAGCCATATTACATGATAACCTATTCGAACTCGAAAAAAAAGTTAATACTCAAATGCATCATATAAATAATTGGATGTGCCAAAACAAGTTATCACTTAACTACTCAAAAACAACATACCTGCTATTCAACAAGCATCTACCTAGTTCAACCAACATAAACTTTAAAGTAATCAAAAATAATAACCAAATAGATAGAAATAAAGTAGTAAAATACTTGGGAGTTTACATTGATGAAAATTAAAATTGGTCGGCACATGTCAAAGAACTCTCCTTACAATTGGCTACGTGAATATGTGACAACTGAGACTCTTCACATGCTCTACTACAGTTTTGCATACAGCCGTATCCGATATGGATTACCATGTGGGGTACGGCTTTACAAAATCAAATTTATGAAGTTGAAGTCGATTAAATAACACTATACGAACAATTACCTGTAGTAAGAAATTTGCCCACGTCACTGAAATATACAAAAATTTAAATTTTCTAAAAGTAAAAGATGTGTATAAATTAGAACTGGCTAAATTTATGCATAAACTATTCAATAATAAATTACCGGAGATGTTTCAAAATAGCTTTACCAAAATTGGAAATGTTCATAATTATGAGACAAGAAATAATATAACTGCCAATCATTATCACCCCTTGCATCAAAAAAGGCAGGTCATAACAAATTAGAATATTGTGGTGTCAAACTTTGGAACGAAATTGACGCCAATTAAAGAAACTACCTTTCTATACTTTCAATAAGCAATATAAAAACGCATTCATTAAACATTTATTAATAACTCGGTAAGTCTCACTTACAGTAAAACTGATAATAGCTGATCGAGGTCTTAATAATTGTGTTACAATTGTTCGTACTAAAATGATTTATGTTTAATTAATTTTAAATTTGCTACATGCAAAATACAAAAATTACATGTAGTGCGCTATATTTAATTTCAGCTTTGAAATTTTAAGTAGTCTTTAATCGTATGAAAATATAATAATATTCTATGTAAAATTACTTTACTGTTTTTTCTAAACTGATGCGTCCTTGGAAAAACGCTTTGTGGCACTTTTATCCACTTGGCGCCTTCATACTGACTACTTCTTTAACTGAACAGCGTCCCTCGGGAAATAACATCCAAAGCGTATTATTGTCATAAACTTTTTGAGTTAGCGTAGTTAATAATCGGTACAGTCGAAATTAGTTTGTTATCAAATTACTTCTGAAAAGGAAACCTTGAGCCATTAAAAGACGTGATCGCACAACGAGAATTCTCGCTTTACACAGGAAACGGATCTATTAACTACTATTTATTTACCATTTACGTAATTATAAGTACAAGACAGTCATCTTAAATTATTTTTGTTTCATTGTTTTGTTTCTTCTTTTTATTTTTTTTGTTATGCTACGGGGAGCACCTTGACCTTGATAACCTAAGATTTTTCGGTGCTTCTTGACAAAAAATCGCTTTATGCTTGTTCAAATATTGTTGCTTTTCTTTTGTGAAATGAACTGTTTCATTCATTCAGATCCTGCGTTAATTTTTATCTAGAACTACAAGAGTGCTTGTACTGCTGAGTACCATTATGTCTTATTTATCAATACCAAGTAAATGTTTGTAATGCTAATAGACAAACAGCGCGAACATTTTTTTTTTCTTTTACAATGAGGTAATTTTTCTTGGCCAGTTTGCTAACAAATAAAAAATCAAAAAAACTTAGATACTTTAACAAGATATTTTGAAACCTAAGCGAAACCACAGTATTTTATTTTTTATGTTCTTAAGAATATTTGGAACAGATAAGTATTAAATTTTTTTTGCTTTGTTTCCACTACTGATGTTGTTTGACGCGCGAAAAACAGCTGGTTTATCTCCATTCATCGATCCTAATTTGATTTGCGCTAGTAAGTTTTTTAACGCAAGAATTGATTCAATAGAAAAAAATATTTTGACAAACAACATCAGTTTATAATTAAATGAGCTTTTAATTTTGAGAGCATTTTACAACTTATTGAACTGAATACTATTTTTCAAGTTAGTACCGTTCAATCAGAAGGGTACGGTACGAGGTTGAAAAAAAATTCAAGCTGTCACACTTCAAATTCTACGTAGCGTTTCGGTCTTTATTTTACCAGTTTCAGCTGAAATTCTTGTGAACTATAACTGGATTAAATTAGTCTTGTTTTATAGAAGCAAGCTAAGTGGGCTGCAACCAGGTCGGTATGGTCTGAAAACAGCCGATTTTTGGTCCAAAATTTTCTTAAATCATTTATTGTTTTTAACACTCTCTCTTAATCACATGCTGAAGCGTTAAGTTTAATCACCAGAAATTGCACAAAATCCAAGACAACAAGCAAATCAACTGCTGTTCGGCGCACAAAAAAATTTTTTCTGTCAAGTGCGTTGGACGAGTCAAGTTATTATCAAAAGCACCGCAGCAGCCTGCTGTAAATTTATCACAAAACAGTTGTGAACTTGAATTATACAACGGGAAATTCCAAGAGCATTCGAAGCAATTTAGATGCAAAAGTACTTATTTGAATACTGGCGTTTCGAAGTTTAACTCTCATTGTAAAAGCAAACAAAAATTTTGTTTGCTTTGACAATGGAATTACCCTAAGTCGTAAATCGAAACAATATTTACATCTACGTTGGCTCTTCGTTTTATATTAAAATTATTTCCACGTTCAAAACATTTTGTTCCAGAACTTAAAGCATTGAAATACTCAAACAGAAAGGAATTTCTCTATAAATATGAAAAAAAGTGACCAAATGGGGGGACATCGAATCGCTGGAAAAATCACTTTACAACAATAACGATTAAATTGTACTATAAAAGTAACAACCAAGATATTGTTATCTAAAGTCCCACCGAAAGCTAAGCAAACAATAAATAAACGCATATCTATCCATCTATAACAAGAATCGTAACATCAACAAAGCAATTGTTGGTAGCTAAATATATGAGAAACAACACAAAATGTTGCCCAATAAGCTAAAATAGAATACAACAGCAAATAAGGATCGATGAAATCCACCCGAGTCTTTAACCAAGGTTATGTAACTCATAAATGTACAAGCCATCACGAAACCATGACTACAAGTCATAAACTGGTGACGTGGTCGTGTTTGTTGGGTTGCCCGCAGACGTTTGGGGAGAAAGTGAAGCTGGCGGGGTTTGGGGAGAAAGTTGGGTTAATGTGGTCCCTCCGAGTCCAATCAAATTGGGATGATGAGAATGAGGAGGTGGCGGTGCGTTAGATGAAGGGGAGGGAGGGTGATGGTGGGCAAGGGGAACAGGGTTGCTGGACGGGTTGAATGGCGTCGACAAAGTGACATTAGAAAGGGGAGCAGAAACATTTAAACTGGAAGGTGGGGTGAGTCTTGGCAGTGGGGCTGCAATTATCCCAGCCAATGAGACTTGTGGCCCACCAGCAAGGGGGGAAGCCATGTTTGCAAGGGGTGAATTTATGTTTCCAGGAGGATATTGGTTTGAAGGCGGCGATTGTGGAGAAGCAGAATCCCGGGGGAGCTCGGGAGAATGGGGGGCAACTAAATCTTGTTTCTTCGGTTCTGAAAATCAACATCAATCAACATTTTAATCATATTTCCAAGCAGTATTTTTATTAAAAATTGACTATGTTCAATAAAATAAATTATCAACTTTTGATTTAACAAAAAAATACGAGTTTATTAAATTAGCGCGACCATGAGTCTCTTAAACCTTTAGTTCTTAAGACAAAAAAGTGACAAATTAACCAGGCTGGACGCACACTTGCTAAATTGCGATTTCTCATATGCGGAAAAAATGTAATTTACTTCACTCCGTACGGGCAAAAAATACTTTAAAGGCAATCCTTTTGCATAGGGGCCACTTATGGCCCTTCCTCTTCTTTCAGCTATTTTTTCCAAATTAAATTTGGTCAGGCTTAGGTTTTCGCTCAACTTTCAAAGACAATTTTCGCTTTATTGGGTTCTAATTTGAAATAAAAACCTGCGGCCCTTCGTAGACACATTTTCGCAAATGGTCCTTGGTGTTAAAGGTTGCCAAATGCCCATAGCAATTCTTATTTGAGTTATTGCCCTTAAACGGAGTGAAAACCCGACACTTTACCTGGAGAGGGAGGTTTGAATACTTCGGATTTGAGATTTGGAAGAAAGCAGTCTATGCGCTCCCACGTGACGCTCCATAGGGACGAGTATCCCGTCTCCGAATCCTGGCTGTGAAATATTCCGGCAGTATCCATGACCAGGAGCATGTTCTTGAGCGACTCGGGAATGGCCTCGAACTGAAAAAATTAGAAATATCAATGACCAAAGCATAATCGAAGAATGTCGCGCGAATAATTAATACGCTGATAAACGCTTCGAAATCATCGCCTAGTGCCATTAAAAAGTTCGGCTAAAGTTTAGCAAATTATAAAATTACTTCATTTAATGGCGTTATTAACTTGCACTTAAAGCAAAACTACTGACCACGCAGTTCAACACTCACCAACAAATCGCGTTTCCCAATATGCATGTATTTATCCATGAAGTCTAAAATTGTTAGCCAGAGAGCAGTAAAGGTTGGAAGAGTCAAAAGTGGGTTCAAATGTTGCAGAAACACCTGAAAACAACTTTTTATCCAACATCAAGCGCTAACAAATATTAGATCTTTGCAGTACTCTAGTTAATCGCTGCAAATGTTGGGCGTAATTCTTTTTTCTTTGGCTGACTTGTAGTTATTACTTATTTGCAATAAACTTCGGTGATTTACTAGAGTAAACTTTATTATTTGTATCGTAAATCAGCTGAGTAAACATAATAAAACTCAAAAAGTATCGAAATTAAAATGTCTACGATATTGATTCGTCAGGCAATAGCTATAATTGGTTCATTTATTTTTTATTACTATTATCACAAAAATGAACGTTCACATACCCCAATTCATAGAGAGCTGAAATTAAATATGTATTCGTTTTTATATCAGCATCAGACAAAGACACCGACCAGCAAAGTAGTAGTAGATGCTTCAACATAGAGGCAAAGGTTGGGTTTGATTCCCAGGCAAATCACCACAGCTGACAGTTTAAGGTTAGCGGCTGTGTTGCTCGGGCGCAATGTTGTCGAGATGAAAGATGCCGGAAACTCGTTACAAGCTTCGGCGTAAAGACGCAAATCGCATTTTGCTTTGGTATACCGCCAAATTTTATTTTGTGGCAGGTAAAAAGCGCTACGCAAGTTCGCGAGTCCCATGTGCAAAGTTACCTTGGAAAGCAAGGTGGCTCCTCTCATCCTGGTCTCCTCCATTCCATCCGGATCAGCCGGACTAATGTTTTCCAGGAGCTTCGTCAAAAGCGGAAACAACACCTGAGAAAATTCAATAACGAGTTAAATAAATTTTAATTACTGAAACATAAATTTTTTTTCACACGTGTTCAATAACAAACATGAACCTTATTGAAGCAGGCCTCCCACTCCTTCCCTGTAAGAGTCTGAAGATCGTGAACAAGGAGAGCCCTCTGTAAGTAGGTCAGCGCCGAGGTTCGAACCTGCCTCCTTGCGTCACAACACAACCTGCAAGTACGATCCAAGTTACACGTGGACAGCCGCAATACAAAGAGCAAAGCAATCAGGAGCATGCGGGAAAATAACTATGCACAATACATTAACAGGATCTAGATGAACTTTAAAGCGGGAAACTCGAGTTCAATTCCGAGTTGGGTCAAAACCAAAAACTTTCAGTTGATACGTGTAACTTCGATGCTTGACTTTCAGTGTTGCAAGATATGGGAATCCCCTCGACACAAAGACCTCGAGGTCAACTCGGTGCTGCCCTATCGCGGACACAATATATTGATAATAAGCTGGACTCGCGACTGAAATGTCTTACTTGGTTTCTACGAGAATAACATAAAACTATAAGGACTATACGAGTATATTATAGTAGATATAACACTACTAAAGCTCACTACAGTAGTTCAAATTTTGATAAAAAGTTGATTTTTAATTCGTGGCGAATTTTTATTGGTCGAAAAGCATCATAGTTGTTTGATACCTAGCGATGCCTTGAAGCAGAGGACACCAGCACTTATCCCATAAACTGCTCGCTTCCGCAGTGATTGTGGAGTGGGATCCGTCTTGACTCCGCTTTTTTTCTTCCTCCGCCCACGAGCTGTATATCGACGCTGCTCGAGTGTGCAGAGTGTGCATCAAATCCAGCAACTAGAAAACGCGCGATTGAAACTAAGAACTTCCACTGCGGCGTCATTGAAACCAGATTCTAGATATATTTTAACGCGAAACAGCTCAAAGCAAGCACGATTCATCTAACCATGATCACGCAAGTCAAGGGTCAGTGTCTGCAGCGTAGCGCTGAAAATCATCACAACAAAGTTTGCAAACACAAGTGCCACAATGACGTATTAAGAGCAAAATGCCAGCAAAGTGAAGTGATTATTGAGTGTTTTGATAAGGGTTTGATGACAATAGAGAAAACGAAATCTTTTTGTCACATACCTGAAGAGATAGAGTGTGGTAACCTCCTGGCACATTTTCAATCACACTTTCATCATCGGACATCTGCTGGCTTTGTTGGTATCTGCCAAGTCAAATTCAATCATTCTACTCGAAAAAAAACTGTGGAAATCCAAACGAAATATCGCACGCTTATAAGCAATACAGCAATCTACTAAGATTAACCTGTTGTTTCCATGGCCATCGTTATTTTTTCGCTTGATATCTCGATCTTTCCTCTTCTTCAGTTTCTTTTTGTCCTGCTTGCTGGTAGGTTGGAGGAGAGCATCGTGAGCGTGATGAGCGCGGTTCACTGAAGAAATTCAACCAATTAAGTTTCAAACGAGTCACGTGACCGACAATTCTGTTGGTTTTCAACTCGAAAAATCACCGTAAGTTTAGAACAACGCAACAAGCACTCGGCCAGACTCACATCCGTTGATGCTGGCCTCCACGAACACGCGAATACAGCGAACACACAACTCGAAGTTGTCGGGAGTGACGTGCGCCGCGTCTCTGACGAGGAAGGCGAGCGTCTCGCACGACTTCACCATGCACCGCATGTCGTGCTGACGCAACTCCTCCCCGAGCTGCAGCGTGAACTGATTGGACGGTGAGGGAATGGCGGGAATCATCTGCGAAGGGAAGCTATTAGTTACATTCGAACGATCTAGGCAAGAGAATTGCTCTTGCGCTGTTCGGGAGCAGGATGATACCTGGACTGTCGGTGTTTTGTCGTCGGACTTCTGGAGCTTCTGTGACATAAAAAACAAGGTTTGATTCTGATGGCGGCTACGCTGTCAGCCTGGCGTTAGTCGAATTTTTGACGAACATAAAAAGATTATTAAGAGGTTACACCATTGATTCAACATAAAAGGCATACCTTCGATGATTAATTACTTCAAGCAAAGAGCGAATTATTAGGAGAGTTTTTGAAAAGGAACTAAGCGTTCGAAAATTTTTTCTGGGTTCATTGAAATTAAAAAAAAACAGAAAACACAGAAAACAACAAGAAACAAGCGCCTGCCGAAACAGCTACGAACTGCACAGTTTACGTCATGCTTTAAGAAATCCAGTGCGAATCGAAAACAATTAACAAGGTTGAAAAGAATATTTGAAACCAATAAGTGGAAGAATGTTAAACTATTGTTTATTAATGTGAACTAATTAATGTTAGCAGCATGTTAAACTCAGTCACACACTAAACCAAATGTGGAACAATGTGGACTCCGAGATTGATCTTATTCTAGAACTTTCGACGCTTGAAAAGAAAAAGTTAAATTAAAATTGAAAACAGTGAACGAACAGAAAATGATCATAAGCTTTGACCAATGCTTTAATTACAATTATTGGATCAACACAAAATCGCACCAAAAACGCAAATTGCAAGACGGTGAAAAAGTAACCCAACGAATTTCGTAGTTATGATCAACAAAATTGAATTTAACGCTGGGAATAATTGCAATTTTTTTCCTTTTACGTTTTCGTTTTGTTCAAAAATAATTCTTAAGTGAAGACAATCAAGTAAAATAAGCCTTCGACTGCAATTTATACTAGTCAGTCAAGATTCAATCTAAGTGCTTTGTTGTTTATGCTGTGAAAGATTTAGGACTCCCAGATGGCGTCATCAAAGTGGATTTAAGAGGACAAATGACAAGAAAATCACTACTACATTAACCGTTAATATTCAATATAAAGCCGACAAAAGAGTGCCTAGATTCAAAAACCAGATGTTTTCCAAACAGTCAGTTGATAGCGCTAGACGAACACAAAAACACACACCGATACGAGTGTTAAAACACAACACACGCCGCATACGCTTAAAGAAGCAAGCTCGAATTTGCATGTGCAACAAATTAACTTTTTCGAGATAGTTACAAACAAAATCGTACAAAACCAGGATTTTTACAACCATGCAGCTACCCTGTCCACTTACCAACACCAAGAATTCAGACTTGATCGGCTACACACGTATAATAGAGTCAATTCTTGCGTGTAGTTTGAACACAAACAAAATGACGGATAAGTTCAAAATTATACTACTGAGCATAAGTCACGGACGAGTGTTTACGTTGCAACAAAATGGAATCAAACGAAGCAGCTAATCGAGTTTGTTCAAAAAAAAAGACAAGCTCGAATCTTTTTTAAAAAATGCAATAGTGAATAGTACGTTTCGATGTTGCCAAAAAGAGATTATTTTTTCAACAACAGCCTGTTATCTGAGTAAACTCAAGCTTGGACTACCTGAGTGTCAATTTCAACTGGGGTGTCAGGAGTATGCGGATCGTACAACTCGCTATCGGATGTGTATCCGCGATCGGACACAGCTACACTGTTGTGTAGCGAGGTTGTCTCACTGTCTGAATGGGTCTCTACAAAAATATGGTGCGGTGTTTAATGACGCGCACATCGAATGCAATGATGTGCACGTTGCGCTGGTGTTGCTTACTTCTATCGGAACCGGTTAGATCTTCTTCAATCGCTTCGTCGCTTGGTATTTGGGGAGCGTCGGACGACGAAGGGACCTGCAAAATCGGGGGAGGAACTGCTCCAGCACCGACGCACTTCATCACGGTGAAAATAGTTATCCAGTCCTCCCGGGAGTGGATGTTGGCGGCATTGGTACGGAGGAGCTCGTGCAGACCGTATCCTATTTGCCGGCCAACCTAGAAGACAGCGAATTATTTTGCAAACCACATGAACTTTATTAAAAACTCGTCATATTTCACCGACCGAGGCCGTTTTAAAAGCGATTTTCATTCGTTCAACCCTTTATTCAACGCGAGTAAACTACACTTGATAATGAAGTTTATTGATTATGTGACTTCGGCCAAATCCCCATTAATCACCTTCGGGATGATTCCTGGCTTGATCATCAGAAGAATATGCAGCGACGCTAGAATCTCCTCCGCAATGTCTTCTCGGTGGAGTAGTCGGATTGCCATTCGAAGAAGTCCGACAACAGCGCGTTCCAAGAGGAAGCTGTAATCTATTGCTAGGACAATGATGGTGTACAGATGGTCACGTACCAGTTGCCATAGAGATACGATTCGATCTCTGAACAAATAGAGACGCGATGCCAAGTTACAAAATTTTAACCGAAACCAAACTTTTTTCTAGTGAAGTCCTTTTAAGGCTTTCTTGCCTTGTACTGTATTATTTACATTTGTCACTGGATATCACGTTAGAAGCATTGTCACTGGATGCCTGCCCACTTTAACGGACCACTTACCAATGCCTGAGCATTTAATCAACCAATACTGAGCTTCGCCGAGAGGAACAACATTTCCTTGGCTAACCGTGACACTCTGCACTCTGACTTATACTGCATGATATTTTACGAGGGTCTTTAGATCCCCTTCGAAAGAGACTAAGATATAGACGCTCGCTTGAGTCAATTGTGCGGAAACTACTAAGCAACCTTACAAACTAGGCATACGTGCCGTCCAGTGAGCAAACAAAGAGTACTGTGAGAGGACATCGAGGTTTCGTCCTTTATACTCATGACTTATACCAGACATGTAGGAATGGGTTTGCCCTGGAGAGCTTAACTTAAGCTTAATCGCTTGCGAAATGATGTTGGACGGTTCCATTAGTCCGTGTACAAACAGGGTCCGCACCTTCACCCTACTGCGAGGGTGGCGCCAATGAACAAATCGCAAACCACGTGCTAACAGCAAGTCCCGCACATCGGGCATCACATGGAGCACGTGGTCTAACGGTTTGCAATGATGAAACCTGGAGCTGATCAAAACCATCGCTGCCAGCATCTGATCCGAGCAGAACAGCAGCCTAGGGTAGTAAAAGGATAAACCCTCGGCCACAGTCCTGCCCATATCTCACCGGAAGTAAATGCTCTTCCATACGACGACGACAAACATTTCAAAACAACATGGAAGAATTAAAGTTAACGACTTTGAGGAACACAGGTTCAGTTGTTTTAAATAAAAGTTGCGTCAAGAGCAGAAGACAATGTTTAAGAATACAAATTATTCATGAACCAAAGCAAACAAAAAATTATAGAAAATCCGGCGCACCAACCTGTTCTGTAAAATAACTCGCAGAAGTAACTCAAGAAAGAACACAGCGGAGTCCTCGGTGTAAGGAATAGTGAGGGAATCGCACGTGTGCGGGCCGTGGGAGGCTTGTATTAGAGCTTTTACCATTTCCTAAAAAAAATCTTCGTAAACAAACCGAATTGAGGTTCGTCGTTTTAATCGGAAGAGCTAAACATGATGGAACATCTTTAAAAACACATGAAAGCGACAACGAGACAACGAGACACCTGCAGCGATTCGAGACGAAGAAACTTGCTTTCTGTGACCAGGGTTTCCAACTGCAATTCCTTGACGCATTCCTGAAAAAAGGCAAGCGATAAACGGCAAATCTTGGGGGGGATTCACGATGGCGATACCTGAGCGAACTTCTGAGCTTCGGCATCTTCCGGAGCAGGTTGCTTCTGGATGGAGTTGTCCACTGGTCCGGTCATGAACAGATACAAACTGCTCAAAAGAGACGAATCCGATCTGAACCGGAGACAATTAAATTCCATTCGATCCGGTCGACTCCTGCACGCTCACCTCTGCATGGGGAGTTCTTCTCGGATAAGCGAGACTCTACCGGTCGGGTCGACAAAGTCCTCCACCTCCACCATCTGCGTCGGGAGGAGCTTGGCTCGATAAAGGGGCAAGATGACGTCGAAGATGTTTCTCCAACCCTCCCGCAAGATGTCGCCGTGACGGTGGGCCAAAAGAAAAGCGGTGCGTGCGGCTAGTTGAGCCTTCCCGTTCGAACCGAACGAAATGGATGCGACCTCGGGACTCTTCAAAATACAAATCATCTTACGACAATGGACCTTTTTTCTGCCATCTAGTGGACATGGCAACCGTTGCTAAGACAAACAAGCTTTTGCTTTGTTTTGTTTGTTTTAAGAACCAAGCCATGAAGCGGATGGTTTTTGTTTCGGTGATTTCAGTTTGAGTTGGAACTATAAAATTAATTTAAATTTTACAATATCTTAGCTAAGCAATGAAAACTAATTTCTTGCACTTATTGTGCTAGACCTAGCTTGTAGTCAAAACCGTAGCCCAGTAATTTTTTTAAAAGAATTTTTCTAAACTTCTTTTACACTGTAGCTCGCGGTAATTTTGCTTTTAAAATTAATTTAAGTCCAATGTTCGTAGTTTAAATAAAAACCAAAATTAGGTAGACGACCAAGCTATTTTATAACTGTATTATGGTAAGCAGATTTTGTTAATTTACAAATACTAACAAATCACGCGTCTGTGCCAACATTTTTTGTAGAAATGAGTAAACTTCAGTTAATTTTGTAAATATGTTCTGACAGTTTTTCCATTAATTTTGGAAAAAATTAAGGTAACTTATAGCAATGGTTTTCAACCAGGGTTCCGCAAGTTTAGATTCAAATCCGAGAGTCTATTTTATTATTATATGCATATTGTTTAAATATACAGTGATTTTCGATCTATTAAGTCCCATTGCAATCATATAAGTCTCTGTTACATTCAATTAAGTCTGTGTTAGTTTTTAATATTATTATATTTTTATAGTACAGACGACTTCGGCTAAAACACACAGCACGTCATAATGCCAATTGAATTATCAATTATGCCACATCGCAATGCGAACTAACTAGTAATAAAGAGGGAATTACAGTACAGTAAGCTACTTTACTGTATTATATTGTAATTCCCTGTTCATTACAGTATCATTACAGTATTAGTTAGTTTGCATTGTGATATAGCAAAGTTGATAATCAATTTTTAGAAGTGACAATATGGAAGAAACGCATAACTGCAGGAAATTTGGAAATGTTTCGAAGTACTCCAAGCAATTGTCCGAAAATTGCGCAACTAATCTTGAACCACTTGGACACTATGTTAGTAAATCTTGACAAATATTTTCCATCGATATCTGTTGACCAGTATGACTGGGTTAGAAGCCCATTTGTGGAATTTGAGCCATCTGAAGAACAATTTACATTAACAGAAGAACTTGCCAGTGTTTCAATACAACATTACAGTTGAAGCATTCTGAGCTTAGCTTGGATGCATTCTGGTTGTTGGTCGATAAGGAATATCATGCTATTGCCCAAAAAGCGCTTCGACTTCTTGTGCAGTTTTCAACCTTCTACTTTTGTGCGTTTGGATTTTCAGCTCTGACAACAATCAAGTACAAGAGGCGAACACAATTGCTGTCTGTGGAAGATGAACTTCGTGTGTGTCTATCAAAAATACCACCCAATCTTAAAGAGTTGTGCAAGAAACATTAGGCTCAAGTTTCTAATTGAATTTTTTACGAGAATAAATATAATTTTTTACAGTTTGTATTAATATTTTTATAGTAAATAAATCTGAACATGAGTATTTTAATCTCATTTTATTAATCAAATGATGTTTTTTGCATAAGACAATCAAATCATTGCACAGGGGTTCCTCAAGCCTCTGGAATGTTTCATTGGGGTTCCGCTCCACCGAAAAGGTTGAAAACCACTGACTTATAGCAAAAATTTGCTTATTGCCTTCTTGATAAAGAATAGCTTCTTGTAGCTTTTATCTTCTGCAGTTACAACTAAAATTAATCAAAAATGTAATAATTGTTTTAGTACCATACTTTTCTGTACGAACTTAAATGCTTATATACTTGCATTGTCTAAATCAACTTTAAAATGATACTTAATGCAAAAACCAAATTATTTAAAAACAGAAAAGTATGGCATCAAAAATAATTAGTACAGTATTAATTTTTTTTTTTATTAATTTTAGCGAGTCATCATCGTTTGGAAGGGCATCCACTCCAGGTCAGACACAAACAGGACTGGGGCCGAGGGTTTATCCTTTTACTACCCCAGACTGCTGCACTGCCTGAATCAGATGCTGGCAGTGGTGTTATTAAGTCAGCATCGAGTTTCGTCATCCAAAACCGTCAGACCTCGTGCTCCATGTGGTGCCCGATGTATAGGGCACGCTGTAATTTTAACTAGTAACTGTAGATGATGAAGGCTACAAGAACCTACACATTACTAAAAGGCAATGAACAAATATTCGTTATAAGTTATCTTTATTTTTCCCAAGTCCTTGAATGAAAAAAACTGTCAGAACATATTAACAAAAATTAGATGAAATTCAATATGTCATGCAACTTGACTGCAATAAGATTGGAGATACAAAAAGTTACAAGAATACATATAAGCGCTCGAAACAAACCAGGTGCAACAATATTACTTGAAACAAGAATGTAATTATCTTACTTATTTCTACAAAAAATGTTGGCACAGACACGTAAATCGTTAATATTTGTAAATTAACAAAATCTGCTTATCACAATACAGTTATAAAATAGCTTGGTCGTCTACCTAATTTTGGTTTTAATTTAAACTACGAACATTGGACTTAAATTAATTTTAAAAGCAAAATTACCGCGAGCTACAGTGTAAAAGAAGTTTAGAAAAATTCTTTTAAAAAAATTACTGGGCTACGGTTTTGGCTACAAGCAAAGTCTAGCACAATAAGTGCAAGAAATTAGTTTTCATTGCTTAGCTAAGATATTGTAAAATTTAAATTAATTTTATAGTTCCAACTGAAACTGAAATCACCGAAACAAAAACCATCCGCTTCATGGCTTGGTTCTTAAAACAAACAAAACAAAGCAAAAGCTTGTTTGTCTTAGCAACGGTTGCCATGTCCACTAGATGGCAAAAAAAAGTTCTATTAAGTTACTTCAAAATCGACAAAGAAAAGTGCTTCGAACCTCTACAGTGTTCGCCAAGGCTGTAAATTTGCACAGGGACACGATCAAATTGTCGAAGACGTCGCTCATTGCGAAGTGGGCGCTAATCTGAGCGCATTTCCTACAATAAATTAATTATCAACATCGTAAACTTGTACAACAATCGAAAGAAAACTTTCAAGTTCTGAAATTAAAGTAAAATAAAATAAGGTTTAACAATTACATTTTACGATTAACGTTCCAACCTTGCTAACCATTTAAATGCAGAAACTTGGAAATTAAAAAATAAACCAGCAAAACAGCTCAGAAAACAAACCTCTATCACGACTAACCTGTAACCTATTATCGCTTTCTCGATAATCGCTTTATCGTGCGATTTGTCAAAAACGTAGGAAAGAGCGGAAACAGTCGGCCCCCAGTTCATCGCGAAGAGATCGCGGTCGTACAAGTGCAAGCCTAGCTCGGTGCCGCTGAAATATTACGTCACATAAACAAAACTCAGTTGACCAAAAAACTAAGATAATGAAAAGAACAAACAAATCAGAATTAAAATGTTGCAAAGTCCATTTTCTTGCGTAAATTATTTATTACCTATTGAATTTCTTTACTTACTCGTTTGGTGGGGCGAAGAGCCACAACCCCTCATGCGTGGCCCCTCTTCGCAGGGACACGTTCCACAGCCATCGATCACGGATGGGTCCTGTCTGTTCATCCGGGAGAACAATCTCATCGTTTCTTAAGGAGCAAAACAGGAAACGTCAGAGTTGCGATTTCAAACTGATTCGTATTTCTCCTTTTCAGCAAGCAGCAAGCAATGCCGCGTTTGCATTTACAACTTTTCATTGCCGAGCTTCAACCATCGACATTTGGTCACTTCCATCAACAACTTACTTGATCGTGTTGAACAACTCCTCCAGCATGTGCTGGTCGAAATCGACTCCTCCGTTGCATCCCTTGACGTTGCGCTTGAAGTCAGACAACTTCATCGGCTCGTTCTGCTTCCTCACGTTCCGGTTGTGCTGGTCAGTGTTGAGCATGATGACGGCGTAGGAGAGTGTGAAGGCCGCGTCCAGGTTCATGAACGGATGGTGATTGCACTCCTAAACACGGGCTCGTTAGATCCTAACGACAGAGATTTAAAAGATTTATAAGACAAAGGTCGGCAAGTGAGGCAGACTCGCTGTCTGCTCCTTGCGATTTTCTTTTCCCACCCACCGACCAATATCCGGAAAACGCTTCGATGAGCCGCTGGATGACGGGGGCTTCCCCTGGCAATCGAAAGGTTTCCAAGTACATTCGCAAACTTTCATCAACACGTAATCCTTCAAACTTGAATGTTCTGTCGACAAATTAATAACATGAACAAACCTTTCTTCAATAACAAAAACGAAATGAATATTGTTGCAACAGTAAATGTCTATTTGTTGAAATAATTTGTCTTCGTATAAAAACATTTTTTTATTGGTATCTAAACAATGAAATCGTGCCTTGCAAAAAAAAGCATGTCAAGTGGGCATAGAACGCTTTTAACCGCTTGAACAAACACGAAATCATTGGCGAAAAGCGGAACGTACAGGAATATCAGTTGAACTAAAGTCCGTTCTTATACAGTGCAATTAAAAAGCACAAATTCAAAAGCAAGAGCATCAGGAACAGCCGAGGCCACGGATCCCACCTAACGAAGCTGTCCAGGATCTCCGGATGCCTCCTGTCGCTGATGTACTCGCCGATCATCTTCTTGTCGAGCCACGGATTCGCTCGAAGCCACTTCGACACTTCTCGCGCGTCAAGCGGCACCGCGAGAAGATTCTGTTCTTGCAGATAAGTTATTCCTTTCTTCGGCTTCTGGTTGAACAACTCGGTGCCGGCCTGGATGATCTGCGATCGGATGCAAAGCGGTTCGATTACGATTAAAAGACAAAATATGAGCGACACTAATGGCGTGGATTTATGACGTGGTAAAATGCGACGAAAGCTGAGCGGATCGAGAACACCTTTGTACGAAGTTTTTTAGTGCTGCTTAAAATATTGAAATAAAACAGCTTCTATAAAAACATCGCGTTTTAATATTCACGAGAATAAGTGAGCGGAGTTTTGTGTTATCTTTCTGAAATAGCAAAAGTTAGATATCCAATTCTTAAACACCTTCAAGATAATAGCAGTTTCATAAAACAATAAACTATGGAACACTTGGAGGGCAAGATGGGCTGGTTCGAACAAAACAAACCTTCTTTTTTTGCTTTATGACAGCCAACTCTTCAACAGAAGGGACGGCCCCGGAAAACCGCTGCGGAACCTTGACGTCATTTTCATCGTTATTAAATGGCTGGGCGGCCAAGGATTTCTCGAGTTGATCGCTTAGCTCCTGGGATGTCAAATCGGACGTGGGACTTTCAGGAAAACCTTTTTTCAACGGGGACGAAGGCGGGGTTGCTGTGGAATACGAAAGAGTTTTGTGATGAAGAACTTATTTGTAGTACGCGAATTTCTATTGATGTACAGGGATGAAATAGATTGTTTGGTTATGTTTGACCGAATAAAATAAATAAACTTTAATTGTGAACATGCGTTCAATGCATATCACAATGTCAAGAAGGTATCTGGATTGATAAATATTCGGGCCCGTACAGTTTATCCAGAAAAAACATCAAATAACAAAAAGTAACATCATAAAAAATAGAACTGCATTCATTTCAAAAGCAAAAGCGAGAATTAATCAAGTCTTAATTAATGTTTTTTAACTGTTCATGATCCCAGTAGGCCAGACAACAAATCAGGCGAATACGCACGTTTTGCCACAAACGCAGTAGAGCAAACATAATCGATTATAATCTAACACTGACAAGGTTGGTTAGAAGCTGACAAACTCTCTTCTTCCTGTTTTTCACGGACACTTTCTTGTAGATTGCAGCGCATCTCCACGCTCCTGACGACGGTGAGGAGAGCCTCCAGTGAAAGCAAATGCGTGGTGTAGAGACCGGATACTGGAAACGCGTTCTGTGTAAACAAGTTTCAAATTTTTGGGAAACAGTAAGCTTCCAAGATATTAAAAAATAAAAGAACTCCTGGGACATTCCATGTCAACTCATTTTGCACTCAACTCATTGGAAAACCCCTATTTTGCCGACCATCTCCGATTTTGCTAAAATTTGGCATGTTTGTAGGTTTGGACGAGAAAATGTCTCATACCAAATTTCAAGTTTCTAACTCAAATAGTTTTTGATATATGAAGGTTGAAAATTAGACACAAAATTGCCGCTTGAACGCCCCTGATCGAGCAAAAGTGGCCCTCCTGGCTTTATTTTTTGTTCGATTTTAAAGATGTTAATATCACTGGAAAGCTCTTTTCAGCAGCTTTCCAATGATATTCATATCTCAAATGTATGTATATAAATAAAAAAGTTATCGTTTGTCGTGACCTTTTGACCTTGACCTCGCATGACCCCAAAAACCCAACTCTAGACAAAAAAAATCCTCATATAGAGGACTATCAGCATGCCAAAAATCAAAGTGGGATCTCTATGGATTTTCAAAATATTTTTTAATTAGAAAAAAATTAACAAAAAACTTGCGAAAATGACTTATTTGGAAATATCGACAAAGTTGCGAAAATATTTATTGCGAAAATATCAACAAATTTGCATCATTAGGTACACACACCTGTTCAATAAAATGCAAATATCTTAAAAACCCATAGAGATCCCACTTTGGTTTTTGGCATGCTGATAGTCCTCTATATGAGGAGCAAAAATATTGAAAAGTTTTTTTGTCTAGAGTGGGGGTTTTTGGGGTCATGCGAGGTCAAGGTCAAAAGGTCACAAGAAACGATAACTTTTTTATTTATATACATACATTTGAGATATGAATATCATTGGAAAGCTGCTGAAAAGAGCTTTCCAATGATATTAACATCTTTGAAATCGAACAAAAAATAAAGCCAGGAGGGCCACTTTTGCTCGATCAGGGGCGTTCAAGCGGCGATTTTGTGTCTAATTTTCAACCTTTATATATCAAAAACTATTTGATTTAGAAACTTGAAATCTGGTGAGACATTTTCTCGTCCAAACCTACAAACATGCCAAATTTTAGCAAAATCGGAGATGGTCGGCAAAATAGGGATGTGAGTTGACATGGAATGCCCCTCCTGCAGAAATAAATTCAAAATGAACCATCCTGACATGGTGCAAAACTAATTCTTGACTTCTACAAAATGATGTTTTTAAAAACACAAGTAGAGCAAACCATAGAATGTTTCGCCAGATCATTTCATTTGTAGCTACAGTTTTTTTTTTTTTGACGACGGTCAACAATAAGAAAAGTTGTTCAATTATGACTAACTGAACGTCACACTGTTCCAACTACTTTATTCACAAATACATATTTAAACATATTAAAAATTTTAAAAGCAACATTTGAGAAAAACACAACGCAAATTCGTGATTTTAAAATAATCCGTGTTTTAGTGACGTCAAAACATTTAACAAAAATCTCAGTCTAATGCAGGTCAACGTACATTAAAGCTCCTTGGCATGACGCTACTTTATTATACATATGGCTGCTAGATAACGCTTAAAAAGTCTTTATGGCATTACTGAAACTACAGCAATTACGCAATAGCTCTTAATTTTTACCTTCGACAGCAGTTTGCTGAGGTCTTCGAACATGTTCGAGCAATAGAAGTCGCAATCGTAGTTCAAGTAAAGCTCGGTGACGAAACCGGAAATGTGCCAGAGCTGGACGATCGCTTCGATCGAAAGTTCCTTCACCTCGTAGGGAAGCTTCGGGTTATCACTCGTAATCAGCTCCATGAGCTTCTTCAGGAATTGCTGCGTATACATAAACATCATGGGCACATTTACATTACCATCACCTCACTACACTTCTGTTCCAAAGAAATAACAAAGTTACTGATATTACACCCTATTACATTTATTTTCAGAATAAACATTAACACGTCACAAGCGTAAAAAACTGGCACAGCTCAGGCCCAACAAATTACCACTCTTGCGAAGTTATGAAGTGTCGGCAGCGTGGTCGAGGGGTAAAGCGCCGGGCTCGTGACCAACACGGTCTCGGTTCAAAACCCACTCGCGCCATTCTGTTGTGTCCTTGGGAAAGACACTTTACGGCACATTCCCCTTGCTTGGTGGTCCTGGCAAGCAGTTCTAAATTACAGTCATATCTCTATTAAATTACAAGCGGACAGCAGTATCTTGGCATCTCCGAAAGCAGGTCGGGGTAATTGCCTACCCTATGTATTAGCGCCTCCGTCGCCTTCCTGCCAGTCAGGAGGATAAATATAGAGATGAAATAAAAAAAAAATAAAAAAAAATTATCTACATATAGAAAACCCTTATACTTGCACGCCACAACGCCCACTTATACTTAACACACACACATGACACTATTCACCTCTTTAACCATAGCCAAGTACCAACACAAATTACGCCACTAGTCAGTGGAAAAAGCTTTTGGAAGCAGCAGGGGTAATCCAAGAGTGAAAATCTACCGTATTTGGCTTCTTTGAGGGGTTAAGAGATACTCCAAGATATCCTTGGAGAAGGGGCAAACAAAGTATTAAAATTGGGTCCTTTGGCTAATCTATCTTACCTCGAGCTGAAATTTCAACTCCTGACGTAACGACTCGAACACAAGCAAAGAGAGACGTAACGATGACGCAATCAAACCTAATCGATCGACGCTGAGCAGCTGAAACGCATTGATTACGTCACAAAAGTCTGATCAGCAACTGCGAGTGATGTAAAAGCAAATAGCAACCATTTGTGTTTATAAGCAAAATCATCAAAATATTTGTTTAATAAAACTAAGCATCATTCTTCAAAAATCTTGGCACCTTTTAAAAAATGAATTTTCTATTCAAGGCAATCACTCAAAGGCCGAAGCAATAGGTCATGATTAACCGCAAGTGGAAAGAAATTTAAAATCCGTTAAATAAAAATGTATTGTTTCTCAACAAAAACATTCAAACAAAACTAGAAAAATATAGGCAACATAAACCTGGAATAAATATCTGCATAAATCATCCTTGACTAGTTGAAGCAGTGATGGGTATTTAGCGAAATGATATCTAGACACTTCCAAGGCCACCATCAAAAGTGACATCCCCATGTGAATCATAACGTCAGAGTTATGTCTGAAAAACAAAAAAACATGGGTTAAACCCAGTCAAATCGTTCAAAAGCAATGTTACATCAAAGTTCTATATCAGCAACAACTAAAGCTTTAATAAAATATTTATAATCTTTTATAAGATTTAGTTAGCAACAAACTAAATTTCTACATGCTGCTATATTAGCCATATTTTGTCTAACCAACGAATACTTCTCAAGAAAATGATGACAAATTGTGCGAGGGCGATTTACACAAACTAAAATGCACACTAAAGGCAAAAACTTTGCAAGGAACGATTGTAATACGAAGAATCACAAAATAAATTGCGCGAATTAAACAAACTCTTGTGCAATTTTTTAAGGATGAAGTAAAGAGCACTTCAATTAGTACGCAATGAGATAATGTGATATCCGCCAAATAAATAATAATCAATCCGAAAATACTGCTCAAATAACCTGTCGTGGGGATTAGTCAAGGAAATAAGAAAGCGGAACAATTCCCGGATGCACGGAAGACTGTAAGGAACAAGAGAATCCGCTATTTCATCATGCTGTAAAGAGGCAAATTTCTCCTAAATAAGCAATAAACTTTAAAACGACAAATCCTGTGAGAGCAGTTCACGTGACTCGACCCACTGCGCGGGAGAAACTGACTTCGCCATCTTGAACAGAGCAGGTCTCGCTGAATTGAGATTGGGCATCACACTCTTCACTGCCTTCCACATAAAAGTCTGCAGATTGCACAGGAGGAGCATCCTCTTTTTCGCCGCTACCTTCATTATCAGCCATTTCTCCCTGTCAAAAACAAGCAGCAGTAAAAGGTTTGCATTTAAATGAAAGTGATTTACTTTTATCCAACACCAATTTGTAGGCAAATAAAATCATGTTCTTTCTGTTTCTTTCTGCTAAAGCAATAACAAAATGTCTCCGATGAACGTTAAAAACCAGAAACCATGGTCAAGTAGTGAACTCAGACTGGCGAAGGCGACCCACAATGCCGCTTATTTTAATTCAGCTTGGCCCCAACTCAAATAATAACATTTCTATATTTGAAAACTCAATTAGTTTAACGCTGGAAGCGCATCAGCTTCAGTGTCGACGAATCGTTTAACAAGAGAAAAAAATCACCTCGTCGTTTTCGATTGCCACCGCTTCTTCCGTTTTGTTGCTGCTACTTTCCACTTTAGTATCTGTCAGTACGAAAATTTTTAGCACAACTTTTACACAATAAGTTAAAGATGCTATAAAGCTGTCGTTTGTTGCAAAACAGAAGGAAACGATAAAAGACTGTCAAGGTCCAGGCTAACCTTGAACAACATCAGGGCCGTTTAATTCAATTTCATGGGTGGGGCTCGGGACCTCGTAATTCGGTGGCTCTCCCGCGCCTGTTTTCGAAGAGCTTTCCTCCACGCTTCTAGATGAAGAAAAAACAGAAACAAATAGACCGCGTTTACTGCAAGATAAAAGATCATCATAGAACAGAAATTCACCACAAAAAACAAAATAGGATTTTTCTCAATAGAAACCACAATCAGATAAAGTTTCAGCACATGGCAATAAAACAGCTTACGTATGAGAGGCAGGTGTCAGGACTGTTTCCTGAACAGCGGCGACAGGCTGGTTTACTTTACGTTGTGCCCTTTTACTTCGGTTGGCTCTTCTTTGCCGCTTTCCCCGAGAATTGGTGTCCGCCATGCCCCCGGGGCGCATCTTCCACTAAAAGAGGCACCATCGAAGTCAATAATCGCATAGTTAATAGTCATTTTAAGCGAATAATCAGAGTACTTGTTTTCTCGAAACGACCATTTAAACATTATTCAATTCAACAAAACGTTTGTTTAAAGTTTGCCAGCTGTTATGTCGTTGCAATATAGCTTATCATGCTACATACTTGTTTATCCAGTCTAAAAGAAATCGTTTTAAAATTTCATTCCCTGTGCTTTTTAAAAATTGATGTAATTTTAGAAACTTTTTTCTCTTTTAATTTAATTATTCGTGATTTTGCGCTCTCATAGCTTAATATTTTTATTTGAACTTAAAAAGCACGTGCTTTGTAAACTATAAAAAATTCAATGAAAGCTGGACAGAAACTGTGGAGCACAATTTTGTGATCGCGCAATGAAACACAAGTGTAGCTTTAAATATGCAGCTGGTCTATACAGTGTATGATAATTGTTATGCCCCGCTTCGTCTTCCATGCTTCTTACCTTTTTCATCGAATGCAAAGAAAGATTTTTTAAATCTTCCTTAAACTCGGGAATTCTTGCGAACAAAAGCTGAACCATGTCGACCAGGGTGTGCTCTGCAGACTTCCGCAGCAATTCTGAGCGTAGCACAGCGTGAGAATATAACAACTTATTTAAAAAAAGGTCCAATTTAGTAAATTGAACAATTTACAATGGTAAAAGATATTTGTTTTTGCTGCAAAATTAAGAACAAAAAATACATCATATATATGAGTAAATGCAAATATTGTCAACAATGACAATATCGCCTAAAATTGAAGATATAACGGTCTTATCAAACATTTCATGTAGAGGAAATATTAAAATTTACCACTCAATCTCATTTCGAAGCAAATTCGAAAACAGGATTGCATTATTTCACAAACGGCTTCATTTGTAAGGAACACACCGATGCTTGTCAGCAACAGTACACGCAGCACCTGAAACAACAGAGTGGTGGGGTTCAAGAAAGAAACAAAGTTTCTATTAAGCACCTTAGTAGCAGACTCAGAATCTCTTTATAGTCCTATTCGATAAAATTAGAATAAAATGTTGGCAGCGCGGTGGACTACGTTAGAAGCACTATCAGAACGGTGAACGTGGTCGGATGGTTAGAGCGCCGTGATTGTGATCGACACGGTCAAGTGGCTGAGTGCTGTGATTGTGATCGACATGGTCTCGATTTAAAACCTACTCGCACCATTCTGTTGTGTTCTTGGAAAAGACACTTAACGGCATTTTCCTCTGTTAGGCAGTCTTGGCAAGCGGTTCTAAATTTCAGTCATATTTACAAAAAAATTAAAAAACAAAATAAAATTTCAACCGGACAGTAATCAATATCTTGGCCTCTCCAAAGCAAGTCGGGGTAATTGCTTTAGGACCGCCGTCGCTTTAGAGATAACCCGTTGACGCCGGCTGTCCTCATATAAGAACAGCATGAAATTTTTTGCATAACTGTCAATCATTGCGACTATTTACAGTTTAACACTTCTTGAGACAATAATTTCACTACAGTCTATTCTTGATGTTTGTTACAAAATATTTCAAATTTTTCAACTGTAAAGCAACTAAATAATTTATTAAATACCGCCCAACTGAGAGTTATCTTCTGGTGATATTTTTAAAGTTTTGTAATTGTGAGTTTTAATTTCTAATTAAGTCACATAGTCATTCTATTGTACAACTATAGAATATTTTTACTCATTGGTCATAAATGCTTACAAATAAGCTATTTACAAGCTGAATAAAAACAACTAAAAAACTGGTGTCCGCATATGTGGGCACCCCGCAGATACAAGTATAAAAATATGATTTGCATTCATTTCCTGGCACGGACGCTTTAATTGCTTGAATAAATTGCATTGTTTTTTTCTCTCATTTATAATTTTTACCACATCACATCATATATTAATGTAAGAAAATTTGGTTCATTGGTAAGTCCCGGCGCTAACGGGTGAAATTTACTTTTGAATCAAAGGATCGTTCTAATATAAAGTTTAATACATTATTGCAGGGGTGGGCAAAGTTTTCAATAAAGAGCCACATGTGAAATTGAAAACTGCCTGAGAACCACAAATTCTGTTTGAGATGTTAATGCAGATACAGTAAACAAAGCAAGTTTTAAACAAATAATAAAAACAAATACAACGTTATACGATTTACAATTTTTCCGAGATTTTACCAGCATCAGATCTACTGTAGGCTTCCACTTTATTAGCTAGCTTTTGAAAATCTGGAGATATAAAGTCAAAGCGGTGTGAATTAATTCTCTCAAATCTTCATTTGTCCGACTTGCACTATATTATGATTTTAGAAATTTCATTACAGAGAAGCGAGCACTATCTTTGTTTCTTTTATTCTAATGTCACCAGTGTGTATCGGCGAGCGAGAAACAAATGGAAGAAAGATACGGTCGCTTTGCTCAAATTTTTGCTGTAGTGTAAATGGTCCTCAACAACAAACAAAGAAATGCTTTATTTCCACTCTATAACCCGACTTAGCACCTAATTAGAAATCTTCGTTTGAACCAAATTTAACTGTGAATAACAATTGTACATTGTTCGATTTCGTTATTATTGTTTAGCTAGAAGAGCCGTAATCAAAAGGTCGGCGAGCCGCAATTTGCCCGGTTCTAGGTAAATTCTCCCGCGGAAAATTCCCCCACTGTAAATTTTGCATATTCTGCATATGTTGCAATTAATAATCAACCCTAACCCAAACCCTTTCAATTATCATGGTTATTTCAATCAGATAATTTACTACCATTGGTGGAACTTACAGCGGGGGAATTTTACGGATGGAATTTTTCGCGGGGGAATTTTACGGATGAAATTTTTCGTGGGGAAATTTTCCGCGGGGAATTTTCCGGTCACCATTTGCCCACCATTGTATTATTGTATCAGTATCAGTATTAAAACAAGATGGTATAGCACAATGGTTTTTTTGGGGGTCAATTTACGCATGGTTCAAACCTTCTTATCTTGATTTTAAACGATTTTAATGCTATATTTTCAATTTACATATTGCAGATGTAGTCTCACGGGTACGCGACAATTTGGCGGGAGACAATTTGGCAGGAAAATAAATAAAAATTATTTACTTTCACTAGCGTTGAAGCGACAGCAAAAAAGTTTTGTTATGTCACAAAGGCAATTGAAAAGGCAATTGTAAATGTTCAGCTGATAAGAGCGAAAATTTTAATTTAAAGTTGTTAAATGCGTTAAATTTAGCGATGTTTTTAGCCCAATATTTATCTATTTCAATGTACAATAGCTTAATTTCGAATATTTAAATTAAAAAAGGTACTTGAATAGTTAAATTTTCGAATCACGGTTGTTTAACGATGCATCTTTTACAAAAAAGTACAATAATGTAGCTTACTACAAAGACGAAAGGTTAGAAGTTTTACGTGCGTACGAAGTTATGAGGTCACAATAAGCATTTTACTATATCAAAGCAAATCTATTCTGGTCGGCACGCAAAAACAGTTTTATTTTAACTATTTTTTTTTTTTTAGTTGTAATGGTTCGTTTCGTCTATAGGGCTCGTCAGAAAGCAATCCAAAATTCGAAAAATAAATGCAAAAAGTAAAGCGTAACAAAGTGGTAAAAAGTCGGCAAAAGAACTTAAAACAAAAAAAAAATTACGGCAGTGATTAAAATTGTCAAAAATCAAAACAGAAGATTAGATCAAGCCAAATAGCAAAGCTTACAGAATAGTATATAAGGCGGTTACAAATCGTGTTTGATTAAATTTCAATGTGTAAAGTTTTTTTCCTTTGCTTACGCTAAAGTTTCCAAATAACGAACGAATTTATTGGAACAAACAGAGCGCCCTAAAAATGCTTTTAAAAGAATTAAAGATTTTTATTCGTTCTATTATTCTATTGTACAAACCTGATTGAATTTTTGTATCTTTTGTTTCGACTTGTTCCCGTTGTATTATTAAACATTTTCTCATACCGGTAATCAGTGTTTTTCGGAAGTCGTAAATTGCAAAGCTACGATTAATGCAACGAAATTGTTCTAAGTTTTGGCAAGCGCGTGAATTTTGTGACTCACAAAAGATGGCGTTTCTATACGTTTCGTTCCGATGTCTTCATTTCGATTTCATCTCCGATTTCCCTATGTTTCTCCCAAAATCAGGATGTTCTCTAAAAAAAAAAAAGGTCTTCACTTCGATTTCATCTCCGATTTCCCAATGTTTCTCCCAAAATCAGGATGTTCTCTAAAAAAAAAAAAAGGTCTTCACTTCGATTTCATATCTGATTTCCCTATTTTTCTCCCAAAATCAGGATGTTCTCTAAAAAAAAAAAAAAGGTCTTCACTTCGATTTCATCTCTGATTTCCCTATTTTTCTCCCAAAATCAGGGTGATCTCTAAAAAAAAAAAAGGTCCGTAAACGTGTTTTTGAAAAATATTCACGACGCTGCGTGCCGTATAAAATCACCTCGCGTGCCAGGGGTTGCCGACCCCTGGCGTAAGCAACGAAAAAAATTTACACATTAAAATTTAATTTAAACAAATTGTAACCGCTTTAACTTTTTAATCACTGCCGTAATTTTCTTTTTGTTTTAAGTTCTTTTGCCGACTTTTTACCACTTTGTTACGCTTTACTTTTTGCATTTGTTTTTTAAATTTTGGATTGCTTTCTGACGAGCCCTATAGACGAAACGAATTGTTACAACTAAAAAAAAAAATAGTTAAAACTGTTTATTTGTTTTATAGTAAAATGCTTATTGTGACCTCATAACTTCGTACGCACGTAAAACTTCTAACCTTTCGTCTTTGTAGTAAGCTACATTATTGTACTTTTTTGTAAAAGATGCATCGTTAAACAACCGTGATTCGAAAATGTAACTATTCAAATACCTTTTTTAATTTAAATATTCGAAATTAAGCTATTGTACATTGAAATAGATAAATATTGGGCTAAAAACATCGCTAAATTTAACGCATTTAACAACTTTAAATTAAAATTTTCGCTCTTATCAGCTGAACATTTACAATTGCCTTTGTGACATAACAAAACTTTTTTGCTGTCGCTTCAACGCTAGTGAAAGTAAATCATTTTTATTTATTTTCCCGCCAAATTGTCTCGTCGCCAAATTGGCTCGCCGCCAAATTGTCTTCCACCAAATTGACCCCGCCAAATTGTCTTGCTTTGTAGTCTCACAAAGTCAAGTTTTCAAACATAAAACCAAATTCTAAATCACATACTTTGAAACACTCATATCCACTTAGTATTAAAAGTCGTAAAAATATTTGTCTCGTGTAGTAAAAACAAAAACATGAAGTTGCTCTAGTTTTTATTTTCATCAAATCATCATTAGAACAGGCGTCCTATTTTTTATATTTCCCTATCTCTTGAACAAGCTATTCTTCCAAATGTTCAATTATGGTTTGCTTAAAAATCAACTGTCTTCGTCAAAAACTATGGCATTTTGTTTACAAAACACAGCATACTTATCTGCAATGGCATTGCTTTTCCAAATAATTAAATTATTCAAACATTAGCCTGCTGCAAAATTCAAAAAAAATTTTAAATATTTCTCTAAGTCTAAATTATTCAACATTTGATAAAAAAAACCTTTTCTGACCTTGCTTTCACTATTGATAAAATAGTCACTAATATTGATAGAATAGTCATTCAAGACGATGCAAAACTAAGTAGACCTTCTCCATTACTTAATGCAGCATTAATGCCGATATAGTTTAGAAGCAGCTTAGTTTTATCAAACTTGATACTTAAAAAACAACAGACTCAGAAAAAAATTAAGTTGTGAACAACAAATTAGAAATACTGATTAAACTCTTTTTTTTACAGTTTTGTATAATCGTTACAAAAATTCTTAAAAAGGCATGATATTCAAAATTATTAATATATTTTTTTATTGACAGTGCTTAAAAAAAAGTATGGACATCAGTTCAAAATGTTAGTACGTCAGTAGCACCGGTATTGGTACAAATGTAGAATTAGTATATTGCTAAAACAGCATTCATATTACTTTTTTACATGACAGTAACCACAAAATTAAAAGCATGATATTAAATAACAAGCATGCAAAGTAATTATTAAACTTAAAGAGTTACCTGTAAAATTTTCATTAAAACAACTTCATCATTAGCTGGATCTGTGCCTACAAATCGAGCATGAGTGACAGCATCAGCCATTGAAGATACTGCCACAGCAATATTTGAAGATTTTTCATCTGAGAATTAAATTTCAGGTAAAGTTTGCAAGCTTTAAATAATTAATCAATAAAAAATTTTTTGATATGTGGTGATAGGTATTAATGTGTAATTCTCATAAACTTAGTCAAATTAATAAGACAAATTTGGCAATTCATGCCATTTCACAAGATGTGCTTAAAGCAAACTTTCTTTTGTAACTCTTAAAAACTGCACTATCATTAACTATCCCCAAAACCTTTAAGTGATAATTGACAATTGCAGTTGTAAATCACTGATAATTAATTAATTTTCAACAGTTTAAATTTTATTCTTTCTTTCAACTAAGCATATATCATATATATCATATATAAAGACTGTGCACCTGAGTATATAACACAACTGTAGTCTGTTCAAAACAGGGTTGGCAAAATTCTGGGTTTTTTTTTGAGAAAAAACCAGCCCGGCGGGTTTTTTGGGTTTCATTGGATTCTATTAATTTATATATTTTATTGTTACTTAAACTGTTTTTGAGATATTTTACTATTAAAATAAAGCTATGAAAGTGACTAATAAAGTGAGGAATGGTAAGTAAATTTAAACAAATATTAATACAAATTACAAATAGACTGATATGTTTATTTTTTGACATACTGACATAGCCATTATCTGTAGCCTATATAACAAACAACTATTACCAGTAAATTCATCACACTTGCATTGAGATTTTTCCCATTGAATTATATTAAACATATATTTATAATTCTCATTGTACTGTATATTGAGAAATGGGCATGGTGCACACCAGTTTTTGCCACATCCAACTAAGAATGATTATAATCAAAGAGCATAGGTAGCTTGATGTCTTTGGATGAGCATTAAGTTAGGGGAGCAAAGCAAATGCACTAGTGTTACATGAGAGCAGTAGAAACAGCAACATACAACATTGGCCATTGCAGTTTAGTATAGCACCAGACACTATAGGCATTGGATGTTTGTTTACTGTGTGTGTCTGCAGAGCAAGCAAGAGATATCTTGGTCACTACTCACTAGGCATACTTTATTTAGTGATTCATATTTCTATTTAGTGGCAGGAATGAAAAATATAACATCATTATTGGAAAAAATTCAAATAATTTCTACTTAAATTTTATTTTAAGAAATTAATTGCAGAAGGCAGCCATTAGATTACCAGGGACACTGATGTCACTAATTCTGCTTGACAGTTTTGACATGTCTAAAACATCCTCCTCACTTTTTTTCTAGATATTCTTTTTTTCTTCTGGCAATCTTTTAAATGGGCTCTTATTCTTTCTGTTTTCTTACTAATTGATTCATGGCAATAATCACATGATACTCTAATGCTGTCTTCAATTTCAGATACATGCTCTCATTCTATTTCTTTTCTTTCTTCCACTTCCCATAGGCATTCTTAATTAATTTTAATTATTTGAAAGATTTAAACAAAATATAAATTGAACAATAGTGAAATACTTTATCTAGTCACAGATTAAATTTATATTTATTAAGTAACTTTAAACTATCTTCTGAAAACATAAATAGAAAATCATAATATACAAATGGCAAAAACATAATAGAATATTATAATGTACAAATGCACTTGAAACATAGTTCATCATCAAAGCAGATGCCCCTGCTGAAGTGAACTCACTTAACTTGTTAACCACAATAATTACAGATGTGGCAAGATAACTGGTAGCATCAGTAATTTCCTAATTTTTTGTTTGTTTTTGTTGATAATGATGCACAGCTAAAATATATATATATTTTTGTAGTATATACTAATATTTTTGACATACTTATTATTTTTATTACAGATATTATAAAAATATACTTTATATTTTTGTAACAATTAGTAAGGATTACATATCCAAGAACTTTACAAAAAATATACCACATTACTCTTGATCTAACCCCGTCATACTAAAAAAAAACATTTTGCTTTAATCAAAGCATCTAATGGCTGCCTTCTGCAATTAATTTCTTAAAATAAAATTTAAGTAGAAGTTATTTGAATTTTTTCCAATAACTATAATGATGTTATATTTTTCATTCCTGCCACTAAATAGAAATATGAATCACTAAATAAAGTATGCCTAGTGAGTAGTGACCAAGATATCTCTTGCTTGCTCTGCAGACACACACAGTAAACAAAGATCCAATGCCTATAGTGTCTGGTGCTATACTGAACTGCAATGGCCAATGTTGTAAGTTGCTGTTTCTACTGCTCTTGCGTAACACTAGTGTGTTTGCTTTGCTCCCCTAACTTAATGCTCATCCAAAGACATCAAGCTACCTATGCTCTTTGATTATAATCATTCTTTGTTAGATGTGGCAAAAACTGGTGTGCACCATGCCCATTTCTCAATATAAAGTACAATCAGTAATGGCTTTAATAAAGTGCTAACAGAGAGGTCACACCGAGCCCCCCTAAAAATGCCAGAAAAGTGGCTGCCCCTAACACATCTCATGAAACAAAATTAACCTCCCTAATTAGTTGCACAATGATACCTTTTCCTAAGGTATTTTATCAAAAAGTCATTTTCATTTCAACTTTACACCATAAATACTATGTCAATAATTAATCAATCAATTCATTTCAACAATAACAAAGTATTGAACAGCAGGGTACAATCAAAATGCTGCATAAAATCATTTGTGTCAATGCTGTCACTCATTAAAGAAACATTAAAAAAACCAAAAGGTTATTGAGTCAACTGCCAACTCACCAAATAGAACTGTAAAATAATTATAATTATTATCCAAACAATAACTATAATCATGGTATAAAACTAGCAGTTGGCATATACTAAATTGCATTGAATACGTTAACTTTATGTTATTTATAGTGGCCCCCTCTCGTATTTCTTGCACTGGCCCCCCCTTTTCCTAAAGCCATCACTGAGTACAATGAGAATTATAACTATGTGTTCAATACAATTCAATGGGACAAATCTAAATGCAAGTTTGATAAATTTACTGGTAATAGTTGTTTGTTATATAGGCTACAGATAATGGCTATGTCAGTATGTCAAAAAATAAACATATCAGTCTATTTGTAATTTGTATTAATATTTGTTTAAATTTACTTACCATTCCTCACTTTATCAGTCACTTTTATAGCTTTATTTTAATAGTAAAATATCTCAAAAACAGTTTAAGTAACAATAAAATATATAAATTAATAAAACCCAAAAAAAAAACAATAAAACCCAAAAAAACCGCCAGGTGGGTTTTTTTGAAAAAACCCAAAATTTTGCCAACCCTGGTAAGTATATACAGGTATTTTTCCACCATTACAAGGTAATATGTTCAGTAATACTAATATTATTAATATAATTGATACAAAATGCTTTTAAATACCTTAAAAAATGAAAAATTTAAAACACAAAAAGACCCACTTGAAGCCGGGTTTTATTGAGTTTTTTTAGGTGGGTTTTTTAATGCCAAAAACAGTACGATGCATCAGAATCAGACTATTTTTTATTTGAATAATTCATGATTAAATTAATTCTAATTTATTGTGCATCAATGTATATAATGATAATAAAACAAATGTTTTTTTACTTCATCAGTTTAAAAACAAATTAACAAAATAAACAAATACCTATTAAAGAATAAGACAAAAATTTATTTATAGATGATAAGGCAAGTCCTGTTATGGGACCAGTTGTGTCTTCTGATCGAATTACTTCCAAAAATGGATTTAAAAAAACAACTGGTTCTAATTCTTCTAAATCTGTTAATAATACATCAATCAATCTAATTTTACATTCATCACACAAAATACGTTTTTTTATCTTTTAAAAAGATTCAAGTTGCTTTATACAACTTTAACTATAAAGTAATCTATGATAATTAATAGTATTATTATTATTATTAACTCGGTTTTGTTTAACAAAATATAGTAAATATACTTTTTGACAAAAAAATTCTTAATAATAATTACATTTATATATGCATGTATAATTTAAATTAACAACTTTTATAAACAAAGCATTAGTAAATCATGCAACAAATGCTGCAAACTATGTGTTACATCAACAAAACATAAAATAATTAAGTTTTATAAAAATCTTATATAAAAAATTCAGGGTCTCTTTAAAAAGAGACCATAACTGTTGTTTGTTGATAAAACTAACCTAGAATTCCTCATACAGCACTAGGAGGCCATAAAAAACAAACCAAGTGAAGAAAAATCTCTCAAGAAATGATAATAACCAGAGGGGAATTCTGGGTTAGTTCTACTAACAAAAACACTCATGATCGCTTATTGAAGAGACTTGAAAATTCAGGGTCTCTTCATAAAGTCACCATAAGCTGTTTTACTTTACGAAACTAACCCAGATTTCCCTGCAGGTACTCTCACCTCTTGAAAGATACTTTTTCTCTTGGTTTCTTCTTTATTCTAACATGGTGCTAAAAGGGGGATTCTGGGTTAGTTTTACCAAAAAAAATTGCTTGCAGTGACTTCATGAAGAGATCCAAAATTCAACCTTAATATAAGTTATGTAAGTAACAAAACAAACTAAAAAAATTAAAACTCTTACTTTCACATCGATTCAAAGTATTTTTTAATGAAGTGAAACTAGTTATTAAAGCATCTTCATGATCATTTTGATAATTATGGCCACTCCACCTAAAAAGAAATATAACACATAAATGTACAATTGGTTTGAATATTTATCCAACCTGGCACTAGTCAAAAAAATACTGTAAAATGGGGTAATTTTGATCAATTTTCGAGGTTTGTAGCTTCTAATAACGTGACACTGTCAATAAGAAAACTCTTTTCTTGTTGATCATAACACTCTGCTGCTGAGCCATCAAATAAAATATTTTGATAATGTCATAACAGCTTTGCAGCTGAACGCTTTCAAACAAAGTTACCCCATGCTTTGGGGTAACTTTGATCACACATTAAAAACCAATATAAGAATAGGGTAAACAATATTTAGGGTAACTTTGATCACTGTTTTTTATTTTGAAATAATGTAAGAGTTCAAAAATATAATTTTTAGAGAGGATATGTAAGTTTCTGTTTTTTGAAAGGGAATAGGGAGGTCATAGGAAACCTGAGGTATTTTTCCAGCTGTTTTTCCATGATTATAAGTCAAATTGTACTACTGTTACCCCAACAGATCAAAGTCACACCACTTAACAAAGTTAACCCATTGTATAGTAGTTTTTAACCTATTTTTAAATGTTTACATAAATATAGGCAAATGGGTGATGATTGCAAAATGGTCAGTTTTTATTTAACTGGGATACTATTATATTCGATTTTGCAGACTTGCTTAATAACTTAATCATATGTCACAATTTTTGTAAAATAAACAGGAGTACAACAGAAATATGATAGCATGTTTGTTTGTTTTTTATCTTTAGTAAAATTTTTTAGTAAAAGAGTTTATGAAGCAGACACAAAAACAGAATCAAACCTTAATTATTAGGTAAAAAATTATTTTTAAATATATAGTTTTGCCAATACTACAATTACAGGGCATCCCAAAAGTAACCGAACCATAAATTTAAATAAAATTTAGATATTAAAACCAACAAATGTAATTTTTTTTATGTTTTTGTATAATATTTTTTTACTATTGCTTAACATCATTGCTTAATTCCTGTTCAGTATTAAAACCAACAAATGTAATTTTTTTATGTTTTTGTATAATATTTTTTTACTATTGCTTAACATCATTGCTTAATTCCTATTCAGTGTGCACTGCTAGAACCAACATTTTTGAAAATACAGCAAAGGACTTTAGATTTAAACAAGGTGTCTTCATTATTAAAAACTACTATGCAACAAGCAACATTAAAAATTACTAAACAACACAGGTGAATGAGGAACTAAAAAAGACATTACCTACATTAGTAAAAAAATATTTGAAGCTCAGCAGATGAAGCAATCTTTTGCTAAAATAATTACGCAACAAGAAAATGTACATGAGAAGAGCACATCCAAGATTGTAAGTTCAATGCCAAATTTAAGCCAAAAATTAGACCAAACTTCCTCATTGATTGATAGCTCTGTTAATATAGAAGCAGCAGATTGCAAGAAAAGACTAAATAACTTAATTCTTTTCAATCTCCCAGAAAGTACTGCTGACCACCCTGAAGACCAAACAAAAAAAAAATTCCTAAATTTTAAGGAATTAATAACCAACAAAATTATGTTTGAACCTGATGCTGTTTTAAATATTTACCATCTTGTAAGAAAAAAAGACGATACATTGAGGCCCCTATTAGTTAAACTTCAGTCAGAAAAATTAAAATGGGATATAATCAAATCTTTCAAAAATTTGAAGTATTTAAAAAATGGAATGAGTCACCCAATTTATGTAACATGGGATAAAACAATAAAAGAACGACAAGAACAGAAAAAGTTAATTGCAGAACTTAAGCCAGGAAAAATAATGGTGAACAAAATTTAGTTATTTGTGGTAACAAAATTACTGCTGAGTCTTTGCAGTCTGATCAAAGTTATATATAATCCCTTTCCATCCAAACCCCAGGACTTCTGGGCTTCCTTGTTCTAGTAAATCAGATTGCTTGAAGAAAAATATTTTAATGCTAGATCAATTTTTAACAAAAAAATATTTTGCTTGACTATCTACTTTATGTAAATCCTTCCATTGATATTCTCTTAATCAGTGAAACTTGGTTAAATTCAACTATTTTAGATTCTTTGATTTGTCCCCCAGGTTATCATACTTTACGTTGCGATCGCACTATTGCAAGAGGTGGAGGAGTTATGATCCTGTATAAAAGAACTTAATTATTAGTTAATACAGCCCAGCAATAACCATTAATTGTGCTGAATTAATTGCAGCTGATGTCTTGCTGAAGAAATTCAATTTGCAATTTAGATTAATTTGCTGTTATCTGTCACCCAGAGCTGCTGGTTCTGCTGAAAATGTTGAGAAGTTGTGTAAAGTTATTAATAACTGCATTGCAGGTTCTTCCCCTGCCTATATTGTTGGGAATTTTAATTTACCTAATATTAATAAATTGGTCAATACCTTCTACAAACAGTGGGCCATCTCCCCAGACTTTCTTAGATTTTGTTACATACAACTCCCTAAATCAATTAATTACTGAGCCCACTCATCATGATGGACATGTTCTTGATTTGCTACTTTGTAATTTATTTGGCCAAAAAATTTGATGAATTATTATGTAGGCATGCCTCTTAGTACCTCTTGTGACCACTCATTGATTCATTTTTCACTACAGTGGGAATCTAGGTTTTCAACCTCCAAAACGTTTTGCCACTGCTTTAAAAAAGCTGACTGTAATGTCATTCGCCATGTACTTACCTTAACTAATTGGACAAAGATTATTCATTCAAGATGATGTTCAAATTCTTTATAATAATATTGATTATCTAAAGTCAATAATAGATATCTATGTTCCATATCAAGCTATCACCTACAAACCCAAAAAAAATTCACAGCTTTATTGTATCTTAAAAGAAAAAATTAAGCTTTATGGTAAATGTAAAAGTGATGTCTCATTTAAATCTAAATATAAAGCCAAATGTAAGCAATATGATGATTGCATGAAACAATGGTATGATCAAATTAAACTTTCTTTGTTTAACAATAGTAACTCAGCAAGACTTTATGGGTATGTTAATAAAAAAATGAAAACTAGATATAGCATACCTACCCTCAAAACTGCAGACTCAAACATAGGATCTTCTGATAAAGATAAAGCTGATATGCTTAATGATGTTTTTCATAAATTTTTTACAGTTAATATTAAAGTGAACTTAGCAAGCTTTACCACATACCAGTTACCTCCTATGGCAGATATCGAAGTTACCCTAGAAGATATTGTCAAATCTGTTAACAATCTGAAAGTATCATTATCTAGAAATCCAGATGACATCCCTGCATACTTTCTTAAATTGCTTCCTCCATAGTGCCTATATTGGCTCACCTTTTTGATCTCACTTGATCTACAGGTATTATTCCCAGCCAATGGAAAAAAGCTATCATAACGCCAATCATAAAAAAAGGTTCCCATGACTCTCCATCTAATTACAGACCTATTTCTCTTACCTCTGTAATGTGTAGGACTTTAGAAAACATTATTGCCAAATAAGATAATGGATCATCTGCTAACTTCAAATATCCTGTCAAAATATCAATTTGGCTTCATACCAAATCGATCTACTTGCTCACAGCTACTAACAACCCTTAATCACTGGTTTACTAATCTTGATCTAGGTGTTAATGTAGATATTGTCCATACAGACATATCTAAAGTCTTTGACACTGTTTCGCACAAAAAATTACTAGATGTCTTAAAATCTTATGGAATACTGAATAATGTTTTAAAGTGGATACAAACTTTCATTTGTAATAGGAAACAATGTGTCTGTGTTAATAATGTTTTATCTTCATATTTACCCATCAGTAGTGGTGTCCCACAAGGCAGTGTGTTGGGACCTATTCTGTTTATTGTTTATATTAACCATTTAATAAAATTTTGTCATCCCCACCATTCCAATAGTGGCATCTATCTCTATGCTGATGACATTAAAGTTTTTCGCATTGATTCTACTGACTTACAAACCAGTTTGGACAGCATTCATTCATGCATGAACAATCTCCAACTTCAACTTGCTCCAGAAAAATGTAAACATCTACCTATTCACCAAACTCATGATATCAATAACACATATGTATTATGTAACAAAAATATTTTTATTTGTTCAACTGTTTGTGATTTAGGCATTTATATTTCCAGTGATCTCAAATGGCATAGTCACATTTCTACTATCACTGCTAAAGCTTCAGCCAGAGCTTATCAAATCCTACACTCTTTCAGCAGTAATAATTTTTGGATACTGCTTAAAGCATATACTACTTATGTTCGACCATTTTTTGAGTATAATAGTTTGATTCGGTCTTTTTACCTAAATCAAAATATTATTAAAATTGAATCTGTACAAAAACAGTTTACTAGAACAATTTGCAAGTGCTGTAATTTACGTTTCTCATCTTACTCTAATCAATTGTATATGCTGAATCTTAAATTGTTGGAATATCAACAACTTGAATTTGATATGGTGTTTTAGTATAAAATGTATTATAATATGATTGATTTGGATTTTAATGATTATTTTATAAAAAATGACAACTGTTATGACTTGCATAGACATACTCATCATATTAGACCTAAAACTAGAACCCACACTGATCGTTATAATAACTTTTTCATTCATAAGGCTTACAAAATTTGAAACAATCTGCTTGAAAGTATTGTAAATGCTACCAGTATCTCCCAGTTTAAATGCAAATTAAATAAGTTTAACCTTCACCAGATTTCTTCCCTAGTGTTTGCAAATGATTGAATAGCTACTTTTATTTTATTTATTTATTTTTTTTTTTGTTAATATATGCATTTTTTTTTTTTTATTGTTTGTTTTTTTGTTTTTATTTTTATTATTATTATTTGGCTTGTTTTGTTTTGTTTTCCTATCGCTTTTCATTTACTAGTATGTATAATTGATTTAAGTACCTTGTCTCTCCTTGCTTGTTAGAGTGCTTGGGTGTTGACATGGACACCATAACATTGTATATAAAATAAAAAATAAATAAAACAACTAGCTACAAGCATGTTAAAGAAAAATGAGAAGCAAACTTTGAAACGATTGTATTGAAGTTCAAAATAGACACTTTAAACAATTGTAAATACTAAACATGTTTAAGAAGTTTGTTGTTTTAGATATCTAATTTTTATTAAAATTTGGGTTCAGTTACTTTGGGACACCCCGTATTATATAGTTGCAAAATAAAATACACTAGTAATGTACAATGGGTCTCATTCACTGTTTGCAATTACTAACCTCAAAATTTCCAAAATTAAAAAAACTACACTTGGCAAATATTAAATGAGAACTTAAACATTATATAAACTTTTCAAAATAACTTTAAACAAAATAATTACTAGAACTGAAAGCTGATAACAAATAAATCAACTACAATACTAAAATTAAACAAAAAACATACCTACTATTTCTTCGCAAAGCAGTCACCACAATATTGACTTCTCCTAAAACAATGTACTTCCCTTTTAAATGTGATACAGAAGTCATCATTGAATTAAAAAGCTTACACCTGGTGAAAAATTTACTCTTAAAACTAAAGCATAATTTGCAATTCCATACCTAATAAATAATGTAAATTGAAGTAGTTTATAAATCTAAGTATAATAAATTTTACTTATTAATAAAAGTGCTTTCAATAGAAGTAGGAGCTACTTAATAAAACTGGTGGAATTTTAACCGTATTAACTTTTAAAATTCGTGAAAAAAGGTAAACCATATTAAATGCTCACATATAAATGCAATAAATTTCAATAGCATAGATCAACTTTTTACAAGGACTAAACCACAAGATAACAAACAAAAAGCTAAACTCATAAGTAAGGTTCTAAAAAACTTTTCAAAGTGAAAATATTTTAAACTAATGGACTTAAAAATATGAATGAAATTGTTAGAGTTTGTTAGTGCTGGGAATTAAAAATTTGCATTCATCCAACAAACTCAACGTTGCCGCAGAGTCAATCAAGTGAACCAAAGGTTCCAGAAAGTGAACGTAGTGATTCATTAGAAAATAAACCAAGCATAGATATCGTATAATCTGTATCCTAAACATAGATCCAAGTACAGGCATCTGTACAAAAATTTTAAGATCCCCAAATCCTGGGCTCAGCAAGGTTTTGGTGATTCAAGCTCTCATTTTTTTTTTCATTTTATCTCTATATTTATCCTCCTGACTCGCAGGAAAGCGATGGAGGCGCTAATACATAGGGTAGGTAATTAACCCGACCTGCTTCCGGAGATGCCAAGATATTGCTGTCCGCTTGTAATTTAGTAGAGATATGACTGTAATTTAGAACTGCTTGCCAGGACCACCAAGCAGGGGAATGTGCCGTAAAGTGTCTTTCCCAAGGACACAACAGAATGGCGCGAGTGGGTTTTGAACCGAGACCGTGTTGGTCACGAGCCCGGCGCTTTCGGCACAGTCAACTTTTTAATAAAATACTCGGATGGCCTATTAGGGATACAACTTCATAAGCGTCTTAACTAAAAATGTGGAAGCGAAAGCGGGAGGCAAAATTAAGCAATAGGTTATTTTAGGAATAAAGCAAACGGAATAAAAAGTCGACCGAATTTGCTTTCGACAAGATGGACCAGATAGGCCGACCAACAAAAGCAGCAGGGACGCAGGTAGTTTCGTATATTATTGAGGACAAAAGCGTTTTGGGAAACCGGGCAAGTGTTTTTATAGTGAATAGTTTCAATCAGTTCTGTACAAATGCTATGGCTTAGTTCGTACTATTGCGTCACAATATGGTTTGTGTGTATAGTTGTTTTCTGCCTTATATCGTTTGTCTGTACACTTGTGTTCTGACTTAGTAAGCGCTAGTTCAGTAAGCTTAAGCTCTAGTTTAGTAGCGTGTTTAGTTTTGAGTCGCGTTGTTATTTATTCTTTTATTTTGCAGACGAACGATTTTGTCATTTTCGTTTCATTCAGAAAATGAGTCACGTTCTTTTATGACGAAATCGTTAAGGCTAGTTGAGTTTTTGCTATAAAATGGTTGTCATAGATTGTGCGTACCCGGGTTGCGCTTTTCAATCCGAAGACGCAGCGGAAGCCGTAGCTTGTGCTATTTTACAGAGCCACGCATTTAATCATGCTACTCCTGGGCCTAATGTCAATCGCGCTCCCTCAGAGGGACCAAAGCTAACAAGACCCAGCATCGACGTAGGCGTGTCTTCAGAAGCGTGGAATGTATTCACTCGCCGCTGGCAAATGTTTAGGCAAGGATCAGGCATCAACGAAGCCTGAGCCACCGCGCAACTCTTTCAGTGTGCCAGTCAGAGCTCAGGAGATAGTTTGTTAAAATCAGATGTAGAGATTGTCTCTAAGCCTTTGCAGGAGTTACTATCCGCCATGCGTCGACTTGCAGTTATCCCAGTAGATACTGGCGTCGTGCGATCAGATCTCATGCAAATGCGCCAACTGAGAGACGAACCCTTTCGCGCATTTGCAGCGAGAGTGCGCGGCAAAGCAGACGCATGTGCATTCACAATTGATTGCACTTGTGGTTTAAAAATCAATTACACGGACCACATGATTCGGGATACTTTGCTGAATGGCATTGCTGACGATGAGATTCGCCGGAAAATTCTTGGCGGCGCCGATATGCTCACACGCGCCGTCAACGAGATCGTTGCCCTTGTCGAAAGCAAAGAGATGGCTCGTAACCCTGTCCCCCCGACCGAGGTCACATCTGTGTCAGCCGTTCAGCGCCTACATGACGCAGAACACAGAGCACGTCGTAATGCAACCCTGTGCAGGGAATCCCACAATTTACCTGATCGGTCAAAACAGTCGCGTTGTCCTCTCTGCCAGCGACTTTTTCAGCTCTACAAAAAAGGGGCTTGTAGTTGGAATACCAAACCTTATACCTTATGTATTGAATGCTACCGAACACAGAAACGCCGAAGACGCCACCTCGCTCATAAAGTGGACCCTTCACCACCGGAATCAGGTCTACAAACTCTTGAAGTCACGTCACCTGCAGACTCTCAGTTGAATTCGTTAAGAACAAATCACAGGCCAGTCTCGAGGCACAGGCCCAACAAGTGCAACACGCCTCTGTCTGCAGTACATAGAAGTGCCACCATGCAATGCCCCCATTATATATTCAAAGACGGACAGTGGGCAACAGCACATATGAGAGAGCACTCCAAGGTCCAGGTAACGATTTCAGTTGATCGCGCTCAGGTTCATGGCGAATCCACATCAGTCCGTGCTACTAATGTCACCGCTATCGCTGACACCGGCGCCCAAGTGAATGTATGATCTCTGGACGAATTTGTGAAGTATGGCTTCCCACATGACATTTTGACCCCTGCATCCAACCTGGTGGCCGCCAATCATTCCTCCATATCAATTGTGGGGGCGTTCTTTGCCATCATTGAAGGTTGTCGTGTCACGGTTATGTTGTTCAATGCCGGGCCATGGTCTACGTTAGCGCCGACATTCAGACCCTCTTTTTATCGCACGGCACACTGTTGACGCTGGAGGTCCTGTCCCCCAGTTTTCCATCATTGCGAGAAAACGCTAATGCTGAGACGCAGGAATGCGCTGGTCAACCTGCTGCCATCACTAATGCGCACATCACGCGCACATGTCACTGGTGGCTGCGCCTCACCGGGCGATCAAAATCATTCTTGCACTTGCCCTCAACGTACCGCCGTGCCACCACCCCCCGTTCGCTAACATTTCGCTGTACTCCCGAAAATAATAATCGAATGAAAACTTGGCTATTGGAGCGATACGCTTCCTCCACATTTAACACATGTTTCCTCATCGCCCTCTTCATTGCATGGCGGGACCACCCATCGAAATCCATGTCAGCCCCTCAGCGAAACCAAAAGCGTTCCATACCCCGGCTTCTATTCCTCTACATTGGCAACAACAGGTCCATGCAGACCTCCTTCGGGATGAAGCCCTAGGAATTCTCGAAAAAATCCCGCACGGAGAGCCTACTCAATGGTGCCATCGCATGGTGATTACAAGAAAACATGATGGTACACCCCGACGGACTGTAGACTTATCGCCGCTGAACAAATTCTGTCGTCGGGAAACATTCGCGTCGGAAACACCCCTCAAGCTAGCCCGTCGCGTACCAAATAATATTAGGAAAATTGTGACTGACGCTTGGATTGGATACCATAGCGTTCCACTACGCGAGTCAGACCGTCATCTCTCCACCTTCATTACACCATTTGGACGCTGGCGATATACAAGGGCACCACAAGGTTTCCTTTCTTCGGGAGATGGCTACAATGGTCGCTTCGCCGCTATTTTGTCTGATTTTATGCGAAAGGAGCGATGTGTGATGACACCGTGTTTTTTGACGAGAACCTAGAGGAACATTGGTGGCGCACCATCCAATTTCTTACTCCCGTGGGCCGCTCTGGTATCGTTCTCAACTCCAGCAAATTTCAATTCGCCCAGCGGTCAGTTGACTTTGCAGGATTTCGTATTTCTGAATCATGTGTGGAAACCCTGCCCAAGTACTCGAATGCGATTCAACAGTTTTCTACGCCTAAGAACATCAAGGACATAAGAAGTTGGTTTGGTCTCATTAATCAAGTAGCCAATTACGCCAAAATTTGAGACTTGATGGCTCCATTCAAGTCGTTTCTCAGTCCGAAACGTAAGTTCGAGTAAAATGACAATCTTGATAAAGCATTTTCACGTTCGAAAGATGCTATCATTGACGCCATACGTCACGGCGTAGAAATTTTCGATCCGACTCGACGTACTTGCCTAAGGCCGGACTGGTCAAATCGGGGCATCGGATACTTCCTGCTTCAAAAACACTGTGCATGCCCATCCACCCTTCCGGATTGCTGTTCCAATGGATGGCGAGTAACTCTCGCAGGCTCTCGCTTTCCCTCGTCGGCTGAACAACGTTACGCCCCAATTGAAGGAGAAGCCCTAGCTATAGCTTGGGGACTCGAGCAGACTAAATACTTTACGCAGGGCTGCGATAATTTAATAGTTGTTACCGACCACAAGCCGCTAAAGAAAATTGTCGGTGATCGAACTTTAGATGAAATCAGCAACACCCGGCTCTTCCAATTAAAGCAGCGCACTCTAATGTGGCGTTTTGACATTGCACACTTGCCGGGGTCGACTAATACCGCTGCGGACGCTGCATCACGACACCCAGCCACATAAGAATTTTTTGCTACCATTTCTGGTATCGAGCGTGATTCTATAGACTCTCTCGAAGAGGCCCTCCTTGCTTTGGTACGGCAAAATACGCGTGATGAGATGACTTTAAACTGGGATGAAATTGCCCGGCACACTGCAGTGACGCTGCACTCAATGACTTACTGTCTGCCATACAATCAAACTTTGATGTAAACTTACCGCCGGAAGGAGGTATTCGTCAATACCTCCCATATCGCGATGACGGTGTTATTTTATACAATGATCGTGTTGTGATTCCGCCGCAACTCTGCTATCAAGTGTTATGCACATTGCATGCCGCCCATCAAAGGGTGTCGGCCATGGAACGGCGTGCGCGCGCAACCGTTTTCTGGCCGGGGATGACTCAAGATATTCACAATATTCGCGATTCTTGTGCTCACCGCAACCAAAATGCACCGTCGCAAGTCGCAACCTCCCCGTTGCCCTCCCACCCGCCTACCACACCCTTTGAAAAAATTTTTGCGGATTATTTTGATTACGCACTTCTTGATCGTTGGAGACAGATTGTCCGGTTGGTCAGATGTATTTGGTACACCTGCTGGGACCACCGTCACTGGCGCAAATGCACTTGTTCGCCTCCTTCGATCATACTTTGCCACTTTTGGAGTGCCTGAAGAAATTTCCTCAGATGGTAGCCCAGAGTTTACTGCCTTTGTCACACAGGATTTTATGTGCAAGTGTGACATTAAACACTGTTTCTTCCGCCTACTTCCCCCAATCTAACGGCCGCGCGGAGGTTGCAGTCAAAGTCGCTAAAAGACTTTTCATGTCCAATATTAGCTTTAATGGGGATTTGAACAATGATTTGTTTCTGCGCGCCCTGTTGCAACTGCGTAATACCCCGGATCCTGACTGCGATTTATCCCCAGCTGAAATTGTCTTTGGCCACCCTTTGCGAGACGCTTTTTCGTTTGTTAATCGGCTTGCCACTTTTTCTAATCGCTTTATTCGTCGTACTTGGCGCGAAGCATGGCGAACTAAAGAAGATGCCCTTCGAGTTCGAGCCAAGCGGACCAATGACGCATTGAGCGCGCGTACACTCCCGTTGAGCCCGCTGCGGTGTGGTGATCGCGTGTTCATCCAAAATCAAGGAGGCAAACACCCACGTTAATGGGACAAAGTCGGCACCGTGGTCGAAGCATTGGATTTTGACCAATATAATTTAAAGTGGGAGAATCCGGTCGTATAACCAGGCGCAATAGACGATTCTTTCGTTTAATACCTGATGTTGCCAAGTCCCAGCAAACCTCTCCACCACCAACAGTGCCCCCCGAACATGAAACGCACGTTCAACACCCACCTTCCACATCCACCCACATTGTTGATGCAACCTCATCTGAGGCCATAGATCATGGGCAACCACAAGACGCCCATGATGACGTACCTACAGCCACACACCCCACATTTGTCACGGACATTAATTCGCAGGAGACTGACCCTGACACCCACGAAAACAACAAATCAATGCTCCCTAGACGGTCCTCTCGCCTACGACGACCTGCTGTCGAATTGAATCCGACTTCTGGTCAATGGTTGATCAAGGGATCAACTACATAACTATGCCTGGGTGGAGGAGTACGAACTTGGGGGGATGTACAAATGCTATGGCTTAGTTCGTACTATTGCGTCACAATATGGTTTGTCTGTATAGTTCAGTGGTTCCCAAAGTGGGCGCTACCGCCCCCCAGGGGGCGTTGGCGAGATTTAGGGGGGCGGTAAGAAGAAAGGGGGCGATTGGGGGGCGGTAAGAAAACAAGGGGGGATAGGAAACAATGAGAAGAAATATACATGAAGGACGATTAAAGACCTTTTATAGGTGATCTTGCAGCAGTGTTTCCCAAAGTATTCAATACAAGATCGATTCAGGGTAAAGACCTTTATTTTTTTCGAGATCACAATGAATTTGGGAGAAAAACAGCAAAATTACAGATGAAATCAAAGTGAAAACCTTTTTTTTTTTTTTTAGAGATCACCAAAAATTTGGGAGAAAAATAGCAAAATTACAGATAAATATTCTCTGTCGAACATTCTTTTCACTTAAAAAAGAAGCGAGGGGGCGCTGGGAATTTATCTGGAAGCCAAGGGGGCGCCAGGCCGAAAAAGTTTGGGAAACACTGGTATAGTTGTTTTCTGCCTTATATCGTTTGTCTGTACACTTGTGTTCTGACTTAGTAAGCGCTAGTTCAGTAAGCTTAAGCTCTAGTTTAGTAGCGTGTTTAGTTTTGAGTCGCGTTGTTATTTATTCTTTTATTTTGCAGACAAACGATTTTGTCATTTTCGTTTTGTATATTAAATTGTATCATTCCGAAAATGAGTCAGGTTCTTTTAAGTTCAGTTCCGTTGGTTTTATTATTTTCCAAGTAATGCGCTATCTGTAAACATTGAAAAAAAATATTAATGTATATACACTTTTATAACAAATTAAATATAAAAAAATTATCTTTATTTATTTTTCAAAAGACAAACAACACTTCTTGACGGTTAATTTGAATCAAAGATTTTTGCAGTCTTTGCTTCAATTTAAGAGCCGAAAAAGTTTTTTTTCAGAGCTTGTAATAATGGTTTGAACCAAAAAAGTAATCTAACAAATGCTTTCGGTCTTAATGGTGAATTGCAATTACTCGGTAATTTCCGTTACTCAAAGCTTGTGTATCACGCACTTACAAAAAGCAGATTACAATATGACATAGTTCTATGTGGAAATGCAATCAATCAGCGTCAAAAAACCTTAAAAAAATGCATAACAGAGCTATACAATACGTTACTATGCAGCAGTGATGAAGATCTCGAGACCGGACATTTCTTGATATTTTTGTTATCTTATGTGGTTATGATGATTTACTGCTTTCTTCACCATAAACAATTCCCTTGCAAAATGAAACGGAAAGCCTTTTATTGCCTTTTAAAATTTTTGAATAAACATAGTCAATAAATGGCTTATTTCAGTGGTTCTTAACCGGGGAGGCACGCCTCCCCTGAGTTGAGTACGTAAATTTTCAAGGAGACGCGATTGTTAACATGTTTTACAACACATTCTTTATTAATTTTGATAATCAAAATGACAGGAAATGTAACCTCAGCAAGAATCAAATTGAACAACAAAATCTAGCAAGCTTTTTTTAATTGGATTTTACTCTCGCAAACGGTAACTGTGAGTCCCAATTAAAGCACTAATAAAAACTCATTTATCTGATTTAAAAAAATGTTTTAATCAAATAAAATTCTCTTATAGATGAGAAGCAAGAAACATATTACAGTGCGAAATAAGCAACATTTTTGATGAAGCACAAGAAAAGTTTCTCGAGTTAAAATTTAACTCAGCAGCCAAGGACAAATTTAAAGTGCTGGACCTTGAGGCGTTTTGGGCCAAATACCTTCCCGTTTAACATCTTATTTTTGTGAGTCACCGACAATTTCCTGTGAGTCAGGGAGTCAGGAGGATAAAAATAAAGATACATAATAATATCAAAAATAAAAAAATAATTTTAATTGTTTTTTTAAGTGAATATTAAAAGTGGCTCCTTTTTTTTGTTGCTTTAAGGTTTCCTTTTGTAAAAAACATTACGAATTATAGTGATCCTGTTTTCGGCTCTCAACCGCCCCCATAACAAATTTCTGCAAACGCCATTGTTTGAATCTAATTGCTTAAAACAAATTATCAAATTGTTAATAAGACGAAGTAGAAAAGAAAAAAATAACTAAAAATTACTTTGATTAACCTACCAAAAATGGACAAAATAAATAGGGGTAATACAAAAAAAACTAGCGAATTGTTAGGCAACTTTTACTGGTTTGAATAATTTGTCCTTATTTCTAATCTTTTTTAGGAGATTAATTAGACTAATTCTATACTATGTAAATCAAACATAGCCAGCAAATCCAACAAATACAATGCACCAACACAGATAACCAAGCTAATCAAATATTTAAATGAAGTTTTGGTTCTAAGTGTATTTTATTGCGGTAAGTTCCACTACGACACAGTTCACCGCGGCAAATTCCACCGCTGTAGTTTATATTTTATCACTGTATATTCCACCACGATATCACACTATGTTGATTGTTCATTTTATTTGTAGATTGTTGTTGTTTTATTACGCTATATGCTGCCAAGACAGGGTACAGTAGTTGACAAGCATATTTATTTCCCTAACTTTTCTAACCCTAACCCCTAATTCTAACTGTAACCGTAACACCTAACCCTAACCCTAACTCTAACCGAAGCCCTCTAAACCTAACAAATTTTCGTGGTAGAATATATTATGTTAGAATTTAACTATGATGGAGTATACCGGGGTGGAATTTATCGGTCACCCAAGTTTCAAACATTTTCGTGATTAGTGTGCCTTCAGCATTGCTGGAGCTGCTTTGAAGTCCTGGTTACGTGAATTCCTCTCTTCCTGTTTGCGCCGACTCAAAATTCCCAAAATCTGGAGAAGAGCGCTTGTGGTCGCGATCCCAAAACCAGCAAAGCCCGTGGGAGACCCAAAGAGTTATCGACCGATATCTCTGCTCTGTGTCCCTTATAAGATCCTTGAGAGGCTTATCTACGCCCGCGTTAAACCATTAATCGATCCACTGCTCCCTAAAGAGCAGGCTGGGTTCCGACGCGGGAAGTCAACAGTAGATCAAGTTGTCCTGCTAACCCAGAACATCGAGAATTCTTTTGAGGCTAAAAAGAAGGCCGGTGCCGTATTTGCCGATCTGACAGCTGCTTACGACACTGTCTGGCACCGTGGCCTTACCTGCAAGCTGCTGAGGCTTCTTCCGGATAAGCACATGGTCAGAATGATCATGGAGCTTGTCCGAAATCGAAGTTTCACCCTTACCATCGGTGACAGCAAGCAAAGCAGGCTACACCGTCTTAAAAATGGCGTTCCTCAGGAATCAGTCTTGGCTCCCCTCCTATTTAACATCTATACGTACAATCTTCCTTCCATGATTTCCAGAAAGTTTGCTTATGCTGATGATTTAGTATTGTTGCACTTTTCTGGAAACTGGAAGGACTTGGAGGAGACTTTATGCCAAGACATGTCCACACTTTCAGCGTATCTCCAGACTTGGAGGTTGAAGCTCAGCCACACTAAGACGGTGACGGCAGCCTTTCACTTAAATAACCGAGAGGCCAAACGTGAGGTAAAGGTCTACAACAACGGTAGACTTTTACCGTTCTGTCCAACCCCTACCTTCTGTCCAATCCCTTGGGGTAAAACTGGACAGATCGTTCATGTTTCGTCACCATTTAGTGGCATTGCGCAAAAAACTATCCCCGCTCGTCACACTGCTGAGGCGACTCGTGGGCTCGGGATGGAGTGCTGGTGCTAAAAACTACACATAGCCACCTTATCTCTGGTCTACTCAACAGCTGAGTACTGTGCGCCAGTTTGGTGTTGCAGTGCTCACACTCGCCTCATCGACAGTGTCTTGAGCGACGCCTTGCGCATAGTTACTGGATGCCTGCGTCCCACTCCAACAGACCACCTACCTATACTCTCAGGCATCCATCCAGCTGAGCTTCGCCGAATGGGAGCGACACTCCCCTTGGCTTACCGTGGATTTCTGGACCCCGATCATATCTTGTATGATCTTTTAAGTTGGTCCTCAGATACTCGCCAAGTGAAACTAAAATCCAGACGCCCGTTTGTGCCAGGTGCGCGGAATCTCTTGGACAACCTTGCCAGACTTGCCATCCGCGCTTCTGAATGGACAAATCACAAATGGAAAACGGAGTATTGTAAAAATGTTTTTTCGGTTATGAATTTTCATGAACTGGAAGAAAAAAAAAAAAGTTTTTAGGCTCCGTGCTTTTGTACCCGGGACAGGTTCCAGGCCTGTTGGGATGGGCTTGCCCCGAGCAGCTTGGTTTAAGCTCAACCGCCTGCGGACTAATGTTGGGCAATTTCATTCGTCCATGTACAAATGGGGTCTCGCTCCTACACCGAATTGCGAGTGCGGCGCCTCTGAGCAAACCGCAGACCATGTTCTAACAGCGTGTCCTATACTCGGGCATCACATGGAGCACGAGGTCTGACGGTTTTGGATGACGAAACTCGATGCTGGCTTAATAACATCACTGCCAGCATCTAATTCAGGCAGTGCAGCAGCCTGGGGTAGTAAAAGGATAAACCCTCGGCCCCAGTCCTGTTTGTGTCTGACCTGGAGTGGATAGCCTACCCTTCAAACGACGACGACGAGCATTTTTGAGTTTTAAAAAAAATTTTTAATGATTTTTTCTTAAAGTTTTTCAACATTGTTTACCGCCGTGCCTTGTACGTTTCGGCTTTCTTAAGTAATCCTAAAGTAATCTTAGATTGCTCTTTATAAAATAAAAATTTACGGTTTTTGAAATAATTGAACGAACTATATTTTCGTAAAATTTTTCGGTCTCGATCTCGGTCTTGGTCTCGATTATTTCTGGTCTCGGTCTCGAACCTTAGGTCTCGAAATTTGCCGGTCTCGATCTCGGTCTTGGTCTCGGAAAAATTATCAGGTCTCGGTCTCGACGTTTGTGGTCTCGACTACATCACTGCTATGCAACCATATAGAACAGGGTTTTCCAAACTTTTAGTATACCGGCAATCATTGGGCACTTTGACAGGTTTGCATGTACCCCCAAAATTTTGTGACATTTCTCAAAAAAAAAAAAATCTTCACTTAAATTCAGCGACAAATTTTCCCGTTTCATATCCAAAATTAACAAGATCTTTAAAAAAAGTTCCTCTCTCTTAATTGCCCTGTTTCACGTAATCGCAATCTACTGGATTTGAAAATTTCAGGCTTTTGAGTCCATTTTAAAGTTTTTTCCGGACACAGAATTTAACTTAAATCACGATATTCTCTCACATAGTAATGTACCCCTTGAGAAGTCTAAATGTACACCAATTTGAGAACCCCTGGTATAGAACAAAATTAAATAAGTTGTATGCATCTTCTAAATTATTAAAGATAAATGAATTGTAACAATATTTCTGCAATGAAATTCATGTTTCGATTATGCAATGACAGTGAGTTTAACGATAAAATCCCACTAGTAAATAAAATTTGTAGTTATAACACACAGCAATCAATTAATAAGAACATCTTTATTTTACATTTCTTAGCTTGTAAATCATCAAATAGTATTACAGTAAATTGCATGAAAATGTGGAACAAGCTTCCAACTAATAGAAGAATCGAAAAAAGAATTAAATTATTTAATAGATTATTGTACAAACACCTTCTAGATACCTATAAAATTTAAACAGCATCCAAATTTTACCCAACTATTGTTTTTTTAGTATTAATACAAGATAAACTAGCTATGCTGTAAAACTAATTTAATGGTTTATACTTTAACTTTAAGAAATATTACGTTTTGCATTGTTTTTTGTGCACTTCTTAATCCTTAATTACTTGCTGAAATCTGTTATGTCGTTTGTTTTGTGCTATCTGCCTATATTTCAATCTAATTTATGCTGTGATCTATACTGTCGTTTAATTTAATCTTATTGGCCCTTGTTTTTGTCCTTTTTCAGTTTGCTTTTTTTTGTTTTTTTCATCGTTGTGCTATTGGTTTTATGCTATTTGCCTTTATTACAAATCTAATTTATGCCGAGCTCTATTCTGTCGTTTAATTTTATCTATTTGGCCTTTGTTTTTCGTGCTTTGTTTTTTTTCTTTCTTTCATCGTGTCTGTAAGATAGATTTATATTTATGTTATAATATGTCTTATGTTAATCTTTTCTATACTTAATAATCAATTTTACTTACCAAAAACTTAACTACGTAATATATTAAATTGCGTGTTACGAAACTTTCAAATAAGCGGAGGGGGAAATTAAATGACTTATCGTCCCTTTCTACCACTGCATCATATTTTTATAGAGTATTTTGGTTTATTATAAATTCTTATTATTATTAATCAATTTGTTTAATTTCAATATGTAAAAATCATTGTGTTTGTTTTTACCCTTAATATATTGAAAAGATTTTGATGCAAATAAACAGATCTCTCTCTCTCTTTCTCCCTTTCTCTCTCTCTCTTGAGTTTTCTTAAATGCCAAAAAAAAACTTTTTACTTTTAAAACTACGTGAAATAAAGAAAGAGTATAGCTTAATTGGTCGTAAATTCGGACTAAAAAGAACTAGAGATGCGCTACATCTGGACTCGAACGGATTAGAGCGGTGGTTTTAACCTTGGTCGCGACCTTAAAATTGGTTCACCGTTCAATTTGATTGTTCATTCATAACTCTATTGATTGTTTTATTCTTATTCATTCATAACTCATTGATTGTGTCATTGTCTCATTCATAACTCATTGATTGTTTGATTCAAAACTAACATATTTAGTGGTGTAAAGGTTAAATCATTATTTTTTTCGGAACGAAATTCAAAAAATCCGAGATAGATTTCAAGCGAAAATTTTTTTTTAGCGGTCATTAAAATTTTGATTTAAAAATTAAAAAAATCCGAGACAAATTTAAAGTATAAACTTATTTTTTAGAGATCATTACGGTTTCGGGACAAAAATACAGATTTTTATTTTTGTTATAATTAAGTCTTTAAAAAAGATTGGGTTGCCAAAGTTTTCTTGTCTATTTTCGGCCAAGATTTGAGTCGCCACAAAAAAAAAGTTGAAAAGCATTGAAATAGAGCTTCGAGAAACTTGGACTCAAAGGTTGTTGGTCTCGGATTGACTTAAAATCAAAAAAATAAGATAGCTTATTTTTGGTACAACGTGTAACAAATGTAAGTTATTTTTTTGGTTTTGGTTTGAGTTCATAACAACATGATATATTTTAGCTTTAGCGCATACTTTTTAAGTCGGCCAAGCAGGAAAAAAAGTCATGTAAGCAGGACTTCAAAGCAGCTTCAGTATGGATTTTAATCGCTCAGGAAAGATGCATCCGGAGTATTACCTGGTTTTAAGTGTTGAAGGGCGCGGCATTGAATTCTTTCTGTGGAGAAATTTTTAGAGATATTTGCTTGGTCTGGTGCTGTTTCCTCCAAAGATTAGACATTTTTGAGAAACAAGTCGAAATAACTTGCGCTCAACTGCAGCCTCGTATCTTCCGTTTCAACAAGCTTGGATGCAATAGCATCAGCTGAAACGGGACAGTGACGAGACGAGTGTTGTGAGCTACCAATGAAGTTCTTCAAAATACTTCATGCTTTGTGACTAAAGTGTAAAAAGTCGATGATTTGAACTGCTGCAAACCATCGATCCCTCCTTTCTTGTCAAGCCTGCCAGTAAAAGCATAGCAGCCAGATTTGTGTCGTGTCCCTCAGGGGAGTGCAGGAATGTTGTATAAAAAGATTCACACTTTGCGTCCTAACACGAATAGTTGTTTTGCCCACTGCAAGGAATAGTCTTTTTGACTACTTTTCTAATGACCTTGCAAAAGTCCTAGTCAAGCAGCAAAAATTCTTTACGATTTTGTTTGTTAAAGCGATGTCTTGACTCCATTTAGCTTTGCAAAAGTTCAATCGCTTAACCCTATTCTCCTCAACCTTTTTCGAGCTATTGACTCCTCAACGGCCGGGCTTCAGAAGCTTGCTCCATTGTTTAAATGGTCGAATTATGAAAAATATTTTAGATCAGTTTTATTTACTTGTTCACATGTTTTGTCCACATGTTTTTGTGGTTACTAGTAGTTATTGCTGCTTTTTCTAAAACAGGATAAAAAAACCAAAACAAATTTTTTTTACATAAAATAATTTGAAATTGATTAAGTTTTGATGTTTAGCAGTGTTAAAAGGTCAACTTACAGATATTATAAAACCAACAAAACTTAATCTTTTATATATCATCGTTTACGTGCACATCGTATTTCACCGCCACAAAAAGAGAAATGAAACTACATCATTGCATTACTTTAAAAAAGAACACTTGAGAAAAACAATATTATTCTATGTAATTATTACTGTTAGTCATGGAACATATCTCGGCATTGATCAAAGCATGAAGCGGAAATTTGTAAGCAGTACCGCAAACACATGAAAGAGTCACATGTTTGACACTGATTTTGTGATTTGTTTACGTTTTTTTGCATTTTCTGGCCTGGTCCAATTTTATTATCATAGCAGAGACAACAACGTTTCCTAAAATTAGATTTTGAAGCATAATTTCGAGGTGCAAATGTTACAACACCAGAGTCACTTGCACGGAAATGACTTCCGCACAAGATCAATTTAATTTTTTGTTGAACATCAAGCTGTAAGCCAGTCAAAGGCCTTTCAACGTGCGGTTGAATTAGGGCTGGCGAGAAGTTGGAAGTGTCGATTTCATGGGAACGGATTTTTTCACGTTTTATTGTTCTATTTTACGTTTTACGTCGCTTTCCCTACTTGAAAGTCTTTATCAGCAACTCTAAATTACAGTTTGTAAAAACTAGAGTGCCCAATAAAAAATTTCCTAAACCATTTTATTCTAATATTTATAAAGAATCAAGATTTAGATTTGTTTATTTGTCACTAAACATTTACAAATATTCGCATAACATTTAATTGAGATTAAATGTAGGACAACGTTACTGGGAAATAATCATAAGGTGTCTAAGTCAAGCACTTACTTTTATTGTGTCATTCAAAATAACAAAAAGATTATAATATAAGCCTTTGAAAAACAACCAGCGATAAGGAAAAAAGTAATGAACAAGTGAAAACCTAAAAGCAAAACTAGAAAATAAGCAAGTCTGGATAACAAAGGCAGATGTATTTTTTATTTTGTAATACGAAAAGTGTCGCATAAAATGCACATTTTGGTTCCAATATATGTAATTGAAAAGTGCGTTTTTTTTGTTTTTTTTTTTGTTAATTGAAAGTGTGTGGATTGTGGAAGATTAGATTAATCAACTTCAGAAGATACTAATCACCACAAGACCTCCCCAAGATAGCTTCGAGAAAGAGATGTTAAGCTGTAAAGGCCCTTTTTTAACATTACGTAAAACAGTGCAATTCTATGCGAAATTGTTGTAGCATGTAAAAATATTCATTTTAAGTAAAACACATAAATAGGACTGGCTTCCGTACTTAATTTTTTTACTGCAAATTTTTATTGTTTTGTCTGGGTTAAATGCTGTTAACAATGTACCACGCCACAATTGTTTATTTTTTCATCCAAAACTGTCCGATCTCGTGCTCTTTGTAATGCGCAATGCATGTTACACTCCGATGCAACGTTATCTCCGGTTTGTGCAATGGCGCCGCATTTGCAATGAGAAAAAGGAACGAGATCCCATTTGTCTTTGCACAAATGAAAACACGCAACTACATTCCGCAGACAGAATGGGCCAACTGGCCCCAACCGACTGGGTGCAATCCAACTAGACGCAGCCGACTGGTTAGTTAGGCGGCGCCAGTCGGTTGCGGCCAGTTGTCTTGAACCCATCTGAAGGCGTTTAAGCATAACACAAAAAGATCTGGACACACTATTTTGAACGGGTAAGCGAGGCGCTGGCAATGAAAGCATGAGGCCGGATGTACTCTCACAGTACTCTGTGTTCGATCTATGATTCATGTGATTAGTAGAACGGATGTTTAATTCAGCAAAATTGTTCACGTTTTTGGTTAGCAGGCACAAACAAGCGTTTAGACCTTCGTATTTATCGGCAGGCATTTGCTAACCGATAAATAAATCATAGTCAGGATCTAGAGCAGTGCTCTGCAACTCGTGTGCTGCAAAAAAATGAGAAAAATACTCTTCCAAATGGAAAAAAAGTTGTTTCTTTGAAGTAGCAACCAAAAAACTTAAAAAATTTATTATACAGTACATCTCATTGTGTAATGTCAAGACCTGTTTTTGGTCTTTACTAAATTTTGAACGCTTTTTTCATATGAAGCATTATTTAGTGAACATAAAACTCTCTACAAATAAATTGATAATTTTTTTGATCAATTTTCAACCAGACTCGATTGTGCACGATATGCGAAAATTGGTAACTTCAGATGAAAAAAAAGTCATTACTTTATTTTTAGAGTTTAGATTGAAATTTTTAGGTTTTTTAAGACATCCAAATGAAATTTCAGGTAACGGAAAGCATTCAAAATTTAGCTCTTTACACCTGGTCCAGGTGTTCTGCTAATTTAAAAAATTTTTCAAAGTGTGCCGCAGGTTCGAAAAAGTAGCGGAGCACGGGTCTAGAGCAGTGTTTCTCAACCTTTTTAACCTTGCGGACCGGTAATATTTCAAAATAATCTTGCGCCCCGGTAATTTTTTCTAATGACAAAATTGTAATAAATGCCATAAATTGATAAAAAATTTTTAATATAACGAAAGCGAGCATTTAGCATCAGAAGAACTGCATTTAATGTGAACTTTGCTGCTGCTTTCTTAATATAATACTGGCTCTATTAAAGTTTTTGAAAGGCAAAGTCAGGGGCGCCAGAAGTGGGGGCGCACAAGGTGGCAAATAGTGTCCTTTGAATTTGCAGTACAAAAGCATTGGGTTCGATTTGTCTCTACACTTACATAAATTCGACCCAAATTAAATGTAACAAAGTTTTTAAAACAATCATTTGACAACAGCAAAAAAACAGTAAGGTAACAAGCAGGGTTGTGGAGTCGGAGTCGGTCGGAATCGGACGTTTTAGGAAGGAGTCGGAGTCGGAATATTTTTTCCGACTCAGACTCCTCAGTCCTCATGTCCAATTTCTATACATATTAGTAATGTTAACCGCGCAACTTACGCGGCCGCGCGCGGGAGTGGAGTGCAGTGCAGTAATTTTTTTAAGAGAACCGCGTATCGCGCGACACAGCGTGCGACTCATCAACAGTTTACATTTTAATTTGTAAGCAAATAGTATTTTGAGTAATGCTATGCTTGGGCAGCCGATTTAGTTGCTTCCCTTTCTTCAATCTAATGACAGGAAGCAAATGCCAGGTGCATAATCAATTACTACCCTAAGCAGCCTCTTTCTATTGTACAGTGGTACCTTGACATACGAGTTTAGACTTTTGAGAAAGTTTTCGTGACCGAGCTCGTACCTCAATTTGCTCGTAATGCAAAGCGAATTTTCCCATTGAAATCAATGTAAATGCCATTAATCCGTTTCAGCCTCCAAAATGCCTTCCATTTTTTATTTTTGACGTGTCTTTGAATAAGTAGTTCCTCCAACACAAGCAAGTTTTTGAACGTCTGTTTTCATCAGAACAGAACAAGGCTCATCAGAACAGACCAAAGGGCTGCAATAAAGAAGAAACTCACAAAAGCAATTTTGTTTTTATGAGCAAATTATTAAATTAAAATTTTTGAAAATTAAAACATATTTTTCTTGCTCTATTCTTTCAAAAAATTATCAACTAAAAGTTTAGAACCAAGGTGAATTTTTTAATAATCTCCTAATATGAATGTCAATAAACGGCAGGGAGCCTGCATGTTCAGTCTGGTACAAAAGTACAATAATTGAAATATTCATGAGATAGAAACTACAGACACCTTTTATTTTGTTTACAAAATCCGACAAAATTCACATATATATTCTTAATATCAATATACTGTATAACCATGAATTACTGTGAAAAAGATGAACTCCGTGCCATCAAACTAATGGCTAAAGTTTATTTGAGAAAATAAGGATGAGCTTATTATTGGTAGGGAAAATGTCAACATTTTTTTCTAGAGTTTCTTTATATGCAGTGGGTGATTCAGGAAAATTCTAAAATTAGTCGCATTTTGTTGTTTTTTTTTGTAGTCTATAATTGGGGGTTTAAATTTTTAATTCTTTTACATATGGTTTTTTGTTTCGTTTGCTTTTATAAACTTTTGTTTTCAATTTTCATTGTCAATAAATTCCATAGTTATTACTAACATTTGTAAAAATTTTTACAATTATCAAATTTTCATATTTACGTTTAACCTCATTACCTACTGATAAAAACGAAACTAAGCCACCTAAAACAAAAAGCACCAGACTCGAGCTTTTGCTCTTGTTAAAGCTCGTCAGTGATGCATACCTCATTGAGTTTCGAACCGACTGGATGTTGTCCTACACGCAGGAGACAACACTCAGGGTCTACTCCTACACCCAGGGTCTACACAAGTCGTTAATTGTATTAACATTAAGGTGTGTCGTGGGTTCGATTTACCATGGGAAAAATAATAACTGTAAAATAGACTAGAGATAAAATCATAATTATCCATAAAATACTTTGATGTTCAGAAAACGTAATAAGCATTAAGTATAGAATACATATTTAGTTTTGAGTTGTGTATGCCATTTCGAGTTAGTTTTCTAAATGTGATTTGTATTAATGTTTCATTCAAACACAGTACGAATTATAGTTTATGGGTTGTGTATATAATATAATTACAGTATCAGGGTGTTTCACAATTATTGAAACAAAGCGATTGGGCACAAATTCAGGATTTTAAATGATAACACGATGATGATTACATTTATTGAAAGGTGAAAGGATAACATTTTATAATCTGAAACTGTTTACAGCTGGCGCAAAATGACTTAGGACATAACCGTTTTTCAAGTTAAAACACAATTTTTATTATATTTATCAATTTTTATTAAACAAAAACACGGTGTTTAATATTTTGTCATATTTCCTTTCTTTTTGATGACCATCTGCAGGCGTTTGGGCATGGAATTGCTCAAATTTTGAAAATAATCCAGTGACATCTTCTGGCACCAGACTCTCATGAGCTCAAGTTTTAGGGTCTCCAAGTTTGGTGTTTTCTTTTGTTTCATTATGTTCTTCATTTTTTGCAGCAATTCTCTATTGGATTTAAGTCCGGGCTATTACCAGGCCAATCAAGCACTCTTATTTTTTGCTGTTGGAGAAAATTCGTAACTTTTTTGGACTTATGGCATGGAGCATTGTCTTGCATGAAGACTTCACAGCTGTGAATGTGAAACATGCTGAGCATGTGCTCCTCCAGCACTTTTACATACTGATCGCTATTCATTTTTTTGTTTTTAGGCAAGAAATACAGGCCAGCCCTGCCCATTTCCCCAGAAAAAGCTCCCCATACCATGATTGAATCCGGGTGCTTTACAGTTGGGACTGTGAACCTAGGGTCAAATCTATTAGAGTCATGAGGGCGTCGAACCATAGGGGATCCCACTCGGAACACTTGAAAATTACTCTCATCCGAAAACATAACTCTTTTCCACTGCGCAGGCGTCCAGTGAATGTATTTTTTTGCAAATGCAATGCGCTGCTTTTTCATTCGTTCTGTTAAGAGAGGCTTCTTAGCAGCTTTGCGACTAGGCAAGCCCAAGCCTTTTTGCAGGCGATGCTGTATGGTGCGCACGGCAACATTTTCCAGCAATTCTGGATGCAAATTTTTTAGCTCCAGGGCTGTCAGTCGTGGATTTTTTTGCACCTCCCTTTTTATTAAAGTGTCCGTCGCGTTTGATGTCTTCTTTTTTCGTCCACCTCCAAATGTGTTCTTGGGGACTTTATTGGGAGGAAACCCCCTTTGGCTGAGGCTAGAAGCTTCATTACTGTTGACTTGGCTCTTCTATTACGAGCACATATTTCTTTAATGGAAACTTTCTCTTGTCTCCAGGCAAGAATTCTAGCCTTTTCCTCACTGCTAGTATACTTTCCAGGCATTCTAAAAACTTTAATATCTAATATTCTCTAAATAAATCAACCTCCTAATATTATTGTGAAGCAAAAATAATATTATTGTGTTATTCTATTTCCACACTGACTCTTTGTTAATTTCCACACTGACCCTTTGTTAATGTATTAATGAATCACAATCATAAAATCAGAGTTGTGAGATTAATGTGATGTAAGGTTTTATAGCATATAATAAAATGAAAATTTTGTTAAAGGTCCTAAGTCATTTTGCGCCAGCTGTATCTTCAAATCAGAAATAATATGTCAAGAAGATTCCTAGACTACATGCTCCAGATGTCCACCGTTTTGTCGAAGGCATTCTTGAATGCGGCGTGCAAAGTTGTTGATAACACGATCACATTCCTCCTGTGTAATGGTCTGAATTTTCTCGGTAATGGCTGCTTTCAAAGCTGCAATAGTTAGTGGGTTATCTTGGTAAATGTTGTCCTTGAGGAACCCCCACAAGAAGAAATCTGGAGGATTCAGGTCAGGCGAGTGAGGTGCCCATTCCACTTCAGCTTTGCGGCTGATGAGACGCTTTCCAAACTTTTCACGGAGCCAAGCCATGGTGACATTAGCAGTGTGAAGACGGGCACCATCTTGCTGGAACCACTGTTCTTTCTCATCAAGGTCCTCACGCTTATTGAGCTCTCCCCAAAACTGCTCAAGCACTGGAACGTAGCGCTCTTTCGTCACGGTTACTGCAATACCGTGATCATCTTCAAAGAAAAATGGTCCGATGATACCATGCTTGGAAATGGCAACCCATGCTGTGCATTTTTTTAAATGCAAAGGGCGTCCAACGACTCTGTGAGGGTTCTCACTTCCCCAAAACACCCAGTTTTTAGAGTTAACGTGACCATTCAAAAGGAAGTGGGCTTCATCTGAAAACCAGACATCATTCAAGAATTCCTCGTTATTGTCTATCATTTCCGAAAACCACTGGCACATTGCTACCCTCTTTTCCTTATCAGTCTCGGTTAGTTCATGCTTTATGTGGATCCGGTATGGATAAAGTTGTAGATCCTTAACCAGCATGCGCCTTACAGAAGAGACAGAAATGCCAAGTTCTTGGCTCCTTCGACGAAGAGATTTGCTCGGACTCCGACCGACTGACTGTTGAACCCTGCTGACATTGTCGGGGGTGCAGATTGTTATTGGAGGCCCTGAGGGCGATGAGCCCGCTACCGTACGATCTCCACAAGTGCCATGAGCTTCAAACTTCTTGACCAACTTGAAAATCTGACTCCTGTTTGGAAATTGGTTGAAGCTGAACTTCCTTCTGAACCTTGCTTGAACAATCCGGAAAGACTTCGTTTCGTAATATGTCTTTACACAAAAGATCTTCTGCTCCATCGACCAAGGCATAATTAGGCTATTTTTTGTTTAACGTATAAAAATGTTAACAATTTTGCTATGACAATCTAAAAACAGAAAAAGAATAAGGTCATTGGTAAAGGTTTTATAAGCTGCTGCTTTGTTTCAATAATTGTGAAACACCCTGTATATACGTATTTATCAAAACATAAAAAAAAACAAAAAAACATGTTGTATTAAAATAGTTCCAACAGACCGTTTCGCCTGTGAGGCTCATCAGGGAACATGACAATTAAAAAAAGCAATATTATTTACGTTGAAAGAAATAAAATAAGCAAAAATTAAAAGTTAAAATAAATTTTTGCTTCAGATGAAAACTCGCATCTTAGAAAAATAGCGCTAACAAAAGTTTGGGTTTAAATAATTATTTTACTTAAGTTAGTGATTGATTATGATTAAATAATTACTTTTGTCACGTGATATTAAAAGAAAACATGCTGTAATGTTGCGGATACTCGTAGATGTATTAAACTTGGCCAAGCTGCCGAAAAGATTAAAGTGTAAAAAAGTTTATGGATCATTAGTTAAGAGCAAGTGTTATATAAAAAATTTTTTTATACTGTATAAAACATTAGTATGGATCATTCGTTAAGAGAGTGTTATAAAAACATTTTTTTATAAAAAGATTCTTTTATTACACTTTCTTTTAACAAATGATCCATAAACTTTTTTACGCCTTACCGGTAATCATTTCGGCAGCTTGGCAAAGTTTCAGAATACATCTATGCGCAACATTACAGCATGTTTTCTTTTAATATCTCGAAACAAAAGTAATTATTTGCTAATCAATCACTTACTTTAGTACAGTGGTTCTTAAACTGGGTTCGATGAGTCAGTATCAGGGGTTCGGCGGAGATCAGGATAAGTATACACACGTTATGTGTATGTGTGGCGACAACAATGTCCTCTTTACTTGAGCCGCAGTTCTTGCTCATTGTGACGTAGCACAATCTCTCCTTCTTTCTCTCGGAGATCATGCTGTATTTTGCTGACCTCACCAGATCAAGTCTATCAAGTTTAGAGCGCAAGCTTTATCGATTTATCTTCTTCTTCTTCTTTCGGCTTCTCCCTACTCGGGGTCGCCACAGCGCGACAGTAATCTCCATTTCACTCGGTCTACTTCATCTCCTTCCCTAGCTCCAACCCTTTCCATGTCTTCTCTCACCAAATCCATCCACCTTCTCCTTGGCCTTCCTCTTTTCCTTCTGCCTGGCACTGCCATCTCCATCATCCTTTTCCCCACGTAGTCTTCTTCTCTCCTTTTTACGTGTCCATACCAACGTAGCCTCACATTCTGAAGTTTTTCTCCCAGCTTTGCAATTTTTGCAGTCCCTCTCACATATTCGTTTCTTATCTTGTCCTTTCTTGTCACTCCCAATGCCCATCTCACCATTTTCAACTCTGCAAGTTCCATTTTTCCCATTTGTCGTTCAGTCACTGCCACCGTTTCCATTCCATAAAGCATGGCCGGTCTAACAACACTCTTGTATATTTTACCCTTAACCTTTGCTGATAACTTCCTGTCGCACAGAACTCCAGCAGCTTTATCGATTTATATATTGAGCAATTAGTTTTTGACATTATTTTGTCATAATTTTTTAGTTGTTGTGTTATAATGCAGGGTTTTAATCTTCTGTAATTCTGTTTGAAGTTAAATAACCACAATTAGGCACTAAATATGCAATTTTTTTCCTTTAATATTTAAATTTAATCTGTTCTAGACATTTACCTTTTTATAGTATTTTGATCTTTTCATACTAACTATGTCGATAAAAAAAAAGGAGTGGTCAGAAAAATATGTACAATATGGATTTACGTATATCACAGAAAGTGATGGGAGTCAGCGTTCTCAGTACATGATTTGCTACGCCAGGTTGAGCAATTGTTGCTTAGCACCGGCAAAACTAAAAGAACAATTTCAAAAGGTGCATGGCGATGGAAAATACTGAACACCATGTTCGCTGATTTTAAAATAAAGAGAGCCAGATTTGATGAAAATGCTATTCTGCCGGTTTTCGGCTTTGTACTCATTGACATACCGATCCTCACAGCATCGTACGAAGTTGCGTACTTGATTGCAAAACAGGGAAAACTACACACCATTGGTGAAAAACTTGTAAAACCAGCTGTGTTAAAGAAGGCGATTATCATATTTGCAAAAGCAGCCGAAAATAAGTCATCCCAAATTTCTCTTTCTAATTGCACCATTAGCAACAAAATTGATAAGTTTAAAATTCATTCGTTCTTCTGGTAAAAATCAGCAAGTTAAACTTTAACAAATAAAGGAAAGCATAATACATTATCAAAGAAAAACGTAATATATTACGCTTTCTGTTATTTGTTAAAGTTTAACTTGCTGATTTTACCAGAAGGACGAATGAATTTTAAACTAAATAATATCCCTGGCAACAGTGTTTACATTGAAATTGATAAGACGAACGATGACACCTTGGCTCAAATAGTTTTTGACTTGATTTCGGATACGGCAAAATTCAGTTTCCAATTCGACGAGACCACGAACGCTTCCAATCTAAGCCAGCTTGCTGTATTCGTGCGCTATGGGAATAAAGAAGACGTGAAAAAGGAAGTTTTGTCAGCTCCTTCTAAGGCTGCCGAGGTTAAGAAATTTGTAGATAATTTCTTCAGAGACAATTATCTTTCATGGGATATTGTTTATGAAATTTGTTTGGACGGAGCTCGAGTCATGTTGGAACGAAATTTTGGTTTTGGTACGCTACTGAAAACCAATGCACCACACATAACTGTAACGCATTGTCTCTTGCACAGGCATGCATTGGCAACAAAAACCTTCACTCCAAAACTGGAAGAAGTATTAAAAGTTGTGGTGGAATATGTGAACTATGTGCGAAATAATGCTATGAAACAGCGCATATTCAAGGAGCTGTGTAATGAAATAAGCTCTGTATTCGAGGTACTTCTGTACTATTCTAGTGTTTGGTGGTTATCCCAGGGAAAGATGCTGAACCGTGTTTTTACCTTGCGTGTGGAATTAGCCATATTATTGCGAGAGCACCAACATCGTCATGCAGATTGTTTTGAAAATTCTGAGTTTATTCTCGTTTTGGCATACATGGTCGATATCTTCGATGCTCTCAATAATCTCAATCAACAGATGTAGGGTGGTGGAGTCAACATTATCAAAGTGGAAGAATATCTGAAGACTTTTCCAAAAAAAATGAGTTAACGGAAACGACGAATGGGGAATGATAACTTGACTAACTTTCCTCTGTTTGATGACTGCACAAGTAAGACCAAAGATGTGTCTGGAAATGGGAACATTTCCGTACCGAGAAAACTGAAGCAAGCAATTTCCATGCACATAGATAAGCTTGCAAAGTCTCTTGATGGGTTGCAAACTTACGACCAGAGAGTCATATTCAGCATGGGTAAAACAGTCATTCACGTTTAGTTCTGATAAAGAAGATGTCAATGATGAATACCTCAATGAAATCATTGAACTTTAGCAGAACCAGTTTTAACAGCAACTCTTCAAAACAACAACGCTCTCAATGTTTTGGTGTCACCAAATCGTAGCTTACCCTCTTCTTGCTAAGAAAGCCCTTGAGATATTCATACAGTTTGTTACAACGTATCTTTGCAAACACTCCTTTTCAAAGATGGTAGACATAAAAACAAAAAAAGGAAGAGACTTTGTTGCCATGAGCCTTGCCAAAGTGAAGCTGCGCATTTTTAGAATTGTTTCCAAAATGCAACAGCATAAGACACATTGATTTGTTGTAAATATTTATTGAGTTGTGTTTTTGTGTGTAGTTCATGTTTTGTTGGTCTTGTTTCTTTGAATGATATGGTTTTACTGTATGTGGAACAGATGCACAGTTTACTTTGGGCTCAAGATCGTTAATAAAAATTTTTGAATTTTAAGGAAGAGTTCGGTGAGTGCCTGCATGAAACTTACTGGGTTCGGTACCTCCAACAAGTTTAAGAACCACTGCTTTAGTAAAATAATTGTTTAAACCCAAACTTTTGGTAGCGTTATTTTTCTAAGATGCGAGTTTTCATCTGAAGCGTAAAAAATTATTTTAACTGTGTCCCCTGATGAGCCTTACAGGTGAAACAGTCTGTTGGGACTATTTTAATAAAATGTTTTTTTTAATATTTGTGTTTTGAAAATCAGGAATAATCTTTCTGACAATTGAAGCCATTGAGCACTCTTCTGATGAGCACCAGTAATGTGCAGCTCGTATACATTCATATACATAATTTTTTCAAATATCTTTTTATGTATTTAAAAAACCTGACTTATTTTGTGCAACTGTCAACTCGAAAGTATGATTTTTGCTTAGTTAAATCCAATTTAAGATAAATACTTTGCCCATACTAGGGAGTCGGAGTCGGAGTCGGATCTTAATCTTCCGACTCCGCAACCCTGGTAACAAGGGCGCAAAATCGAAAAAAAGAGGCACTCTTTTTGTTGATAAGGTACTTACTATAAATATAAAATATAAAAATCTTTCTGAATATATACAAGAAAAACGAAAGGTCATTGGGTGAACTAACTGCTCTAAACAGGAAATGAAATTTCTTTTTTTAGTCTTCAACTAACTTTCCAGGTCATGCATTTGCGTACCTGTTCGAAATATATTTGAAAACAACAGAAAAAAGAGCAGGTGGTAAAATCAGAGTGAATTTTCTAAATATATACAAGAAAAACGAAAGTTCATGGGGTGAACTAACTGCTGTAAACAGGAGATGAAATTTCTTTTTTTAGTCTTCAACTAACTCTCCAGGTCATGCATTTGCGTACCCGTTCGAAATATATTTAAAAACAAAAAAAGAGTACGTGGTAAAATCAATGACAACATTTTTTTTGTCTTCAACTTTATTTCGAACAGGTACGCAGATGCATGACCTGGAAATTTAGGTGAAAACCAAAAAAAAGTTTATCTCCTATTTACGCAAGTTCGTTCACCTAATGAACTTTCGGTTTTCTTGCATACAAACGAAACGATTTTTATATTTTACACTTATTGTTAGTACTTCATCAACCAAATGACTGCCATTTTTTCTTAACTTTGAACCTTTGCTAATCATCGCGTGATTATTGCAGTCATAGCGAAAGAATGATAGTGCAAATCAGAGTGATGACCTTTTTTTTAGTCTTTAACTATATTTCAATCACGTGACTTTTAATTTCGGACGATTCTATTTAGTTTTAAAGTCTTAACTACAATTTTTTCTATTCAACCAAAAAAAGGAGCTTTTCTTTTAAATCTTTACCTCCCCGCCAAAAAATTTTCCGGCGCCTCTGGGCGAACTTCAGCTTGAATAACCAATCAATTTTTCTCTATGGTTTTGATAAGAGGTAAAGCCGAAAAGCTTTTCTTACATAAAGTTAGATTGATTAAGTTTTAATTAAGTTTTGTTAAGTTTGATTAAGTTTTGTTTAGATAAGGTTGAGCATTCTAACCCTAACCCAAACCCTATTCTTTACAGATAAGCCGTAGAAACAGCTACATTTAATTGCTTTGTTATTAAGTTGTATATATTTGTTTTTAAGTGAAGTCTAAAATTGTAAAAGTGGTAAGTTTTTATACGCAATCTTTAACATGGTATCGCAAACGAGTTCAATCAGCGATTCTTTTTTAGCAGCGTTAGGATTGCACAACTTTATATCCTCTATAAAGAGATTAACGATCCAAAACTTTTCTTTTGAGGATCTTATTTTCCGAAAAATATAGGCAAAAATTAAAGGCTTACCCTTTTCAGTGTTGACTCATAATAACAATTAACTCTTTAGTGCCAAAAGAGGTACTTGCCACAAAATCGTGTAAACTTGGAAACATATCAATGTTGCTTTTTTGCAAACATCTGTTACAAAAAAACAACTTTTTTTAAAAGTTTTGTTGCACACTGTAAATATGTTCATGCAATAACCTTGAAGAGAACCATTAGAATCATTCAAGCGGCTGAATATATATGCTAAGTAAGCAAGTTTGCCTATTCACATATTTTTGAATCGAAGTACATACCACTCTTCTATACAGCTTTCTTTGTCTTTTGAATAGCGACTACAAGCGCTCTTTCGTAGATTTTCGAAATTGGAATTGACGCAATCAGGAAAAGAGAAAGTTATATAATCAAGAATACAAAGCAGCTCAACATGGATTATAAGCTCTATGCACATAAAATTAGGGCCCGGAGCTTTATCTGGTTTTGCGTGGAAAAATCTTTGTAAACAGCGCAGGTCATCCGTAACTAAGATATCAAAGTTAATTTTTATTCAAACGTTTCCAATTAGTAAGTCATTTTAAAACTACAAAGACGTCTGAATATAATAGAATAATCATATTAGACCAGGAGTCATATCAAAAATTTTTTTAAATAACATTTTGAGTTCAAACATAAAATTCATTGCGAAAGGTACATGAAGACCAAAAATAATTTTTATGTTTACATAAAAAGTTCTTTTCGAATTTTCAGGGTGGAACTTTTTTAGAGCTTCAGAAGCCCGGCCGTTGAGGAGAATAAGGTTAACAGGCATGCTTCACACTGGAAAAGCAAACCTTGATTGCGTAATCAGCAAAGGTCGAAGTTGTGACCTGAGAAACTTTTTTAGACAGCTCTGTCAGGTTAGCAACTGTATAAGGACCACTAGCGAAAGCAAAGTCTGGATTAGTGCCAGTGTGAATGAAAGCTTGTGGCAACTTGATGTTGAATAGAAGGACAACACTATCAATACTTAGCCAGCCAGTCAAGCACACGCCGTCCACGCTGTTGTTGTCGTAACGCCAATCAACGCGGCGATAGTTGAAATTCCCGGCGTAGGGATAAGAGTCAGGAAGCACTGGAAGATCCAGTGATTCCATTTGCTTTTGTGTAGGTTTATTTGTAGGCATTACCTACTTCATAATCATCAAAGTCTACGCACAACCTTTCAATCTCCGATGTTGGTGAAGATTTGTCCAGAAAGGTGTGGTTTAGGCGCTCATAGATAAACGTGGCAAGGCCCGTGGCTTACGCAGAAATTTGTCGTGGGAAGATTCTGTAAATTGAAAACACGATTACTAAAAGTGATCCTGGTCATGGGCCAAAAACTTTTTCAAACTTACATTCCAAATTAGAGTAAGCTTATTACGGGTTTTAGAGCGGTTTGCAGTTGCAAGAGTTTTTTTTTTCTTAACCGTAGACGCCGCAATTAAATATCAATAAAATTTTCTATTTTAACTCACTGACATAAATTACCGTAAAATCTCTATTTGAGCGCCATGGCGCTCTATTTTTCAACCCTTCCCCTATAGTGGCGTTCTATTAGAGGTGACGTTCAATTACAGGGTGGCGCTCTATTTTTCGACTAACTGGTCAGAATTTTGGGAAGATAAATTTAATTAATGAAAAGAAAAAACATCTAACACAGTTAACATCTAACATCTAAAGAAAAAGAAAAAACATCTACCGTAACACAGTTAGTGGTAAGTAATCAAAAATTCACTGGTGAAATTCACTGGTGAAAATCAATTAATGAAAAGAAAAAACATCTAACACAGTTAACATCTAACATCTAAAGAAGAAGAAAAAAACATCTACCATAACACAGTTATTGGTAAGTAATCAAAAATTCACTGGTGAAGGAAACCTCTAATTACTAATTAGCATAATGAATGTCAAAGTGGCGGTCTATTAGAGGTGGTGTTCAATTAGAGGGTGGCCCTCTATTTTTCAACCCTTCCTTTATAGTATCGTTCTATTAGAGGTGGCGTTCAAATAGAGATTTTACGGTATTCATTTTCATTTTATCTCGATATTTATCCTCCTGTCTCACAGGAAAGCGACGGTGGTACTATACATAGGGCAAGCAATTACCCCGACCTGTTTTCGAAGACACCAAGATATTGCTGTCCGCTTGAAATTTTTTATTTTAATTTATTAGTTTTTCTAGAAACTGATTTTTGAAGCTACTTGCCAAGACCACCAAGCAGGGGATATTGCCGAAAAGTTTCCTAAAGACTGTATCTCCGGAAGCAGGTGGTATAATTGTTCACCCTATGCATTAGCGCCTCCGTTGCTTTCCTGCTAGTTAGGAGGATAAATATAGAGATAAAATAAAATAAACAACACAGCAAAAGGGCTTGAGTAGGTTATGCACCGTGACTAAGTCGATCACAATCACGGCGCTTTAATCACTTGATCACCCTGCCGATATAATAAATATAATTCAACTCAAATCAAATTCGATTTTAATAATAGCTACGATCACAAATCATTGCTGCAAAAGTATGAAGATTATTCACCTTGTCAAGGTACATACTAAGTTCTATTTAAATAAGAAAATGATCGCACTTGGGTGAAACAGATTATTTGTTTTTAAAAAAAATATATTTTAATTGCATAATAGTTTGATTCAGAAATATTTAGCTCTGACTGGTTCATCGAGCACTCTGTGTTGCAAATGAAATCAACTATAATTAGCTTAGTGTTTCTTGAAGTGACGCACTTGCTTCTTGATAAGGAATTGGCAATCTTCAGGGGGAAATTTTAAGAAAATGTAAGTAATTGATTCGAAATTATTAATAAAAACTAACACGTTCTTTTATAGTTGTTTCACTCACACAAAGACCCAAAAAAGGTTATTGTTGTCATAGTATGAAAGAGTAGCGACTGTGGGTCAAACACAAAAAGGGATGAAGCCAAGGGCTTATCCTTTTACAACACCAGGCTGCTGTACGGCCCGGATCAGATGCTAGCAACGCTGATATTGAGCCAGCATCGCATTTTATCTGACGATTTTGAATGACGAAACCTGATGCTGGCTCAACACCATCACTGTCAGCATCTGACCCGGGCAGTACAGCAGCTTGTGGCACTAAAAGAATAAATCCTCGGCCCCAGTCCTGTTTGTGACTGATCCGGAGTGGATGCCCTTCCAAACGACGACGACCAGATTATTTGTAACCACTATTAAGACAATTGTGCAGGCCAAGCGCAACGTTATGCTCTTTTTTAAAACATTGTAATTACGACAAAGTCAATTGTCTTGCTAAAGAGCTGCTTTTGTAGCTTTGTACTTGATTTTTGTAGAAGGTTTGCTAATTAGTCTCCAGAAACCGCCAAAAGTTTGGTAAATTTTGTTTATTTTTAATTAGCGTTGATATATAAGTTTATTTTAATTTCAATTTCGTGGTGCAAAAACTAGTAAAATGATTTAGAAAAAAAAAAAACACTTATGCATCCCTAGATCACGCCAATTAGTAATGTTTATGAAAAATCTCCTGCGTTAGAATTTAACAATTAGGCTGGCCTAATCTTCAACTCACGCTTACCTACCTAAACGCCCGGCATACCTTAATTAGGCCTAAACTTATTGAATTTTGGCGAGCATGTCTGGTGCTACGTACGTAAACTGCTGAACTTGCTTCCTGGTTTTTTATAAAAATTCCTGAATGTGAGCAGTCATTTTTATTATGAAGAAAACGGCTTTTATACAAAAAAGGGACGCATAGAAATTGGAAAAGTGCCTCAGTTATACACAATGTAGTACAGTATAGCTTAGGGTTGTTGTATCTGATTAGGCAAAATTCCGGAAAGACATAGGCGTACCAGCCAAAAAAATTTTTGGAGCGGCGGACAAATTTTCTGGGATTCTAGGATAAAGACCAAAAAATATAAAAATAAAAATAAAGGTCTTCACTTGGAATCGGTCTCGGGTTTTTCAATTTTCATCATGAATGACAAAATTCGGACATGTCCGGAATTTTCCGGACGGTATGGCAACCCTAGTATAGCTAAAAGATAAAAGAGATTAAAGATGAAAAAGAAAAGAAAAGATAAAAACATGAAAAAAGATGGAAGAAAAAAAGATGGATGAAAAAAAGATGAAAAAGATAAAAGATGAAAAAAGATGAAAAGATGATGAAAAAAAGACGAAGAAAAGATGAAAACGATAGAAAGCTGATAAAAGATGAAAAGAAATAGAAAAATAAAAAGATGAGAACCACTGAATCACAGGTAACAACGTAACTCATATTCGAAATTTAATGACTAGTTTGTCAATCGAAAATTTCGGCATTCAATGCGCCTTGCTGTCCTTTTATTATTTAAAAAAAAAAGATTTGTTTTTTTACAAAACTTCCAAGCTAGCTTTCAATCGACTTTCAGGAAACATGCGTCACCCGAAAGTACATATCAAACATAAAAGAAAACCAAACCAAAAATATGCGTATATACACTTTTAAACACATTGATTCCCATAATTTTTTTTCTTTAATAAACGGTAATTCTTTGATCACTTTGGCAGCAGTTTTAGTACTTGTCATCTTTTTATCGCTTTTAATTTAGCCTACAAACAAGCTTAAAATAGACTTGCACAGTAAAAAATTTTGAGAGTGAATGAATTTTGTTTATTACCTCACAATCTAATAAACGAGGACAGTTAAGCTTTAAAAAAGAAGCAAAAAATGGAAAACTAAGTTAATATGAACATCGGTAAAATTTCCGTCAATGATAAATATTGTTTTATATTGGCTTTTAGTCTTTCCGTCACCAGCATTTACGAACCTGAATAATTCGAAACAGTTTTTATTTGTTTATGAATTATATAATTACGAAAATGCAAGCAATAACTGCTGGAACAACTACTCCGCAAAAAATCGACATGGACAACTTGCTGGTATTTATTCTGAAACAAGTGATGAATTAAAAATGAGGCTTGTTTCAGGAGTTGCAAATAGTGAGTATGCTTAATAAAAATTAATATTACTTTAAGCTGGGTAGTAGAGTCGTTCTCAAACTAAGTATGTACATGACCTGGTCAACACCCTGGACGTACCTTTGTTTCTTCGTTGAATTTCGCACGCTGAGCGAAGGAATTTCAATAAACAAACTAACCTAGGGCGAGTATATACGGCCCGTATAAAGCCTGTAGAATGGACCTCGAGTTGTCTTCATGTAAGAATCGGTCTTTCTTAAACTTTTATTCTAGAGCAGGGGTTCCCAATCTGTTGTACGCGTACCACGTATGCGAAGGTGTTCCAAGTGGTATGTGAATAGGCTTACCATACATCCCGATTTTTAGGTCTCTGTCCCACCCATTTTGGCAGAAATCCCGCCAGAAATCGTAGACAGATTCCATGTGCAGACCCTCTTCTTTCTTACTTTTTTCCAAGGTCACTAGTTTTCAGAGATGAAAATTATGAAATCCGAGACAGATTAAAGTGAAAACCTTTTTTTGGAGAACATTTGATTTTTAAGACAAAAATCATGAAATTGGATACTGATTCAAAGAAAAGACTTTTTTTTAGAGAACACTTCTTTTTTGGACGAAAATCATGATTAGATTAGAAGTGAATGGTTAGAGGCGAAGAATTTTTTTTAGTAAACACTACTTTTTAGGGACAAGTTTTTTTCTGTCAACAAGCGTTCCGGTTTGCTCCTTCAAAAATATGGTATGCTTATACTTAAGTAACTTATAAAATCTCCTTAAATTTAGTTGTGGTCTTTTATTGTTATTTTAATGTATATTATTCTTCTGCTGAATCAACTAATATACCATTAAATTTTTTTTGGCAAGAAATGGTAAGCGTTGACAATACTCGGTGTCTAAGTGATATAAGTTCTTGAAAATGTTGGGAACCCCTGTTCCAGAGCAAACCACTAAAACCACTGGAATTATATAGTTAAAGAACTTTTACACCCTAATATTTGAACAATTACTAAAAAATTTTATATCTTGTAAAAACAATGCAATGCAATGCATTAAAATGGTGGTTCTCAAAGTAGTCGATTAGAACATCCAACTGGTCGAATGAGGGTCAATAAAAGCCGGGGTTTGATTAATAGTTGTTGGATTTAATGGAGCAATAAAGCAACGGCATCTATTTTGTAACCATACTAAACTAAAAAAAGCATAGTTATTGAAGGGAAAATCTTTTTTTTGGTCTTTTCCTGTTTTCTTCACATATTTTGTAATGAAAAAAATATAGTTGCATGAATTTACGGGAAAAGTGAAAAAAAAACTTTACTTTAATTAAAACAGAGGGGGGAAACTTTTTGATATTGGAAGCCAGATTTTAAAATTTTTAGCAAAGGAGGCCGCACAAGTTTAAATGTCTAAAAAAATAGCGTAATCTCTTTGAAGCTGAACAGGTTTTTTTTTATTTTCTCCCCAAAAAGTAGTGATATATCTAAAAAAAGTCATCACTTTGAATCTAACTCAAATTTTTTGATTTTTGTCTCTAAAATGAAGTGATCTCTAAAAAAAAGTTTTTTCTTATCAGCAGTAGTCATTGACACATGATTCTATTGTCAAGGGGGTCGCATAAAAACTCATGGAGGCCGCAGGTCCCCCACCGGTGGTTTACTTTACAAAAAAAATTTACCTTTACTAAAAAGTCAAAAATTTACTAAAATTTTCTGAAAAAAGCTTTTACTTTAATTAAAGAGGAGTAATCAGTCTTTTTCTTTACTTTAATTAGTCGGCAACGTGATCGACTGGTTAAAAACGCCGTGATTTGTAATCGACTTGGTCTCGGTTTAAAACCTTCCCGCGCCATTCTGTTTTGTCCATAGAAAAGTTACTTTATGGCACTTTTCCTTGCTTGGTGGTCCTGGCAAGCAGTTCTAAATTTCAGTCATATTTCTATAAAACTAAAAATCTAAAATAAAAACTTTTAACTGGACAGAAGTATTTTTGGCATCTACAGAAGCACGTCGGGGTAATTGCTTGCCTTATGTATAAGCCTACGACACCTTCTTGCGAGTCAGGAGGAAAAATATAGAGATGAAATGAAATGAGTTCATAAAAAATAATCACAGTTTTTCATGCATTAGTTGAGAGCATAAATTGCACGGATATGACGATTTTTCACTCGAATTGGGGTCGACGTGCAGAAAAGTTTGAAAACCACTGAGTTAAAACGTCGTTGCGCGCGGTTTGAGAATAACTAGCAAATTAGTTGAAATTTTGTCTATTGTAGTTTTTCTTGAAAATCGCTATGCAGTGGCGAGCAAAAAAGTAAGACTTTTTTATTTTTTTATATTTTTTTAAAATAACTTTGTTAATATTAAATTATATTTATCACGTAATATATCATTCAAAAAAGAGCACAAAAAATTATATTAAATCTAATATTAATCGATTTTTTTAAAAAATATAACTCAATTTTAACTATGTTATTTAAAAAAAATCTAATGAAATAAAAAAGTCTTTCTTTTTTTGCTCGCCACTGTAGTTTAGCCCAGGCTATTCCGAGCTTTTCCTTCTTGCGGGCCACCTTTGAAATTAGTTAGAACTTTTAAGCCGCAATTGTTTTGATACCATTTAAACAAAAGACTAATAAGTGCTCTAAAAAGTAATTGATCTTGAAAGCCAAGTGAGAAAGGTCTTTTACTTGACTTTTAAGATAAAACCATTTTAAATAAAAAACACTTCCGTGATCTCCCAAACCGCTTACCTGCGCTGTTTTGCTGATGCTGCTCCTCATCGACAAGATTTAGAAATTTAAAACTGTTCAGGAGGCCGCGGAGCAAATCAGCCAAGTTGGACCAAATGCCAAATGAGTTAGTATTACCTTCAAAATTTTTATAAAGTTCTATGAAGTAATAAAAGCAAAAAAAAGGAAAATAAACTTGCAAATCAATTTTAAATAAAAACAGTTTTTTTCGTAAAGGAAATTATTCGAAGGCAATAGATTCAATAGACCAGCTATAATACTATAATTTTTCTGCTTAATTTAGGATATCCGGTAATTTCATCGTCGGTTGTTTTAAATGTTTGTTTTTCTAGCGTGGTTAGGGTAAGAGTTAGATAAAACTACTGAAGATGTAATGTACTGTGATATAATTACTATTCGATAAAGCAACCCAGGGTGAAATTACCTTGCGAGGAAATTACCGACGATAAAATGACAGTAAACCTTAATTTTTCAAGCACCCGATCTACTCAACTTATTAATCAAGATAGAAACGAAAAAAAAATGCATTGATGTTGACTTTATTTATTATCATTATTAACATTAACTTTCTTGAACTGTGTCCACTTCTTCAGGCGTAATGAAATAAACTAATTGCGTACAGAAAACGAATGTTTACCCATCTTATCTAATATCTAGTGTACGAAGAGAAACTTTTTAAAAGTGCTTCTATGCTCTTTCGACATTTAAATACAAGCATCCAGATTCCTGAATGCTATCAAAATGTAATCGAAAAGGCTATCTAAGCGCAAAATTGTTAAAAATAATTTTTTCTTACTAAATTTTAAAGGTTTTGCTAACAACAAAATAATTAGGTACAAGAGAAAAGTGATTTACAATCTTTATGTCGGTTCTTATAGTTGTGAATAGACAAAAACATGATACCACTTTTTATTAAAAATTAGGGAATAAGGCACAATTTAACTATAAGCTTAATAATTTACCACAGTCGAATTAAAAGCTCTAAATACCTCAATTTAGTTCACTCAGACATATTGCACTTTTTGCAAAAACTTGCGAATAAATAATTATTGATTTACAGTAGTAAAATAATAATTAATATATTCTGACTGAATTGGATTATCATTTTGTTTAAATAAGTATTTGAGGAAGTTTAAAAACGAAAGCTGGTACAGTTCAGTGATATTTACAAGCAATTTCTCTTAGTAATAATTTTTTTATATAATCACAATGATATCTATATTGATCAGATTATAAAGACGTTTGTTTTTACATTGGCCTGAAAAAGATTAGAAAAATTAACAGTATTTATTTGGAATATTCTGATGGCTCAGTCTATCAAGTCCAAGAAAGCAATGTTTCGAAAAATCTATTTCCTTTCAAACTAGCTGGGGAAAATGAAAAAAAAGAAAACAAAACTGAAAAGAAAAATGAAACTTGCTTTTGTCTAAAAAAGCACGATGCAAAACTATTGTTACATGAGACGAATTGTGATGTTTGGCATCAATCCATCTGCGAACAAAGAGGTAAGGTCGTGTTTTGCAGGCAGTAATCAATTAAATGATGGTTTATACTTTTTTTTCGTTATGATACACTTGGCTTTTACCGGGCTTTTAGGCTTAGCCAAGCTTAATTTCTTCATTAAAGTGCTAAGTTCAGCGTATACGCTTGCCTTAGGAATAAACAAAATGTTTTTATAAATGAATAAGAGATTCCCAAAATAAATTTCTTTTTGTCAAAAGTACAAACTTAAAAAGTGTTTTCTCTATTTTAGAGCCTGGTCGTCATCTCAGCACAGAGTTTCACCGTAGTGCTGTGGTAGGTGTGTCAATCATAAGAATGTACAAGTCTTTTCGTTTTTGTATTTTATATTTTTGTGTATTTAATGCTTTCACTAGAGTCCCTAAACGTTGTTTTTAAGCATGGTTAATGACGTCAAATATAGTGTATTATAATATCTTTAACAAATTACTATGACTTTTAAATAAATTTTTAAGTCAAGTTACTTTACAGAAAGACTTTTACAAGGGATTTCTCCTTCCACAACAGGTCAGAGTGGGTTTGGAAGCGCGATTGGAAGCGGGTTTGGAAGCGGGTTTGGAAGCGGGTATGGAGGCGCCAATACAGAATATTATAACTACTTCACCAATGATTTGAATGGTTAGTGTTAAAATATTTTAAAGCCGTTCTTTTCAACCATGTGTTGCACACCTCATCGTATACCAAAATTTTAAAAAGTGGTGTTGCTTTGTCAGGATTATTGGAATGTACCGCATACCACAGGATCGATCCACCGGTTTTCGATCATTTTTTAGAATATTGTGAATAAATCTACGTCAGGAATAAAAAGCATTCATGGTGATTGTCTTGTCCATTGCCGAAATGCTATTGCAGGGGTGGGGAACCTGCGACCCGCGGGCCAAATACGACCCCACAAGATATTTTAATGAGACTCGCGTGGGATTGGGAAAAAACATATAAATTTCTTCAATCAAAATGGTGCTTTTTCGCTTTATTAAGAACCAAAATCTGGCAACAGAGGTGTAGGCCGAGCAGAAAAAATATTAATGTCGAGGTGAACAAAAAAACATAGCTATAAAATAAACCAGGGCTTTGCAACCAGTATGTCGCGTTGTTTTTGTCTTCACTTTGAATTCGATGTCAAGTTAAAAAAAATTTTTTAAATTAACCACACAATCTTAGTGAAAATCTTTTTTCTGTAGTGCCGAGTGTACGTAAACTTTTTTTGTTTACACACTCGACATTGAAGTGCAAACATTAGTTTAATGTTAGTGAAGATAAAAATGTTCTTGACAAGACGATTCAGATGAAGAAGCGTGGTCAGTTGAGAAATTCCTTTTTTTCTTAAATTAACAAAAAATTTAATTTGGAATGCACCTATACTTTAATTTTGGGGTGCAACCTGCGAGTGCAATTAGGTTCCCCATATCTGTGCTATTGTATTAATCTAGCAAAGGCTTGTTCTAGATTCCAGAATTTCGAAATTTTCATGGTATGCTTGGGTCCATGGAGCGTCATAATCACTATTTGTTATGCTTTAATTCTAGCTGAAATAGAAACGCATGAATTTTTTCACCGATTTCAGAAGTAATTGTAAATTGTAATAATGCTAAGCTTGGATTGCTTTGTTAGTTAAGTTTTCTTTTTAAATTTTTGGACTAATTCTTGATTTAAAAATTGCAGTGGTTTTGGCATTAATTTTCTTAAATCCTTGCTTTATTCACAATATTCAATATTCTTTTTTGGTTTCACACTCTGTCCCGGTAGTGAAGTTGTTTTCTGATCAAAAATAGTTACATTTTCTTAGGTATTCATGGTGATAAGCAATTACTATAACTGCAGCATACTCGGTAAGGGCTCCAATCCTAGTTTTTTTCACCCGGATCTGGGTTTTTCTTGTCTCATCTGTGTTTCTAGGTTTTATTTTTAAAATTCTCTTTAAATCTAGGTTTTTTAAAATAATAAAAATTGTATTTATATATCCTACGCGCATCTATAAAAAAAATGATACGAAAAAAGCGTCCAATTTTTGCGTAGTTAAAAAGGTGACAACTAAACTTTGTTATGTTTCTCTAATTTTATCTTGATGTTCCGCCATCTTTGAGTCTACAATGCAACGTGGCGTTTTCTCTTTCTAAATCTTTCTCTATGGTGTTAAAATATCATTACAAAAATTTTTCAAACAAACAGTTAATTAGTGTAATTCATTAGATCGGCGATCTCCAAACATTTCAAGCAGCGGGCTGTGTATAGATTTTTTTAGACCTCCTCGGGCCAAAGCCAAAAACATAGTTTGCGAAAAACAGTTAATAAATAACTGTAAACTGTAAATAAATAGCTCTGCACCCGGTTGCAGTTAATAGAATGAGAGTTAAACGGTTTGGTTCTACAACGCGACATCCTTGTAGATTTGCCACCAACGAACCAAGTTTGTAATGCGTTTATTGTTTATCGACGGTAACCAAAACAAAACACAAATAGTAAAACAATACAACAACAATTAAAAATAAAACAAGTCTAATTAATCCAGTTCTTGCCTCTTGATACGGATGGTGCTTAATAAAAAACCCAACAAATATTGGAACGAACGAATTTCAAAGAACCAATGAACACCATCGAATAATATAAAATGATTGAGAAACGATTTAAATAATGGTAAGACGTCGAAATAAAAAGCAAGAATGGAAGTCGGGAAACTCAAATTAACAAAAGGAGGTCGAAGTAAATTTTGTAAAGCAATGGTTGGAAATTAAGAGGCGAAATGTGAGAAACCAAATTGGCGCCACCAACACTACACAGATAGGCATTAACTATGCATAAAATAATATTTTTGGCTAAGATTATAATTGTGAAATTCATAATAAACTACGAGCTTAATTTTTGAATTGCCTGAAAAAAAATTGTTTTTTGTATACGATGCAATAAAGCTTCCTTTAAATTTTGGCGCATTTCGGCGGTTATATATGTCTATTCTATTTAACCGACATTTCGTAATTGTTTATAATTGAAAGAAGTAGAAACATTGTAACTTTTAAAGTTCCACTTACAGAAGACAACATAAATTAGTTTATAGTTATTGTTTTTGTCAAAGGCAAGTTAGTATGAGTATTATATCCTTCATAGGAAGGTACTGTACTTTATTTCGAGAGATGGAATCTTACCCCATGTGATTGTAGCTAGTAGGGGAAGTGTGGGACCTATGGAACAATTTTTTTAAACGGTCGTAACTTCTATATTTTAAATAAAAATTGCTAGATAATCGGTCTGCATGTTGTGATTAGGTAGCTCTGCATTGGGAAAAATGGTTTAACTGTGTGGTAATTGGTTGCCAAGTTACAAGCAATTATTAAATTTTTACATTTCGTTTCATAGGCTCCACCCCTGTGGGACCTATGGAACACTTCCTACAAAGCTATCAAACGTTGTTTTTTTTTCACATTAACTTCAAATAAACACAAAAATATACATAAACAATCATGCACACACAAAAAAATTACACATATGATAAATCAACGTCAAATTTTATCACTCCACATAACTGTTTACTTTGAGCAGCTGCATGAGGTGGGAGCAAAATTTTTTTAATCTTTTTTTTGCCAATGGAGGCTAGGTCTTCCATTTCTGGAAAGACAAATCCATTTTTAATTTTTCTTCACCTCTCCAGAAAACTGATTTCAAAGTCTTCATCTTCATTTGGTCCACTAACCAGCTTTCCAATAAACTTTTTACGTTTTCCAGCTGCAGTGTGCACATTAGCAATAACAAAATCACCACATTTGAGTATGACAAGCTTGTCAGTTTGTGGAGCAAGGCTGGAATCACCATCAGACAGACTGGCATTACTTTCGAAATCAGCAAATATCTCTTCTTCATCTGTTAAACTATCTCCTGATTGCTAAGGGAAAAGTCTTTTTTTCACAGGTGTGCGTGTGATGATGGCAGAAGAAACTCCCTTGCGACGCCGAATTTTTCGTGGCCTTGCTTTTGGTAGTGGAGCGATTGATTCAATTAAAGAGGTTTCAGGAACTGCTTCCAGGCTACAGCCTGGGTTTGATGACGCTGGGGTAGATGTAAATTAAACAACAGCCTCAGTGGTGTCAAGCACACTTGCGTCGATGTTTGTCTTGCCTGAATAAACGTTTTGCACCTGATCAGTTACTGTGGATGGTAAAAATTCATCCTCTGTAAAAATTTCTGAATTGAAGGGAAATATTCCAATCCGCCTAAATAAAGAAGTAATATTTTCCAAGGTGCAGGATTTAACAAAAGCTTTATTAGATAATCCAGCAACATAATATAAAGACAGTGTTTCCCAGAATTTAACAGATGCCATTCATCACAAAATGAGTTGTAGAATTTCTTGAAGGCTCCAAATACACCCACATCTAAAGGTTGCAGTTTGTGGCTGCAATGAGACGGCAGGGTAAGCAGATCTGAGCCATGGTTTTTAGCTAGCTCAACACCCTCTAAAGTTATATGGCTGTTATGATTATCCATGATCAGCATTCCCGGTTGATCTTTGAATACTATCATATTGTCAATAAAATGTTTCAAGACTTGTGGGAAAATGTCTTGTTTCATCCATCCTAATGGATTGGCCAAACCAAGACTACCAGCAGGAGCACCGCGCAATATGTGGCTTGCAAATCGAACCCTGGGAAATAGGCCATTCCAGTAGCACTGACACAGCAACACATTGTAATGTTTAAACCACGTTCCCCTGATCTTATTTGGCCACTTGCTTGATACCAGTTCTACATAAAATATGCCTGGAATTGGGAACTGTGTTAATTCCAGTCTCATCAAGATTCCAAATTCTGGTTGGAGGGATGTTTGAGTTGCTAAGAATGCTTTTGAGGTTGTCAAAAAAAGCATGAACATTGAAAGGATTGAATACCATGGCTCTGGCAAGGCTTGTACTTTCAGGTTTTCTCAAACTTAAATCTCCCATTCGCTTACGAAAGCCTTTTAGCCAATCTTCTCCAGCAATTTTTTTTTCATTACATGAATTAGGAATTTTTTTGTTTTTTATTTTTGCATATTCATAAGCAAGTTTTTTTAACTTTAATTTTGTCAAGACCATAAAACAGCTTTGAAAGTTTAATGATGTAATCCTTTAATGCATGTTCTTCATCTTCTGTAAAAATCTATAAAAATACAGATAGTAATTAGCCTATTAACTGGATATGAAAAACAAGGTTAATAAATTCCTTATTTAATAACCTAATTTTTCATTAAATTACATTTCATTCTTAAATCTTAATTAGGCTTATATCAAACCATTAGCCTCACTGACAAAATCTGTTAGCCTCTTTGTCAGTATAGGCCTAGGTTAGAAGCATAAAACTTAGCCCAACAAAAATTTACTTAGTTGAGTTGAAGTCATAGACATTTTCTTAACTTCAGTGTTTTCTGGATGCATCTTTTTCTTATAACGGTGCAAGGTACCAATAGGTATTCCGTAAACTTTCGAAGCTTTTCTAAAACTAAGTTCATTAGAAAGAACACCTTTCAAAAACTTTATTTAGGTCTTCTTCACTAAACAAGCCCTTATTCGATAATCTAGATTTAAATGTAGGCATGACCTGAAATACAAGGGACCTATGGAACGCCATGTTCCAAAGGTCCCACCTAGTTATAATTGATGGAAAATAGCTTTTAGTTCATACATACTACATATTGACAACCAAAGCTTTTGATCAAATAATAGCTAGATAAGTAGTCTTTTCAAAGAAACCAACACTAATAGTTTTAGTAACTTCAAGAAACTATAAAATTCTTACAAAGATTAACCTAAAAAGGACATTTTTTACCCCAAAAATTAAAAAACAGCTTTCTGCCTTTTAAACCAGCAGTTCCACGAATTTTAATTTTGAAATCAGCATGTCTTACAAAACTGTGTTTCCAAATGCAAAAATTTTAAAAAATCCGTTTTCCGTTTTCAAATAAATTCGGTGTTCCATGGGTCCCACCGTTCCATGGGTCCCACACTTCCCCTATATAATTGTCGCGTTTGGTGGCGACTGTGTTGTCATGGTACTGATTTTCTACAAATCTTCTTCATGTTGTTACGTTTTTGAAAAGGACATGTAATGTCATTTTCTGTTTTTTTTTTTTTTTTTTTTTTTTTTTTAATGTCGTTAACAAGCAATTCTAAATAATAGCCATATCGCATAACAAAAAACTAAAAATAACAAATAAAATTTAAATCGGACAAAAATATCTTGACATCTACGAAAGCAAATCTGCAAATCAAGAGAATATTGATAATGATGATGATAATGATGATGATAATAATGATGATGATGAATAGAAAGTCTTGTTAAATTTCTGCTATGGTCATCGGATGCTTGCCTGAACTCGTCGGCCCGTTTACAACTATGGGCTATAAACTATCGTTGTATAAGAAAAATGTTCACACTTACCACGAATAATTTCATTGGGACAAGTTGCTACACAATTTCGAAAAGCGTGACGGTGATTAAATCTTGTTTTTGTAAAAGCTTTCCGTAGCTTTTAGTCATTTAAAAGCAAAAATGTTATGTCTAAAGTATAAAAAGTAAGAACAAATTCAAAATTGGCCATGCGAAAGATATGTTGTATGAACAGATTTAAAACTAGTTTTTTATATAAAACTAAGTATACATATATAAAATAAGCAATTGTTTTTAACGTTCATTTCAGGTTTTACCTCCGATTTCTATCCTTCCAATTCAATCCAACCAATAGCAAGTACGAATTTTTTTCAGCCAGTCACAACTGGTTTTATATAATCTTATGCTTTTTTTCAAGTTAACGTATGTTGAAAAATAGATAGCCCATTTTACTTATCCTGTTTTTTTGATTTTTTGAAACACCGTTTTGCCTTTGTTTTGTTAATCATTGAATGCCGTGTAAAGAACTACAGTTAATATGAAACCATCTTTCAGCTTGTGAAAGAAGTTTGATCGTATAAAGCAAAAGAAATTTGTATTCTTTTACTACGCTGTAATAGAAAATTTAAAAAATAATTTGTTTTATTTTAAAGTTAGACATGTGCAAATAGCGGTTGGTTGAGTCTGGTTTACACCTGATGAAGATGTTTGGCGAACTTTTGCTAATAAAATTTGGTTTCAACATCCAATGTCAGAATCTCCTTTATGATTACACTGTGTTGCTGGACATCAACCAAAGCAATTCAATCCCATCTGCAGGGAAATGCAAAATATAATAAATTCCAAAAATATATGCAGCATTTACTTACCTTACAAAACAAGCAGATGTTGTTCTGTCAAAAAAAATCCTTTTGAGTGGGCTAAAGGCCTGCGTCCGCTTAAACACCTATCTATGAAAGAAACAATTTCGTTTGTTTCTTTTAATTTTTTTTATTAGTTAGTAAGTTGTTGTATAGCGTCTAATCATTATTGTTTGGGGTATAGGCTATTCTATTTTTTACACGTAGGCTTTTACGAATTAAAAAAGTTTTAGTTTACTTAAAGTCACATGTGTTATATTCATAATAATCACATAAATAAAAATGTCTTAAATCCCCGTATTTTTTAATCTCCGAAATAAAATAAAGTTACTAATTTTTAATTTTTTTCTTTTATTACGCTAAAACGAGTTATCAACAGGGTTGCCATATCGTTCTTCTTTTTAAAATTTGTCTTTATTTTGAAGGAGTGGTCTTAGAAAATAGTATTATCTTTAATTCTAAGAAACAGTCTTATTTTGATACATATGTCCTTATTTCGTCTTTGCTTGTCCGAATGTGTGGCTTTACATTGCAGGGGCGGGAAATCTGTGGCTTGCAAGATATTTTAATGCGTCCCGCGAATGGTTGGGAAGCCGGTGTGCCGCGTTTGTTTGATTTTCACATCGCGTAAAACTTAAATGAATTCTCGGGATTGTAACCATGCAATCCAAGTGAAAAACTTTTTGTTTCTACACTCGACTATGAAGGACAAATACTTTAATGCTAGTGAAGATAAAAAAAAGGGGGTCTTGCTATGACAAACCAGATGAAGAAGCTTGGTCAGTAGAGAAACTAACTTCTTTCTTAAATCAACGAAAAGGTTAATGCGGTCCGCAAGTGAGGTCCGTATGTGTTTTAGTTTGGGGTGCGGCCCACGAGTGCAATCAAATTCCCCGTTCATACTTTACAGTGTTAAAATTACGCAATCTTTTATTAATTTTAAAACTCTTTCAATTACTTGAACTTTAATTACTTAAAGTAGGTTAGTTTGCAATTCTTTTAAATAATTCACTTCAATTGTCATGATTATATAAGAAAGAATTACATGAAAATAAACTTAGAAATGAGCTGCAGTAGATGTACAATATGCTTGCTAATAACAAAGCCTTGTTAGAGTACATTGGTAGCAGTAAAAAATATGGCTGATGCATGACGCATAAATAAATACTGCGCAAGAATTTTTGGCGTTACAAATCTTATTTGGGTTTCTAGCTGTCTTTATTTTTGAGTACATCGATGGCAATCATAAAGTATTAAAGTTTTAATGTATTTTTCGCGAAACTATGAGTACAGTTTGAAGATTTTTTTATTGCGTTGTACCAATTGATAACAGAAATGTTTAAAAAATTTTTGTCTAAAAGTTTAATGCAAAAAGTCAATATCGATAAAAATTAGATTTGCTTCTGTTTATTTTGGCGCAGTACAGTTACTCTTGGGATTGCTTTTGGGAAGTGCAATTTTGATCATTACACTTGGGATGTGTTATTTTTACCAGAAAAAGTGAGTAATATCTTTTAATAAAAAGAATTGTAACTTCTAACAATACAGTTTTACACCGCAATATTCTGTCCCATCTAATTTATTATATAATTCAATCCAATTAAAAACCACATTGTTCCAAACGATTTTATTGATGTTTCAGTGGATGAAATAGTACTATATTACCATTATTTTAGTGCAAAAATTGTTTAGCTTACTATTTTCACCTAATTCAAAATTTTAAACTCTCGTTTACATATGCAAATGAAGTCTGATAGCGAAGAGTTAGATGACTTTACCGTATCTGATAGCTTTTATAATAAAAGATTTTACCGGCTGTTCATACTTAGTAAACTTATAAGAAAGATAAAAAACGTTTTCACGTGTTTAAGTTTTTTTACAACATCTGTTTGATCGGTATGAAATTCAAATCAATTGAAGAGCGAAAAATTGGTGTTTTTGTGAAAAAAGACAAAACGGAAAAAAATTAAACTATTGTTTTATGTTAAAATCATTTTATTGGCAGACTCTTCAAAAATCTCTTCACCTCTACCAAGAGTTTACAGATCTCAGATTATACGTGAACTTATTCTAAATAATCTTGAATCGGATTAAAAGGAAATACTTTCTTAACCGAAAGTCTTAAAATCGATATTTTGTATTTGGTTATAATTCTTTTGCGTTTCGAAATAATTCTTGAAAATTCTTTAATAAGTAGAATTTTGTTAACTTTGAAGCAACTCAAAAAAATTATCGTTTTCGAAGTTTTTTTAACGATAAGTGAAGAACATACATTTTATAAATTACAAGCAACAATACAGCAAAAATAAGTAGCGGGGCTTGAGTTGTAAGAGCATAGGTTTATAAGCTTACGTATCGACCGTATGAAGTAATGCCATTAAAGCCGATTTCTGATCGCCGAGTTATAAAAACTTTCAATTTATCTTACTTCTGTAGTGGTTACCAAGAAGTCTTGCGTTTCTATCATCAAATCAATTTTAAGTTGCAATTAAGCCACGCAAAAAAAGTGTTTCTAAAATTGCTATCCTTGCATTGTTCTGTATATCAATGCTATCAAACAAAGTTTTCTTGTCAAAAAGCCAAGGTTTTTTGATATAAAAATTTCTCGTGGATAGCCAATGGTGCTGAGCTAATGCAAAAAAAAAGATAAAAAATGCTCTAAGAAAAAGCAAATGCATGAAGTCAAGCAGATAAAAGTAGTTTAGAATTGAATATAAATAAATTGCGATAGACTTTCGTTTAAATTCAAGAATCTCAATTAAATTCTCAAGTTGATCTCTTTTTTTTAAATACTGTCTATAAACTAAAAAGTAAGGCATCATGAAAGCTTTACTATAAACTGGGATATTTTTTCAGGCAAGGAGAGATAGCAAAAAAAGAATTTCTTTATGAGCTGGAAAATCACTGTAAGTAAAACTGCTCTTCAACTATGAAAAAAGTTGAAAATTGATCTTTAAAGTTTTAAGATTATGCTTTTAGATCAAACTGATAATTACTTGTAAACTGCAAAAATTTATATATACGGCAAACAGTGGTGGGCAATACCGGTACTGTACCGCGGTACTTTTTTAGTACCGTTACCGGTACCGTCGGTACTTGGTACCGAGTATTTTTTATAAAGTACGGTACTTTTTTATAAAGTACCGCGGTACTTTTTTTATAAAGTACCGCGGTACTCCGTCTAATTCTAGGGTCATTGAAAGTTTCTTTGCAAGCATTGCGACATGTTTTTGTTTTTCGTATCGATTGCAGCTTCAAAGGAGTTTCTTGATTTATAGCAGTACAGTATTATCGCAAATTGACATTTTGTCATATTTAAGTGTTTACCAGTACTTTCCCATCTTTCCGGTACTAGTTACTAGTTAATTTTAAGTAAGGTCAGGTTTAGGAACGTTTTACGCACTTCATAGTCAGTGGCCCTTTTGCGACGTTTTGTTTAGGCTTAGCCTACTCAGACTAATAGGGTAGTCTGGGTAGACTACCATTTTAGTTATGTCTCAAATAAAAACTAACAAAGTAAGTTAAAAATTCCAACCCACTACAATATCTTGGCATCCCTGAAAGCAATTATCTGCTAGATCTTCTGGTTGCATGCGGCCCGCATATATATATCTATATATAGCATTAAATAACCAAGTACGGTATCGCTTAAAAATTGCCCTTAGTATAACGCCTTCAACGTTTTGTACGAGTCTGGAGGATAAATATAGTTGAAATACGATAAAAATCAATACAAATTTTAAATCTTGAAAACGAATGATCGGTTTGTGTATGAAGGTTATTTTGTCTTATTTTTTCCATCAATCTTAATCATGTTTAAATGTGCATAGAAAAAGAAACAAAATTAAAATTGGTTAAAAAAATATTGTTTTAACTTATCGGTTTAAATATCAGGTTTTGTTTTGATTAAATTAAAGAAAGATTGTTAATTACTTATGCATTTAAAATTTTACATTATAGAGTATCATTTTTGTATACCCCAGCGTCAGTCTATGTCATTCGATCTTTACATATTGTACATATCCAATATCTGTGCTTTCCTTGAAACTTTAATCAAACTCCAATTTTTGACCAATTTTAACAGAACAAAAAGAGGTTTCTGAAGTAAAATCAACCAATACAATTCAAATTACCACAAAAAATAACACAATCATTTTTAAGTTTTAATATTGAACTTAACGAAAAACGCACCAACAGAGGTTATTTGACTTGTCTTTATTTAAGCAGATGACACATCAATTGTAGCAGAGTTAAAAAAATCCCTGGTCCAGCTTTTTTCTTATATTTTTGCTTGCAACAAGAACAAGCAGTGGAAATTATTTTACAACACTACGCACCGGTATTAAAATTTAGCATAAATGACTTGGCGTGAATAACTATTTCATTTTTATATCTTATTTTCTGTACGGTACAATATCTATAGATAGGTGTGCGTTCCTTTTTCCTTCTTGTAAGTTTATGTTTGAAATAACTCTAAATAGAATAGCCTACTTTTCTTTATTGATCGTGTAATGAAAATTACCAAAAAATCCAACTATACAGATTCGTTTAAAAAGTGAAATTTTAATAAATATTTGTTGCAATTTGGTTGAGATAATCAAAAATTGTCAAAGGACTTCCGTCCTACTTTTGAATTATGCTGGGGACTGTATCGAACATTTACGCAAACAAGGTCAAAAGACATTCGAATAGAATATATACTGTGTTATGCTCGAGTGCAATATCATCAATTGGTTGTACCGATGTTTTATTTTTTATTCTAATGTCAAAATTTGTACTATACAGTAAATTGAATAATTCTGAAAGAAAAAATATCGGAGTCCGGCTCCAGCTCCGGAGCCAACGCTTGACTCTAGCTCAGTTTGACTCCAGCTCCCGATCCCGCTCCAGCTGCAGCTCCAGCTCCAGCTCCAGCTCCAACTTGATAATACATATATTAATATTGGCCAATAAGGGATAACTAGATGATATATCGATCATCAAAAATTTACCAACTTGCACTATCCAAGGACCTGATATTACCCAAGGGTTTAATGGATAGAGTTATATATTATCCAAGGTTCCTATTGATTATGTGTCTCAAACAAAAAAAGATTCAATATATCCAGCACATTTACGTACAAAACAAATTGTCCAAGCGCAATCATCATCGTAGATGTCAAACTAGCAATTATGGTACGCACCGACCAAAGGCTATAGAGAAAAACTAATTGATTAACTCAAATCACATCACATTAGGCACAAACGCTCATCACCTCAGTCAACCATCCAATCAAACACAACAGTCTACTTCACCAGGACCATCCCCTCCCTCACATCAGATCATTTATTGTTAATCTTCGCCCTCAATATACATCACAAGACCAAAACAACGTCATCTCACTTTACTAAAACAATAAAAAATTACCAAAAATTCAATTGAACGTCATTTAAACATCATGTTAAATATTTCATTTTTTACTGACCCCATTTCACAAATGTCCATAAAATGTCCATGAGGCAAACAAACATCTTGTAGAGGCAACACTGGATGCTGACAGACTCTTCATCTTTAAAGAAAATCAAAACAGCACAAATTGAAATCGCTTGCCAAGGCATATCCGCAGGCTCATTCAGCAACGTAATCACATTTGCAAACGAAACAGATCACCTCAAATCATTTCTTTAACAATCACATAAACAAACAAATACATAAACACAAAACAAACACCCGAAAACAACCGTGGTAGAATTTACCCATGGTAGAATTTACCGGTCACACCTAAAACATTTAGGATTACTTTCTATCAAATACCTCACAAACATGTACAACACTGACCCCAACGTTAGCACAACAGTACATCTTTGGTAAGGTGCCCAACCATTTTCATTTTAAAACCAAACAAGAACCACAACATTGGCACAGCTACCGATACATATCACTTTTATCACCCATTGCCAAAGCACTAGAGAAAGCGCTACTACCATAAATAACAGAAAACATTCCAGTTATTTCTCATCAATATGGATTTAAATATAAACACTCAAGATACACTGCTCTGCATAATATCTGCCACCAAATCATAAAAGGCTTCACGTCGTTGTCGTCGTCGTCGTTTGAAGGGTATCCACTCAGGTCAGACACAAACAGGACTGGGGCCGAGGGTTTGTCCTTTTACTACCCCAGACTTCTGCACTGCCTGGATCAGATGCTGGCAGTGATGTCATTAAGCCAGCATCGAGTTTCGTCATCCAAAACCGTCAGACCTCGTGCTCCATGTGGTACCCACGTATAGGGTACGCTGTTAGAACATAGTCTGCGGTTTGCTCAGAGACGCCACACTCGCAATTCGGTGAAAGATCGAGACCCCATTTGTGCATGGACGAATGGAATCGCCCAACACCAGTCCGCAGGCGGTTGAGCTTAACCAAAGTTACTCGGGGTAACCCCATCCCAACAGGCCTGGCACCGGTCTCGGGCACAAAAACACGGAGCCTGGAAGCATTTTCACAGTACTCCGCGTTCCATTTGTGATTTGTCCATTCAGAGGCGCGGATGCCAAGTCTGGCAAGGTTGTCCAAAAGATTCCTCGCAACTGGCACAAACGGGCGTCTGGATCTTAGTCTCACTTGGCGAGTATCTGAGGACCCACTTAAAAGACCATGCAAGATATGATCAGGGTCCAGAGATCCACGGTAGACCAAGGAGAGTGTCGCTCCCATTCGTCGCGCTGGCTGGATGCCTGAGAGTACAGGTAAGTGGTCCGTTGGAGTGGAACGCAGGCATCCAGTAACTATGCGCAAGGCGTCGTTCAAGACACTGTCAATGAGACGAGTGTGAGCATTGCGATATCAGACTGGCGCACAGTACTCAGCTGCTGAGTAGACTAGAGATAAGGTGGCTATGCATAGTGTTTTAGCACCAGCACCCCATCCCGAGCTCACAAGTCGTCTCAGCAGTGTGACGCGAAGATTGTTTTTTGCGCAATGCCACTAAATGGTGACGAAACGTGAGCGATCTGTCTAGTTTTACCCCAAGGTAGGTAGGGGTTGAACAGAACGGTAAAAGTCTACCATTGTTGTAGATCTTTAGCTCACGTTTGTCCTCTCGGTTGTTTAAGTAAAAGGCTGCCGTCACCGTCTTAGTGTGAATGAGCTTCAACCTCCAAGTCTGGAGATACGCTGACAGTGTGGACATGTCTTGGCTTAAGGTCCCCTTCAAGTCCTTCCAGTTTCCAGAAGAATGCAATAATGCTAGATCATCAGGATAAGCAAACTTTCTGGAAATCATGGAAGGAAGATCGTACGTATAGATGTTAAATAGGAGGGGAGCCAAGACCGATCCCTGAGGAACGCCGTTTTTAAGACGGCGTAGCCTGCTTTGCTTGCTGTCACCGATGGTAAGGGTGAAACTTCGATTTCGGACAAGCTCCATGATTATTCTGACCATGTGCTTATCCGGAAGTAGTCTCAGCAGCTTGCAAGTAAGGCCATGGTGCCAGACAGTGTCATAAGCAGCTGTCAGATCGATAAATACGGCACAGGCCTTCTTTTTTCGCCTCGAAAGAGTCCTCGATGTTCTGGGTTAGCAGAACAACTTGATCTACGGTTGACTTCCCGCTTCGGAACCCAGCCTGCTCTTTGGGGAGCAGTGGATCGATTAATGGTTCAACGCGGGCGTAGATAAGCCTCTCGAGAATCTTGTAGGGGACACATTGCAGAGATATCGGTCGATAACTCTTTGGGTCTCCCACGGGCTTTGCTGGTTTTGTGATCGCGACCACAAGCGCTCTTCTCCAGATCTTGGGAATTTTGAGTCGGCGCAAACAGGAAGAAAGAAAGTCACGTAACCAGGACTTCAAAGCAGCTCCAGCATGGAGTATAAGCTCGGGGCAAATGGAATCAGGACCCGGAGCTTTACCTGGTTTTAAATGTTGAAGGGCAGCAGTAAATTCTCTCTGTGAAAAATTGTCAGAGATATTTACTGCGTCTGGTGTTGTGGCCCTCCAAAGGTCAGACACTTCTTGAAAAACAAGTCGAGGTGACTTGCGGTCAACAGCCTCGTATTTCCCATTTTTAACCAGCTGAGATGCAATAGCATCGGCTGAAACGGGGCTATGACGAGGAGAGTGTCGTGACCTACCAGTAAGGTTGTTCAAAATACTCCACGCTTTTCGACTAGAGTGTGAGAAATCAATGCTCCGAACTGCTTCGGACCATCAATTCCTCCGCTTTTTGTCAAGCTTGGAAAGCAGAGCTGTAGCAGCCAAACTTAAGTCTTCTCCCTGAGGAGACTGCAGAAAGGTTTTATAGAGGAATTCACACTCTGCATCCCAACACGGAATATAGTTATTTCGATACCCGCGTGGGATAATCTTTTTGGCTGCTTTCTTAATGGTGTTACAGAAACCTGGTAAGCCGCATCCACATCAAGTGAATCAGGCGGCAACAAAGTCTTTGCGAATTTATTTGTCAAAGCAATGTAGTGACTCCATTTGGCCTTGCGGAAGTTCCATCGCTTAACAGGCATGCTTGGCACTGCCATAGCAAACCTTGGTGGTGTAATAAGCGAAGGTCGATGTTGTGATCTGGGGAACTTGTCAAGGACACGTCTATCCGGTAACCGACTGTTTGGACCTACGCTAGCGAAAGCTAGATATGGATTGATGCTAGTGTTCCAGCGGCCGGAATAAAAACTGGCAGCGTCCTTGGCATTACAGTATATAGAAGGGCAAGGCAATTAATACTTGCCCAGCCAGCCAAGCACTCACCGTCCGGACTGTTGTCGTCGTAACCCCAGTCAGCATGACGACAGTTAAAATCGCCAGCGTAAAGACAGGGGTGAGAAAACACTGGGAGATCCAGGGTTCGCAATCGCGTTGGCGGTGGTTTGTAGACGTTAACTATTTTATAACCATCAACGTCTACACACAACCACTCGATCTCCAATGTCGGTGGAGATTGGTTCAAAAGCGTGTATCTCAGTCGCTCGTGGACAAACGTGGCAAGGCCATGCTTCCTGCTTAAAGAAGACCCAGCTAGTTGGTAATTTGAAAGTACCAACTTCTCTGCATCAGTGCAGTGGGTCTCCTGCAGTAGGATGACGAGTGCCTCAGACTGCATAGCGAGGTGATGAAGAACGTTCATCTTGCTTGCAGTGAGGCCTTCGATGTTCAGCTGAAGAATAGTGGGTCTTCGGAACTTGTTGGCAATGTGCCCTGAAAAGGGAAGTTTTATCTTAAATTGTTCCGTCTTGAAAAGGACGTTTGCCGATTAGCAGACCCACACTGAACATCGAAATGGGTGGATACCCTTCCATTTTTGGTAGGTTCGGTTTCGGTCTGTCATTTTTAAAATCAATGAGCAGACTTATTCACGGCCCAGGCTGCGTGAAAGCACCTACCATCAAAGGCTTCACAATCCAAGGCAACATCACACTGTAGCATCAGGTTTGGACATGAGCAAGGCGTTTGATACAATGGACAAAAACAAACTTATTCTAACAAACATTACGAACATTATTAAGTTCAAAGCCAACTACATTTTAGGACAACAAGCATGCGAGCAATATAATGGCACACTCTGAAAATTCAAATAAATCAACATTTGCAGTACCACAAGTTGGAATTCGGTCTCCAACATTATTTAAAATTTACCTCTTTGAGATTACTCTCCTCCCAAAAGACGTGCAAATCTCAACATATGCCGATGACATTACAAAGTATTATGCTTTTTGCACCAAACCCAGCTGTATATGGCACAACTCTATCATTTAATTTAAACAATCAAACACCAACAACAACAAAACACCCAAAAACTCTTGGAATTACTTTTGACCCAAAAATTAGATTTTCACAATACACAAATCTCACCGTCATTAAACCAAAGCAAACGCTTAGCATTCTCAAAGCACTTACTTCAAACAAATAGAGTAATAAAATGAACTAATCATCTCCACATTTAAAGCTATCATACGCTCATATTGGAATATGCAAACACCATATGGAGCCCTACCACTTGAAACACCAACATCAAGAAACTGCAAGCCATTCAGAACACAGCTTCGTTCATTTCTACAGGCTGCACACGAGACGCAAATATTCTAGGCTTGCAAGACGAAACCAGTGTTTTACCACATCTCAAATTTCATGCTACCCATCTTAAACAAATGACTGAAACACAAACACACTCTTTACATTACGTTAATGTACTTTTAGATCCACTAATTAATTATGTGACTTTTAAATGTAAAAAAAAATTGTTAGGAGCTGGAGCCAGCAAAAAATTTGATGGCTCCGGCTCCAGCTCCGTCTCCCCCAAAATTGCCTGGCTCCATGGCTCCAGGCTCCGGCTCCGGCTCCAGCTCCCCAGCCCTGGCCACATGATCAACGATATTTACTGGACATAGTTAAATAAAAGGGCTTAAGCTCTATGAACCCAATTGAGCGGTAGGACACGTTAATTCTTTTTTCACTGATAAAAATACTTCGAATAAGAACAATAACTTTTCTTCGTCTCTTTATTTATCTTTCTCACTTAAAACAGTGCTTTAAACCACTCGACTACACTGCCAATAATCTTCAACTTATTCACAATGTCGGGTGCGTAGGAATTTCAAAACTTCAACAGTATAATTTTTTAGTGTCTACATTCAAGGCAACGAGTGGTGCTTCATCACTGGAAGGTAACAACGGTTTTAATAGTAATTATGAAGACATAGACTAGTTTGAGTAAAAGTTAATTTTGCAGTAAAAAATAATCAATTATGTCTACAAACGCAATATAAATATATATATTTATAGGGGCAATTAGCATAGCAAGAAAATACAATAAATAAAATTTCACGATTGTTGGTTTCGGATTTTATGTCTGCGGAAACTACGTTTAATCAGAATAATTTTCTAAAAGAAAACAATTTTTTTCATAAATAAAATTGCTATTAAATGATTTTTGTTGTTTTTTCTGTTTTATCAATTAAAAAACTTTTCCTTTTAATTTTCATGTTAATAAAAATTTGAATTTGTTATGAAAGACTTTTCCTTAAAAACAGCAAAAGTTTTTTAAAATGTCGTCTTCAATTCACACATTCACAAATGTTAATTTGCCAGTGAATGAATTTCAGTTATTCTTTAAGAAATAAATTTAGTTATTTAAAAATTTTGGGCATTGCTCAAGTAACCTAAGATGATATTTTTATTAACTAAGTAATATAAAACATTTTTTTTCTTCAAAGAGCACACTAAAACTCAAAAACTCTCAACTTCCAAAACGAGTATTCAACCAAAAATCAAACTGCAAAGCCGTCCGCCTATAATTAAACGGAAAAGTTTTCTTGGCTATTCTGGCAAGCAAAGCAAAAAAGGTAGCCAGAAATTTAAGTACAAAATTAAAAGATGCTTTTTTTTATTTAATTAATATGTAGCCTACGAGATGAAATAGCCAGCCGATGGTAAAATAAAACTGGCAGTATTTATTTTAAAAGATGCCAAACAGTTTTATGTATAAACACTTTAAATTTGTTTTAATTATTTTAAAGAAAAACCTCACCAACAATTCTACGCATCTCTTCAATCGCCATTTGAGTCTTCTTTTTATAGTGAAAGCTCTGTTTCACAGCCGCAAGATTCATATTCGTCGGAATTTTATTTTAAAGAAGAAATTTATGAAAAGTTCCCAGGTAATTTAAAAATTTGTTTCTTGAAAATAAATCGATAAAAAATATTTTGCTGGTTTTTATAAGCATTCTGAAGAGAACACTTTTTTGATGTTACCACGTAAGGTTGACCAAAGCCCCCCCCAAAAATAAAAATGGGATCAAAAATTTGAGTGAAGACCAATAATTGAAGCGTTTGGGAGGTGATTACTCCGGCCCTTCCTAGAACCCTTAAACAATTTGTTAAAATTTAGTCAGACCTTGATTCATGCATTAACTAAAGATAAGAAGCAGTTAAAGCTCAAAACTCATTAAATGTTTCAATCCAAAGAGCTTTAACGTTTCTTAAAACCTGGTTTGAGGACCTAAACTGGAAGTTGTTTGTAACCATTCGAGAGGGCCGCGATATTTTTTTATGAAATTCTAATTTGCAATTTGTAGTACATTGTGCTTTATCCAAACCATTAAAAAACTTGTCAGTGATGAGCACATTGAAAAGTGGGAAAACAGATCTACTGTAAACTAATAGATTTACTGTAAGCTAATATGGCAAAACTGTTTAATCATTATAATGCTTAAGCAAACTCTCTGTAGCCTACATTTAAAATCATTTTTGGTCCCTCAATAGGGTCTGCAGAGTTTGATAAATTATGGTCCCCATTTTTTACAAGTTAAAACAAACTTGAGTTGGTTAAAAAGTGCTTTTTAAAGCATGTATAATAGCATGAGGCAGCGTTCTTTAACCGGGACAAATTATTTTCTAATTGTATGTGAGCACGTGGACCACTAAGCTAAGTTAATAAACCTTGTAGACTTTATTGAGATATCCCAAGTTGAACCAAAATTTTTATCAATATAGTATAAAAGATCCTTTAAAAATTTTTGTTCTTTAGTTAAATGTTTAAAATGATTTTAAAAAATTAAATGTTTTATTTTTTTGAGACGGAAGTTTGGCTCATTTTTGTCTAAATAGATCACAGCGGTGGGCCAAGCGTGAGCTAAAAGTCTACAACAATGAGAGACTTTGACCGTTCTGTTCAACTCCTACTTATCTTGCGGTAAAACTAGACAGATCGCATATCATCTAATGGCATTGCGCAAAAAACTATTCTCGCTCGTCCCACTGCTGGGTGACTTGTAGGCTCGGGATGGGGTGCTGGTGCCAAAACACTACGCATAGCCGCCTTATCTCTGGTCTACTCAACAGCAGAGTACGGCGCACCAGTCTGGCGTTGTAGCGTTCACACTCGTCTCATCGACAGTGTCTTGAACGACGCCTTGCGCATAGTCACTGGATGCCTGCTTCCCACTTCAACGGACCACCTACCCATACTTTCAGGCATCCAGCCAGCTGAGCTTTGCTGACTGGGAGAAACACTCTCCTTGGCTTACTTTCGATCTCTGGACCCTGATCATATCTTGTATAGTCTTTTAAATGGGTCCTTGGATGCTCGCCAAGTGAGACTAAGATCTAGACGCCCATTTGTGCCAGTTGCGCGAAATCTTTTGAACAACCTTGCCGGACTTGACATTCGAGCTTCTGAATAGGCAAATTATAAATGAAATGCGGATTTCAGTAAAAATGCTTCTAGGCTCCGTGTTTTTGTTCCCGGGACCGGTGCCAGGCCTGTTAGGATGGGCTTGTTTGGAGCAGTTTGGGTTAAGCTCAACCGCTTGAGAACTGGTGTTGGGCGATTCCATTTGTCCATGCACAAATGGGGTCTCGCACCTACACCGAATTGCGAGTGCGACGCCCCTGAACAAATCTCAGAACATTTTATAATAGCGTGCCCCATACATCAGGCACTACATGGACCACGAGGTCTGACAGTTTTGGATGACGAAACTCGATACTGGCTTAACAACATTACTGCCAGCATCTGATCCGGGCAGTACAGCAGCCTGCGGTAGTAAAAGGATTTTTTTTTTTTTTTTTTTTTTTTTTAAAAAAAAAAAAAAAAAAAATCCGGGCAGTACAGCAGCCTGCGGTAGTAAAAGGATAAACCCTCGGCCCAGTCTATTTTGTGTCTGACCTGGTCTGGATGCCTTTCCAAACGACGACGACCACGACAGCGATGGGCAAATGGCGGCTTGCCGGACTTTTTTTTTTTTGCGGCCTTTCTAACTAGACAGTGGATTGAAACGGGAACCAATAATGTCGTACTTTTAAAATTCAAATTGTTTACCTCAACGACATATAAACATTTATAGAAATTGATTCGCTCTTACAAGAACCAACTTTGCCCTACCCGAGAATAGGCACTAATATTATTTAAACAAGAAATAAAAGACAATAAAAAAAAACAAATTAATCTTTATTTTAATATGTAAAAGTATTCATCATTCTTGTGTCAAAAAATAGTTCGATATAAATGTCGCCACAAGCTATCGTCCGAAAATTAAAACGTTAAAAGAGCTTAATTAAATATCTCAAAGGTTGTAGACCTTAAAGGACTATAAATCTTTTATTAAATTTCACTTAACCAAAATTCTTTATGTCTGTCAGAAACTTTTCAAAACACAGGAATTCTCGGTGGCGGCTCTGTCTTAAACAATTCTGAAAGTCTTAAATTAATGCTGTGGTGACTGGGAAAGAAAGATTAACACTCAGATCGTTTGGTTAAAACTATTCAATGTGTAAGAGTCATTTATAAAAATGTTGTCGCTGGCCTGGAATTGGACCATGCTGTATTAAACAATTAACTCAATATTAGAAAATATTAAAATAAATTGGACACACTTTTTTATTGCTTGTTTGAAATTTGAATCTCTCTTTCAAAGCAGGGATTTATGCTCTTATGTGCAGTGATGACTACGGTTTTTGTGTTCGGGTATAAGGGATTTTTTTTTTTTATTAAGTTTGTTGCATTACAAAGTTGGCGTATAACGTTTTGATGCCGCTTTAATTCTCAAACCATTTTTGCTGGAAGTATCTGGCTTATTTGCACTGGGGAGAACACAGAGAATCTTTGCTTGGTTGTCTGAAAAATTTTGTAAAATTGAAAAAATAATTCTATCAAACTCGTGCTAGTTATCATGTCGTGAATCTTGAAACCAAATTCGGTTGGTGGAATCAGACTAATAAATCTTTAGTAACCCATTTATGGTTTATTAAAGGCATTGTTAAATACCTGTAATTTTACTAAGAAAAAACTTTGTAATAAGCTTTGTAATTCTTGTAATTCGTATGAAAATGTGAAATGTATGAAAAAACTTCGCAATTCTCGAATTCTCTCAAGCGTTTGTAATAGGCAAGAGGTTGGTAATCTTTTTATTTTTAGAGGCCACCGTTATATTAGGCAGTAACAAATGAGGCTGCATAAATTCTAGTATCTAAAAATGTGACTTTTGTGAGTGAATTTCTTGATTTTCGTCTCTAAAACAAAGTGATCGCTAAAAAAAAGGTCTTCAATTTGAATCTGCCTCAGTTTTCTTGATGTTCGTCCCCAAAAGGTAGTTCATTGACACACAATTTTATTTCTTTTTAAATTATCGTGGAGGCTGCACCTTCCCCACCTATAAGCCATGAAACTTGGATATTAAAAAAAATTAAGTTGATCACTTGTGAAATCTTAATTTATCTGTATTGTTAAGTTTGGGACATAAGGATAGGAAATTCTAACAAGCATTTCGAAGACGGAGTTCTTTGCTGTACTGCTTCCGACATTTTGCAATGTAGTTTTTAGTTTTGTTATCAAACAACTTTTTTGGCTGCACGGAGTATGACATGAGCAGAAGAATGACCGTTTCATCGATAAATATCGCTGTAGTGTTGCTGTTTAACAAGTTTTTATCATTGGAATGATAAAGTTAGATTTGTTTTACAAGTACCAACAAAAAATTTAGTTTTTTGGAAGCAACTAACTTTATTTTCTTGATGTTTTATAAACGAATCAAATTATTTGCTTTTTTCTGTTTGTACTGGTAAAACAATTTGCTTTCTGATTAACTTTCAGAAATTATAACGAGCTTGGATTAGTTTGGATTTAAAAAAACAACTTCGCACAAGCAAAAGCAAAAACTTTGTAGCTCAACAACAAATTCCAAACGTATTTTACAGAAGTTAAAAAACCATACATTTCTACACAACAAAAAACGAGTGATACGGAGTCCGACAATTATTCCGTCAGCAAAGACGACGACACTAACCAAATTCATGGTAGAACGGTTGTTGCGCAAGACCAAGATGAATCGCTGCTCCAGGAAAACAGCAATGTGGAAGAGGATAGCGAAATTACGGGTACGTTAAAAAAAAATTTAGCATTTCCAAAATCTTTTCATTGGGCACTTATGGTTACTTTAATTGCACACTACAGTCACAAAAATGGAAAAGTAGGCAGGCAGTTCAACAAAAGCCCTGTAGGAGTGTGTTCGATTCCGAGTAAGGTCAAAATGCAAGCGATAAAGTTCAGTGTTTAAATATTCCATTTCACGTCAGTAAGAAAATAGTAAGTATCAAAAGTTTTTCTTGTGGTTTAGCTGTAATCAAATTTTAAACATACAAAATCATTTGTTACTGTGTTTAACTATTGATATGTGGTACAAAATTTAAACATATCCAGCAAAAGACTTATCTCTGAACTTTTTGTCCGACACTCTTCAGGAGATAAACGTCGGAATGAAGGAAAGAAAAATTCAATTGATTGTCTAATAAATCTGAGCGAAGATGATTGGATGTTTGAGAAAGACGTCAAAACGCATAATCAGCGCAAGGATTTCAAGTTGTAAACAAACTCTTTTTGGCGGCATAAATTTGGCTTGCGTGATTTGATGTAAACAGTTTCTGAAGCAGATAAATGAAAAGACAAATGGCCAAATGAAAGAATTATAAATTTTTTATTACTGTAATTTTGGGCGCACATAGAGTTATCTGATCTGAAAGATTTTGACAAATGCGGATTCACTAAACATGACTGAAGTTGAAGATTTACCAAAACGAGTGGAGGTGTTGCGAGAGTTTGGAATTTGGCTAGTTCTAATAAATTTTGGCACGTGTTGACGAATTCTGTCCTGTAATCGTTGAGATGCGTGGCTTACGTGTAACCCTAGTGCGCCCAAAATTACAGTAATAAAAAATTTATAATTCTTTCATTTGGCCATTTGTTGTTTCATTTATCGGCTTTAGAAACTGTTTACATCAAATCACGCACGCCAAATTTATGCCGCCAAAAAGAGTTTGTTTACAACTTGAAATCCTTGCGCTGATTATGCGTTTTGACGTCTTTCTCAAACATCCAATCATCTTCGCTCAGATTTATTAGACAATCAATTGAATTGTTTTTCCTTCATTCCGACGTTTTTCTCGTGACGAGTGTCGGACAAAAAGTTTAGAGATGAGTTTTTTGTTTACTGTGTTTATTCTTCTGATAGATCAACAACGTTCTACATTACTTCAAACTAAGCATAAAGCAAATAGTTTTACTTGAATACTTTAAAAATACCACAGACAGCACTTATAAGCAACGGTTTTCACAAGGGCAACTAAAGAAAATGTAATGATTACTAGGAACCTGACTACAAATAATGTTATTTTTATTCTCCCTTGGTAAAAAAATTGTAACACGTTGATGCGGTGATGAAATATAAGTGAATATGCATACGTCAGTGGTTCCCAACCTTTTTTTTAATGACGGGCCCCTTTCCAAAAAAGCTACGGACTCGTAATTGTGTACGATTCACCCTGATCAATAATTTTGCAAAATACGTAGTTTATTAATGTGACAACTTTTTTCTGTCACTCGAGTTTCCAACCACTTTTTGGGAAGGAAGCGTTAAACTTTTACGTTGAACTAAAACTGAAAATAAATAAATAAATAAAAGGTCTTTTTTTTCTGGAAATTTTTAAGACAAGGATGCCGGTTGCATAACCTTTTTTTTGGTCTTTAATTCAAGCTGCTTTTTGAAATCTATTTCCCGGCAAAATAACTTTAAAAGTTTACTTTGAAATGAATGAGCGAAAGAATGTCTTTTTTCTTATATTTTCCAGAGCTGCTCGCGGTCCCCTACATCGACGAATCGTTTAGGGGTGCTAATCACCAAGCAAATCAATCTATACGTTGATTTTATTGCTTTAATTTTTAAGTTTTTTCAAATAAATTTTGTTTGTAGTTTTTTTTCTACGATTAATATGAAATAGAAAGGCAATTTTAAGACCGAGTAATTTTTAAAAAGTGTTTGAGCGGCATTGTATGAAATTTTAAAGAATTTTTTTGCTTCCAGGTAACAGTATTGATGAAAATATAAACGCTTAGTGCTCGACAGTACGAGAAATGATTGAAAAATTTGTGCCCTAAAACGCAAAAAAAATTCTCATGTGAATTGATACATTTATTTTTCTACCTAGTCCCCTTGCAAGTTTACACACTTATTCCAACGGTCATGAAGCTTAAGGATCCCCTCTTTGTGGAAGCTTGAGTCTTGGTCCTTTAAATACACCTCTACGGCATCAATGACGTCATTATCCGTGGCGAAATGTTGACCGCTGAGCTCTTTTTTCATTTTCGGAAATAGATAATAATCTGAGGGAGCCAAATCAGGTAAATAGGGTGGATCTTTAACGAATTGAAAGCCGCAATCATGAATGGTAGCGAGAGCCACGGTGGATTTGTGTGCTGGAGCACTGTCCGATAGAAAAGCATCCCTAATGACAGCTTCCCACGCCCATTTTTCTTAATTTTCTCTCGAAGCTGCCTTAAAAGATTGGCATACTATTGGCCAGTAATAGATTGGCTCTTTTTCAGATAATCCACTAGTATCACCCCTTGAGAATCCCAAAAGATAAAAGCTATCACCTTCCCTGCAGAGATCACTAACTTGGCATTCTTTGGAGAAGGCGATTCATGATACTTTCATTGTTTTGATTGTTCTTTTGACTCAGGCTGGAAGTGATGAGACAAGTTTTATTCATGGTCACGAATCACCGGATAAATCTTCCTGGATTAGCATCAAAAATAACAAGGTTGTTCTTTAACATGTTGTACTGCAACTGCTATATGCTCAGCTCCAAGAAGTTTTGGACCCATTGAGCTGAGACCTTTGTCATTACAAAATGGGTGTGGATAATTGCATGAACACGTTCCTGGGAGATGCCCAACTCTATCGCAATGTATCGTTCAGTCAAACGCCGATCTGTAAGCAACATGTCATGGATTTTGATGATTTCTTGATTGGTGACAGTGGCAGGTCTTCCGTCACGACGGTCATCTTCCAGGCTATCCCTACCCCGTTTAATATCAGCTGCCCATTTTTTAACCATACTATATGAAGGAGCATTGTCTTGTAGAGTAGCTACCATGTTCTCGTGAATTTCCTTTGGTGTTAAGCCCTTGATGTAAAGGTACTGAATAACTGCTCGATGACCAATTTTGCCATTTTCTTTATATTAGCCTAGTGTTACTAAATCGATTATCTGTAAAACAGAAAACTATTACGTTAGAAGTTTATAAATTTTTGTACACGATTATAAAAGATTAAATTTTGTGTTAAAAAAACGCAAAGCCTGTATCTCGTGTCTTTCTATAATAGGCCACGAATTTTTCAATCACCCCTCGAATATCTATGTAGAATAAAATATTTTTTATGCAATTTAGTCAGAGGTGGGCAGAGCATAACTTGTGCAATTGCGGAAGTTGCGCTGCGCTTTTATACTTTTTTTAGAAATGTTGCACACTTTACGCTGCTCTCTTGATTAGAGAATAATAAGTTGCGCTTAATTGCGCTGAACACCGAGAAATAAAAAAAAACTACTTGCGCTTTATTACGCGGCGCATCAAAATTAAACAAATATTGGCGCATTACATTACTTTTAAATTGATTTAAAAATCACGTTGCGCTGCGTTTAATATAGTTTTAAAATATTGCGTAACGCCTATTATCTGAACTAATTAAGATCAGGGGTGGTTCGGATAGCTGATTTTTTCTGAATAATCGAATAAAATACAATCTTGAAATAAAAAGCATCATATACAAATATGGTCATATATGGTACATTATGAGTAGTATAGTAATCACTCATTTTCTTGGTTTTAAGTTTGTTACTCTATTCGTCGCTGCCAAGTCTCTCATCCTTTTTAGAAACAGAGCTGTGTTGAACAACACTCACTCTGTCGTTCACACCATACTATGTTGTTGTACCACCATCTTGGTAGTATTCGGATAATCGGGCTTTACCTGAATTTTAATGCAATCAACATTGGGCTACTGCAATCAATCTGCAATCAACATTGGGCTTTACCTGAATTTTAATGCACATTGCGCTTAAACGATTTCATTTACTGCATTTACACCATTTCGAAATGACATTGCGCAAGTTGCGCTGCGCCTTACATAATTCAAAAAACGCATTGCGTTGCGCTGCGTTTTTCTAAAGCAAGAAAAAATGCCCACCTCTGAATTTGATCAATGCTAAGTGATGTTGACCGCAGATATATTTGAAAGTTCTTTTTTTTTAAGTTTTGCACTCGAGAGCAGTTTGAGAATCAATTTTAAAATGTGATACACTTTCTGTACGAACCATAAATTTAATCTTTTTGTAGGTTTGAAATGTGTACCATCTGACTTGAACGAGATAAATACCCAATGAAATACAGCACTTGAGATTAAAGTGGTAAAACAAACCCATAAACTATTTTTTCTGTTAAGAATTAAGATTTATTTAGCGTTACCAAAAAAAACTAAAATGTTTTCCTTTGATGCAACTTTGCTTTGATACATTTGTCAGGTCGATTTGTTTTTATTATTGTATTATTTAACAATTGAATTAAAAAATATAGCTCAAGCATAATGTAAATTATATGAGGAACAAATAATTTTCAGATTTACTGTCGTGGTTGTATATAACTTTCACAGGATCTTGTCACTTAGTACTTCTTATGTGGTAGAATGAAGTTTTATACTGTTCAACCATTTCTATAACATCTATAACAAAATATTGATATCTTTCCAATACTATTTTACAAATTGATCAGTTGGTTTTAGTAAACCGATGAGTTTACGACACACTAATGCACTCGATAAATGAGAACCTTAAAATAACCATGAAGTAGCAAAAGTTAAACCAAGGATTTTATTCCACGAAATGTTTGGTTAAGCACCATGCGATTCACTTTTCAAATTTGTACTTATAATATCTTTTTCCTGCATATTTCAGTTTCGATACTGCTACTGTGACTCTTTGCATACATTGTTGGTTTCCTTTTCGGCTAAAAAAATAGTATTAGGGTTAATTGATTAAATTGAAAAAAAGCTTTGGGAAATGTTTTGATACTTTGAAATTATTTCTGCTTAAGCAACGATTTTGTTCTAAAATATTCGTTCCAAATTTTTTTAAAAGATCAGTAAAATTGAATCTTTTTAAAAATAAGAGCATACGTTAACGAGCTCCTATCAAACTCTTATTTTGAAACTTTTACAAAGTTTAACATGTTGCATATTTAAAATGAAATCGAGATTTTCAAGCTTTGCTATAAATAAATCGATGTTTTGCGATTTTTTTTTTGTAATATAAAGATCTTCTTTAGAAGAGGAAATAGAAGAAATTCTGAGTATTCTCGATTCCACATCTCTCTTGGACGATTTGCAAGAAAATTAGCAAAACAAACAAAAGAAAACTTTTTATGTTACGCAGCATAAAATGCTTTTTGTTTCAAAAATACAAAAAATTTGTTTGATATATCTAGCCTTTAACCGCCTTGGACTTTTAAAAGAACAAGAAAAATAACGACTTATCTAAAAATCAAGGGCGTTAAAGTAGATAAAGAAGGTACGCCGAACCTCTTTTAGAAGTTTTTTACTGCTCCCCTATAAAAAGTTATGTTTTAGCAATGCCTTTGCAAGTGGAGACCTATTGTTTAGTTCAGGCTTGCATAAAACTGTTTTTTTTTGAAAATACATTTATTTTTTTGTGTCCTACTCCTCTTAAAAAAAAAATAAATAAATAAATTAAAAAAGACAAAAGTCTTATATAGGCGCATTTTTTCTTTCATAATGAATTTTAATAAACCTACACTAGAACGTCTGAGTGGCTTTGCCTGGTCAAAAGGAGCTCTCTTCCTGCTAAAAGTTCCAATGCCCCTGATAAAAATAATGTGATAGAATGCGATAGCGTAATCAGGTTTTTGTAAAAATAAAAGGGTTTGTATCCGCATTATAATAAGACTCCTAACTTTGTAAAAATGAGGTTCTAAAAACTTTTATTTAGATCTCCACTTGTCTTTCGAAATTAACCCGAACTATCCCAATGACTACATTTGTAGTCATTTGTAGTCATTATTTCAAATGCATTTTCTAACTAAAAATAACTGTTTTTTTTATTATTTTAGATTATGAATAGCTTTGAGATATATAAAAGTTGTAAAATATCTTTACAAACACTGTTTTAAGTTGTGCCATAAAATTGTACAGCCTATCAAAGTTTTTAGTTTTTAGTTTTTTAGTTCTACCCTTGGGTTAATATGGGTTAAAAGTGGCCAAAACACAACTTTCGATCATCGATTAAAAATGAAAATTTTTGTCTATCGTTTCTACGCGAAACAGCACACGGTAATCTGGACTCCGGACATAATACGTAATAAACTCTTAAAAGAAGCATTGCAATCCCTGGAACCGTCAATTTTGCTTCACCACTGCTGAGAATAAGCGAAAGATGTTTTCATAAATTTATTAATTTTTTTTTTAAAAACAAACAGAACTTTAGAGTAAAATTTAATTTTTTAAGAACAAAAACGATTCAATTCAAGACTAGCATAATATCTCAAAAGCACATAACTTTGCATGAAATAATCTTTTCTTTTAAACGTTGCAAGCACGTCTAGATTTTTGAAAATAACTAAAAGATGTTGCAAACAATCAAAATGAAGACGGAAGAGAAAGCACAGCGAGGGCATAGGTGATTTCAACACTTTAAAATTCTCGTTGCAGTTCTGAATAAATTCTTCAACCGCTTAAGTCAGTGATGAGCAAACTACGGCCTGCCAAGCATTTAGTGTGAATGGTGTAAAAAAGCAAAATGAAGACCTATTTTTTGGTCTTCGAGTAAGTTTGTGCTCGACTTTAATACGGTCCTCGCAATAAAAAGTTTTGTTCGCCCCTGGATTAAATGGCTTATTGCCGGGGCCCGAGCAAACCTTTGTTCTTTGCTACTTCAAGTTGTTGCATTTTGCACGTAAGATGCCTGGAGTTTGATAATGAGGTTACGTAATTTACGTCATTTAAAACCGTCAGACTGCATAGCTCTTGATGTTTTATGAGCTTTGAAAGGCAAAAAATGTTTACGATTTGTTATAAAGCGACCTAATTGTTGAAAGACTTTGTGTTTAAATTATTCCAAATTGTTTATTGTACTCGATTCCGAAAGTAATTGCGCTTGATTCAAGCGTTCCTGAGAAAGTAAGTTATAGAAAGTTTTCTTCGTAATAGGTCTTAATCGTAATACATAAAAAGACATTTTAAGTCTAATATAGACCGTTGCTACTTTTTTCTTTTTTCAACTGAAAAAAAAACATGCTTGCCACAGGATCTAAGAAATGAATATTAAAATCCTGATAGGATTAGAATGCGCAAAAAAGGAAAGCTTAAATCAAAACGTTGAATAATCGTCCGAAAACTCGAGAAATACTTTCACCTAAATTGAAGAAAAGTTTTTAAAAAAACTTGCATCTCATAAAACAAGTAAATTAAAATTTTTTCTATAATTTGTTTTTAAGTCAATAATTAATTGTTGAGCGTTTATTTGGGTTTTACACTTACTACGATGAAAATAATGAAAACACTAAAAAATAAACCTTATTCGAAGGCCAACTTTTGCCAATTATGGATTCACAGTATATTGTCGCTTGATCGATAGGTAACATCAACAGCGCCGGCGCTATCCGCTTCGCAGCAATGGAAGAAATGCAGAAACAGAGTCTGCAATTCTCTACAAAGGTGTTTGCAGCCGCAATCGCGTTTTGTTTTGTCAAGAGTTGCAGAGAACACTAGCGGCTTCAGATGACGAGCGGCATAAATCTTGTTTTGACTTCGCGCAACTGCTTTTTAACGCAGATCGAGGGCTGGATTTACTCTTTTCTTTTGGGGTAATGCGGCTCAGGCCGCGAATTTCGCGTATCTGTCCAATCAGCTCGTTTATAGGTTGAGCGACTGCTTCGTAATCTTCCGCAGCTGAAACTTGATTGCACGACACCCAATGAGGAAATTCTTCGGCCGCTTTTCTGACATCATGCTCGTGGACTCTTCGTCGTCGCTAGAAAAAATTAAACGTTTAAATTTACGTTTGAAGTTTAATGCACGGAAAGCTAACATGAATTTAGTATAACTAAACCCCAACTTTAAAATTTACATCTTTAATCGGAAATTTTTTCCATTTTGTAGTCATCAGCAAAGACAACAATTCTTACTAAGCACGCAGACTCGGACCACAGCAATGAGGCCACTAGTGATGGAGTGGGTGCAAAAAACTTTTCAACACATGACCCTTGTACTGTCAATTAATCATAAAATATCCGGCATGAAGTTTGTGCAAGAAAGCAAAATTGATTCAACACTTAGGCAATGGTAATTTACGTTTTTAACGTTTTTTGGTCATGCTTTTGACTACTTTCAAAATTGCACTTCTAATGATAGTTTCAAAACTGAAGCACTAAAGTAAAATTGCTGTTGTTTTTCTACTCGTTTTGAAATATGTACATTTAATTGATAGTTAATTTCCGGTTGAAAAACTGCTTATATTGATTTACATTAAGTTCTAAAAACAAAATTAAACTAAAATATTTTCGACAAAATTTATATATTCAGACAAAAAAAAAAAAATTTTCTAAGTTGCAAATAGGTTATTTTGAATAGATATCTGTAATTTTAATATAGACTCTTTTTTTAAACTGAATGGTGATTTTAAACCAATTCAATTTTAAAAAATAATAATCTTTTTTAATTTCAAAACATAAAAGCCGGATTTTTGTTTTGAAAGCAACTGAATGAAATGTTGGCGATCAATCATATTAATTTAACTGAGTTGCTGCGTCAAAGAGAGTTGACAGAAGTCACTATGTGATCCAGATGCGTACTTTTTTGAGCAACAACGTGTCAGTAGTAAGCGCAGTGAACCTGTAAACGTGCAAACAACTGCACGACACACCGACTTACAATGATGTCTTTCTTGTTTCCAAGCACCAAAACCGGTTTAAACCAAGACGAACCGACCAAACTTTCATCGTCATGTGACCGAAAAAGAAGGTCAATCGACTCTTTTGCGTATTCGAAAGTTTTCATATCGCCTACGTCATAAACGATTATGACGCCATCGGCCCAAGCAAGATTGCCTTCGCAGAACTGAGATGTCAGACTCTGGAAGCTGTCCTGAAAAAAAATTATGTAAGATTTCGGTGAAGTTAAAAGTGGAGTTAAGTTTTAGCACGCTACTAAATATGCGAGCGAATTGGCGATTTTTAACCCGAGTTTCGCATAAACTTTGGTCATTAGTCAACAACAGTCTGAAACTCCCCGCATAGCAACGAGAAGAGTGGCGATGGCAATTAATTTCACGCTCTAAGTATCTTTCTTCAACCGACTGCTTGTTTTGTTGCACGCACCAACATTATCTTTCGCTTAAACCTCTAAAAAAATCGAATGAAAACAAATCGCGCACAGTTATTGCGTGATCACCGCACGATTATTCGAGAAAGATCGAACAAACAATTTTTTGTCTTTAAGAATTAAATCTTTGAGAATAATTTTTAAAAAAGTATAAAACTCTTTTTATCTTTAGGACAAAAACATGCAATTTTAATAAATTTAATTAAACAAATTGAACCAGGGATGGGGAATCTGGGCCCGCGGTCCAAATACGATTCGGGTGTGTTTAAGAAGAAGTATATCAATCCCTTTGATAAAATAATCGTTTTTCGCTTTATTAACAACCAGGGTATTATAATAGGAATGTAGACCCACCAGAAAAAAATATTGACATCGAGTAAATACCAAAAAAGTGGTGCTACTCTAACGAGCGATCTAATGTATTGGTATCCTGAGATCATTCATCGCGTCAGATCGCACGTTAGAGAAGCACCCCGAAACGCTAATGAATAGAAAAAACAACGCTGCTCTATCTCGTTCGTCGTGTGAATACTTCTTTGGTTTACACTCGACATTGAAGGAGAAACTTGCTTAATGCTAGTAAAGATAAAAAAAGGTCTTGAGATGATCAAACAGATGAAGAAGTGGTCTGTCGAACAACTACCTTCTTTTCTTAAATCAATAAAAGGTCTATTGCGCCCCACACCTAATTTTTTAGTTTTCGGGTGCGGCCCACGATTGCAATCAGGTTCCCCACTACTGATTTAAATTTAAAAAGCTTATCAAATAAAATTCTAAAGCTTTATTTCTAATAATAATTAGCTATACGAGTATACCAATTACTTTAAAAAAGTGTCGTAATGATATTCATGACTTATATCTGCAATAACGATAAAAAAAGAAAAAGCCAGTAAATACAGATAAAATTTTTCAAGACTAAACGCTCTTTGCGGCAACAAAAAATGCTGTTGTTAAAAATTCAGAAAAATAGAAGCTCTACAAGATCAGTAATGAGCATTGTGGAAAGAAAAAATAGTAATTCGTGAGTTGAACACAATCAATTCGTGTTTTCAGAAGGCGTTTTTCTGATAATAATTGTAGCACTTCTTAAAACGAACGCTGGTTAACTCAATAAAAGCTACAGACATAAAAAAGTGCTTTTAAACTGATTAGAGAAAATTAAATTCTTTTAAAGATGTACAGATTACAGTATTCAATCATCGTATACATTTTATGCTGTAGGCCTATTAATTGCGATCACAACGTCAAATTTGAAACAAAGAAACAAATATAAATTTTTATTTGTCAGGGATGTAAAAAAATGGCAACAACTTCTTTTTAAAATTTTCAACTTTCATGCAAAAATTCTTCATTCTTTGCTTTTATAGATTTCGAAAAATTTCACTCAAAAATAATATGAACATAAGACAGTCCCTACATAACTATTTCGTATAAGATTATAGGCTAGCTCAGATGAAATTTAGCAACAGATTTTCGTGCTATAAAACAACGAAAAAAAGGAGACAAGCAAAAATTGCGACCTGAATTAAAGTTGCTTTTATTGGAGTTCAGACACAGCAGCAAATGTCACTGCGAAGAAATTTTCACCTACTTGGCAACTGGGCTCATCTTGAAAATTCACTTTTTGTCTCTCTTTATTTTCCTGTGGGAAGAAGTAACTGTAAGTTTGTTGTTTGCCTTTCATGTAGTCCCCAATGTATCTCTTGGTAATATAGCGAACAGTCAAAGCTACAAAATTAAAATAAAATCATGTTTTGATATTTGATCGTATCAACCAAGTAACACTACTATGCAAAACATTACGCGCCAAGTATGTCATCACAAAATTTACAATGACCAGTTGTTATTTCCGACAAACCGATTTATCATAGAAAACACTTCATAACTCAAATGAAAAACCACTTTTATTGATTCACTAATATTCGCTCTAATTTTAGCTACCATAAGCTGAACAGGGGACTTTTTTTTATTAACAAATTTTTTAAGCTTTTACAGAAAAGTTCACTCAGAATTAGAAGGATCTAGATCCACTTTTGTCAAGAACAGTGTTTACAATGCCAGCATAATTTACATGTAAATAAAAAAATTCATGCAAGCAAAAACTCAAACCATAAAATTCTATTTCGAAAAATAAACTAACAAACAACATGTTCAAAGGCGTTTTCTCAAAATCGTAAAATGTGGACATAAAACCGAATAACTGTTAACAATCGAATTGTGGGCGTTTACATAGATTTTTAAAACAGCAAAGCTTGATACATTCTTTATTGCACTATCGAACCAGCTCAAGGTGACGGCCGTTCCAGAACCATTATTAGGTCGTATACATCTACAAGATAATAAAAGTCAAACCTGATTTTCCAACATTTTTGTCTCCAACTACTAACAAGTTGATTGGACGAAAAGGATCGCCTTCGGTCGAAGAATCTTTTATTTTTCGCTGTGGGGACAAAGACAATTTTTTTCTGCAACGCAAAAATATCGTGATTAAATAAAAGTGTTGCTTTCAAGAAATTTAGAAAAAATTGTCCTCGATAGAGCTGAAAAAAAAATATAAAGCAAAACTAACTACGAAAAAGTGTTTGAAAAATAACCGAGACAGTTATTTTCATTAGACTCAACTTCTCTTTTTTTCGCTTAGCATTTAAATTTGTATGGTTAAATTCCAGTAGGTCCTCCCTTTTGGGTCGGGTATCGCGATTAGTTTAGTGCATCCGTTTAGCGGCATACGGTGGCTAATGTTTGGTTGCTTGAATGACCTATTTCAAGCTAAAGCGCAAGTGAGGTTTATGAGCCACACCTGAGCTTTGCAAATAGATTTTTTGTTTATATGCCACACCCGTCCTAGCCAGAATTTTCGGCCATATGTTTATATGCCACACCCATCTCGATCAGATTAATAGCTCTAAGTTTTTCGCAAAGGGTGCAACTGCTTTAAAATATTCATTAGAATCGATAACATCATATAGTTTTACATGATGCTGGTAGTGTTGCTATTTTTTTTTGAAGTATGTCATAGTAAAACCTTGAAATTAGGGTTTTTATAAAATCTCAAAAAATTTCAGGAAATTCTTTGAAATCTCTGACTGTTTCGGTTAGGAATTCTATAAAATTCCCAATTTCGCACTCTTACTGTAACTTGTTCACATTTTTATCTGTTTAGAGCAGTGCTTATCAAACAATGGATTGTGACTTATAGGTACAAACTGGTGCTTTAGGTGAGCTGCAAAACTTTTAAATGTTCTATTTTTCAATTGCTGCGAAATGAGGATCAGAAATTGAACTATGGCACATTAACGCCACGTAATATTTATTTTTATGTAACATTTCTTTTTTATAAAATATCTTATTAGTGTGTCCAAAAGAATATTAAAAAATAAGGTTACGAGATGAAAAATATCGGGAGATTGAGAATATTACTCTGCTTTTACTTAAACTCAGCAAGAACTTAGCCTTTACACAGTAATCTGATGAACTTGTAGACATTAAAAGTAAAGTTTTGAAACGTCTTTTCGTGTTTCTACCAGACCACACCTACAACTTCGCGTTATAAAATATTATAAAAACAAGGACTATTTTTTTTGGGGCAAGTTTATATGATTATTTATACACAAGAAAACTGACAAGAACCAAATACGTACTTGCAACGAATTGGTAGGCTATTCGACTTGTTGCTGTCGACATCGTCCCAATAGTCACGTGGGGTGACTTTTGTTAGGATTACAGGCGGTTGGTCTTTTTTTTCTAAAGGCGTGGCACTGGTTAAAATCTTTGAGTTTTCTTCGTCCGAGTCGGACATTGGCAGGGCAAGCAGGGATTTGGAAAGACTTTTTGAATGAGAAAATGGATGTGAGACTGAAAATAACAAATCCTTCAGCATGGTAGCCCTTTCGTTCAAGTCAACGCACACGTTATCAAAATAACTATATAATCTTTCTAAAGAAAAAAACAACTGCTTATTGAAATAATTCAACAGATGAATTGTTAAAATTTCTCGCAATTGAAAATCAATTAAATCTACCTAAACGTGCCGCTCAATAATTCTTTTTAAAAATGTCAACGCGAGCTAACTCTCAAAAAACTTAATGGCAATAGGCTCATTCAAAAGGTTAATTTTTTCGAATCGCCTTTCACTTGCAACTTTTTAAAATTATTCTGATAACGTTTCCCATTTCATCCAACGATATCTTAGAAAAGTTACTTCGATCTAATATGATCGAACGAGTTTTGATTTTATGTTTGATGCGAATAAATGACGTCGTGATTTTTCTACTTATACTTCCTGTCACGTTTCATTCATAAATAAACGATTTAAGGTTAAACTTGCTGTATATGAACGACAGATGTTACGTAATAACACACAGGCGTTAATCGCAAAAAATCGGTCTACTTGCAAGTTATTTTTTCATAATATGATTATATAGATGTTATAAAAAGTTGGAAAAAGCAGGTAAAATTCAGTTACTGCAGACATAAACTCAGTCAAACATCGTACATATAAGCAATTTAAAATGACATTAATTTAATTTCTTTCACGAGGCTGACTCAATTATTCGGTTATTATTACCATATAACGGTAAAGCACTTTAATACTGGGACTTGAATATTCTACATCTAAAATAATCCCGACTCTCGATCTACCCGAAGAAGGCTGAGCCACTAAAAGTGTCTGCTTCTCAATTTATTTCAATACGTAGACTACAACCATAAATTCAAAAATTTTGTGAATCTTCAAAATAAAACCATTTTAGTAAAAGCTATTTAAGTTTTAAATTTTGGTTCAGTGTAATAATTCTTTAACTTTATTCCACTATTTCTTTGTAAGATATTGGTCCATCCAGTGGTGGCCTTACAAAAGAGGGGAGCCACTTTTCAAGCTTTTTTGTTCTTATAATATAATGATCTCTAAAAAAAGGACATCACTTTCAATCAATATTTAAAACCTCCATTTTGTCAGTAAAATATAGTGATCTCTAAAAAAGGTCTTCACTTATCTTTGCTTTGGTCTTAAAATTGTATAGTTGTGGTGCAGACGGGGGATTACCGTCATGGTGCTACTATGAAGAAATACAATAATATTTTGCTAAGCAGGGCCCACTTTTTGACGTTAATTAGGGGGGGCCTGTGCGGCCGCTCCGTTCGCATCGTATTAAAGCCATCACGGAGTCCATTCACCTTGCTTTCCCTAAACTTTTGCTAGAATAATAACTAAAGTAATAAAATTTTAATAATCCTATTAATATGTAAAAAACAAAGCAAAAATACGACTTTTTGAGTTTTAAACATTTCAACTTGATTTCATCAACAACTCGTCAAATTTTTTTTTACTGGTGCGATTTCGAAAGCTTTATGATAATTTTATCCAGAAATTAGGTTTTTTTGCTATCAGTAGGTCCTTGTTAGAAGAACTTCTTTATCTCTTGTTCATTTTTGTTTTTTGTTACGAACTGACGTACTGCAGTGATCTCGTACAAGTTTAGATATTTTTAAAGAATAATCGTAAAGTGGTTCTTTGATATTTAGTAGGCCTATTACTTTTTTCAAAGTACAATTTATAATTACTATTAGATTTATTGTCTAAAATCCATTTTAGCTCTTTTGGTGCGTAACTAAAAAGCCAGTCTTAATTTTAAAAAAAACACAACATCGTTAGTAATACGGGTGTATTTTTAAAAGCAAAACTGAAATTTTGACGTTTCGTACCTTCTATCGGCAAACTTCGTCAAAGTGAACAAAATTACTTTAAAAATATTCTTTCATTATAATAAATATCATATTTATTATTGTTATTAATCGTACATTGCTAACACTAAAACATTTCTTAAAAGTCTTAGTTTAAGCGAATTTTAAACAATTTACTACAAACATCTACGGCAGTAGCCATCAAACTACGGCCCGCGGAGCTCTTTTCAAAAACATATGCACTTACTTCGAGCCACAGTTGGATAAAATTATGTTGGGAACACCCCAACAATTTCAGGTTTTTATCTTTTAATAAACCAGTTTCAGGTTTTTATCTTGTTCTTTTCAATAGAGAACGCACCACGATTTTGTGAGAAAAATAGCGAAATTAGAGCTCGAATCAAAGTGAAGACTTTTTTTTTTAGAGATTACTACAATTTCGGGAGAAAAATAGCGACATTAGAGATCGAATAGAAGAGAAGATCTTTTTTTCTCTTGCTTTGGCCCCAGGAGGTCCAAAAAATCTACATCCGCCCCCAAAAGTTTGGAGACAACTGATCTACGGCTTTGCTCTTAATTTTTCTGCGCCGGACTATTTTGTGCATATAATGACGTTATAGAAATGTAGCTTTTTTTTTATTATATTTAATCCTATTGGGCCTCTTTTGCAATTTTTAACGCCTCTTAGAAAAAGACAACTTGCCAAAGTTGCCAGATTGGCTTTTTTTACGCCAAATTAGCAAAATTTGTTTTTTTTTAGTGTGATTGGCGTCCAAAATTTTGTTTGGCTTTTTGACTTTTTTTGGCTTTTTTCCTTTTTTTCAATCAGTTTTTACTTTTTTTACTTTTTTCAAGCATAATGTCAAATTATTTCTCTAAATTAAGCAAAACGCAGAAAAAAGCAGTTTTAAGTTCTAAAATGTACTATTGTTTGCAAATTTGAGCCCATAAAATTCAACTGCCGAGTGCCCAGTGCAAACTAGCCATAAATTTGAGACAAAAATTGAGAAATCAAAAACAGATTCTAAGTGAAGAAAATGTTTTTTAGAAAAGACTTTTTTTTAGTGACAAAAATTAAATTTTGTTTGGCTTAATTTTGGCTTCTTTTTTACCTTAATTGGCTTATTTTCAAATTTTGAATCTGGCAATCCTGCGGTTTGCAAGTAACGAATCCTTAGTCAAATTTGTATTACCACTTAGCACTCTGATTTCGCTATTGAATAAACAACTGAAACAACAACCAGTCGATAGATCGAAATTCAGCCAACAATTGTGTTGATGCTAGCACTTTAAGTTTCTCCACACAATGCAAGTCCCTTGCTTCCAAGTTCCGCCATAAAAAGCAAATTCCTATAAATCTTTAATTTTAAAAAACAAAGCCCCATTTAAAAAATTTTTTTATGGAACAAAAGTTACCTGCAAACTCCCTGAAAGATTAAAGATTGCGCTGGGCGCCGCGGGTGGTCAGTATTTTGTAATTCTCTTTGTTTTTTTCAAACCAAGAAATGTCTACATAGAATTAGAAAATTTACGCAGCATCTTTTTGTTCAAGCTATCAGTTTACTGCGTGAAAAAAAGGGTTTTTAAACTGGGAATCCATAGGGACTTATCGAGGGGTCCAGAGGGTTTTTTATAAAGTAATAATTTGTGATCTATACTTCACATTATCCAAAAAATTTTTTAACATTGTAAGAACTTGTCAATAATAAGCGAATTAGCCAAAAAAAATGCCCTAACTTGAGGTTGAAACATAAATTTTTTTCCGAAAGTCACGTTAAGATCAAAAAAGTCTTTACTTAGCGTTTAACGAAAAACTACATTTCAAATTCAATTAATGATTTTTTTTTGTTTTTCCTCTTCTTTATTATTATTTTACTATTATTATTTTGAGACCATTTTTGTATTTATATTGAATCGTATGAAATAAATTTCTCTGTTCTCTGTTCGGTTCTGTTCACTTCACTTTCAAAAAAAATTTTGACTTATGTAAAAAGTCCATTAGGGGTCCATAGAGTTTTACAAAATTAGCTTAGTGGTTCACGTGTTCCAACAAGTCTAGAAACCCTGTTCTATCGTTTTGACTAAGAGCACAGTGGATTTGAGGCATACAATGATTACTGACTGTGCTGCTTAATTTAGTTTGCGTCTTTTTTTACATTCATTTTTGACTTATTTCAACTTTCTACACTATTGCTCTTGATTTATAAAAATCGTTTGAAGCAAATCATATTGTAATATTTTTACGACAACCTCAAATTCTCTTTTCTTCTATAAATTTTCCAGCTTTAAAAGTCGAATCTATTCTTTCGAGTAAAATAGTTAATCTTGCATTTACTTGTTTGCGGCAAAACATACAACAAATGCAGTCTGATGCAAATTGACTATACATACGAAGAAAAAAAATTGTTCGTTGCAAAATCCTGAACATTTAAGGAAATGACAATCTTATTTCACTAAGTTTTAATTAAAGCTACACTTTTTTCTTGATGAAATTACTTTTTTCAAACAAAGATTCTTCAATCGGCTATTCGTGCAGTCAAAAACGTGATTAGAATCAAATCAAAGCTGTCTAACGTCATAAAAGCAGGAAACAGTTTTTCTTGTGAATTTAGACTACATTTCTGAACAATTTTGTGCATGTCAGAAATAACTTATAAAAACTCAAAGCAATTTCTCAAAAATCTATTAAATCTAAATAATATGATTAATCGATTTTTTCGAATGAGATATCTTGTATAATAATTAATGAATTAAAATTTTCATTGTTGTTGAAGTAGGTTATTTCTACAACATGACAAATATTCTCGTTTCCTTTTCCTTTTCCTTTTCAGGACGAAAGAAACACTTCGTCGGAGGTTGGAATTTGAACAACAATAGATTGACTTATGGCGTTGACGTAGATGACAAAAATAGTCCACTTTGTACACTCTTCTTCCTAATTTGAATTCTTCGATTTTTTTATATAATAAAATTAAACTTTGGCATTCCATACACAAATCATAAAATAACTGGATATTGTCAAAACTGAAATTCTTATTCTAAGTTTTAACTCGGTATTTTCAAACATTTTTTAACCAGACAAAAAGATTTTTGGGAGGGCGAAATATTTTTTCCCGAATTTTTTCGACAAATGTCCAATCATGATTTCGCATCATTTCGCGGAGATGTCCAAATATCATCAAGATTTATTGTGAAAGCCTTTTTTTGGTCTTCAATTGTTTTTTTTAATTGTAAATGTAACAGAAACGATTGGTATTCCCCGAATTAGGCTTTTAAATACCAGAAAAAGTTTTTTTTTATTAAATTTTAGTTGTTTTTCCGCACTGATCTTGGTTGTTATGACTTAAGTAATCTTCTCCTGCCCAAATAGTACACCATTGGTTCCCGAAAAGATTTGATTCTGCCAAATTTTTTTCGTCTTGGACAGTAATTACCCCCCTTGCCTCCCGGCTCGTGCTGCTATGGACATAGCAACCAACTAAATTTGTTATTCAACCAATATATCTCAGTCCGGTCAATAATTTTAAGTTTGCATAATCAGAAATTATATTGGCTGACCCACATTCTGTGCAGAGTAGCTTACTATTATCATGTACTGAAAGGAAGATGTCATTTGAAAAAGATTGGAGATTGATTAAAAAGTAGTGGCATAGGAAAGCGTGGTTAGGCCGGATTGAACAGTACTGAGCAGTATGAGACTGAATTTGAAAATGAAAAAGAAAAAAAGTCGGAACTGAACACGTCATTTGAAAATTGAAGAAATTGTTATGCTATGAGATGTTGATAAAAGCGCTGGGAGGAAATACCTTTCGATTTTCTATTGAGCTGGTGCGCCGAAACTGGGTGTAAAAATTTTGGAAAAAGAGCACTTTTTTATCCCAAAGAAACTTTTTTTGGGTTTTTCACTATACGTCAGAAAAACATTTTTTGTATTTAAAAAAAAAAACAAAAAAAAAGCAAAGAAGGGTGTCATTCTATTTACTTGGGCAGCAAATAGCTTAGTTTTACTAAGCCAAAATTGCTCTAGACTGAAAAAGGTTGCACGCCTCTGGTCTTCAGTTGTTTTCAAAAGCCAGAAACAAGTTTTCAGCTTCTGTCTAAAAATAAAAACCTTTTTTGGTATTACACAGAATGTCGCAGAAAAGTAAGTGAAGAAATCCAAAGTTTTTCAGGCGGACTGGTGCGCCCAATCCGTTCGCTCCAATGTGAAGTGTATCTCGTAAAAGCCCTCAAGTTGACAATACGAATTCAATTTTTAAATTAATTTTATTTCAAAGGGCGCTATACCTGCCCGCTTGTGCCGTCACGTTCTTATAACATTATAAGGCCAGGAAGGCATTTTCTTCCATGATCCTGCCTTCGGAGCTCCTGCTAGCGACAAGAAATCGCAGTAATACTTATTAAAAGCACAGATATGAAGTTTGTTGATGCATGGTCAGACCAGAGGATAGATAAAAAAGAATTTAGTGGCGAAACGACGAAATGATGTAGGTTATATAAAAGAATGTATCACGAAAGAAAATGGGACAATGATTGGATTATAGAAAGCAGGCAAGAGTACAAATAAATGTAGTGTTGGAAGAAAGGCTCCTAACGAAGGACAAACAGTCGACATACAATTAGTCAGACTACATTTATTATTTACTTATTTTATCTCTATATTTATCCTCCTGACTCGCAGGAAAGCGATGGAGGCGCTAATACATAGGGTAGGCAATTACCCCGACCTGCTTCCGGAGATACCAACATACATGTTAAGTTAAAAAAGAAGAGAACTTCAAAACAAAGAGATCAAGCGGGAAAAGATTTACAGCTGAAGAACAATAAAAAAACAAAGTAAATGTAAGATAAAATTCTGAAAAAGTATTAGAAAAAGATTATACAAACATATTTTATAGCTGATGAACAATGAAAAACTAGAAACAGTAAAACAAGAAGTACTAGTGATGTAACTATAAAAATTACTAATGCTTTTTGCAAAGCTATTTTATGAAATTAAAGTGGAAAAGTGGATGTTTGAAGAGTAGATAAAAAGTGTTTCGATATTAATGTTTAAGAATGTGCGTAATGTGCAGAACAATAGCAATTCAGCAGATGCCGTCATGCGTACGAGTCGGGGGGGTGGAAGGGCGATTGCATTCTAGTTTTTTTGGATGAAATGAAGAATTGCAATTGAGATTCAAAGTGAAGAATTTTTTTGGTCTGCAGTAGATTTTATTGTGGGAAGCCAATTGTTCTTCTTCATTTTCAACCACATCATCAGCTGATGACCAAAAAAAACGTCTTCACTTTATATCTGTGTGACATTTAATTGTTTCCGGATCATGATTCGGACAATCGTCGATAAAATTTGGGCAAAAGTGTATTGTTTTGGGCTCAAATTAAGGACATTTGAAGCGATCTAAAATTGCATTTTTATATAGCTTGACTTACGACCGCAACCAATTCGCAACGGTATATTAACTCTATTTCGTGCACAATAGTTTGTCATTTATTTGAACTTTTTTCGCCTTTGTTAACTTTTCCTTTTATTCAACGCATAACGACTTGACATTTATCTGTCCTTTTGCCCTTCTCTTTTTTTAACTTTATTTTTATTTATTTCAACTATTAATTAAAAAAAACCTCAAAATAACAGGTGAGTCACGGGAAACGGATGTTTTTAAGGAAGACAAAACTCTGCGAATATTTTAACAAAAATTTTATAATGTACATAAAAACATTCACTAAACTATGCCATTATGGAATATTTAGGAGCGAAAAATTATGTCTGACAAATGATGGCTATTTTCACGATCACAAATTTGAAGCCGCTTTCTAAAGTTAGCTTCCACTTTCACTAAAGTTTCTTCATCTATTTCTTGGATATTTTCACGTATTGCAGTCTTCAATTCTCCAAGTGTGCGGGGTTTCCCGGCATAAACGTTGGGTTTCTGTCACTGATTCACCATCTTTCACGTAGGTGTCATAAGCAAACACACGGTGTTCAAGACTCCACGGTAGCATGAGGGAAAGCAATTTAAAATCAATTTAAAATTAAAAGGAAATCTAAAAAGAAAAGCAATTTAAAATTAACGTAAAAGATAAACAAATAACAACAAACTAAACGGCATCTTAAGCAGGTTTAAAGACTACTTTCCTCACTCCCTAACCACTTACTCTAGAAAAAAAAAGGGCGTTCTAAAAATATCCATTTCCCGTGACTCACCCTGTATAAATAACGCTCGCCAGAGAAAAAACACTCATTTTCATTTGAGTGGTAAAAATAATTTTGGCCGAAGTGCAGCTAATTACTTTGAACTTCGGAATCGCGATCGTCAACTTAAGTTATTTGGCTCTCCACATTCCTAAACTTTTGTGAGTACCTTTTATTTGGTTTTTGTATGAATTTTCGTAGTAACTATTATAGTGATTTATTCGTATATATATTATCTACAGGATTACAAGTTCAAAATAGAAGTATTTTTCAATTAAGTTTTTACGTGTAGAGAGAAATTCGCGATAAACAATTTAAATCGAAAACAGTAGTCAAAAGTTTAATCAAAAAGTTTAATCTGGAGTAATCAGAAAAGAAAATTGCGCTATTCTATCGGAAGTTTAATTCAAGAAATCCGGTGAGTTCGTTCCTTTTTATTTTGATATGTCGGAAAAATTGGATCTATACGAACGTTTAAAAGCTCGCAGAACGTCGTTAAAAGGCTCAATAACTAGAAAACTGCGAAGAATATCAGATTTATCTAAATATGAATTTCCTAATAAAGCTTTTGAACAAAGTGACGTATCTTTACAACAAACTCTTAGCGATTTTCGCGCGACTTTAAAACTTATGGCTGATTTATGTTTTGAAATACCAAAAGAAAATTATGAACAAGTTAAGTCTGATGTAGATGAAAACGAAGAAATGTTAGAAAAATTAGAAATCCAAGCAGTTGATCTGAAATGTGAATTTGATATTACAATGTCGAAACATGAAAGTTCATTTTCTAATTCTAATGACTTAACAACAAAATGTAAATAAACCTAAATTTAAGCCAAGAGATCTCGCTGCGCGGAAATGGAACGGCAATCTAGTTACCTATTATGCGTGGAAACAACAAATTAGAGATTATTTTCGAATAACCGACTTAACGACTGATCCTGAACAACTAATTGTTTTATTATATCGAGACGTCCTACCTAATTCAATTCAATTTAGCATAAGAGATTGTACTAATGTAAACGAAAAAAACGGAGTTTGGGAACGATTAGATGCTAAAAACCCAATCGCTTGTTTACCAAGAGCTATTCTCCAAGAGCTAAAAGATACTAAACCCATGTTCTCTGGTTCTGCTCGTAAGATGCGCCGAGTTTTAGAACAAATTAAAGATTTCGCTCGACATTCGAAACTTGCCCACCAAACTGAAGAATTAAGTGGCCAAACTACATGTTTTGGTTTAAACAAAGAACACTTTCTATTTAGAAGTAATCTAAAACTAAATTTCCTTTTAATTTAAAACACAATGATTCGAACTGCGACCAATTCGCAACGGTATAATATTCTATTTAGTGCACTATGGTTTGTCATTATCTGAATTCCTTTCGCCTTTATTAACTTTCCTTCTAATTTAAGAAACAATGACTTGACACATATCCGTCCTTTTGTCCTTATCAATTTCTCATCCTTTAACTTTTTTTTTATTTTAATTAACAAAAACCTTCAAAATATAAATAACGTTCGTCAGAGGAAAAACACTCATTTTATTCGTCATCTAAGTGGTAAAAGTAATTTTGGCCGAAGTGCAGCTAATTGTTTTTGAACTTCAGAATCGCGATCGTCTACTTAAAGTTATTTGGCTCTCCACATTCCTAAACTTTTGTGAGTACCTTTATTTGTTTTTTTTTTTTTTTTTTATGTGTTTCGTAGTAACTGTTTTCAGTAATTTATTTGTATATACGCGTATATTATTTATAGGATTACAAGTACAAAATAAGAGTATTTGTCAATCAAGTTTTTACGTAGGGAGAGAGATTCGCGATAAACAATCTAAAACCAAAACACTACACTTGATTTAATCGAATAAAAATTATATAACCACATAGTGCGAAATTTTCGTAGATGGGTTAATAAAGGATACAAAGATAAAGCTGTTACGATTGATCTTCTTATAGCCTTTTTGCAAGACGAAACTGAGTTAGAAGAGAGATTACGAACAAAACCCCAAACTATCTTCGAAAAACCTAGAAGCGCTACTGTCAATCAATTATGTTCCGATTTCCGTGAATTTTGTAAATTGTGCGATCAATCTCGCCATACATTTGTTGATTGCGCTGTGTTTTTAAAATACACGCCACAACAAAGAACAGAAGCTATGCGTAGACTTGGGAGATGCTTTACTTGCCTTGCACCGCGCATCTCAAGACTGCCACTATCGACGACGATGTGCGTCATGTAATTGCTCTCATCACTCGATGCTCGCTTGCGTACAGCGTAACGCACCAATAAGCCAAGTTAAAACTGTAAATGCTCCTTCCACATCCACTCTTAATGCTTCAGCTGATGAATTTCAGCTTCCAACTTTAAATGTTCGAACTGTGAGTAGATCAGAAAATAACTTAAAATACTCCCCATCGGTCATAATTGAAATATTAGATAACAATGGAAAGTGGCGTAAAGCAGTCGCATTATTAGATTCTGGAAGTGATGTAACTCTAATAAAACGAGATACTGTTTAAAAACTTCACTTAGCATCAAACCTTTATTTTTAAATTTGGTACAGCCGGCGGTGGTTCGTATAGCGAAAACTCTGCAACACTTTCTTTATAGATACGTCGACAAAATCAACCTTCTTCGCGTTTTAGTATTGCCGCTATTGAATTTGAAAAATCGGCTCATAATATACCTAAGTTTAGTGAACAGCTCTTTGAAGATTGTGCTTATTTATAATCTATTAAAGACTTTGTGCCCAACCGGGAAATTTCTATTGATATCGTAATCGGCTTCAACTATGCAAATTTAATGAAAGCTTCAGGCTATTTGCAACGCCCGCTTAACCCAGATGATAATCCAACAGGTGTTGATACTCCGTTAGGGTGGTACATATATGGCCCTAAAAACCAAAATACTTTAAATGCTGATGAACTTAGCTACGTGCATCATGTTTATGTTGAGCAAAACGCCGAATATTTTCAATCTTTGTATGAGTCTGACGTGTGCCAAGTGAAGCCTACACGAATCTGCGCTTGTTCCGATAAAGAAGTTCTTGAATCACACTTTCTTAATCACGTGAGAGATACTATTCGACAAACTAAAGAGAGAAGAGTCGAAGTGTTACTCCCCTGGAAAGAAGGCTTTCCAAAATGCTTATAATTTAACCGTGATGCGGCGCTCGCAAAATTGACGTCACTAGAAAACGATTAAATAAATTCGGTCTCACTGAATGTTACTCACTGAATCCAGTCTCACTGAATGAAACACTTGAAGCGCACAAGCTCTTGGTCGAAATTGATCCGAATTACAGCTTAATTAAAAAGAGTCAAACTTAATCAAAATTCTAGATCTGCTGTTTTAACTGCTGACGAACTGTATTATGCTAAATTTAATTTGTTTTGGCTCGCGCAGAGTTATTTGAGAACTGCCAAATATCAAAGCATGAGAAAGAAATTAAACCTTAAACCCGCAATTGAGGAATTAGGACTTTTACGTATTCATGGACGATCGAATAAATTTTCATATAATGAGACTGTTACAAACCCGATCGCTTTAATTTCCAAAAGCTAAATTACTAAACTCTATGCCGAATATATGCATGAAAACTTAGGACACCAAGGTTACCGTGTGGTAATAATCAACCTCCGACAGAACGGCATTCATATATTACGCGGCAAACAATTGCTTAAATCTATAGCCGAAAAATGCATCAAGTGTCGTATTGCGCGACGTAAATTGATGGAACAACAAATGGGTCAATTACCGTCTTTCCGCCTTAACACTAGAACGGCCGCTACGGTCATTTTGACCGTTTTGGAATTTTAAGGTGGCTTATTTTTTTTACGAGAATCGCATTGGTGTGAAATTTCTTGACTTTTCCTAATTAATTGGTAGGAACTGTAATGCTGAGTATCAAACCAAAAACTGCTTTCACAAATATTTCAAAAGGTGGTTTACCTCCAACGGCCATTAACGGTCATTTTGACCGCTATACGAAAACCATTCTTTCTGAACCTCCTGCTGCACTTTATGAGACCGTATCGTCTCTATGACACGTATGACTCATTTTCAAACATTGTCTTTCTATTTTCCGATAAATTAATTTTATTTGTGACATCATAGAGTCACCAGAAAGAAATGCAGAACTCAGAAAGCAGTTATAAAAAATTTTCCCAATTAACAGTTAGCACTGGAAATATACTAACTTTGGATTATGAAAGAGTTTGTAAAACAGAAATAGGTTACAAAAGAGTTTATGAAACAAATTATGAAAGAGTTTATGAAACAGAAATAGGCTATTCTATATTGTTGACGACTAAGAGCTTTCATTGACTTTCAGCCCACGGTTATAGTCGGATATTCTTGCCAAACAGCACCCATCCCACTTACTCAGGTAGAAAAAGCAGCGGAACACACAGGCAATTAGCCTTTAGCATAAGTTAGTAAGTTGATCATCATCTTTTGTAGTAAAAGCATGATGTTCATGCCCAATTAGTGCTAACCCATTCTGGTTTCACAGGTGAATTAAGCTACTTGACTAATAAATATAACATAGTGAAATCTATTACATCATGCCTGAAAGACCAGGACGTTTTACTGAAGTTATTGATATGCTTACATCTATAGAAAAAGACGATTCTGGAAAGAAAAGTAAAACTGAAAAACGCGACGTGTTAGATCAGGGGTCGGCAACCTTTTCCGCACAGCGGACCGGTTTAAGTCGGAAAACTTTTCGCGGACCGGCCTTAAAAATAAACATAAATATTCAGCAATTAAATTTTATTTCAGCTTATAAGATATCAGAACAGTGATTCGATGAGAATCTTTAGTTTGTTTTGCCGCAACAAGACGCTCCCACCTTGGAATTATGAAACTCAATGACACACGCAATGTGTCCCTCACGTCTAGTCTGTTTCGCGGTTTCGTCTTTGTTGCTGCCATCACAGAAAATCCAGACTCGCATAAGTAGGACGTCAGAAATGGTAGCAATGTTTTTAATGCTTTTATGGCAAGGTCGGGGTATTCTGGTAAGACCTTCATCCAAAACATTGGCAGAGTCATTGTATCAAAAAAACGTTTCAGGCTACCATCATTTCAATGTCCAGCAGCTGGTCTTCTTGTCGTACTGGTAAGTTTGATCCACTTGGCTTGAAAATAAGTGGATTACGGATCCATTTCTTTGCAGCTCGAGGGTCTTTAGCGCTTGCAAAATAGCTCTTAAACTCTTGTAAAAGAACACGCAAATGACTGGTTACAAGGTCGAAGAACTCTTGCTCAGGCTCGCTGCCTTTCAAAGTCTCTGCTAACGTTTGAAACATGTCAAATACTCTTTTGTTTACTCGCTGCTCCCATGATTTAAGTTTGTCTTTAAATGCAGCCACTTTATCTGCCAACTTGAATACAATTGTCATTTTGCCCTGCAGTGAGAGATTAAGTTCATTAAGCAGATTGAAAATGTCACATAAGTAGGCAAGTTTGAGAACCCATTTTTCATCACTAAATTTGTTAGCAAGGTCTGAGTTTTTCTCCAGTAGAAACCTTTGCAGTCGTTCACGTAATTCAAACACTCTGTTTAATGATTTTCCACGAGAAAGCCACCTTACTTCTGTATGCAAAAGAAGGCATTTGTGTTCTGCATCCATACCTTCGCATATCTGCTCAAACAGCTGGGTGTTAAGTGCATGAGCTTTAATAAGGTCGATCATTTTAACTACGTCACCAAATACACTGTGAAGCTCAGGTGATAGTTTTCGGCTCGCCAGCATTTCCCTGTGAATGACACAATGAGTGGCTTCGCACTCTGGTGCGACCTCCTAAATGCAAACAGTCAAACCAGACAGACGTCCAATCATGGCTGCAGCTCCATCCGTGCACACACCGATACAAAAAGACCAATTCAGTTTTTCTGGGAAACATTCAGTGAGAGACTTGAATAGTTCTAAGGCAGTGGTGTTTTTTGGCAATAACAAAGCACACAATATGTCCTTATGAATATTCTCTTCATGGAGATATCAAACAAAAACTAGCAGCACAGCTTTGTTTTCAATATCTGTAGACTCATCACATTGAATCGCGAACCACGGTGACTTTACAATCTGCTCTAACAATTGAGTTTCAATGTCTTCCACCATATCCTCAATTCGACTTGCAACAGTGCGAGCCGAAAGAGGAATCTATCTTTTTAGGAATCTATCCGCTATCTTTTTAGCTGCCGATTCTCCTAAAACTTCACGGCAAATATCAGTACACGCAGGTAGAATCAATTCTTCTCCAATAGTAAATGGTTCCTTAGTCTTAGCAATGCGATAAGACACCAAACACGATGCTTTTAATACATCGGAATTTGTTGACAAAGTAGTCTTCAATGATCGTTTTTCGCCTTCGTAATCACACTTCCTTCTTTCAAAAAACTCCAAAGGCTTATCTTTTAATTCGGGATGCTTTGTTTTCATGTGCCGAAGTAGTTTTGAAGGTTTCATTGCCTCGTTTATAATTTGCTGTTGCAAATTAGGCAGAGCGGACAAGGTGCTGCGGGATCACTAGTTGAAATAAATCCGTACTTTAAGTACGACTCGTTATATTGGCGATTGAAAGAGGCTTTTCATTTTTTCGATGTAGTAGGTCCCTCGTCCTCGACGTCAGACTCTTGAAATGCTACTGACCTTTTTTCAAAAAATCTCAGCAAAGATGTTTGTTTTTCACTCATTATTTTCAGACTCAAAGTATAAGTGTTAAAATTTATAAACTGTAATATTTTAGCTTTTAAATTTTAGTAGGAATAATTTATTTTAACTGTAACTGCAGTTTGCTATAATTTCTAACTCTTAGACCTAATTTCTAACGTTATTTTCTTGCTTAACTCCCTCATCAACCCAACACTGCTAACACAGCAAAACCACAACTGCTAATTGCATCACACATAACAAAGGTATTTGTTAGTTTTATTGTCTTTTTGCCTTGTTACGTCATATGCAACAATGCTTGAATAAACACCATTCAAAGCCGACATTAGAAAACGCTTTTAAGCACCGAAATAACCGAAACTTACGCATAAATGTCCTATTTTATGTCCATTTACGTCCCAGCGCACCCAAAGTGTTAAAATCAAGCAGTCAAATGTCACAAAACGTCCGAAAGCAATTGGGTATTAAACTTTAACGTTACAAAAATGTTTCAAAGCATTTAATCTGGAAAAGTACGCGGCCTGGCAACGAACTCCTTACGGACCGGCACTGGGCCGCGGCCCGGTGGTTGCCGACCACTGTGTTAGATTGTCAACTATGCTCCTCAGATGAGATGAACGACGATGAAAAAACTGAGCAATTTGATGATGCACAACCCATTGTTCATATAGGTGATTTACAAACTTCTGATACTAACGTTGAAATCTATTCTGTTACGTGTTATAATGATGATTCTGGTTTGGGAGCTCCTGAAAGCTAGAGCACAAACGAGACAGCAAGAGATGGCACAAAACGGGAATTTATAAAATTCGGTCTAGAAGCACGAGGAAGGCGTGCAGCTCAGACCCTAATGTCTATGTCCTAACGTTGCTGTCCTAACTGAGAAATTAGGTTTATCACGCTTTGCCCTTAGAATGGCAGACTCCCCTGTTGTTGCTTTTTAAATTATATTTGATAACCATATGCTCAAATACATTCAACAATGTACCAATGTAGAAGCTCGAAGAGTCTTAGGCAATGAAGAATGGGAGGTTTCACTTTATGAGTTCAATGTGTTTATTGCTCTACTATATGTACGAGCAGCGTATGGTGGAAAAAACTTTCCCCTTTACAATTTTTGGAATGAAGAATGGGGCGTATCATTTTTTCAACAAGCCATGTCAAGAAATCGTTGTCGTGAAGTTATACGTTTTCTACGGTTCGACTTGAGTAGCACAAAGTCAGCACGCTGGCAAACTGACAAATTTGCTCTTATTTCAGATATTTGGTTTGCAGGTAGCAGCATCAGTTGTTACCAACCTGGAGAAAATATTACGATTTATGAGAAACTGTTCCCGACAAAATCTCGTTGTAGGTTTATCCAGTATATGCCAAACAAATCAGATAAGTTTGGCATGAAGTTCTGGTTAGCAGTTGACGTGGAATTCAAGTATATCCTAAATGCCATTCCATATCTGGGAAAAGACGAGTCATGTCCATCCACCCAAAGGCTTAGTTATTGACAAGGTTGTCATGACTCTCATGGAACCATTCATAAGTAAAGTTAGAAACGTTACCACGGATAACTTTTTCACGTTGTTTTTACTTGCTAAAGAACTGAAAAAGAAGAAAGCCACCTTGTTGGAACTACGTATGAACAAGGTTAGACTTGAGCTATCTGCATCTGCAAAATGCTTGCAACAACGTTATTCTAGTAAGCTCATGAAGACAGGCGATATGGCAATTTTAACAGTATATCAGTGTAAGCCCAAGAAAAACGTTTGTGTTCTCAGTTCTCTGCATATTTCTGTTGAGCTTAGCGAATCTGAGAAAAAGAAACCGGAAAAAATGGAATTTTATAACAAGAGCAAATGTGGTCTTGACGTGGCTGATCAAATGGCCAGGCAGTATTCAGTCAAAGCAGGCACCCATTGGTGGCCCATTGCTGTTTTCTACAACATTCTGGATTTAGCAGGCACCAATGCATTTGTGCTCTATAAAAAAAAACAGGTGACAAGGTTTCAAGACGAGATTTCTTGTTCAAGCTTGCTACAGAACTACGTGAAGACTACATCGTTGAAGATCAAGCAGAAACACTACTATTGCTAAACCTCACCTACTATGGACACCTCCTAAAAACACCAAAGCCGAGAAGCGTAAACAATGCCAAATAACTGCAAACTGCAGTCAAAACGAAACCAGCAAACTTTGTTTTTAGTGCAAGAAAACTGTATGTGGCAAGTGTACCGCCACGGAGCTTTTCGAATGCGTTATACAGTGTGTGCGACAACGCAAATATAAAACATTTTTCAATTTTATGTCCACTTTGTGCTCCTTCCTTCAAATAAAATTGTTTTTATGGATAGATTGATTGAGTTATGTTACCTGATTATTTGTTCAACACTTAAGTTGCAACCACACCGCGCATAAACTAGTAAAAATGCGTTTTTGGAGAAGCGGTCAAAATGACCGCTGCTGGCCGTTGAAGGCTTATCGCAACTCCGGCCGTTCTAGTGTTAAATGTCACAGCCCACCATTCAGTTTTGTATCACTTGACATGTTCGGCCCAATAAAGATCAAGAAAACCAGAAATGTGACCACTTTGGGATGTGTACTAGTAATAGCATGTAACACGACTAGGGTCATCCATCTTGAAATTGCTGACACACAATGTATGAATAACTTTCTACTAGCGTGGCGACGATTTGTTACAAAGCGCGGAATTCATCCCAAGCATGTTTACAGCGATCAAGGCAAATCTTTTGTTGGAGCTCAACTTCCGTTAAAAAAGTAGCTATCAGATTGAGACAAACAAATTATTCATGAAAATATGGCTAAAAAACACACAGAATTTCATTTTTCTTGGGATTTCAACACGCCCAAAGCAAGTCATATGAATGGCTCAATTGAATCATTAATTTCTAGCTGTCGTAAAGCATTTAACGCCACATCAAATTACTTAAAACGCTCTTACACCTTTTCAGAATGGGAGACGATTGTCGCTGAAGCGAACTATCTAGTGAATTCTCGACCATTATTTCCAAAGAATGTCGAAGACCTTGACGAAGAACCAATCACCGGAAACTCATTATTGTTTCCGTACAAACAATGCTCTATACCACAGTCGTCAAACAACGAATCGATCGACCCGAGACTCTACGCCAAAGCTGCTCAGGCTTTTATCAACCAATTCTGGGAATCGTGGTTATGCAATATGCCTTCGCATTTGCTATTTCGAACAAAATGGTTTTGACCTCGTCAAAACTTAGAAGTTGGCGATTACATAATCGTGCTGGAACCTGGTCTTAAAGGTCAAACCGCACCGAGAGGATTGTGAAAACATGCTATTGTTACCGAAGTTTTCCCCAGCAATGATGGGCTTGTTCAAAAAGCTAAATTAAGACTCTCAGGACAGCGGCAGCTGACGCGACCAATCCACAAACATTGCTTGATAGCAACCTTCAAGGAACTAAATTGCCATGAAAATCACTGATTGTGTAATTATTGTCATTTCTTGTTTTGCTTGCTCGTTTTGTGTTTTTCTTTTCGTTGCTCACTAACTCAGTCAGTTCCGCACTGGCGGGGAGTGTTTTGGATTCAAACCAAGGACATTTGAAGCGATCTAAAATTGCATTTCTATATAGCTTAACTTACGACCGCAACCAATTCGCAACGGTATATTATTTCTATTTCGTGCACAATAGTTTGTCATTTATCTGAACTTCTTTCGCCCTTACTAACTTTTCCTTTTATTCAACGCACATTGACTTGACACTTATCTGTCCTTTTGCCCTTATGAATTTTCTCTTCTTTTAACTTTATTTTTATTTATTTCAAATATTAATTAACAAAATCCCTCAAAATATAAATAACGCTCGCCAGAGAAAAAACACTCGATCATTTTCATTTGAGTGGTAAAAATAATTTTGGCCAAAGTGCAGCTAATTACTTTGAACTTCGGAATCGCGATCGTCAACTTAAGTTATTTGGCTCTCCACATTTCTCAACTTTTGTGAGTACCTTTTATTTGGTTTTTGTATGAATTTCGTAGTAGCTATTTTCAGCGATTTATTCGTATATATATTATTTATAGGATTACAAATACAAAATAGAAGTATTTTTCAAACAAGTTTTTACGTGGAGAGAGAGATTCGCAAAAAACAATCTAAATCTAAAACATGTAAGGACCCCAAAATTTTTTGAACTGGTACAGTTATGGTCGTTGCACTATTTTTATCAATTTTTCTTTGTATACTGTATTGATATTAATCACGAAAAAGCTTCCATCAATCTAAACCATTTGTAGCTTGACCCGAAATTGTTTGCTTTGTGTGCACAATGCAGGTAAAGGTTGGTGTATATTGTTAGTCACATTAACAAGTTTTCTTTCGTAAGGATATTAGAAAAAACTTTTTTATTCAAAAATTATGGATAGGACTGCCTTTGGCTGTATAGTTGCGGTGCGACACGGTTAGCAATTTTGTAATATTGACAATCGGCTTTCCATCTCCACCTTGAAATCGGCAGAACAATGTAACACCAACGCCAACTTTAGACGCATCGCAAGCTCTTACCAGAGAAAGAGTGAAGTCGAAGTGAAACAACACAGAATCTGAAGAAAGAAATTGTTTTAACGTTTTGAAAACAGCTAATCAACTTCACTTCGTCTCCAGAAAATGCCATTTCGTAAGAGTTTGTAAAGGAAAGCAGCTTTAATGGAAATCTTAAAGGAAGAACTTTGAATAATACTGTACCGATGCAAAAGATTGGTTAGTAGCCGCATCTTTGGGTTTCTGCACGATCAAGAAGATGATCTTCTGCATCTTGCCGCAAACTAGGATATTATCGGTCAGATAATTAGCGCACCTGGCAGATTGTGAACAATTTTGTCAACTATCTTTAGAAAATATCCAAGAGCTGAAGAAATCGAACAGTGAAACATTTTGCAGCAACACTCCACGACAAGTTGCCTAAGTAAAGCTAGGCGTTAACGTGTTTCTGGAGCCAGCTTCATTTGGTTGCAAGCGTCCCCTGCATTGTTTTATGTGAACCCAAATCCGTCGCCTACATTGTTTTATGTGAACCCGAATCCGTCGCCTGCATTGTTTTATGTGAACCCGAGTCCGTCGCCTACATTGTTTTATGTGAACCCGAATCCGTTGCCTACATTGTTTTATGTGAACCCGAATCCGTTGCCTACATTGTTTTATGTGAACCCGAATCCGTTTCCTACATTGTTTTATGTGAACCCGAATCCGTCGTCTAGTTTTCACATCAAATCGTCCAGTTGCAAAGCACTAATTGGCGGTGGGTTTCAAGCGCAGTGTAGACTGTGGTGGGATTATCTCTAAACGTAAAGCTTCGCCTAAAGCATTTTGTTGTTTTTCTCGTTAACATGGCCCCGATGCCCCCTGGCCGCACCACTGGCTGCAAGCATTGTGGCATTTGAAGTCGCAGTCAAACGAGAGAATTCCAAACTTTTTTATATAAAAAAAAGTAAATGCAAAGCATTCAACTAACGACTAAACGTGTTTTGTCCTTCTATTAGAAAATGGTTAAAAAACAAAAAATGAAACCAAAATAATTTGGCCGCAGAAATAAGGTGAGAACTAAAAAATGGTCGTCGCTTGGCGATTAAACAACTTTTTTACATACTTACAACATCAAATGAAGGCAAAAAATAAGGTTTTTTATTTCTAAACTTTTAATTTCAGAATAAAAAGTGAACCAGGGCCGTAACTACCACCGGTGCAGGCGGTGCGGCGCACCGGGGCCCCTTACTGCAATAAAAATATTACGTTGAAAAAGTAAAACTTATTTTTTTCATCTATTTTTTTTATTTAAGTAAAACTTACTTTTTCATTTAATTTGCACGTGTAATTTTTTCGCCCAGCATTTGAGTTTATTGCGTCTTGCGTAATGCCATTAGTCGACTCGTTGCCTTCCTACGGGGCCCCTTGGAACGTTAGATTGATTGCCATTACTGTAATACGTACTTTGTATTGTTTGCGATTAATACTTTGTGACGAAATAAACGATTCACAAGAATCAGTTGCAACACGCGTACGTTTTCATTTCGAGTTAGTACAGGTGGCAGAGTATAGACATGGACTTCTAAATAGTAGTATCTGGACTGGAAACGAAGCAAAAATCACAGTTATCGCCGACCAACATGAGGCCTAGAGAAAAAAAAAGCGTGATTGTGGCAGCCTTCGACCAACAAAGCAAATGCAAACAATCGCCATGTAGAAAGCAGCTGCAGCAGTTAAGTCATGTAACCCATTAAGGGACAGTGGTCCATATGTGAACCATGATTGTGATTGTAACGTAACAAAAACATTTTTGTGAAGGCATTATAATTCTAATTTTTAGGTATCTGTGACATCATTATTAAATCATTGGCTTTTTATTTTACAATCAAATTTTTATATCTCTCAAAGGGTTAATGTATGGAGAGTTGCAGCAGAGACAAATGATTGAATGAAATAAGACGCTGTTAAAAGTAAACTTGTATTTTTACGAAAAATAGTTGGAAATCAAGTGAAAACTTACTCTATTTGTACAGTATTCCAGTTAACCGTAAAGTATATTACAGAAGCATTACTATTCAAAACTATTGTGTTCTATTCAATTCAAAACTAGAGAATAGTTAGGATTCAAAACTATTCAAAACTAGAGAATAGGTAGGAAAAGTTAAAATGTTTTTTTCAAGTAATGTTCAAGTGCTTATAACGTAAAAATAACGTAAAAGTGTTTTTTTTCATTGCTGCAACGTTAACACAGAGTTTGTTTAATGTAAAAACTGCGTCAAATATGCTTGTTTGATAATCTAACTGAATTTTTGTTAAAATATTGCAGTTAATATTAATAGTTTACCATTAATATCATTATTATTTCTTAGCGTTAATCTGGGTTTTTAACTTCATTTTGATTTTTTCTATTGTTTCCAGTCCAGATACTGCTATTTAGAAGTCCTTGGTATAGACCAGCAAAGTGACGCTGAATGAATAAAGTTCATAAAGTTTCAAAAAACTAATTTATTGACTAAATTTCATTAAACTTTTTAGATTTTGAGTAACATAAAATACTGTATTAGAAAACTCTAGTTATGAAAAGAACTTACAAAAGTGGCGCACAAAAACAGCGTGATAAGAAGAAGAAATTAGCTGAGGCTGCCAGAAGTTCTCGGAGCTTGAGCTCGTGGTTAGGACATCAGAGTCGCCGCATTCAATCAGAAACATCCGAAAAAGCTGCGCGTAATAGAGATGGTTCGACAACAGCGGAGGCCGATTGGGTTAGTTCGGCAACAGCAGAGGCCGATTGGGTTAGTTCGGCAACAGCGGAGGCCGAGCCGGTTAACGAAGATGTAAGCACAACAGCAACGCAAAGCACAGAATCAGAAACTGTTCCACAAAAAAGTTGTAATCCTGAAGCTTTAGTGAGTCTTAATGATAGTGACTTTCCCACCACTATTACAAACTCGGAAATCAAAAGAGCGATAATTGCGGCAGGTCCGACGCAACCTGAAGGACCTTTCCCAAAAGATCCACCCCAAACCGGTCGTTCATTTTCTAATTCTTACTACAGCTTTATAACGCAATCCGGTGTAACATTACGGAGATTTTGGTTGTGTTATTCACGAAGCATCGACCGTGTTTATTGTCAGCCCTGTTGGTTATTTTCGTGTAAAAATGCCCCTCCAAGCCGTCCAGGGACTTCTTTTTCTCACCAAAACCCATGGGGCACAACGGGTTTGAATGACTGGGGTCATTTATCGCAGCGGATTCGAAGTCACGAAACCTCCGCAAGTCATGCGGAGGCATGTGTCGTATACGAGCAATGGCGAAACAACAAGACAATCGAAGAAACATTGCACGTGTCCTTACTAGAAAAAACAAATTTTTGGCAAAAGGTTTTGGAAAGATTATTAAATGTTACTTTGATGCTGGCAATGTGTAATTTACCCTTTCGTGGGTCCACTGAAGAAGTGTCGAACGAAAACAAGGGCAACTTTCTCTCTATCATTCAGCTCATCGCCAAATATGACAGTGTATTAGACAAACTTTTATAACTTCCTAAAGGTTCTCCAAAATATCTAAGTCCGTCGATACAAAACGAACTAATCTCATTACTGGCTGGACAAGTCCTCCAGGATATTAAAATCGAACTCCAAAGCGCTCCGTTTTTTGCCATCATTCTTGATACCACGCAGGATGTCAGCAAAAAAGACCAATTAAGTGAAGTATTTCGTTACGTCAAGATCGCTTACCATGATGATGGAACGCCACGCGAATTGCAAGTTATTGAAGCGTTTACCTCATTTACCAAAGTCGAAGATTCATCTGCGATCGGATTGCACAAACTAATAACTAATTCCATTCAGGAAAAAGGGCTTGATATAAAAAACTGCCGCGGACAAGGATATGACGGCGCTGCAGTGATAAGCGGGAAGTACTCCGGCTTGCAAAAGAAGATTCAAGATGTTGCTCCACATGCTTACTATGTGCATTGTGCTTCGCACAATTTGAATTTGGTGTTAAAAGATGCCATGGAAGGGGTGACTGAGACCCGTCTATTTTACGACACGATTGAGTCAGTATATACTTTTTTCGGACATAGCATTGTGCGGTGGCAAAAGCTTCAGAATATCCATGATCGTTCTTCCTCAAATCCTACATTGAAAGTCTTAAATCCAACTCGGTGGTCCGGTCGATATGATGCTGTCTATGCGTTGAAGGAAAGATTTTCTGACATTATGAAATGCTTGACTCACATAATACTTACCAGCACGAAACCTAAAGAAAGAGATGAAGCTATGGCAATAAAGAAGCAGATAGAAAACTTTGACTTTGTGTTTATGCTGGTTGTCCAGTGTAAGATTTTGGAGATCGTCAATATTCCTTCGAAAGCTATGCAATGTAAAACAATTGACTTAATTTCTGCGCATAAACTTTTGCAAAAAGCTGCTCAGAACATTGCTGAACTCAGAACGAGTTTTGACGCGGTAATGAACGAAGCTTCCAGTATTTCGTCACAATGGGGTTTGCCAAGACAGTTTTCAAACAAGAGAACAAAGAAAACAAAAACATTTTTTGATGAACTATCCGAAGGGATAGCATTAAGTGATCCTGTGAAGCGATTTCGCGTAACTGTCTTTCTTCCATTGATGGACATAGTTTCTCGTCAACTTATTAATCGCTTTGAAGGAATGAATGCATTGGTGATGGCATATCAAGTTTTAGAGCCAAGTTTTCTATCAAGTGCTTCTCATTTTAATATTAAGGAGGAAGCAAAAAAGTTTTCTTACAAATTTGCTGATAACGTCTCTCCCTTGTTTCCTAGCCAAATGCTTTCCATTAAAACGTCGTTTAAAGAAAAGATTGCACATTTAAAATCTGCTAAGGAAATGGCTTCTTTTTTGATTATAGAGAATGCATCGCTTGCAACATCTTATCCTGACGTCTGTACAGCTTATATGATGTATCTGACAGTACCTGTAACAGTTGCTACAGCGGAGAGATCTTTTTCAAAACTGAAACTCATCAAGAACTTTCTTCGAAGCTCCATGTCACAAGAGCGACTTAGTGGTTTGTCTCTGTTATCGATAGAACACGAACGAGCTAAAACTTTGGATTTTAGAAAAGCCATCAAGCAGTTTGCTAGTGCAAAAGCGAGACGGAAGAATTTTTAGTCTGTATAACCACCGCGACTGCTGCTGCAAGTAAATTGCTCAATTTTCATCAAAGTGCTGTAGTTTTTATTATTTTATGTCTTACTCTTACGGGCAATTGTCAGGGCACTTTTTATTGAGCTAAACTTGACTGAAATATCGTTTATGCTTAGCAGCTTGCCCCAATAGGTTGCACATGCTTATTTGACTCGTCATTCATCGATCGTTACACATTTACGGTAGCCTATCAGATTTTCACTGCTGAGTTTCGTTTTGTATAGGCATAAAGATTGCGTGCGACTTTGATTTCTATGCCACAGATTTACTTAGTAATTACTGTAACTCCTTGCTATGTTGCAAAATATCAAATGACTCGATTGAAATGTTTCTATAGCACGGAGTCGTGGAAAAACCCCAAAGAAACGCAATGATTCCTGTACTGCAAAAAGTAGCCCAGTTGAACGTTTTGTACTAAAAAATGGGGCCCCATAATAGATGTTTGCACCGGGGCCCCAAATGACGAAGTTACGGCACTGAAGTGAACCCAATATATTTTGAAACATAGATTGTTGAGGACGTTTTGGAGGTGCAACTCACTTCATCATCCAGTATTAAACTAATTACTTGATCGTAAATTTAAATATTTGAATTTAGATAATTTACGACTTAACAAAATAAAATATTGCGGTATTAAATAAAACAGAATTATTTACGCGTAACTTCAAAATTTAATTCATAAAGCAGCATTTTGAGCATATACACAATAATGTGATTTAAAAAATTAAAAATCTGAAATAATAAAATCAGCTACTTTAAACGTTTACCATAGTACTATTGTAAAAGTAAAATAAAGAAGCACTGGATAAATAAATACTGTGAATCGGTATTCATAGGAAATATCCAGCGATTACGTTTTTACGGTAGAAAAGACTCTTTTATCAAACGTTTTCGCCAATGATTTGAAAAGACAAAATTTTATAATTATTGTGTTGCTTTTATGCGTTACATTGTCAACTTGGTGCTTTGCTACATCAGTTTCTTGTCGAAGTGGCGAATCAGTGTTGGGTTGAGTCTGATGATCACGTTTCTGACCGTTTGTACAATGTATGAAGCTTCACAGACACATTTTAATCGATAGATGATGTTGAATTGTTGCAGATTAGGTTATTTGTCTTTGGACGGGAATAATTTGTTCGATTTACAAGTTGTTTGTATTAAACGTAGTTATATATGTTTGCGTTGAATTTTCGAAAAAAAAAATTATTTCTTTTGAAAGTTGATTAAAAATTTCTCAAAATACGGTAATTTAATGTAAACAATTTTCAATGCTTGATCAGATGCGTATGATTGTGGAATGGGAATATTTGAAATCGAATTTCGATTAAAATTCTTTTAATATTTTTATTAATGAAAGATTTGGGATAAACAATATGTAATAGACTTTAGAAAATATTTTGGATTTTTTTGTGCTTATTTACTAGGTGTTGTAAATATTGTGAGACCTATTTAATAAAGTTTGCATCAAGTTTTGTTTAAGGTATTGATCAATAACTATTTCATTGAGTATAAAGTCCGGTGTGACTTGGTTTTCTATATACAGAAATATTAATGTTTTTTTCCGTCCGATAAATTAAAGTGCCCGGGTATTATTTTTTCTAATTCTTTCGTTGAGGCAATATTGCTATGAATAAAGTTGAAACCCCAAATACCTCATCTATATTCTTGTGATAGTCGAACGACATAAATAATTTATCAATATATTGAAGAACACTTAAAGAACAATTCAATGGTTTTCAAAACTTTACTTGGAAATCCAAAAAGACCAGTTAAATTAGGTAATCCAAATACCTGTCCTAAGTAAGGTTGTGTTTATTTTTAGTTATGCCAGCAATAGAAATAGTTTGCTGCGAGACTGAAATTCTTAAAACAGATAGTTCTGGCTAAGTACGAATGAATTCGCTGAAAACTTCTCTCTACAGATAGAAAAAAACATGGTTTTTGACTACATAAAATATATTTACAATTAAATTAACTTGATTAATTCTCGTAAAACTTGACTCACAAACTTCACCAAACTTCAAAACAATTCACAGCGCCATCAACTGCAAATAATCACTCAACAACGTAGTACTGATTAACTATAAGAATATATTAGCATCCCGATAGCTCATATTAAATTTAATGGTTCGTCCAACACAGACAACAATAACTCGAAACGATTTTCAAGCACTTATTTCGATCGCATGAATGAAAAACAAATAAGCGCTATTACACGGAATATATTTTTACATTAGCCTCATTACGGGATAACAATCAAAGTTATGAGCTTGAGCCAGAATTCTCAAATCAACTTCATGTATTACATCGACAAAGCAAAGCAGTTTATGCCGTCGCAATACAACCAATTAGAAGACACAGTAGCAAACGAATTTTGTAACTTGTTATCTCAAATCAACTGTAAAATTGTTGAAGATTCCATTCAGCATCTTCAGCGTTCGAGAGATAAAAAGAAACAAACAAGAAAGAGGTAAAGAGATAAAATGCGTAAAACTGTTTGAAAGGTCACGATGCTCATAAAGTTCAAGCAATCCATGCGATTATGAATTAAAATGGTAAAACTAGTCTTTATAACTACTTGCAAAGAAAATAAATTAAGTTGGGAGCGGTGCACCGATTACGCAACCACTACGCAACGATGAAAATGATTACATCACAATAAAAGAATATTACTGTAAAAGGCTGAGAATAAACTACAAAATTATAAAGTCAAGATTAATATTATGAATGAGTGTGACAATTGTGAGTAAGCTTTATCTATAAACCAATTCATAAATATGTCTGCCATGGCAGGTGCCAAAAGGGATTGCATTGCCATTCAATCAAACTGTTCGTAAAATTTACCTTTAAATTGAAAAGTAGTATTGTTGCAAGTCCAGTTAAGAAGTATACAGAATTGTTGCTTGTTCACGACATGAACCCTAGAAAATGAGTCTGAGAATAATTGAGAGATTATAAGGTTGATTGTAAAATTAACTGGCATATTAGTTAATAAAATTTTAAGATTAAAACTTTTGTAACCTTTCGATACAAAAAATCCCAGCTGAATACCATTATAAAGGCCCGTTTCCACTACGAGCGTGGAAAAAAGCATTCTTTGTTTGTTTTATTGATTTTTTTTGCGCTCGCTTCAATTTTAACCGCTCGCTTCAATCGAAGATCAATAAAAGAGACAAAGAATGCTCTTTTCCACGCTCGTAGTGGAAACAGGCCTTAAGCTTTCGTTTATTCAACTACTTCAGATAACTATAAATAAAAAGAAAACAGATGATGATCGAAAGCAAAAAAATTTTTTTACGTTTTTTTTAATTTCAATCATCATCTGTTTCCTTTTTATTTCTAGTTATCTGAAGTAGTTGAATAAACAAAAGCTTATAGTGGTATTTACCTGGGATTTTTTGTTAAGAAAAGTTTTTTAAATTAATTTTCTTGGTCTATACATCCTGGAATGGATCTATCACTCATTGCAAGTTAGGACCTGGTTTAGTTTGCAACAGTTTTGTATTATTTTTTTAAAACTAATACGTTTCCAAATATATTGACTTAATTTTTTCTAAACTTTCAATGTTTTACTCCTATAAATGTAAGTAAAGAGGAAGTGAAGACTTTTTTTGTGATTATTATTTGATGTTTTAATATTCGTCTTCATTCTGAATAAATCAATAAAAATTAATTAAAAAAAAAGGTAAGCTATATAGAACCTATATAATTTACTCCTAAAAGTCCAGAAATTTATCTCCGGGGTTACAGCAATTAATTTACCCCCAGAGGTAAATTTTTCCCTGGCTAAGAAATGCTGAATTAAACAATTTTGCAAACGTTTTTTTTACAACGTTTTTTTGTGAAATCAGAATAGTCTCTGCCGTACTTCATTTCCACCACTTGAAAATAAAGCAACTTTTTCCAAATTATCATTACAAATAATAAATCTTTATCCAGCATGCAATAAGTTGTGTTATACTGCCTGGTCTTGTAAATTGATTGCCTTTCCAATTAATGTAATTTTGTTTGCTGCTAAGGATTTTTGATAGTGAGGTTAAAAAATTGTAATTTGTCTTGCTACAGTGTATGTTGGCTTCAGATTATTACTGTATGAGTGTTGTTACAAAATTATTTTAAATTAATTTAGATTTTATTTTCAATTTATATAGATGAATAACATCACGAGTTAAAGACAATAAAATAATTCAATGTATTCCGAAAAAAAAAAACCAAAACCTAAACGCTGCCTAAGCCTATTCACATTAAAGGCACTTTGACACTAAGATGACTTATGGTAAGTCATTCTAAAGTCTTTCTAAAAAAGAGTGTTAATGAGTCATATTTATTGGTTTATATAAAAACTACATAGGTCTATTAGCAAACTCAGGTAGGAAAAGCGTACCAAATATTTGGCAAGTTTTTTAAGTGATTTGTAATGAAAAATGGTTTATAAAGTGCTTAACTTCCGGAAATTCATCATTAATAAGCCAAGAACTCAAAAAGTTGAAAGCTGTTTTGGTTTTCAAACAGATACAAACGCCAGAAGATGTTTAGTTTAGCTGATCAATGTAGCACCTGCTCACCATACCCGGGGAATAAAAATTTTCAACAGCTAATTTTTAAGCTAATTTTTCCTCCCAAGTTTTTTCTGATTTTTCAATATAAAAATATTTGTGTTGAGTATAGATTTTGAGTTGTAGTGTTAAATATGTGATTAGCTACTGAGGCCAACTGTTGTTTTAAAAGCTGTGAGCGTACTGAAAGTTGCTTTAATGGTCTTTGTCGACAAAATCAGTGTTATTGCAGTACAATATTTTCTCAAAAATTTTCTTCCGTTACAATTTTTTGTATTAAACAATATTTTTTTAACAAGAAGTGAAGACCAAAAAAGAATCATTGCTAAACCATTTTCTTTGACCCAAGAGTGTTTTTTTTACTTTATTTGACTTAACAATTTTGGCTTGCTATAACGGTTTTTACAAAAAAATTTGGGTTGAAATGTTGCAGAAAAGACAATTTTTATCAATGTAGAAGAAAATAATTGACGAGAGTTGGTTTTAAACCACGTCTATATTGATCACGTTCGCCATCAATGCGGCGTTCTCAGCTACTCTTAACTACTGCTGACTTATAATAACAACCACCCTTTTAGAGACTTATTTTCTTTCACTTAAGCTGGATGAGGATAATACTTTAATTTTAGCAAATTTTAAATTGATAAACATTTTCACGAATTACATTATAGATTCTTAAACTGAAAATTGCGCACCCTGGGATGGGGGGCTAAAAGTCTTCAGAAGAGGCTAAAAGTTTGTAAAATATTGTATAACATGTGAAGTTTATATTGCTAATTCAAAACTTACACAAATAAAGAGAGCGAAAAGTTTAAAGATTGAGGCCTAGAGGTCGATCATAAAGTGCAGAAACAACCATTAAACATATTTATGAGTGTGTAAAAATTTGCAAAAATAAGCAAAAACTGAGTTTATGTAAGTAAAATTTGATGAAGTAAAATTTTGACTTTATTTAGACCTGTAAAACTCAGTAAAAATTCTCCTAAGCAACCGAAACTATAAGGTTGTGTAAGTTTTATGATGCAACAAAGCCCGGAAAAAAAACTTGATTTTATTGACTTTAACCGACTTTAGTCATTACTTATAACTCTTGATTAATATATCCTTAGGTACATCATCAGTGATGGCCTTACAAAACTGGGGACGCGGTACAAGAAAAGTAAGGGGGCGACTATTTAATGTTTCAAAGCAAAATAATCTCAAAAAAAAGGTCACTGTCATAGCGGGGACTATTTTTAGTGTATGCCGCAGTTAAGTGATCCAAAGCATTGTGATCTCTAAACAAATTTGTCGTTTGATTTAGAGGGCAACTTTTTAGTTTCAAAATAAAGTTATCTCCAAAAAACAATTTTTTATTTTATTTTTGACATGCCATCGACGTCCTGGTGCTACTATAAAAAAACAGAGCAACATTTTGTGTAGGGGCCCACTTTTTGTTCTATTTTAAGGGGGCTCAGTGCAGCCGCAGCGTTCGCACCCTATTTAAGCCATCACTGTACATCATCTAGTTCGACCGTCTGTTGCAAAACAGGTCGCTTCTAAATTTGGCGGCCAACCCGGTATAGACGTTTTTGGCCTATAAGGAAAAGCAGTCAATGGGCAACTATTCGAGAGAGGCCGGTTTTTGTTTTGCGGCATTTTTGAGCGGGTTAAAAATGGCTTTTTTGTTCGCTTTCTTACAGTCGTCACTAATGATGGCCTTCCAAAATGGGAGGCTCGGTTCAAGAAAAATAGGGGGGTCACTTTTTAGTGTTCCGAAACAAAGTGATCTCTAAAAAAAAGTCATCTTTTTAGTGTTCCGACAAACATAAAGTGATCTCTTAAAAAAGTGGTCATCATTATTACAGTGGTGCCACCGTCCAGCTCCTACTACGAAGAAATAGAGCAATATCTTGCTTAGGAAGGCCACATTTTGACGTTTTTTAGGGGGGCTGCTGCGACCGCACCACTCGCATCGTACTAAAGCTATCACTGATCGTCACTGCTAATAAGCATCTATTTTACATTTTCATATAAAACAATTTATAGTGAAATTTGTAGTGGCGGATTTTGATCACTATTTTTCCACATGAAGCTATACGTTGATTTGGTTTGAGTTACGTAGGAAGTGAAACAAAAACTTCAGGAAATCAAAATACCTGTGAGACTTTGTCGCAGTACCAAAACATGGCGTTCGTCCAGGCAATAAAATAAAGAACCACTTCGCCATGAGAGCAACAAACTAACAAACTTTAAAACTGCCAGTCAATTTTTTACATAATCACATGTTCTTAGTATTTATTTGCAAAAATTAATCTTGCGCTTTTTATATCTTTGGAATTCTCACAGCAACCCCACTTCCTGTTTTCAAAACTCTTCAATCAAGAGGGCCAAAATAATTTTTTCGGAGTAGAAAAGAGGGCAAATTGAAAAAAATTGTAAAGGTAACTAAGAACACCATACCACAATTACCATTCTACTTGATGACTGTATAGGTTGGATGGCGCGGCTGTCTCTTTGTGACCTCCCGGCACTGAACTTGTAAAATCTTATCTAGAAGTTTCTTTTTACTCATTTGCATAGTGTACGACAAAAATTACCATAATAAAGTAACTGAAACTTAGCTTTTGTTTTATTTTTAAATTTTTAAATTTTGAAAGTAAGTGAAAACCTGAAAAAAGATTTAGATGAAAGGCTTGAAATCAAAAGAACTTAAATCAAAAAACGAAAGACTTTAAATTAGGCTGAAAATTAGGAGAAATGTAATTCGGTGTCAAAGTTATAAAAAAGTTTTTATCACTTTTTTTAAATGAAAGAAATGAGAACAAGATTCCTCCTGTAAGCTTAGTTTTTAAAGCTATACAAAAAAATTTCATCACCATAATAAAAATTAAGTCCATAAAAATAGTTTTCCAGGTAATTATTTAAAAATTAAAAAATGCAATTTTCTTCTTGCATTTCGCTTTCTACTTTAATAAAAATAGTTCAAAAAAATGCTCAATTGACAAAATCAGGTATGGCAAATCACTGAGCCGCGAATCATAGTGTGACCCACTAATCGAAACTCAATGACCCATCTATCTGATGTTTCAAAACTCTTGTTATTTTTAGAGGACGAATCAGACGCTGATGGAAACTAAAAAAATTTTTTTAGTCGTCACCCAGAATTTTGGCCGAGAGGTTTCTCACTCATTTTAGCCAATGGCCCACTTAATGGTAATTTTAATAAAACTGTCAGTTTTTGACCCTTCCTATAAAAAAGTTTCCCATCCCTGGAATATATATAATTAATCTATCAAAAATTTAACAAATTAATAGCTTTTTTCATTAAAAGTTTATAGCTCAGATGCAACTAAACCATAATAATCGTTATTTTATTACAGATTTATTAATAGTCAGGATATAACTAGAAACAAGTAGGATACAAGCAGAATTACTAATTTAAGTGGATTTAAGTAAGCAAAATTATGTTACAAATATTAAAGTAAGCAGAGGTTTATCCATTAGTTAATCAATTCGTCATCATCATTAAAAGTACAGAAAAGTTAATATAAGAACCAAACGCCGTTTTTGTGATGGTTAAGTTATTAATTTCGACTTTTAGAGCATACAAAAAAGCAACTAATTCAATCATTGAACGATGTCGTAATCGTGACCTAGAGCAGTACAGTGGTAGCCTGCCGGAGTCCCACTGCACTGACATAGAAACATCAAGTGCGGCCAAAACAAAATATGATAAAATATCTCTCCTTAACGAAGAAAATAAACGTGACAAACCAACAAAACCGAGAAAGAACAAGAAAGAAAAAAAGCGATTAGTTGGGCGAAGATTTAAACCAGGGTTTCTCAATCGGGGCCCCCTTGGCATTTACTGGGGGGCCACAACCAGAAGCCTTTTTTTAGTCTTTACTAGTCTTTTGAGGCAATATTCTAAGCAGGGGGCCACGAGTATTGAAAGTCTCTGAAAAGGGCCATGAACCATGAAAATTTGAGAGTCACTGATTTAAAGAACTATTAAGCAATTTAATTCCAAAAAAGATTCAGCAATAGAAGAATTAGCGGTTTAACAGAGTTCAGTGGACTTGTCGTAGAATCGCGAATGAGACGATAAAGACCCGTTTCCCTACGAGCGTTGGTGGGAGTATTCTTTCTTGGTTTATTGATTATTTTTACTTTTCTGTGCGCTAAAGCGCTATGAGAAGCAAAAAGCAAATAAAAAGTACTCCCGTCAACTCTTGTAATGAAAACAAATTTTTAAACGCTTTTGCTTAGCACTGAAAATAATAATGTCATGAATTACTCAAATTCGCGACCTGTAAAGAAATTTTTAATTAGATGCTCCATTTAAAATATTAATTAAGTCAAAATTTTTTGGACCAAAAAAAGGTTTTAGGTTTCGTGTAAAAAAATTTCTTTGAGGGTTGCGAATTTGAGTAAGTCATGTAATTCATTCGTTTTTGCAATATTTTTTCTAAGGTATAATTAATTACATCTTCACTAGCTACTTTAAGAATAAAAATTTTTTTGATCCCTCATCTAGAGACTGTCCTTGTCTCGGCAGCGTGGTTGAATGTTTAAAGCGCCGTCATTTTGATCGACATAGCGTCGGTTCAAAACCTACTCAGGCCATTTTGTTGTGTCTTTGGTAAAGACACTTTACGGCACTTTCTTCTGCTTGGTGGTCTTGGTATGCAGTTCTAAATTTCAGTCATATCTCTATAAAACTAAAAAACCATATTAAAAAGTCTCATATATATATGTATGTAAAGACCACACGGATTGGACGTCCCTATCTTATCTTACAAATTTTTATGGTGCTACTGTATAGTGGAGGACATGCGGCTTTTTGAGGGAGCTTAAAGTGGCCGGTTCGTTTGCTTCATACTAAAGCCACTGTCTATACTACATATTTTGTTTAGATAATATACAGTTTAAAAACCACAGTGGCCTGTTTTATTTTATTAAAATTGCTAGTTTGTTGCATTAAACCATAAACTTGAAGCATGAGCAGGTAAGAAGCTTCAACTTTCCTCATTAAAATTACAACTTCTTCAATTCTAACTCTTTCAACCACGTCGCAAACACTTTAATGTCTTTTAACGCACTTCAAAATAAAGAAATTTTCTTTTTTTTAAATGTTACTGGCGCTGCCTCTCTTTAGCATTCTCATAAAAATAGATTCTACACTCCTCCAATAGCAAACTTAACATAATGCTTTCAATAGTTCGTCACCGTTAGCCAAGTAAATGGGAAAAACCCCATCCGCCCTGTTCCGAAGGAAACTGCAAACTCGTTACACGCGTCATTATATGAAATAAATATAATAAAAGATTTTTTTTATGGACATAGGCTGCAATCAAATAAATTGTACAATTTAAACCAGAGTCAACTTAGCAAAGGTTCTATTAATACTTTACAATTTTTATGAAAAATTAAATTTGATCGCAGCAAGTTGAAAACAAGTAAAAGTTCAAAAGATAGGCTAAATTGCAAACATATACACAAAACTATTCTAAGTGAATTTAAAATCGAGCCAATACTTCTAAAAGCATATTTTTAAAACTTGCCTCCCCTTTATGATGAAAGCGACTTTGCAATGTCATATTTCACAAATCATGACGTGACATATATAATTTTTGTGAAAGCGCAAAATCAAGATGGCGGACGTGTGCGAATCAATTGCCTTGCGGATTAGTTCGACTGTTGCTGTGAGGTTAACAACACAGCGAAGAAACATTAGTTCTTAAAGAAGGAAGACTGAAATAGTTTGTCAAACAATTAAGCAAAAAAAATTACTAGGTTACCGATACTTTGAAGGAAAAAAAATTTTAAATTTAAAATACATTTTTAATGAATATTTTTGCATTTGCAAAGTAGAGATTCACTGTATTTTATTGCTAAACATGTTGAAATATCATTTGCTAGTTAGATTGTTGTGAAGCATCAAAGTTGCTACAATGCTTAACTCCAGAGTATATAAGATCAAAATAAAATGAATAAAAAGCCGAAGAATAAAGAAAAGTTCAAAAAATCAAATCCTGTTGTTGTTTCAAAAAAGCAACGTTACTTAGGCTATTTATTTGCGTTGTTAACAGCTCTGTGCGCCGCTCTCTCATATGGCTTTACAAAATTATACAACGGAAATAGAGTGAAGGCTGTTGTGGTTCGATGTGTGCTTCAAACCTTATGTGTTTGGCCTTTGATCAGCTACAAGAACGTTGATGTATTTCGCACAACCTTGGATACTACAGTGTTGTTGATAATTAGAGGGTTGACCAGTGGTTGCGCCGTAATAACTTTAAGTCTAGCGGTTGCATATTTACCGGTTGGTGATGTTATTGCAATATTTTATTCGTTTCCAGCAATGGTAGGAATTATGGCTTGGATATTTTTAAAAGGTAAGCATGTTGTAGTTTCTAAAGTTTTTAAATTTTCAAATGTTTATATTTGTAAATTATGCATGCACCATTATGACATTCCTCTGTATAATATCGAAACAAGGGTAACTAAGAGTAATCAACTTTTCGAAGGTCGTGTACTGTCATCACAAACAAAAACTTGATTCATACGTAAAGAGTCTGCACTGAGCTCATTTGTTTTTATAGTATAATTATAGTTATAAAAATGATTATAGCTAGGTAATCTAATATGATATCTACAGCCATACAGTTGTTAAAATAAATCTTATGATTTTTTCTAGAGCATTGTGGAATTCTTCGAGTCATAATCACTCTTGTCACTTTTGTCGGACTTGTCTTCGTCGCCGAGCCATCGTTCATATTCGGTGAGAAACCAAACGATATTCAAACACCATATGGCGAAATGAAATGGCTTGGAATATTATTGAGTTTTCTTTCCGCAATCTCAAACTCTGCTGACAGCATTGTGATTCGCAAGCTTGGCCCTGAAATTCACTTTAGTCATTCAATGTTGTACTTTTCATTAGAATGTTTGGTTATGTCGTTGGTTTATCTTGCAGTTATCGATCAAATGCAAACACCATGTCTAGGTTCATTTCCAATCATTTTCGGAGCATCCTGTTTCGGTCTGCTAGGTCAAGTTTTTTTTACTTTGAGTTTACAGCGGATAAAGGCAAGTCCTGCTACTTTACTTTTAACAACGCAAGTACTTTTTGCATTTGTGCTTCAGTATTTTCTTTTTAATCAAATCCCAACATTCTACGGTGCCATCGGAGCAAGTTTGATATTTATATGTTCCGTGGTTACCGGGCTTCAAGCAGTGTTTAAAACAAGGAAAAGTCAATAAAATGTTTAAATTGACTGTTTGACGACCATGAGAACCCCATACATTGTATCAAGGATTTGTGAGGTAGGCAATGCAGTACAAGCAACTAGATTCAAAAGGAAAGTATTTGACAAATACCTTAATTCTAGTTACAATGCTTTATTTAGTAATAGCTTTTCTTATATTCGATTAACTTCTAGATTAAACGAAGTTCTTGGATAGTTTAAATTTCTCCATTCAAGAAAATCACCGATCGAATTAAAATAATTTTTGGCAGCTGTATAAAAAATCAAAATTTAGCGTACACAACAAAACTTTTGACAAAATTTAAGCTTATTAATATTTTTATATCGTTTTGCAATATTTTTAGTAGTATCTAAGGTATAGTTAATTACATCTTCACTAGCTACTTTAAGAATAAAAATTTTTTTGATCCTTCCATCTAGAGACTGTCCTTGTTTTGGCAGCGTGGTCGAATGTTTAGAGCGCCATCATTTTGATCGACATAGCGTCGGTTCAAAACCTACTCAGGCCATTTTGTTGTGTCTTTGGTAAAGACACTTTACGGCACTTTCTTCTGCTTGGTGGTCTTGGTATGCAGTTCTAAATTTCAGTCATATCTCTAAAAAACTAAAAAACCAAAATAAAAAATTTCAACCGGACAGCAATATCTTGGCATCTCCGAAAGCAGGTGGGGCTAATTATTTGCCCTATGTATTACCGCCTCCGTTGCTTTCGTACGAGCCCGGAGGATAAATATTGAGACTAAAAAATAATAATAATAATAATAATTCTTCTGAAAATCAGAGCAATGCTTTTCGCATTATACTTAGAGCAACCTTCAAGTGATTATTCCACCTGTTTTCAAAGATATTGCAAAATATTTCTTTCTGATTATAATGCTTATTTTTCATAGTTTTATAGACAGAATTTTGAATTGCTTGTTTTCACAAGTAGAAAAAAATCAAAAAAAATTTCTTAAAGGATCAACTCTGCCGCATCGCAACCAAACCCAGTCAAATGTCGTTGAACCAAACCCATGACGATCAAAAACAACGCTTTGTATTACCATTGAGCATTGTAGCCTAAAATTAATTTAATTCATCATCAAAATAAAATTTTAATATGAATTGCAATTTTTAATTGCTATTGCCGAGATTAATTAAAGAAAAAAATCAATAGGCTAAATCAGGGTGGTGCAATTCTGGGTCGGTTTTATGACCTGCAAAGCAATTTAAAAGAATGCTTAAGTTATTGTTGTTTAATCTTTTTTGACTTCATCGGATAGTTTATTCTATTTTTAACAAAAAAAAAAAAAAAAAAAGCGTTTCGGCTCAAAAATGACCCATACAAGGCGTTATTTTGAGGTTAAATGTAAAATAAAATAAAAAACAAAAAACATTTTTACCTCAAATTTAAGGTCAAAAGTACAGCATTCTTTAGTTACATTTCTCCCACGAGTGAAAAATAATAAAGCAGGGGCGTCCAACCCGTGGCTTGAGTAGAGGTTTTGAGTGGCTCGCGCGGTATTTTCTGAAATGCGTAAACTAAAGAGGGCAGCGTTACTTAAGTGTCTCGCTAGACTGTGGACATGACGTTTTGCATAGACTCACCATACGTCCCAAAGTAAAGACTTTTTATTTAAAGATTACTACGTTTTTGGGACAAAAATCAGGAAAGTAGAAACAGATTTGAAGTGATGACTTTTTTTAGAGACCCTTACGTTTTTGGGACGAAAATCGGGATGTTTTATTTGCTTGGTCCGCGAATATCTTTGATGAAAAAGGATAAACGCCCCTGTAATAGAACGTTTTACACGACCTTTACACTCATTAATGAAAATCTTGTTTGTCGCGTCACACCAATTGATAATTATTACTTTATTGTCACAAAGTTTCATCGCGTGTCACAAAGTCACAGCTAAACCTCAAGATTAGCAATCAAGATTAGCAAAACTGATTGCAAAGCAATCCTTACAAAATAGGAGATACACACCCATAAAGTAATTCGATTCTGCCCATGAAAATTTAGCTTCTTGAAATTGCATTTTATGCTCAGCGTACTATTATAAAGTATCAAATTTGTTATATTGTGCTGCATGCATATCATCATATATAATTTGTGCTGCATGCATGTCATTATATATAATTTGTGCTGCATGCATATCGGTGCTACGACAGTTGATCAAAAGACACTTGATCAGACGACAGTTGATCAAACGCAGTTGATCGAACGACACTTGGTCGAAACGACATTTAATCGAACCACACTTGATCGAGACGACACTTAATCGAGACGACATTTGATCGAAACGACGTTTGATTGAAACGGCACTTGATCGAAACGACGTTTCATTGAAACGGCACTTGATCGAAACGACACTTGATCGAAACGACATTTGATCAAAACAACATTTGATTGAAATGACGGTTGATAAAAAAAAAGATTTATTTTTGAATGTTTCAGCGATTATACAATCTCTTTGTTACTGTAAATAAGATTCATAAAAAGCAGAGACCATCAGTAACAAGACAGTTTGTTTTTATTTTTTATAATTTTTTGTCCAAGTCAAGCTCAGGGTTTTTTAACAAGGTCCCTGGGTAAAGCATTTCTAGGGAGACAACAAGTAGATTTCTTGTCATGGTTATATTTTGTTAAACGCCTTATTGCTGCCATGTTTTGCATTCTTTTTAGATTGTAGTCATTTAGTGAGGGCATTGTGCCATGGCCCCACCCTTTCAGACCCCTTGCAGAAATCAGAGACAGATTCAAAGGAAAGATCTATTTTTTTTAGAGGTTACTATGTTTTTAGGAAAAGAATTGACAAAATTCGGACAGATTCAAAGTTATAATTTTTTTCTTTTATTGTTCGATCAAGTGCCGTTTCAATCAAATGTCGTTTCAATCAAATGTTATTTCAATCAAGTGTCGTTCGATCAAATGTCGTTCGATCAAATGTCGTTCGATCAAGTGTCGTTCGATCAAGTGTCGTTCGATCAAGTGTCGTTCGATCAAGTGTCGTTCGATCAAATGTCGTTCGATCAAGTGTCGTTCGATCAAGTGTCGTTCGATCAAGTGTCGTTCGATCAACTGTCGGGTCACGATGCATATCATCATTAAGTGTCTAATTTTCCTGAAAACAGTAATGTCAAGCTGACGAACAAATGTAAGAATGCTCAAACAATCAACTTAGCGTACTCAAAAACAAAGTAATAATGCATTCCCAACCTTTTTTAATAAATTTGTGCAGAGAAGAGTCGCTTAAATTACATGCAAAAACGGCGTTCCCAAAACTAAATAAATCTAATATAATAAAGCAGATTCACACTTTAAATTCTTTCTTAAAATACCCAAAAGAGCAAAGAAAAGCTATAAGAAAAAAGGTAATTATTTTTTGCTGTTCGGCAAGTTATTTCCAGTTGGAAGTAAAGAATAATTAAAAAAACTTACTTATACATAATCTACCTAAGATTGCTTCATTCAAACCTCTTCAAAAAGTCTAAAAACCCAATTTCTACGAGGTCTGTTCAAAAAGTGATAAGACTGGTTTCATAACTCTTCATATGATAACACTGCAGGGAATTCCTCTTGCGTAGTAACCTTTCAGCCACTCACATAAGCAATAGTCTTCCTTTTTTATGAAGCAAATGCAAGCAATTTTTGCAAACCCACTTAGTCATGCACGTCACAAAAATTGATACCTTTTCCATTTTTTTGCAGATATTAATAGTTAATTTTTTGCAGTCATTTTGTTTTAAAAAATAAATGATTACAAAATTGAGCGACGTTGTGCAATTAAATTTTGTTTGAAATTTGGAATGAATGCTACAAAAACGTGCAGAAAACTTTAGGAAGCCTATGGGAAAGATCCTTTGTCACGAGCCAAATTTTCAGATAATTCAAGGACTTTTCAGCGGGTCGAGATGCGGTTGAAGATGAGCCTCAATCGGGAAGGTCATCAACATCAAAAATTGACGAAAATGTAGAGAGAGTCAAAAGTCTTGTCCGGTCTGACCGCCGCTTAACTGTCAGACTGATAGCAGAACAATTAAACTTGAACAAATCAACGGTTCACGATGTTTTGAGAAACGACTTGAAAATGAGAAAGATTTCTGCAAAGCTGGTCCCTAAAAATTTAACTGTTCAGCAAAAAGACAACAAAAAAAATATTTGAACTGATATTATTGAATGCATTAAACATGAGCCAGATTTTCTGAAAATCATTATTACAGGTGATGAATCTTAGATTTTTGAGTATGATCCAGAAACAAAAAAAGCAAAGTTTGGAGTGGCACACAAAATTTGCCAAGGCCGAAAAAAGCAAGAATGAGCAAATCAAAAATCAAGTGCATGCTCATTTGCTTTATGGGCAGTACAGGAATCATCCACAAAGAATTTGTTCCTCAGGGCAAACAGTAAATGAACATTTTTACCGTGAGGTTCTTGAAAGGCTCAAGATACGTGTTGCTCGTGTAAGGCCAGACATCAAAGAGAAATAAATACCGCACACGACAATGCTCCTTGTCACACGGCCTTGTCAATCACAGAATTTTTGGCAAAGAATTCCATTCCTGTAGTCTCGCAGCCTCCATACTCAAACTTAGTCGCTATAACTTCTTTCTCTTTCCAAGATTGAAGAAATGTTTGAAAGGTTGTTATTTCTGCACATTGAATAACATCCAGAAAACTGTAACCGACCTTCTAAAGAGCATTCCAACTTCAGAGTTCCAGCACTGTTATGAAGAGAGGGAGAAATGTTTCCGACGCTGTGTGGCTTCCCAAGGAAATTACTTGGAAGGAAATAGATTTCACGTATAATTTAATCATGAATAAAAGAGCTTATAAAAAAAGTCTCATTACTTTTTGGACAGACCTTGTATCTCAACTAAAAATCCGATAAATTGAAGCTGACCAATAGAGGTGCTTAAATAAGGATTGCAGTTTTCTTGTTGGTGATGAATCGGTGTATGAAAGTAAGGGTTAATTGAACGATAAGTGTTTATCGCAACAAAAACTTTGATGCATCTTTTTAAATATGATTGAGTTTTTAGATTTTACCAAATCGATTACAAGAAACAACCGAAGTCCCAAATTCGGTACGTCTGGTCATTACGATACCCGAAATTCATTCAGTTTACACATTCTTTTATTGCGTTGTGGATGTTAAATTTATTTTTTTATTTTTTACTCTGTCAAAGAGCTTTAAAACTGTCTTTTTGAAGTGTTACAGGTTTTTTTGATTAATTTCTTTGCCTGCCTGACTTTTTTTGGTCTTGACCTTTTTGGTTTATGAGTTTGTGATATTTTTTAACTCCTGACTACCCAAGATAGTCTCGACACACAGTTTTTAATCACGTCAATATTTATAAAACTAATAACTCTGAATTACCTAATTATTAATTTTTAAATTTGATAGAAAAATTTTAATGTGAAGTTTTTTATGACAAAAAAGGCGCGATTTGACATAAGATATAAAAATATAGTCAGTTTGGGGCAAAAGCTCTTCTCTGAGAATAGCAGATCCGTAAAGCTGCGATCGGCAATTTTTTTTCAGTTTCTTTAAGTAACTGGTTATATTTGCGTACGCTAGACACAATTCCGTTCCTTCCGGCGTCGAAGCTGAGAGAATGTGAAAAAATTATGTATATTACTCTTATTCTAAAAGCCTATTAAAAAATTATTTTCTTCTGTTTCTCTAACACCTTTTCGCCTGTACAAGTATTATGTACTGTTTTTTAAAAACTTTACTGCTTTCTTTTTTCAATTGACAGTTGTAATTGTTCATAAAAAAGGCTATGCTTTGTTCTGTATAGAAAATTTTTTTGGAAAAAAAAATCAAAGGGGTATGATTTTTAATGTTTGTACAGGCTTAAAAATTATTTTTTGAAATTTGGAATTATCTTGCTAAAACTTTTTTGAAAAATTTATGAAGCCATGAAATTATAAAACTATAATTTATTTGTCTTGGGTATGACATTAAACTACATCGGATGGGATGGCTTTAGTTCGGGAGTTCTGAAGTTATAAGGAAGGTGGAGTTACCCTTTAATTCCCATTACTCCCAGGTTGACTCTGACCCGGAGTGGGAGCACCTGATAGGGTTCCAACTATAGATTAAATAAATCAACCTGTTGCCTTGTAGGTATTGTGTTTTTAGGCAAAGGCTATGTCCACAGCAGACAACTGTGGTTTGGTGTCAGCAATAAACATTTGCTTCAATTTTTAGGAAAATGCAACTTAAAAAAATGGCCCTCAGTCCCCAGCAGCCCTTAAATGGGCAGGGGGTGCAAAGTATCTCTGGGTATAAATTTAAAAACAAGAAAAAGTCTTAGATTGGAATTAGACTAGAACTTTGAACATCGGTAGTCTTTTTAGTAGTGGGACGAAAGTGGTAGAGGAATTGAGAAAGAGAAAGATGGATATTTGTGGTCTACAAGAGTTACGACGAAGGGGCCAAAGAGCTCGTTTTATTGGAGTTGAAGGAAGAAGATGCAAGTCATGGTGGTCAAGAAATGATACTGGAAAGGGTGGTGTGGGAATAGTGGTCAAGGAGGAGCTGTGTGAGAGTGTTTTTGAAATACGTAGAAGGAGTGATAGAATGATGACAATGTGCCTTATATTTGGGAAAGAAATGATAGGAAGATTAGTGTGATAGTGCCAATCTACAAAGGAAAAGGAGATGTGACGAGCTGTGGTACATATAGAGGAGTGCATATAAAGGAGTGGTGCACTAGAACATGGAATGAAGATCATTGAAAGAGTATTGGAGAAAAGGATAAGAGTATTGATGTAGGTGGACGATATGTAATTTGGCTATATGCCAAGAGGAGGGACAACAGATGCTCTTTTTATAGTAAGAAAATTGCAAGAGAAATACAGGGAGAAAGATAAAAAGTTGTACAAGTGTTTTGTAAATTTAGAGAAGGTCTTGACAGAGTTCCAAGAAGAGTAATGCAATGGGTACCAAGTAAGAAAGGACTACTAGAGATCTTGGTGAAAGCAGTGACAAGTCTGTATGAGGGTTTAAAGACGAAGGTTAAAGTTGAATCTGAATTTTCAGAAGAATTTTCTGTAACGGTTGGTGTACATCAGGGATCTTTTTTGTCACTTTTGTAGTTTGCAATTGTGGTGGATGCTGTGACAGAGAATGCAAGAGAAGGCTTAATGAAAGAAGTTTTGTACGCAGGCGATTCGTTACTGATGATTAAAACAATGGAGGGTCTGAAAGAAAGGTTTCTAAAATGGAAAAGTGCATTGAAGAGCAAGGGATTGAAGGCGAATCTTAAAAAGACCAAGGTGATGGTGTGTGAGTCATAGGGTAAAGTCATATGAAGAAAAATAGACCCATGTGTAATATGCGGCAAAAGGGTGACAGTCAACTCAGTGCTATGCAGAAAATGTGAACAATGGATTCATGGAAGGTGTTCTAATTAGAAGAAATTAACTCCAAGTTCGGCAAGATTTTTTGTTTGTAGCAAATCTGATAAAACGATAAATGGTGCAGGAGAAGAGCAACAGGAGGTAATATGTGATAAAGTGAAAACTGTGAAGGTATTTTGCTATCTTGGCGATAGGTTGAATGCCAGTGGAGGATGTGAAGCTGCAGTAACTGCAAAAACAAAACTACAGTATAATGGAAAAAATTCAGAGAGTGTGGTGAGATGCTGTTTGGAAAAAGAATCTCTTGCGGATGAAAGAAAAAATAGATAAGAGCTATGCAAGATCAGCTATGTTATATAGAAGCAAAACTTGGTGTTTGAGAGAAAATGAAGTAGCTATTTTGAAAAGGGCAGAAAGATCCATGGTAAGGGCGACGTGTGGTGTAAAGTTGACAAGAAAAATACAGACGACCTAATGAACATGTTGCGATTGAAGGAAGCAGCAGATAAGCTGACAAAGGCGAATAGTATGAGGTGATATGGTTGTGTTTTAAGACGACCTGAGGAAGATGTTTTGATAAAGGCAAAGGTACATGAAGTGGATGGAAAGCGTAAACAGGGTCAACCGAGGATGGAATGGAGGAAACAAGTCGAAAGAAGCATGAGAAGGATTGGTTTAAAGAAAGAAGATGCAGCAGATCGATGCAGGGAGAGAAGGTGCAAGAAGAGTTACAGAAGTAGTAACTCTTCTTGCACCTTCTCTCCTTGTCACAGATAATTGCCGCATTGATTACACTGGTCAACACGATTTTGCTTGCATGGAATTTTTCAATTGATTTTGAGTAATTTGGGGGCGCTGAATCCATGGAGGAAACAAGTCGAAAGAAGCATGATAAAGATTGGTTTAAAGAAAGATCGATGCAGGGAGAGAAGGTGAAAGAAGTGTTACAGAAGTAGTGGGATGCATCCGGCCACCTCCAGTTACTGCGGATTAAACCGGATTAAAACTGGATTAATGATGATTATGATGATAACAAATCAAAATCTTAATCGCCCGGGAACCAGCAAATTCTAAGATGTTTCTTTATACATATTTTTTGTAATGTATATAACCAAATTTAGAAGAAATTATACAAACTGATTTATAAGTTATCTTTTTTTTATCCATTTTGAAACTTGAGGCAAAATAATTCTAGAGAGTAAGCGTTTAAGAATTAGTCGCATTTTTATTAACATTAGTCAAGTCAAAAATATTCATACTTTTTTTAACATTGCATTTCAACAACTTTATCTAAATTTATCCATTGCTTCTTTTTAGGTAGCCTAAATAAAAAATTTTTCAAAAATAACAAAGTTTACGTAGCAATAATTTGTCAAACTGTTTTTTTATTATTAGTATTTATTTTTATTTTTCAATTTTTTCTGGAATGATTTGGAATGAATTTCCCCGTTTTTATTGAAACCTGTTTTAAACTTATTAAAACATTTTAATTTGGGAGATAATTTATTCCATAAACCATAGTTTTCAACCGGGATTCCGTCGAATGATTAAAAGGCAAGGCTCCACATGTGCCCCGAGAAATCTTTTGGTAGGTCCCCCAAGAAATTTTTAATCAAATTCTCAATCATCTTGAATTATCGCAGTTCCTCTGAGCCAATTTAATCATCCGAAGATAACTCGGAATACAATTATTTTTGTCTCAGCAAGAGTTTTTCCATTTTGCTTAGAAAAACAACGCGTAGAGACAAAGTGATGATCTTTTTTTTGCATACAACTAAATTTGCAGTTCAAGTTCTATTTATCATTGAAGTTAAGTCAAAATTATCATTAAAATCAATGTAACTAACAAAAACCGAAAAAATTTTTATTTAACTCTAACGTAAAATATTCGAATTAACTTCCACGACAACTTGAATTCGACATCACTTTCATTACTGCACCGATTACGGCCCGAGCTAAACTTTTACACGAATATTAGGCCCGCTGTCACAAACTTTGTTCGGGAATCCTAAAGGACCAGTTGAGCTAGATAACCCGAATACCTGCGCTGAAATAAAGCTGTGTCTAATTTTAGTTTATTCCGACTCAAGAAGTAGTCTTGCTATGAGCCTGAAGCTTTTATACAGTTGATTTAAACAAAAGCTCGGATTGGTTCGTTAAAGGCTCTTCTTTACAGACAAACAGAGACCACTGTCTCTAATGAGAACAAATGTATTACAAAAATCATGACCGACGAAATTTCTATTCCACGCTTTGCCAAACTGCAAAGTGAAATCAACACTATAACTTGGTTCAATCAACACAAATAATTCTACCTCTCTAGAACACAACTCCCAACCACCGGCGCAAAATAAATTCAACAATCGTCAAACGATACGAAATCTAACGGGCCACCTCCTGTGCCCAAAATCACTTTTACTCGAACCGTCTCTCGTGCGTCTCAAACTACCTAATAATGTCGTCTCGCTACGCATCGCCTTTATAAAGAAAAAAATCATGTGACGCAAATTTACTCGTAAACGCTCGACCATTCTCCTATTCTCCAGGGAAGGTGCCTTTTCTCAAGCCAAGTAGCATATACGCGAAGATTCTACAAGTAGCGAGCTATCAAAGCTAGGACAAAAATATATTACGTCATTACTGTCGGCGAAAAGAGAAAAAGGATACATGAAATAAATCAAGCGAATCAAGGCATTATACTATGCAATAAAAGATTAGCGATTCACGGCGACGCGATTATTAATTCATAAGGAAACTTCGAATTACTTTTAACGGGAATAAACTACATCATCATGATTAAAATTATCAGTAATGAAGTGTGAGACCCGCAAAGAGTAAAAGGTTGGACACCCCTGTTGTAGGGGGTCCGCGAGCAGCCTTTAATAATTAAAAAAGGCACTTTTTTGCTCATTTGTTTCAACGTAAGTTCTTGGAATTACGTTTCACAGATTTTCCTAAGCTGGGGTCCGTGATGGCTGCGCAGGGTCCGCAACAATATAACAAAAAGTGTGAAAAAGTATACATTGTTAAGTATGTATTAACCATACCTTGTCACATTGCCGCATTGATTACACTGGTCAACACGATTTTTCTTGCATGGACTTTTTCAACTGATTTTGAGTAATATGGGGGCGCTGAATCCAAATTTGGTGTTAGTTTTTGCTCATCACGTCACGTTTTTGAGATATGAAAACTTAATTTTTTAAAAAATTCCTAATTTTTGCCAAAAATTAAAAAATTTATGTTGCGTTTAAGTGCCCTTAAGTGGAATAATGTTTAAAGTGGAAGGCAGCATCTTCTTTAAAATGACTTTTCAAAGCTATTTGTAATCTTAAACTGTGTTTGTGTTATTGACCACATCATATATAAATAGTAAGTACGTGAAATATATTAAAAATACACAATCTGGAGCATTATGCTCAGCACAAGTACGACATCAATGAAAATCTAAGTTTTTTTGTTTTGTGTCATTCTCACAAAATTACATTAGCAGGTTTAAGCAAACCAAGCAAAAAATATACGAAAAAGTAACACTGTCACATCGCAACAATCAGTACGACTGTACACAAATCCAACGCATAGTTTAGCACAAACGAAATCACATTATGGTATCAAAAATATTCTTTTTGTTGCTAAATTATCGTACGTTTTTGTAATCATGAATCATTATTGTTGTACCATCTTATTGAAAAGTTGATATATAACGATTTATTTTGTATCGGCAGCGTGGTCGAGTGGTTAAAGCGCCCGGCTTGTGACCAACACGGTCTTGGTTTAAAACCCACTCGCGCCATTCTGTGGTGTCCTTGGGAAAGGCACTTCACAGCACATTCCCCTGCTTGATGGTCTTGCAAAGCAGTTCTAAATTACAGTCATTTCTCTATTAAATTACTATTGGACAGCAATATATTGGCATCTCCGGAAGTACGTCGGGGTAATTGCCTACCCTACGTATTAGCGCCTCCGTCGCTTTCCTGCGAGTCAGGAGGATAAATATAGAGATAAAATAAATAAATAAATTTTATAACGTTGTAGCGAACTCATCACCGCAAACCGCCTTTATTCGTGCTTTTATTTGTCATTGCATAGTTTGCCGCAGTTTCTCACGTTGCGTTTCGCTCGCTGCAGCCTCGGCTCGCAGCGGCCTCCCGTTCGCTGCATAACGTTCGTCTACTGCCATGACAACCGTCAGTGATAACTTCATATTTCTTTATATTTTGCTTGTACTGCCTTTTTGTCGTTTCCCTCCTAGCTAATCGTTGGCTGATCGCGCCATCAAGACCAGTCGCGTAATCTTTCCTAATGCACAGCTCTCAGAACGTAGCTCGATCACGTGGCTTTACTGATAAATCAGGTAGACGTCACAATAATATTCATAAAATCTTTTACGAGTACATATACGGCGAGACCGTTTCGTCGCGACAGAACAGAACTTATTAGATTGGAGACTCATATACTGTAACTGCTGTGTAAATTTAAGATTGATTATTGTAACGTCATCAAGCAAGGATTCTGTTTATTGTTTCATTCTATTTGAATAAGTGTATTTTGTCTGTTCATCTCGAATTGTGCCCCTTTTAATAAAAGGAGTTTAAAGATCAACTGTGTGCCAATTACCACTCACGCCACATTGGTGCCCCGAGTGTATACAGGAAGATTGGCACCCGGACTTGGTCAACGCTTAAAGTCTTCAAGAAATCAAGAAGTTACCCGGAGTATTGCCGAAATCGTCGATTTTATCATCCGCAAGCATCTCCTACGAGCAGCACCTCAACTTCGATCTTCAACTGCTTTTTCGGGATTATTCTGCCAGCAAGCATCTTCAACTTCTTCTCTTGCATCTCTACGACGCTCCAGACCGCCTGCTCTTCTCAATTTCAGGACCTTCCTCTCCCAATCAACTCGCAGGTTTGATCATTTTCCTTGTTTGTTTTATTAGTGTGTGGCCCAAATTTTTCACCACGCCATAGCAAACGTAACAAAAAAAAAAAATAAAAAAAAAGGACTTGCTGTTTAATTTTAAAGAGTGATAATTTGCTTTCGACAAAGATTTTGAACGAATTGATGTGCTGATAATTTCTTAATTAGTACTATTTACTTAAACTTTAACTTTTGACGCGCTCACGTTTTCCTCGCATTTTGCCAATAATTGTAAACAGCTTCAATCTTGCCTACTACCTTTTATAATACTTTTGTGTATAAATTTTGTTAACTAACTTTCACTATGGATCGTGTTAGTTCCTTTTTATCTTTACGGGGACGCAAAGTTCCACGTCACAAATCCGAACCCTTGACGCCCGCTTATCGCCCCGTTTCATCCACCGCTAGTTCCGCTTCCTGCTCTAATAATTTGATCACTCCCGCTACTAACCTTCTTTCGACTAACTTTTCAACCACCGCTAATACCATATCTCAAGCCCGCATTGCCGACAGTAGTCTGGCGCTTACCCACACACTGATTTCGGAACCCATTTATACGTCCTCGTCATCATCCTCAACACCTCATTCTTCAACTTCCACCACAGGCATAGAAACGTGGGCCCAAAACTTGACTACTCCTAATCTTCATCCTTCACCCCGAACTTTCAATTTTTCTTCTTCTAATCCCTTTAACCAATCTCCTCCAATCAACCTTAAGCTTCCCTCTTTCTGGGAAGATGACATCGAGTTATGGTTAGCTGCTGTCGACCATCAATTTCTTCTATCCAACATCTCCACCGAGCAAAAACGTTTTTCAGCAATCTTGAGCGCGCTCGATTACCAGGTCATACGTAAGGTACAAAATATTATTCGGAACCCCGGGAACCAGCCTTATCAAACCTTAAAACAAGCGTTAATCAAATTGTACAAAATCAGCGACGACAACCGTCTTGATCGCCTTCTGCACCAAACCGAATTGGGAGACCGTAAACCTACAGAACTCTTATCGGAATTACACTCGCTCCTTGGGGAATCATGCAACGTCGGCCCTGACTTAGATAAATTGTTGCGCAAGCTTTTTTTCGATCGCTTACCGCCCCAAGTCCGTTTAATTTTAGCTGGTTCTCCGCAACCAACTTTGGACCTGATGGCGCAACGCGCTGACGATATTATGGCCACAATAGCCACCTCACCTTCTTTAAATTCAAATCCAACGCAGTTGCTGCAAAATCAAATCTTCGAGTGACGTCTCGACCAGCTCACCGACGCAATTGACGCATCGATCACTTTTCATAAAAAAAATAATTCTAGCTCTGCTCCTCGCGACCCGCAATTTTCCCGTTCATCGCATTTTCACCAATCCAGGCCCAATGACAGCTCGGGTCCTAAATTTCGGCCAAGCCGCGAAATGCCATCAACTTCCCGGCAGAACCATCGCTTCTCTCCTCGACCCACCCTCCGAACTACTTCAAAAAATCTTTGCTTCTTCCACGCCCGCTTTGGCGATCAAGCTCGCAACTGTCGTGCGCCATGTTCTTGGCAGCCGCGTCCCCCTCGTAACCCCATTGATCCAAACCATTATCGTCTGGCGTCTCACGCCTGCACCTCTCAACAGAAGGCTCCCATCACGCACCGTTTGCAGCCTCTCTTTCATGACACCTGTTCTAAGATGCATTTTCTTCTTGACACGGGCGCTTACATCAGTCTAATACCACCTTGTAAATTCTATAAGCCTTACTACGGTCCGCAAGACCTGATCGCCGCAAACGGCACCCGGATTCGCATATTCGGCACCAAACAATTAAATATCGACGTTGGCGCACGTTATACCCTCAGATGGACTTTCACAGTAGCCGATGTCACCCTGCCCATCATCGGCACCGATTTTATGCGCCACTTTGGTCTCGGCGTTGACGTGGCGAACAACGCCTTTGTTTTACCACAAAAATCTATACATAGTCGACACCAAGCACCACGAACACAAAGTCATCCCATACCTTGCATTTCAGGCCCCAACGCCGACGACACGTTTGACTCGCCTTCCACGTCACCACGCTGGCCTGATATCCCGCATAAATTTCCGCGTGAACGCCATACGGCGTTTGAATTGAGTAACGCAGACGCCGCAAACGTGGTTTCTCACTTTGTTCACAATTTACCTAAGATTGCCGTTGACCCGCCCCTCGTCACCGATGACGACGTTTCATCTATTCTTCAAGAGCCCACTGATCCGCCCATACAGCGAACCCTCCAACCACCCTCCCTTTCCAGTGAACAACCTTTCGATTTGCTTAAAGCTGATTTTTTGAAACACAAAGTGCTCGCTCGTCACGAAAATAATTTTGCTAATACTCTACAACCTAAAACTATCACCCCTGACGTGCTCCGCACCATCATTACTACAGGCCCACCCGTAAAAACTCGCGTGCGTCGCCTATCCCCAGAACAACTTTGTTTTGTCAAGAGAGAAATTGGCGCCCTACTGGACGCGGGTGTTCTAACCCCCTCCTCTTCACCTTTTGCAAGCGCAATCCACATCGTTCCCAAAAAACAACCTGGACAATTTCGCATGGTAGGCGACTATAGGGCTCTTAATAATATAACCCAACCCGACCGCTATCCCTTACCCCTCATTTCCGACGCAATAGATTCCCTAAAGGGCTGCATTATTTTCAGTAAGTTCGATTGCCTCAAGGGATATCACCAAATCCCAGTACATCCTGCAGATCGCCACAAAACGGCTATTATCACGCCTATCGGTTTGTTTGAGTATACCACGATGCCTTTCGGCTTGCGTAACAGCGGTAACACCTTTCAACGCTTTATCGATGACGTAATCTACGGCCTAGATTTTTGTTTTGCTTACGTAGACGACATTCTGGTTGCCTCTAAATCACTAGAAGAACACGAAATCCATCTTAACATCTTCATGAATCGTTTTAAGACTTTCGGTCTAACCTTACACAAGGACAAATGTCAAATTGCAGTTCCTGAGGTACAATTTTTGGGCCATGTCATCAATCAGCACGGCGTTCAACCCATCCCCAATAAAATTCATGCTATTGCATCCTTTCCCAAGCCCACCAATCTCCGCGGCCTACGCCGTTTTTTAGGCATGATTAATTATTACCGCCGTTTTATTCCACATTGCGCAGCAACCCTACGACCCCTCAACCAAATGCTTTCCCCAAAAAAAGGTAAAAAGACGTCTCTTTCTTGGTCGGAGGAGGCAGAGACAGCTTTCACAGATATCAAAACTAAGTTAGCTGACATCGCGCTTTTATCATATCCGGTTAAAGACGCTGAAACTGCGATTTTTGTCGACGCAAGTCAACACGCCTGTGGAGCCGCTCTTCAACAAAAAATCAATGACGCTTGGAAGCCATTGGCCTTCTTTTCTCAAAATTTTTCGCCTGCTCAAACTCGTTATGCTACTTTTGACAAAGAATTACTAGGCATTTATTTAGCAGTCAGGCATTTTCGTTATTTTATTGAGGGCCGACCTTTTACTATTTACACAGACCACGCACCCCTATGTCACGCAATCACTTCGCAATCCAAAAACTCGTCTCCACGACAACTTCGCCATCTCGATTTTATTGCACAGTTTACCACCGACCTTCGTCACCTCCCAGGCTCCGATAACATTGTCGCCGACTGCCTTTCTAGACCAATATGTGCTATTTTCGAAGAACAGTTGCCTATTGACTATGCTGCTATCGCCACAGCGCAACAAGACGACGACTCAATTCAGTCCTTGATAACCGATTCCAATTCTTTGGAGTTATCGTATCAACCGCTTCCTGGGTCCGACCTCGAACTCTTGGGCGATATTTCATGGGGCCAATTTCGTCCTATTATTCCCGCTTCTTTTCGTAAAGATATTTTTGATCATTTCCACTCCCTAGCCCACCCCGGTCAATAAGCCTCATTTCGCCTAATATCCAGTCGTTTCTTTTGGCCCGGCATGCAGAAAGACATTCACAACTTCTGCAAAACCTGTCTTTCCTGTCAACAATCTAAAATTCAGCGCCACACCATTTCACCCTACGGCAATTTTTCTATAACAACCGCAAAATTTCAACACGTACACGTTGATATTGTCGGCCCCTTGCCTGTTAGCTCCCAGCATTCTTATATTTTAACCATAGTAGACCGCTATTCGCGCTGGTTTGACGCTATTCCGTTAACACGAATCACTTCCCGTGCCTGCGCCGACGCTTTTATTTTACATTTCGTATCTAGATACGGCTCCCCTCAAACAATCACCACCGACAGAGGCCGACAATTCACCTCTCATCTATGGCAATCTCTGGCCATATTTTTGGGATCTCAGTTAATTTACACCACCTCCCACAACCCTAAAGCCAACGGTCTCGTCGAACGATTTCATCGCGTCTTAAAAGCAGCTCTTAAAGCACAACGGAACCCAGGAGACTGGTACTCCAATCTCGGCTGGATCCTCCTCAGCCTACATGTGACTTTCGTTGAACACTCCTCCCACTGCCCTGCAGAAATTTTATACGGCTGTCCGCTCCGCCTCCCAGGTGAATTTTTTGAGCACCATAAGCAGTCTTTTTCCGAAGACGCATATGTTCAAAATTTACGAACGCTGATGAATCAACTAACTGCAACCACCATACGACCGCGAAGCGCACAAAAGACTTATATAAATAACGCCCTTTTCTCTGCTTCCCACGTTTTTATCCGAGAAGATGGACACTGCTCGCCCCTTCAACGCCCTTACAGAGGTCCTTTTCAGGTACAAGATCGTGCAGAGAAGTATTTTGTAATCGACATCAATGGCAAACTCGACTCTGTGTCTATCGACAGATTGAAACCAGCCAACGTATTGCCCACTCCTCTCAATTCCTTGCACGATCCCGACAATTCGCCCAGTTCAGCCAAATTGTAGCCGACACTAGCTTTCCCGTATTTCTTTTTGCTAGTTTTTTTTAGCCATTCTTATTACCTGGTAACATGTCTTTTTTTATTTGACTCTTTGCTCCCTCAAACAAGCTGAGAGAGAAACATCGTCCGATTCTTGATGAGCACATTTTCCTTCTCATCGTTGAGCATTTTTTTATTTTTCACCCTATTCTCGCTCGTACCTCCCAATCACAGGTAACTGGAACTTCGCTTCTTACATCCCTTTAGTTTTCTTACGACTAGTTTGAACCATAGTACACCCACAATTCCGCGCTCCTTGTTCGCCACTGCAGACCCCTTGCAGATAGCTTTCCAACTGAGGCCTTTGCCGCCAATGCCCCTAATTGTTTCCATTTTATTGTTGTAATTACCTTTTATCTTGTTCATATTTTTACGTGCAACCATAAGTCAGACTGAGGGCAACAATGCAGCAACCACCCCTTTTACCCCCCCCTTTTTTTCTCTCATTTTTCTGTGACGTTGGGCTGCGATGTTTCCGCCCCGCCGTTACCTCCCAGAGCACTTTACGCGCTTTCAAGTGATCTAACGACCACAACTATGCCATCGCCTTTTACTTCCACGACGTGGTTTCGTGATGGGAACTGTGCTCCTTGGGCCCGGGAGACTTTTTCTCGGCACGCACCACCTTCGTTTATCCTTTTTCTCTAACCTCAATTTTTCCTCGGCCTATAATAAATCGCATGATGTCACTACCACTCCAGCCGGCAGCTTTTGCTGCACGCACTCGTTCACCCTACTTATAACCAGACAACACATAAGGATACACCTACTTTTACGACGCTGCAATTGCCCCCCTTTAACTACGCCCAGAAGACCCTTATTTTCAAACTTCTCTACCACATTGACGACCCATTTTTTTTAGGATTCCAAACTTCTTGCCTTAAGTCACTCAATCCTTGGACGCCTCTTCGCTTCTTCGCCCGATCACCTAACGCCTTTTCCCCTTCGACGTTGTCTTTTGCTGTGAGTTATAACTAACCCTAATGTTTCCCTTAAAACACTGCTTATGCGTATGTATATTCTGGTGGTTTGGTTCCTCGCCATGCGCACCCGCCCTCCAACTGCAACTTATCTCGTCCATCACAAATCCCATTCTTAACGGTATTGTCAGTTTTCTTTTCTTGCTCTCCTTATTTTGGGCAGCTGTACTTTCAGTTATTGCCCTACGATCATTTATACCCGGCGTTCTGCTAGCTACCCGCAACCGTCTGGCAAAAACACCTAACTCTGAAGCCACCACCCCAGTGTAGTTATACGTATTGTGCCATTTTGTGTGTAAATCATAATGTGTCGCTTTCGAAGATTTTTGCTGCCGTCTGTTTGCTTTTCAGTTTCGCCGCTACTTCGTAAAATTCTTTTTGTCGATTTCCGATGGACCGATCAGCCTTCGTCTGCTCCGTCACCGAAAATCTGGGGGGAAGATATGTAGCGAACTCATCACCGCAAACCGCCTTTATTCGTGCTTTTATTTGTCATTGCATAGTTTGCCGCAGTTTCTCACGTTGCGTTTCGCTCGCTGCAGCCTCGGCTCGCAGCGGCCTCCCGTTCGCTGCATAACGTTCGTCTACTGCCATGACAACCGTCATGTGATAACTTCATATTTCTTTATATTTTGCTTGTACTGCCTTTTTGTCGTTTCCCTCCCAGCTAATCGTTGGCTGATCGCGCCATCAAGACCAGTCGCGTAATCTTTCCTAATGCACAGCTCTCAGAACGTAGCTCGATCACGTGGCTTTACTGATAAATCAGGTAGACGTCACAATAATATTCATAAAATCTTTTACGAGTACATATACGGCGAGACCGTTTCGTCGCGACAGAACAGAACTTATTAGATTGGAGACTCATATACTGTAACTGCTGTGTAAATTTAAGATTGATTATTGTAACGTCATCAAGCAAGGATTCTGTTTATTGTTTCATTCTATTTGAATAAGTGTATTTTGTCTGTTCATCTCGAATTGTGCCCCTTTTAATAAAAGGAGTTTAAAGATCAACTGTGTGCCAACTACCACTCACGCCACAACGTATTACTATCACCAGACTGAAGTGCTGGCAAATTTGAAGAATTAAAAGAAAATAAAGTTGTTAGAAAACTTAATTTTATGATCAAATTGTAGTTTGAACATAAAAGTTAAATTGAGTAGTTTAAATCAGTTTAAATTTGTTGCAGTTTGAATTCGTTCCGAAAAAGCTTAACTTTTCAATTTAGTGTTACAGATCAATACTTTCGCATAGATTTTTGGAGCGAAAGAAAAAGGCAAATGATTCGAAAAGTGAAACGCAGCGTAAGCAAAGAAGCAAAAATTACGAATATACGATGATAAGCATATTAAACTTGGTTTTATTGAATGCTTCTCTAATGTTCCTAAGCCTCAATGTTTAGTCTGTTAAGAAACATTGTCAAATAAAGGTAATTTGAAAATTTTGATTAATTGTAAGGAAAAAAATTTGCCGAGTTTCAAGACTAATTTTCAGCAATTCACGATCTAGTACGTCTTTTTATCGATCAATTTTATCCTTTTAACAATCAATTTCGTCTCTATACCGAACAAAAGAGTCTTTTTACCGATCGATTTTGTTTAGTGTAAGCGTATTTTAAAAATCTAAAAAAGTTTTAGTAATGAAACGAATAATGAATGAACGAACACATGAAACGAATAATGAATAAACGAACATGTATGAATCGAAAAATAACGAAGAATAACAATAAATAATGTTCAGTACTGTAATTAATTTCCAATGTTTTCTCTGTTTGAAGATTTCACCAAATAAACAAACTTGTTTCTGTAATAGCCACTACAATTAGAAAGAGTGATGTTTTAAATGCAACTTAAATCGCACGCTTCAATTAGACTTCTGTAATGCACCTTTGCCTGATCACTTTTTCTTTTTTTCATTTTTTCATTTACTGAAGCAATTCTCTGTAGGATTTAAGAAAAGGCGGTAGGAAGGCAAATACTTGACTTCAAATCCACTAAAATCAAGGATCTGTGCATGATGTATCCTTGCATTGTCAAGAACAAGTATTGGAATTTCAATGCCAGCATTAATACATTTAGTTTTCAATTTAGTTAGGCATGTTTTGAAATCAACTGCTTTTATAGGACGATCATGTACTTTAAAATAGAGCATCATATTTTTGTCTATTGCTGCCACAATAGATATATTGCCAGATCTAGCATAGGGAACCACAGTACTTGCTCTTTTTCCGGCCTCTGATCTTCCTCTTTTTGGTTTTGTGGAAACTGCAAAACCAACCTCATTAATAAAAAAAATGTCCTCTGTTGGGTGTGTGATTTCAAGGCGGTGATATTTTTTATTTTTTCTGTTGGGTGTGCCAATTTTACAAAAACAAACTGAATTTTAAACAACAAGAATCAGAATTAAAATTGCATCGGAATTGAAAATTTTTGTTGGAAGTGGCATCGGATTTGAAATAATTAATTGGCATTTTCCCATCAATAGTTTGAACGGTCAAGTCTAACCATAGACTTGGCCTCAAGGATCGGTCTTGGCTCCCCTCCTATTTAACATCTATACGTACGATCTTCCTTCCATGATTTCCAGAAAGTTTGCTTTTGCTGATGACTTAGCATTGTTGCATTCTTCTGGAAACTGGAAGGACTTGGAGGGGACTTTAAGTTAAGACATGTCTACACTTTCAGCGTATCTCCAGACTTGGAGGTTGAAGCTCAGTCACACTAAGACGGTGATGGCAGCCTTTCACTTAAATAACCGAGAGGCCAAACGTGAGCTAAAGGTCTACAACAACGGTAGACTTTTACCGTACTGTCCAATCCCTAAGTAAATTATCTTGGGGTAAAACTGGACAGATTGCTCACGTTTCGTCACCATTTAGTGACATTGCGCAAAAAAACTATCTTCGCGCGTCACATTGTTGAGGCGACTCGTGGGCTCGGGATGGGGTGCTGATGCTAAAACACTACGCATAGCCACCTTATCTCTAGTCCACTCAACAGCTGAGTACTGTGCGCCAGTCTGGTGTCGCAGTGCTCACACTCGCCTCATCGATAGTGTCTTGAATGACGCCTTGCGCATAGTTACTGGATGCCTACGTCCCACTCCAACGGACCACCTACCTGTACTCTCAGGCATCCAGCCAGCTGAGCTTCGCCGAATGGGAGCGACACTTTCCTTGGTCTACCGTGGATCTTTGGACCCCAATCATATCTTGCATGGTCTCTTAAGTGGGTTCTCAGATACTCGCCAAGTGAGACTAAGATCCAGACGCCCGTTTGTGCCAGCTGCGCGGAATCTCTTGGACAACCTTGTGTAGATAGTTATTCCACAAATAATTGAACACTTTCTTTTATTTGTTTATTCTCATTTAACAGAAATTGAAAGAACATACATTAACAACCAAAATAACACATATCATTACAGTTATATTTTTATATCTTTTTTATATCCACAACTTATTACTTCCTCGTTTCCAGTGTTGCCCTTCCATTTATAGTTATTCTATAGGAACTTGTAGTGATCTATATAGGATCACTACACTTGCCAGACTTGGTATCCGCGCTTCTGAGTGGACAAATCACAAATGGAACGCGGAGTACTGTGAAAATACTTCCAGGCTTTTGTGCCCCGGACAGGTGCTAGGCCTATTGGGATGGGGCTTACCCCGAGCAGCTTGGGTAAAGCTCAACCGCCTGCGGACTGGTGTTGGGCGATTCCATTCGTCCATGCACAAATGGGGTCTCGCTCTTTCACCGAATTGCGAGTGTGGCGCCTTAGAGCAAACCGCAGACCATGTACTAACAGCGTGCCCTATACATCGGGTACCACATTGAGCACGAGGTCTGACGGTTTTGGATGACGAAACTCGATGCTGGCTTAATAACACCACTGCCAGCATCTGATTCAGGCAGTGCAGCAGTCTGGGGTAGTAAAAAGATAAACCCTCGGCCCCAGTCCTGTTTGTGTCTGACCTGGAGTGGATGCCCTTCAAACGATGACGACGACCATAGACTCTACAAGATCTACAGGGTGAACAGAAAGTCCTTGGACCTTTTTTAGTTTTACGATTAGATATATTTAATATCACTTTCTATTATTTCGAATGTGCTAAATATTTTGCCAAACTCTCTATTTAACTGTTTTCTGCAGATATATTTAAATATCATAAATTTGTCACTCTAAAGTCTTGCAAAAGACTTGAAAGAGCACAGCTTTTTCTCAGAGAACTGAAAACGGGCACGGCAGAACAAGAAATCATTTTTTCGGATGAAAAACTCTTCACGATTGAAGCGCAGATCAACAATCAGAACGACAGAGTTTATGCAAAGTCTTCAGCAGACATTAAAGATTCAGTGAGAACAGTTTTCCGCCGACAAAAGCCGTCTTCCCTCATAGTGTTGGCCGCGATCTCCAAAACTTGGAAGTCTCCTCTGGTTTTCGTGGAACAAGGGGTTAAAATCAATTCAGATCGGTACATCAACGATATTTTGGTTCCAGCCCTTGAAGAAATGAAGAAACATTTCAAAGATCAACCCTTCACCTTCCAACAAGATGGTGCACCATCCCACACCTCCAGAAAAACTCAGGACTGGTGCCAGCGTCACTTTCCAAGATTCTGGAGTAAGGAAATGTGGCCTCCCTCATCGCCTGATTTGAATCCCTTGGACTTTTCTGTATGGTCTTTGTTGGAGGTAAAGGTCTGTTCCGTTGCTCATCCAAGTATTGATGCTCTGAAGCAATCACTTCAGCGTGAATGGGCTAAAATATCCCAAGAAGAGCTACGTGCCTTGGTTGAAAACTTCAGGCAGAGAATTGAGAGAGTTATCCAAGTGAAGGGCCACCAAATTGAAAATTAATAAATGGAATTTATACTTAGTATGGTAACTAATTATCATTGTGATACCTCTTTAATGCAATTGTGCTATTTTTCTATTAATAAACTGTTTCTAAAATGGTCCAAGGACTTTCTGTTCACCCTGTAACTCGAAGAAAAACCGATTGGAGTGAGAGTTAGTTCTAGAGAGAAACTTTTTGGTTGAAAAGAAACTAAGTTTTTCTTGAGCATCTAAACAAATTTTAAAAAATTTAAAAAATTTTGGGCCCGCTTTGGGCCACCCCACTTTAATCGGTTTTTCTTTGAATTAGACTTGACCAGTTGAACTTCACTTATGCTATTTTGATCAGTAGGCTACATTTTATATTAGTGTGAGAGGATATCAAGATCAAATTTAGACAAAATTAGTTAAGGTTTACAATTAAGTTAAGTAAATTAGAATCAAGAATTAAGTGTAAATTGGTGTTTAAAAAGCTAACTAAAAACAATTTTATTGGGAATATTGAAGCATGTGATCATGTAATGATAGCTAGAAAAGATTTTGGGTCTCTTCAAGAAGTCACCGTTAGCGATTTCTGTTTGTAAAACTAGCCACCACTATCATTCTAGCAGAATGAATCTCTCGTTTTCGACAAAAAAAAGAAAAAAGCAAAAATCAGCATCAACCAAAACAAGTTAAAAAATCCTTTCCCAAAAGAAAACAATTAAATATAAAAAAATACAAAAAAAAACCACATAATTAACACACTTATCAATATCTGCATTTCCTGCACATTACGAATGTGCATTGGTGTCAACACCATGCTCAGTTTTGAGTAAAACGAGCTTGAACATAGACCGCTTTACGTTAAACGATAGATTACTTTATGCGGAAACGCGTGACATTGAACTCTAAATAAAACATGTTTCCGGTCATATATCCACATATGCCGTACATGTTTCGATATCTACGTTTCCTGCACATTACGAATATGCATTCGGTTGGTGTCAACACCATGCTCAGTTTTGAGTAAAACGAGCGTGAACATAGACCGCTTTATGTTAAACGATAGATTACTTTATGCGGAAACGCGTGACATTGAACTCTAAATAAAACATGTTTCCGGTCATATATCCACATATGCCGTATATGTTTCGATATCTACGTTTCCTGCACATTACGAATATGCATTCGGTTGGTGTCAACACCATGCTCAGTTTTGAGTAAAACGAGCGTGAACATAGACCGCTTTACGTTAAACGATAGATTACTTTATGCGGAAACGCGTGACATTGAACTCTAAATAAAACATGTTTTCGGTCATATATCCACATATGCCGTATATGTTTCGATATCTACGTTTCCTGCACATTACGAATATGCATTCGGTTGGTGTCAACACCATGCTCAGTTTTGAGTAAAACGAGCGTGAACATAGACCGCTTTACGTTAAACGATAGATTACTTTATGCGGAAACGCGTCATATTGAACTCTAAATAAAACATGTTTCCGGTCATATATCCACATATGCCAAACATGTTTCGATATCTACGTTTCCTGCACAATATGAATATGCATTCGGTTGGTGTCAACACCATGCTCAGTTTTGAGTAAAACGAGCGTGAACATAGACCACTTCACGTTAAACGATAGATCACTTTATGCGGAAACGCGTCATACTGAACTCTAAATAAAACATGTTTCCGGTCATATATCCACATATGCCAAACATGTTTCGATATCTACGTTTCCTGCACATTACGAATATGCATTCGGTTGGTGTCAACACCATGCTCAGTTTTGAGTAAAACGAGCGTGAACATAGACCGCTTTACGTTAACGATAGATTACTTTATGCGGAAACGCGTGACATTGAACTCTAAATAAAACATGTTTCCGGTCATATATCCACATATGCCGTACATGTTTCGATATCTACGTTTCCTGCACATTACGAATATGCATTCGGTTGGTGTCAACACCATGCTCAGTTTTGAGTAAAACGAGCGTGAACATAGACCGCTTTACGTTAAACGATAGATTACTTTATGCGGAAACGCGTGACATTGAACTCTAAATAAAACATGTTTCTGGTCATATATCCACATATGCCGTATATGTTTCGATATCTACGTTTCCTGCACATTACGAATATGCATTCGGTTGGTGTCAACACCATGCTCAATTTTGAGTAAAACGAGCGTGAACATAGACCGCTTTATGTTAAACGATAGATTACTTTATGCGGAAACGCGTGACATTGAACTCTAAATAAAACATGTTTCCGGTCATATATCCACATATGCCGTATATGTTTCGATATCTACGTTTCCTGCACATTACGAATATGCATTCGGTTGGTGTCAACACCATGCTCAGTTTTGAGTAAAACGAGCGTGAACATAGACCGCTTTACGTTAAACGATAGATTACTTTATGCGGAAACGCGTGACATTGAACTCTAAATAAAACATGTTTCCGGTCATATATCCACATATGCCGTATATGTTTCGATATCTACGTTTCCTGCACATTACGAATATGCATTCGGTTGGTGTCAACACCATGCTCAGTTTTGAGTAAAACGAGCGTGAACATAGACCGCTTTACGTTAAACGATAGATTACTTTATGCGGAAACGCGTGACATTGAACTCTAAATAAAACATGTTTTCGGTCATATATCCACATATGCCGTATATGTTTCGATATCTACGTTTCCTGCACATTACGAATATGCATTCGGTTGGTGTCAACACCATGCTCAGTTTTGAGTAAAACGAGCGTGAACATAGACCGCTTTATGTTAAACGATAGATTACTTTATGCGGAAACGCGTGACATTGAACTCTAAATAAAACATGTTTCCGGTCATATATCCACATATGCCGTATATGTTTCGATATCTACGTTTCCTGCACATTACGAATATGCATTCGATTGGTGTCAACACCATGCTCAGTTTTGAGTAAAACGAGCGTGAACATAGACCGCTTTACGTTAACGATAGATTACTTTATGCGGAAACGCGTGACATTGAACTCTAAATAAAACATGTTTCCGGTCATATATCCACATATGCCGTACATGTTTCGATATCTACGTTTCCTGCACATTACGAATATGCATTCGGTTGGTGTCAACACCATGCTCAGTTTTGAGTAAAACGAGCGTGAACAAAGACCGCTTTACGTTAAACGATAGATTACTTTATGCGGAAACGCGTGACATTGAACTCTAAATAAAACATGTTTCCGGTCATATATCCACATATGCCAAACATGTTTCGATATCTACGTTTCCTGCACATTACGAATATGCATTCGGTTGGTGTCAACACCATGCTCAGTTTTGAGTAAAACGAGCGTGAACAAAGACCACTTCACGTTAAACGATAGATTACTTTATGCGGAAACGCGTCATACTGAACTCTAAATAAAACATGTTTCCGGTCATATATCCACATATGCCGTATATGTTTCGATATCTACGTTTCCTGCACATTACGAATATGCATTCGGTTGGTGTCAACACCATGCTCAGTTTTGAGTAAAACGAGCTTGAACATAGACCGTTTTACGTTAAACGATAGATTACTTTATGCGGAAACGCGTGACATTGAACTCTAAATAAAACATGTTTCCGGTCATATATCCACATATGCCGTATATGTTTCAACATCTACGTTTCCTGCACATTACGAATATGCATTCGGTTGGTGTCAACACCATGCTCAGTTTTGAGTAAAACGAGCGTGAACAAAGACCACTTCACGTTAAACGGTAGATCACTTTATGCGGAAACGCGTCATATTGAACTCTAAATAAAACATGTTTTCGGTCATATATCCACATATGCCAAACATGTTTCGATATCTACGTTTCCTGCACATTACGAATATACATTCGGTTGGTGTCAACACCATGCTCAGTTTTGAGTAAAACGAGCGTGAACAAAGACCACTTCACGTTAAACGATAGATTACTTTATGCGGAAACGCGTCATACTGAACTCTAAATAAAACATGTTTTCGGTCATATATCCACATATGCCGTATATGTTTCGATATCTACGTTTCCTGCACATTACGAATATGCATTCGGTTGGTGTCAACACCATGCTCAGTTTTGAGTAAAACGAGCGTGAACATAGACCGCTTTACGTTAACGATAGATTACTTTATGCGGAAACGCGTCATATTGAACTCTAAATAAAACATGTTTCCGGTCATATATCCACATATGCCAAACATGTTTCAACATCTACGTTTCCTGCACAATATGAATATGCATTCGGTTGGTGTCAACACCATGCTCAGTTTTGAGTAAAACGAGCGTGAACAAAGACCACTTCACGTTAAACGATAGATCACTTTATGCGGAAACGCGTCATATTGAACTCTAAATAAAACATGTTTCCGGTCATATATCCACATATGCCAAACATGTTTCGATATCTACGTTTCCTGCACATTACGAATATGCATTCGGTTGGTGTCAACACCATGCTCAGTTTTGAGTAAAACGAGCGTGAACAAAGACCACTTCACGTTAAACGATAGATTACTTTATGCGGAAACGCGTCATACTGAACTCTAAATAAAACATGTTTCCGGTCATATATCCACATATGCCAAACATGTTTCGATATCTACGTTTCCTGCACATTACGAATATGCATTCGGTTGGTGTCAACACCATGCTCAGTTTTGAGTAAAACGAGCGTGAACAAAAACCGCTTTACGTTAAACGATAGATTACTTTATGCGGAAACGCGTGACATTGAACTCTAAATAAAACATGTTTCTGGTCATATATCCACATATGCCGTATATGTTTCGATATCTACGTTTCCTGCACATTACGAATATGCATTCGGTTGGTGTCAACACCATGCTCAGTTTTGAGTAAAACGAGCTTGAACATAGACCGCTTTACGTTAAACGATAGATTACTTTATGCGGAAACGCGTGACATTGAACTCTAAATAAAACATGTTTCCGGTCATATATCCACATATGCCGTACATGTTTCGATATCTACGTTTCCTGCACATTACGAATATGCATTCGGTTGGTGTCAACACCATGCTCAGTTTTGAGTAAAACGAGCGTGAACATAGACCGCTTTATGTTAAACGATAGATTACTTTATGCGGAAACGCGTGACATTGAACTCTAAATAAAACATGTTTCCGGTCATATATCCACATATGCCGTATATGTTTCGATATCTACGTTTCCTGCACATTACGAATATGCATTCGGTTGGTGTCAACACCATGCTCAGTTTTGAGTAAAACGAGCGTGAACATAGACCGCTTTACGTTAAACGATAGATTACTTTATGCGGAAACGCGTGACATTGAACTCTAAATAAAACATGTTTTCGGTCATATATCCACATATGCCGTATATGTTTCGATATCTACGTTTCCTGCACATTACGAATATGCATTCGGTTGGTGTCAACACCATGCTCAGTTTTGAGTAAAACGAGCGTGAACATAGACCGCTTTACGTTAAACGATAGATTACTTTATGCGGAAACGCGTCATATTGAACTCTAAATAAAACATGTTTCCGGTCATATATCCACATATGCCAAACATGTTTCGATATCTACGTTTCCTGCACAATATGAATATGCATTCGGTTGGTGTCAACACCATGCTCAGTTTTGAGTAAAACGAGCGTGAACATAGACCACTTCACGTTAAACGATAGATCACTTTATGCGGAAACGCGTCATACTGAACTCTAAATAAAACATGTTTCCGGTCATATATCCACATATGCCAAACATGTTTCGATATCTACGTTTCCTGCACATTACGAATATGCATTCGGTTGGTGTCAACACCATGCTCAGTTTTGAGTAAAACGAGCGTGAACATAGACCGCTTTACGTTAACGATAGATTACTTTATGCGGAAACGCGTGACATTGAACTCTAAATAAAACATGTTTCCGGTCATATATCCACATATGCCGTACATGTTTCGATATCTACGTTTCCTGCACATTACGAATATGCATTCGGTTGGTGTCAACACCATGCTCAGTTTTGAGTAAAACGAGCGTGAACATAGACCGCTTTACGTTAAACGATAGATTACTTTATGCGGAAACGCGTGACATTGAACTCTAAATAAAACATGTTTCTGGTCATATATCCACATATGCCGTATATGTTTCGATATCTACGTTTCCTGCACATTACGAATATGCATTCGGTTGGTGTCAACACCATGCTCAATTTTGAGTAAAACGAGCGTGAACATAGACCGCTTTATGTTAAACGATAGATTACTTTATGCGGAAACGCGTGACATTGAACTCTAAATAAAACATGTTTCCGGTCATATATCCACATATGCCGTATATGTTTCGATATCTACGTTTCCTGCACATTACGAATATGCATTCGGTTGGTGTCAACACCATGCTCAGTTTTGAGTAAAACGAGCGTGAACATAGACCGCTTTACGTTAAACGATAGATTACTTTATGCGGAAACGCGTGACATTGAACTCTAAATAAAACATGTTTCCGGTCATATATCCACATATGCCGTATATGTTTCGATATCTACGTTTCCTGCACATTACGAATATGCATTCGGTTGGTGTCAACACCATGCTCAGTTTTGAGTAAAACGAGCGTGAACATAGACCGCTTTACGTTAAACGATAGATTACTTTATGCGGAAACGCGTGACATTGAACTCTAAATAAAACATGTTTTCGGTCATATATCCACATATGCCGTATATGTTTCGATATCTACGTTTCCTGCACATTACGAATATGCATTCGGTTGGTGTCAACACCATGCTCAGTTTTGAGTAAAACGAGCGTGAACATAGACCGCTTTATGTTAAACGATAGATTACTTTATGCGGAAACGCGTGACATTGAACTCTAAATAAAACATGTTTCCGGTCATATATCCACATATGCCGTATATGTTTCGATATCTACGTTTCCTGCACATTACGAATATGCATTCGATTGGTGTCAACACCATGCTCAGTTTTGAGTAAAACGAGCGTGAACATAGACCGCTTTACGTTAACGATAGATTACTTTATGCGGAAACGCGTGACATTGAACTCTAAATAAAACATGTTTCCGGTCATATATCCACATATGCCGTACATGTTTCGATATCTACGTTTCCTGCACATTACGAATATGCATTCGGTTGGTGTCAACACCATGCTCAGTTTTGAGTAAAACGAGCGTGAACAAAGACCGCTTTACGTTAAACGATAGATTACTTTATGCGGAAACGCGTGACATTGAACTCTAAATAAAACATGTTTCCGGTCATATATCCACATATGCCAAACATGTTTCGATATCTACGTTTCCTGCACATTACGAATATGCATTCGGTTGGTGTCAACACCATGCTCAGTTTTGAGTAAAACGAGCGTGAACAAAGACCACTTCACGTTAAACGATAGATTACTTTATGCGGAAACGCGTCATACTGAACTCTAAATAAAACATGTTTCCGGTCATATATCCACATATGCCGTATATGTTTCGATATCTACGTTTCCTGCACATTACGAATATGCATTCGGTTGGTGTCAACACCATGCTCAGTTTTGAGTAAAACGAGCTTGAACATAGACCGTTTTACGTTAAACGATAGATTACTTTATGCGGAAACGCGTGACATTGAACTCTAAATAAAACATGTTTCCGGTCATATATCCACATATGCCGTATATGTTTCAACATCTACGTTTCCTGCACATTACGAATATGCATTCGGTTGGTGTCAACACCATGCTCAGTTTTGAGTAAAACGAGCGTGAACAAAGACCACTTCACGTTAAACGGTAGATCACTTTATGCGGAAACGCGTCATATTGAACTCTAAATAAAACATGTTTTCGGTCATATATCCACATATGCCAAACATGTTTCGATATCTACGTTTCCTGCACATTACGAATATACATTCGGTTGGTGTCAACACCATGCTCAGTTTTGAGTAAAACGAGCGTGAACAAAGACCACTTCACGTTAAACGATAGATTACTTTATGCGGAAACGCGTCATACTGAACTCTAAATAAAACATGTTTTCGGTCATATATCCACATATGCCGTATATGTTTCGATATCTACGTTTCCTGCACATTACGAATATGCATTCGGTTGGTGTCAACACCATGCTCAGTTTTGAGTAAAACGAGCGTGAACATAGACCGCTTTACGTTAACGATAGATTACTTTATGCGGAAACGCGTCATATTGAACTCTAAATAAAACATGTTTCCGGTCATATATCCACATATGCCAAACATGTTTCAACATCTACGTTTCCTGCACAATATGAATATGCATTCGGTTGGTGTCAACACCATGCTCAGTTTTGAGTAAAACGAGCGTGAACAAAGACCACTTCACGTTAAACGATAGATCACTTTATGCGGAAACGCGTCATATTGAACTCTAAATAAAACATGTTTCCGGTCATATATCCACATATGCCAAACATGTTTCGATATCTACGTTTCCTGCACATTACGAATATGCATTCGGTTGGTGTCAACACCATGCTCAGTTTTGAGTAAAACGAGCGTGAACAAAGACCACTTCACGTTAAACGATAGATTACTTTATGCGGAAACGCGTCATACTGAACTCTAAATAAAACATGTTTCCGGTCATATATCCACATATGCCAAACATGTTTCGATATCTACGTTTCCTGCACATTACGAATATGCATTCGGTTGGTGTCAACACCATGCTCAGTTTTGAGTAAAACGAGCGTGAACAAAAACCGCTTTACGTTAAACGATAGATTACTTTATGCGGAAACGCGTGACATTGAACTCTAAATAAAACATGTTTCTGGTCATATATCCACATATGCCGTATATGTTTCGATATCTACGTTTCCTGCACATTACGAATATGCATTCGGTTGGTGTCAACACCATGCTCAGTTTTGAGTAAAACGAGCGTGAACAAAGACCGCTTTACGTTAAACGATAGATTACTTTATGCGGAAACGCGTGACATTGAACTCTAAATAAAACATGTTTCCGGTTATATATCCACATATGCCGTATATGTTTCGATATCTACGTTTCCTGCACATTACGAATATGCATTCGGTTGGTGTCAACACCATGCTCAGTTTTGAGTAAAACGAGCGTGAACAAAGACCACTTCACGTTAAACGATAGATTACTTTATGCGGAAACGCGTCATATTGAACTCTAAATAAAACATGTTTCCGGTCATATATCCACATATGCCAAACATGTTTCAACATCTACGTTTCCTGCACAATATGAATATGCATTCGGTTGGTGTCAACACCATGCTCAGTTTTGAGTAAAACGAGCGTGAACAAAGACCACTTCACGTTAAACGATAGATTACTTTATGCGGAAACGCGTCATACTGAACTCTAAATAAAACATGTTTCCGGTCATATATCCACATATGCCGTATATGTTTCGATATCTACGTTTCCTGCACATTACGAATATGCATTCGGTTGGTGTCAACACCATGCTCAGTTTTGAGTAAAACGAGCGTGAACATAGACCGCTTTACGTTAAACGATAGATTACTTTATGCGGAAACGCGTGACATTGAACTCTAAATAAAACATGTTTCCGGTCATATATCCACATATGCCGTACATGTTTCGATATCTACGTTTCCTGCACATTACGAATATGCATTCGGTTGGTGTCAACACCATGCTCAGTTTTGAGTAAAACGAGCTTGAACATAGACCGCTTTACGTTAAACGATAGATTACTTTATGCGGAAACGCGTCATATTGAACTCTAAATAAAACATGTTTCCGGTCATATATCCACATATGCCAAACATGTTTCGATATCTACGTTTCCTGCACAATATGAATATGCATTCGGTTGGTGTCAACACCATGCTCAGTTTTGAGTAAAACGAGCGTGAACAAAGACCGCTTTACGTTAAACGATAGATTACTTTATGCGGAAACGCGTCATATTGAACTCTAAATAAAACATGTTTCCGGTCATATATCCACATATGCCAAACATGTTTCAACATCTACGTTTCCTGCACAATATGAATATGCATTCGGTTGGTGTCAACACCATGCTCAGTTTTGAGTAAAACGAGCGTGAACAAAGACCACTTCACGTTAAACGATAGATCACTTTATGCGGAAACGCGTCATACTGAACTCTAAATAAAACATGTTTCCGGTCATATATCCACATATGCCGTATATGTTTCGATATCTACGTTTCCTGCACATTACGAATATGCATTCGGTTGGTGTCAACACCATGCTCAGTTTTGAGTAAAACGAGCGTGAACATAGACCGCTTTACGTTAAACGATAGATTACTTTATGCGGAAACGCGTCATATTGAACTCTAAATAAAACATGTTTCCGGTCATATATCCACATATGCCGTACATGTTTCGATATCTACGTTTCCTGCACATTACGAATATGCATTCGGTTGGTGTCAACACCATGCTCAGTTTTGAGTAAAACGAGCGTGAACATAGACCGCTTTACGTTAAACGATAGATTACTTTATGCGGAAACGCGTCATATTGAACTCTAAATAAAACATGTTTCCGGTCATATATCCACATATGCCGTATATGTTTCGATATCTACGTTTCCTGCACAATATGAATATGCATTCGGTTGGTGTCAACACCATGCTCAGTTTTGAGTAAAACGAGCGTGAACATAGACCGCTTTACGTTAAACGATAGATTACTTTATGCGGAAACGCGTCATATTGAACTCTAAATAAAACATGTTTCCGGTCATATATCCACATATGCCAAACATGTTTCAATATCTACGTTTCCTGCACAATACGAATATGCATTCGGTTGGTGTCAACACCATGCTCAGTTTTGAGTATATATTGTCGCCATGCACACTGCTGTAACTGTGAGGTGTTTGGAAAAATTTCTTTTTTTCGTATGAACATTGCGTAGAAGGAATTGTTTCGCTCTCAGGAAATAGATCGCATTATGTTGCATGTGTTAAAAGTAGACCAATAAAAGGTATTTTGAAAAGAAAACTTATGGAAGAATTGCAACACCAAACACCAAATTTAATGTATCGAAAACTTCAAAACTCTGGTAATGACCAGGAACGCCTTTACGGCGCTCATACATACGCGCCTTCACAGTCTGTATTGCGCAATTTAAAATATAAAGGTGCTGCTTGTACCCGTTATAGTGATAATTGGGTGGTTAATGTAGAGGTATTCGCTAAAATACTAAAAGAAAACAATGAAACATTTATCAGAGACATTTCCGTTTGTCCTCCAGGAGTAATATTATACAGCGATAAACAAATACAAGCCTACAATTTAATTTGCAAAAACGATATTGTTTATTTTGATTCTACGGGAAGTGTTTTGAAGCGTATTGAAAACTATAACGATTTTCAAATTTATACTTTATTGGTGCGTAATCCTTCCAAAGGCGGTCCCGGCCTTCCTGTAGCTACTTCTATTTCCACAAGACACGACGCTGGTAGTATTCGGCGTTTTTTGGAGCTGTTTCTGCTTGACGCCGTTAAAGTTTGCGGATTTAATCACAAACCAATGATCGTCATGATAGACGGCTCCATGGCTATGTGGAATGCTGTGCTTAGAGCATTTGCAAATGAAACAGTGTAGAATACTATCATCGCTGTTGGAGAATTGTTACTAGCAAACCGTGTGCGGGCGATATGAAAAAAACGTTTGTTCAAAACTGTTTAAGTCATGCGATGCGTGCTGCTAAAATCATTATTGGAAAGTACTATAAACGCGCTTACAAACATGTAGCAATGTTTTGGATTAGTGCATTATTTTCTGTGTCGACATTTGATCAATTGGAATCGATAATGGAGAGTATTATTGCTATTACTAATTGCGAAAATAGTTCTCGATTCGTCAAACAACCTTTTGAAAACATAAAACATTGCACTGATTTGGACATAAATCGTGTTACAGCGGATATGGTAAATGAAAATATATCTAGTATATCTAGTTCTCCCGAGGAAACTTTTTTTATGCGTCGAAAGGTACTGATGAAAAACAAGAACTAAATTCCCCATTTTATTTGCACTTCACAAAAAAACTAAACAATTTTTTACAAAGCGAAAATTATCAAAGTCATAAGCGAAATGAAAAAACAGATCACAATATAGCCAATGTTCATTTTGGAAACGTATTTTGTCAGAAATTAATTAGAATAATAGTTTGTCGAATCTGCTGCACATCAAAGTTAATGCTGGGTGATTTGTCCCGACATAAAAGTAGTAGGTCAAATAATGATATTAAAAAGCTTTTTGATAATTATTCGGCGTTTTACAAAGTACTGCAAAACACATTATCAAACATTACGGTTGAAAAAAATTTAACTCAAGGAATAATCGAACAACATTTCAACAGCCTAAAAAAGGTTTATTTAAAAGGAAATCGAATCGGCAGAATAGATGATTTTGTTCAAAAATATTACACGCAGTTAAAAATTACACAAAAATTATTTTCATACTATGCATTTCATAGCGTAATGAAGAATAATAAATCAAAAAAACAGGAAAACCCAAGATCTACCTCAATTGTTCTTTCAAAGTTTCGAAAAAGGAAAAGGCAACAAACTGGGTATTATGCTTCTAGTTTGGCCAAAAAAAAAAAAAATTTTATTGGAGCTGATACTGAAATTAAAAGAAATAACAGTGATGACAAAGAACTATTGGACCAAACTTTGCATTGTAATTATGGAATTGAAGCGCATCTGGACGTAAACGACAAATTTAAGTTAATGGATTATTACAAAAAACATTTGACAAATGCAATAAAGTTTTCGGATCTAGTATGGAATTCACTACCTGGTATTTACAACTTTCCGGTAACTCAAATCGCCATGCAAATTGATCACGGACATCAATTAACGTGGCTTGATTTACATTCTTTGAATTCATCAACAAATCAGAAAGTTTATTCTGAAATGGTAAAGCATTTGAAACAACCCTTTTGCACGGGATGGGTTAGCAAATACATAATAGATAGCTACATCAGTTTATTAACAAAAAATTTAACATTGAGAACAATGAACAGATGTTTGGATCATTAGACTGCGACGATAGTACTTGCATTTTACAGAATAAAATCAAAAATAAAGCAATATTTAACAATCGCCTTATGATAAAAAAACACAAAACATTCGGCCACATATTTTAGCACCAATTTTGTTCGAAAACCATTTCTTGTTACTTTGGTATTCAAACATAAACCATACTCTATTTCTAATCAATTCTCTTCGAAAAGATTCGTCATCAGTAGCAGAAATTACGAAAAAGAGCTTTATTAATTTTTTTGGTTCTTTACAAAGCAGTGGCAGATCCCCAGTCATTAAATTTGAAGTGAAAACAGGTTTAGTTCAACCAGACAACAGCAGTTGCGGCGTGTGCGTGTGCATGGCTGCCTATATGATTTGCCGCAAAAAACAACTATCGTTCGATAAAACTTTGCCGAAATCACAAATCCTGGAATATCGTAATTGGATGCTCTATATTTTGTACCTAAATTCTACTTCATGCTGCATAGAGATTACTGAGGCATGTAAAGACATGATTTATAATTATGTAATTGGTTTATCTAACATTGCTAATAATTGTTGGTTTAATGCAGTGGTGCAAGCAATCGTGAGAGTGCTTCAAGCGCGCAAATACATTACTAATGAAAGTGATTTAAATTTAGAAACAAATAATAACTTTTTATTTTCGTTATTTTATTTTCTTTTGAAAAAGACAGAAGTGTCGGACAATTTTTTGGAGAATACCCTGAGGGTTGTTTGCCAGCAATGTGGATTTACTTTCGGTGAACAACAAGACCCGGATGAGTTTTTTCAATGCAGCATTTTACAAAACGTTTTGGCCAAAAATAATATCACTTGCTTGGTAAAATTTTCCAAACAGTTTAAGTGTATTACTTGTTTGAAAGCAGGGGAAACCGAATTCTTCAAGCAAATAATTTTACGATTGCCACTCTTTGATACAATTGATGATGGTCATAGTTCAAGCAAGTACATAGAGCAATTTATGAGAGCAAACGAATGCAAATATTGTGTTTTTTGTCGAAAAGTGAGAAACCACAAAACGTGTGCAGCTTTTATGAGTTTTCCAAACTTATTAGTCGTTAATTTAGCCAGAAACGTTGATACCGTAAAATGTGGAAAAAAAGTTTCTTTATCAAGGTATGTGCAAATAAAAGGAAAAGATTGCAGTGACCTTGATGCAATGTACGAATTGGTTAGCGTGGTTGTACATTTAGGTGAGAAAGTAGAAGGCGGCCATTTTGTTTGCTATTTTTTTCTAAACGGAAACGACATAATTGAAATAAATGACCAGAGTGTTCGTAAACTGGACCTATCACAAGTAAAGACAGTTCTTGAAAAAAATGGGTATTTATTTTTTTACAAAAAACAAACTGACAATAATTCTTCCGATTGTACTTATGAAGAACATAATTATTGTAAAAAGCGCAAAAAAATATTTGTAAAGCGACCTAAGATAACCGCGGTAGAAAGCTCTTTTGACACACAACCCACAATAAAGCGTAGATATATTGATTATAAACCACGCTATTATGTACTAGATAATCAGTGGGAAGCTTTACACCAAGAAAATTTACAATTTGTAATTGATAACCTTAGAGAAATAATATCTTTTTCTGTAACTAAAAACGAATGTAATAAAAAATACTATCGACATATCATGTTTTTGAAATCAGGTGAAAAAACTCTTTTTGCATGCAATAAACGTTTTGACTACACTTTTTACAAATTTACACCAGAATTTGTTTTAGACTTTTTTAATTGCATTCGAAAAAAATTATGTCTGCAAGTTGAAACAGTTAAAATGTTTGGTGACGATATTTACAGTAAATTTACTGTTGGAACATTAGTTTTTAAACGTACCGCCGTACAACCATCGAATGAACTCGAAAAAGATTTAAATATTAATTATTCAGGTTCTTGTAATGAGTACATGAAATTGGTTATTGATATAGAAGCCATAATTTACTATGTGATGTTCCGTTATAATGTGGATTACAGCAAGGCATTACACAACTTAAAACTAGAAGTTGAGAATTAACAAAATAGAGCCGGTATATAACAAAACAAAAAAACTTCTAATTAAAACTTTAAAAAATCTAATTATCATTGCACCATCGTAGCATGTGGTTATGATCGTTGGCAAAAAAAAATTTGCTCTTCCGTAGAGTAAAGTTAACCTGGCAACGCAATACACTAAACTAGAATGTCGTTTTCGATTGCTTTATGGGGGCACCGAAATTTTTAATTTGTTTAGTTTTGTTCCAAAATTGGAGAAAACTTTTCATTTTTTATATTTTTTATTTCAAAAAAAATTCCTCCAAAATAAATTTGGGTACTGAGAAAAATTCATATATTTTGTGACAAAAATTGGAAAGTATATTGTTGCTGTAGTTGTAGTTGTCTCCGCCCACGACTGTGCTTAAAGGAGCAATTCCTCAAACCTCTGTTAAAATCAACCTAGTTATCCACTTCTTGATTCTTTTTTGGTTGCATGGTTACGATGCGAGTGTTGCGGGGCTAATTTTGGTGCTTTCTTGCAGTTGAAAATGTATTATACATATTTATTTTCGAACTATTTTAAAATCATAATTTAGATATTAAGTCAGTAGGTGGAAAAAAATATTTACGTTGGACATTTTAGCATTTGACAAATATAATTAATGAAAGAATAAAAAAAAAAAACGCGAAATAGCTCTTTTTTGTTAACCCTCAGAATAATTGCTTTCGTTTACATCAGGGGTGTCAAACTCGCGGGCTTCTGGGGGCCACATTGCATGTTGGGAATTGTGTCGAGGGCCGCAGGCAATTTTCAATCTATTTTTATAGCATATTTTTAGTTAGGTGTAGTTTGCGACATATATTGCGACGTAATTTATGAGCCGGACGAGGTGTTGTTATTTTTTTAAATATTAAATGACATTTACATGCCAATTTTTTGCATTTCATTATGACAATTACTGATATTGATTCTGAAAAATTGAAAAACCTTACAAAATATGACAATTATTGATGGATGCTTGAGGGCCGTATTGGAGAGCTCCGAGGTCGCATGCGTCCTGCGGGCCGCGAGTTTGACATCCTTGATCTACAATGTTTACAGCTTCAGCTGGCAATCATTACTAGCACGAAAATTAAAACTTTTTGGCTAAATGATGGCAAATATTAAATAACATTTGCACTAAAGTCTGTGACAGCAAAATATACAGTAGTTTAGGAATCGACAAATATCTTTTGTTGCTACTTTTATATTTAAAGCGAAATTTTTGGTAATGTCATTGTTTTATGTTTTTTTTAGTGCAAAACAATATTAAAACAATAATCTTTTCAGAGTTTGAAAAATAAAGCAACTTTAAATTAAAGTGACACAACAACTAAAACGAGATTATAATAAAATGGTTTTCCAATTAAAACAAAAAAACATTTAATCAACTATTTTTAGAAAGTAGCACTATACATTAAGGTAAAAGAGTGGCATTTGTAATGATTACATAAATTTGAAATCAAATAAAAACAATATTTTGCAGTAGGCTACTGTTCAGCTAAAACAAGACACTAATCCAAAAATTATCATTTCATACAATTTGAAAAACGCTATGCTCTATTACAGTTGTCTAAAATCGCACTAGTAACAAAGGCTACAATTACAAGCAGCTATAAGTACTCTCATCGAAATAACTAAAAACTTTTAAATTAGGGTGAAAAAAATTACAACATTTATACAACAAGCAATTAAAATAGATATCTTAAAATACTAAAGACTGCAGTTTTCAAAGCAGGTAAAATAGTTCTACCGGTGAAGGTCCTGCTAAAAAAACCTAACGATCTCAAACGCCACAACCTCTTGGGTGAGATTGGAATGTGGCAGTGAAAAAATTTGTACTACCTATTAGAAGAATGTTATTGTAGGCCATCACATTTAAAAATCATATTCTGTACGTTAACTATGCCTAAGCGTTTTCAATTTTCGCGACAAAGCATTAACAACTGGTAACAGTACATTTTCAAACATTCTGCTCAAAAATCACAACCGATTGCATATTCGTAATATGCAAGATGTGTAGATATCCAAAACAGTTTGGCATATGTGGATATATGACCGGAAACATATTTTATTTTGAGTTCAATGTCACGCGTTTACGTTTCAAGCGACATAGCGTTTAACGTAAAGTGACCCAAGTTTAAGTTCATTTTACTCAAAACTGAGTATGGTGTTGACACCAACCGATTGCCTATTTGCAATGTGCAAGATGTGTAGATATCCAAACCAGTTCGGCATATAGGCTATGGATCTTTGACCAGAAACATGTTTTATTTTGAGTTCAATGTGACGCGTTTCCGCTTAAAGCGACATAGTGTTTAACAAAAAGTCATGTTCAAGTTCATTTTACTCAAAACCGAGTATAGTGTTGTCCAGTGGCGCGCAGTCAGGGCATGCAAGTCATGCCTTGCATGATCAAATTTTTAGGAATTTCATAACGAACTTTTGCGCGATAAGGTAGATATCGTTGAATTCGGTGAGAAACATTATTTGTTTCGGATAAAATCTGAGATCGATCCGAGATGAAGACCTATTTTTTGTGTTATTTTAGAGAATATCGCAAATTTAGGACAAAAAGTAAAAAATCGGAGACTGTTTAGAAGTGCTGACTTTTTTTTTAGAGATTACTGCATTTTGAGGACGAAAAGTGCATTATCCAAAATGATTTCAGGCGATGAGCTTTTTTTTTAGAGATCATTGCATTTTTAGGACGAAAACTGCATTACCATGGAATGACTTCAAGTAATGATGACCTTTTTTTTAGAGATCACCTTGAAACTAGGACGAAAATTGGTCTTGAATATATATATACCCAATTTTATGACATGGTTTTGGCATGCCAATTGCATGAATAGTCTCAGAGGTCACCGCACGCCACCGGTGTTGACAGCAACAGATTGCATATTTGTAATGTGCAAAATGTGTAAATATCCAAACCAGTTCTGCATATGTGAATATATGACCGGAAACATGTTTTATTTTGAGTTCAATGTCACGCGTTTGCGCTTTTCTCGACATAGCGTTTAACGTAAAGTGACCTATGTTTAAGTTCATTTTACTCAAAACTGAGCATGGTGTTGACACCAGGGGCGCCGGAGTTTTTTTTTGCCAGGGGGGCAAAATTTTAAAAAAGAGCACTTTTTTTGTTAAAAAGGCACTGCCAACAAAAGCAAATTTTGGTAGTCATGCTGCAATTTGAAATTTTGGTGGACATGATAGAATTTTAATTTGCACAAGACAGACCGATATCTTGGAAAAAATTTATTTTGCTAAGTTGTTATTTTGGTTCGATAAATTTTTCAGCCAATGCCAACTCTTTTTAATAAACTTAGAGTTTAAAAACTTAACCTTAAGTTGTGCTGCATTTTGCAAAAGCCTTTAAGTTGACTCTGCCATGACCATTCACTGCGATAGCCGCAGTAATAGCCAATTTTACACAAGTTTTTGTCACTTAGGCTAGACATTAAAAAAATACAACTCTATTAACTGGTTATTTAACCAAAAGCTATCCAACATAGGCTACCCACAACTAAAATTTTGTCAAAAGCACACAAGCTAGTTTTGGAAACAGCATTCAACAATTGCGACGTCCATGCACGGCAACCAAAAACAGATAGATACAGATCGAATGCATTTTGCTTGGGAATATCACAAAATGTTTTTCACATGCTAATCAGTAAATAGTCTTTGGTTACCCGCAACAAAACGCTGGCTAAAACATTTACGCTATTAAGAATACCAAAAGTTAAAATAGATAGAACAATAAAAAACTTAAACAGCTATTATAAATTGGGTAAAAGAAAAAACGTAATTACATGAGCATGAATGGCCCTTTAGATTGAGGTTTGATGTCAGTTATTAAACGTTGCACACTTAATGTAATTGTAACCCAAAATAATTTATTAGTGTTTCGCTTGCTGGCAACGTCATCTGCAACAGCTTGTAAATTGATATTGTCCAAGAAGTTCAATAAATATTTGCAAACATTCAATTATTGAGACTGTTATCTCTCATATTGCTTCTAAGCCATGTTTTAATTCTTCTCATGACACTGAAACACCTTTCTGCAAAAGCCGAAACGAGAGCTACGCCGCAGTAAATTTAAAGCAATTTATGTATTTCCAAAAAGCATTTCTTGCTTGTCGACTTTTTGCTTAAAACTTTGCAAACTGTTGAAATCTTTGTTACTTTTTTCAGAGGCGTGGTACTTTCTTTGTTAAATAACTTAATATGAGCATGTAGGTTTGCGAGTTCTTCTGTAAACACAACAAAACGAACAAGACTCTTGAAATTTTATGTTATAATCACAATCATGGCACGCATATGTACCACGGTCCTTCAAAAGCGCTAAGAATGTCACGCGTTTAGTCTTGGTATTTTTATTTTTAGACTTTAATGTCGGCCATAAGTGAATATTGAGCAGCCAAGTCAGACAGCTTGTGTTGCCTGTTAAAATTAGATTAACGCCACAATTTCTTTGCTTCTAAATCAAAATTTTTTGTTATAATTACTAGAAACTTTTACTCTTTGTGAGCACTTAGAAATTTTCTGATGCTTTATTCTTTTTTTTTTAAACGCTTGGTATAATTGTTGTTAAGAAAATCTAAACTACGGGGATGGTAGTTTAGGTATCCATGATTGTTATACATGGCTATTTGCCATCAGTTAATGAATCAAAATTTGATTTTCGGCTAAGATATAATTCAGTTTACTGATTCAACCAGAATAAGATATTCACCAGAAGTTTAGGTTGCTTACGATATCGATAACTCTATATTGCATACGTTAAAACTTTATTCTTGCTTTTATTGCTGTGCTATGGGTCACGGTTGTCTTGTAATTTTACAAATATTGTTGGATTAAGATTATATATGTTAATTGTAGAGCATAACTAAAAAAAATATCTGTAATGCTAATTTTAAAGAGTACAATCTGCCCCCCGATTTCGGCGCCCCTGGTTGACACCAACCGAATGCATATTCGTAATGTGCAGGAAACGTAGATATTGAAACATGTTCGGCATATGTGGATATATAACAGGAAACATGTTTTATTTTGAGTTCAATGTGACGCGTTTCCGCTTAAAGTGACATATCGTTTAACGTAAAGTGACCCATGTTCAAGTTCATTTTACTCAAAACTGGGTATGGTGTTAGTATAAATTCCCTAAACTAACTTTCTCCAGTTTGTAGATTTAGTTTTGATGAAGTGACAATAATTTTTTGTAACTGTTAAAAGGTAGCTACTGGAAATAAAATTGACTAAAAGTTTGAGAAATTTTGTATTTAATAGATTTTTGCAGCAAAATTTTGAGTTTTTTATTTATTCGTTTGTTTTGGCTTAAATTACAAGTTTAATTCTTAAAAGTTATAAAGTTAGGATAAAATTCAACTTAGTGTTTGAAAAGTTTTTGCATTTGATGAATTTCTCCAAAAAAAGGTTTTAAATTTAGATTTTGATTCTGTTGACCCGTTGCTATGTGTTTGCTTTTATTGTTTTGTTTGCGTGCGCCCTATAACGAATTTTTTGTTGTTGTTTTCATCCGCAATTTTTTGGTTGGAGCTAAAGATTTTTCTTCTTTTTTTCTTTTTTTTTGTTGAAATGAGAGAATTCTGCCAGAATGACAGTGGTAACTAGCCGGCATCCCCAGCGGTTACTATCGTTTTTTGAGAGGTCTTTTTTCTCTTGATTTCTTCTTTATTCCATCTTGATCCTGAAAGGGGGACTGCAGGTTAGTTTCTCCGAAAAAAATTGCTTACAGTGACTTCTTGAAGAGATCCAAGTTGTTTTTAGTCCTATAAAAAAACTTATCAATAGAAAATTTGTTATAGTCACAGAAAATAGCAGGTCTCGTTCACCCTTTTCCATTACTAACCTTGCAGGCTTTGGGAATTCCAAAAACTAAAAGATTATAAAGTAAGCATTGTGAATAGTGAATAAGATCCAAAATAGCTACTGCTTAAAATTTTACAGAAACATTAGTTATGCTTTAATAAACTAAATGGCTACTGGTGAGTTTAAAGAAAAAGTTGATTTGTACAATAAAATTTACGGTAAATACATTGATGTGGCTAACGCTGAAAACACTGTAGCTAGTTATGAAAAATTAGCTGCTGAATATGAAAATGATTTTGTTGGTCTTGGATATGAAACACCAAAAGAAATTGCTGCTGAAGCTGTGAAATACCTTCAATTAAATGATGCTTATGTGCTTGATGTAGCTTGTGGAACTGGTTTAGTGGGTGAAGCTTTAAGATCATGTAATTTTTCTGGACTAATTGATGGTATTGATGGCAGTAAATCTATGTTGGAGCTTGCTCAAAAGCGAGGCATCTATAAAAACTTAATGGAAGTGTTTATATATCTAGATAAGCCAATGCCATATTCAGATAATCAATTTGATGCTGTTGTTTGCTCAGGAGGTTTTGGTCCTGGCCATTTGGAACCTGCAGTTTTAAAAGACTTAATTAGAGTTGTAAAATATGGTGGATGCATAGTTTTTGCAACTCGTGTTAACGTATTAGCGGATGCTTATGTGCAAAAGCTTAATTTAGTCATTGCTGAATTAGAAAATCAAAATTTTATTAAGAAAGAAAACTGTATTAGCACAACTTATTTTGGCTTTGATGCAGCAGCATCAAAAAATAATGAAATCAAACCTGTAGATGCTTGTATTTACACACTTAGAAAATGTAAATGATTTCTTGTATTTTATTAATTCAATTTTAAAATAATGAGCATTTTTAACTAATCTTTAATAACCAATAATATTTTGTAATTATGCTTTCAATAGTTCTCTTTGTGTACTTGTTAAAGGTTTTATTTTATAATAATTAAAATTGTAATTGATAGCTTTTTTGTGAAATTTCTATTAATTTGTCTTAAAACTTCATTGCTTGTAACTAATTGGCTGAAAGAGTATTTCATGTCATTAGCCTTTAAATATTTACTGCTGTAAACAAACCTTAATCAGAACCTTGATGGTTTTTGTGCTTATAGCTTATTATTGTAGAACAAAAAGCTGTGCATGTAATTAAACAAAGTTTTATTGATTATTTGTGGTTTATGAAACATATTACAGTAATTTTTGATCTATCAAGTCCCTGTTGCAATCAATTAAGTCTCTTTTGCATTCAATTAAGTCTTTTTTCATTCAATTAAGCCTCTGTTGCATTTAATTAAGTCTTTTTTGCCATTAATTAAGTCTCTGTTAATTTTTAACAGTATATTTGATAGTATTATATGCGCAGGAAAACCCCGGTATTTTTAATATTTTGCTCTGGGCCGTTAATTGAAAAAAAAGACAAATTTAGAGAATAAGGTGTGAACCAAATAACTGCCCAGGTTGTTTTATGGCAGTTACATATTTCCTGTGCCTAAACAACTACACATGCACACAAAATCCACACAGTGTTGTAAGAGAACTACGGTAGGGCATTTGAAATTGTTAATAATTAAATAATGAAAAAGTTATAATTTATATTTACTTCAAAATTTTAATCAAGTTAATATAATTGTAGGCCATCATAAAGTCCTTCAATATCAAATTTTTATGGAACCATTTCTTTCAGCTCATAAATTGTGGACAGTTAAAGCCTCTATTCAAGTATTACCAAGTGTGCTGTTTGCTTACAAACCAGGTCACTATTCACATGTCACTGTCCACAAAACCTTTACACAAATAAACTTCATTATCACTGTTGACCACTGCATGCATTTCATAATCTTTAATTATCTCAAGATCACTTTCCTCAGCTCCCTCCTCATCGTCCTCACCATTCTCACTTTCCAGACCTGACAAAACACTCTGAAGATGAGAGTTTAGCAGATCTGATTTCACAGTCTGTCCACCAGCAGTAATTCCACAGCATTCAAAAGTGCACTTAATGGTTTCTTTGTTGTAAGTGCTGACAGCCTGTTCTACAAAATCCAGTGTAATATTTGTTGGTTGGATGGCTTGTTGCAAAACCCTATATTAGTGTATTTCTTCTTTTCATTTCCAAACAATCCTCCCACTGAGCATGCAGAGCTTTCTTGAAGGGAGCATTTACACAGATGTCCAGTGGCTGCAAGTATGCTGTTGTTTTCAGAGGAATGAGTTTCACAACTGTTCTCTGGTGTTTTAATAATTCTAATACCTTAGCCTTTTTGTGTGCTGAGCATTCATCCATGAACAACACCAATTTTGCATGTGGAATAGGTCTGCTGATCTTTGCCCAAACACTTTATCAGTCCACAATTGCATCAGTTCATATGTCATTGATCCCTTGTTAGATACTGTCAAATAAATTTCCTATGGTATTTTGACTTTAGGCACTTTTTTTCAATTCCTTGAGAATAATCATTGTTTTCTAGTTGTACCACAGTGACTTGCATGAACGTTTTTGTTTTCAACAAAATCTATGGTGGATAAACTGAGCATGCCCACATGCACCAGCGTTTCATCCATGTTGTGCAGTTGGTCAGCATTCATTTCTTCAGTCAATGGAATGCTATTAAAATAATCTTGTGCAATTTTTGCCAGGAGAATAAAACAGCAATGTTTTATTGTCTGCTTGACCAATGTGTGTGACTTTTCTCATAAAGAGTTTGTTGCATATCATGAAGTTGAATATCCATTTGTCTAAAAAAGCTTGAAGTCAGCAGCATTAATGCCACTTTCTTTTGCCAGACCCAAAGCTTGCTCTCTTAAATGGCAATAGTTCACAATCATCTTGTTGGCTTATTGATTCACCACCCATTCTAAAAGTTCAGTCTCCAAAGCTCTATGTTAGGGCCCTCTGCCACCACCAAGTTGTCTGTGCCTTTTCTTGTTTAGAATATTGGTAAGTTCAGATTCTTTTGTGCTCCATTCTTGCAAATGCTTTCTGTCAATTCTCAACTCTCTTGATGCAGCAGATAAATTTCCAGAAAGCTCTTTTAGTCTTTTAACAGCCTCTAACTTGTCACTGATACTATAAAAACATTGAACATGTTTTGGTGTTGTCTCTTTGAATGCCATTGTAATGTAATAAAAATGGACACAAAATTATTTTCAATAAAATTTTTAATAAATATTTTAATTCTGTAAATTTCAATTATATTAAATAATCTCATTTATTTAAGTGTTTTTAAAATTTTTTTTGTAACTTTCATAACAAAAAACTAATAAAAATAGTAGAACCCGATTAAATTAGCAAAAACCTGGTTAATTCAAATTAGTAAAAAAATGCTTGAAAGAAGCTTCAAACTACTTATTACCTTTATTTAACCGCATTTGTTAAATTTCTATGTAAAATAAAATTCTTAAACTCTGATTATTATCTAATTCAGAAAAAAGTCTTTATTTATTAATTCAAACCACCAAAAATTACAGGAGTAAATACTGAAAAAGTTAGACTTAAAAAATATAGATAAAAAACACATAGAAAAAAACTAAATTATTAAAATTTATTAAGTAAACTTTATCAAAACACAGCAAGATCTGTAAAAACTTTTTTTACTAACACATTGTAAATCAACTTGTAGATCATAATGGCTTTTTGATTTAGTAGCATAAAAGCTGAGGTGACAAATAATTTTACTTTTGGCTTATTGTTGCATCACTACTATTTCTTAAGTGTAGTGTTCTCATTTCTTGGCTACTTTCAATTTTACAAATCGCATTAATTGATTGATAAAATAAAAAGATTGTATCATAATAGCACCATATAAATGCCCACCAAAAATAAGCGCCCATGGGGGGACTAAACACTGGACAGTTTTCCAGAAAACCCCACTATGACAGACGACTTTGGCTAAAGCACACAGCACATCATAATGTGAATTGATTATCAATTATGCTACATTACAATGTGAACTAACTAACTGATAATGAACAAATTTCCTGTTTATTATCAGTTAGTTTGCATTGTGATGTAGCATAATTGAACGTTTGTGCAATGATATGTAGCATAATATATCAATTTGCATTATGACATGCTATGTGTTTCAGCCAAAGTTGTCTGTACTATTAAAAATATAATACTATTAAATATACTTTTAAAAAATTATTAAAAATTAACAGTGACTTAATTGATTGCAAAAAAGACTTAATTGAATGAAAAAAAACTAATTGAATGCAACAGGGACTTAATAGATCAAAAATCACTGTAATATCAGTTTATTTTTATTACCATAATTAGCATTGTCAAAAAATTATTTTTATGTGATGCAATATTTTGGATATAATTTTTTAATACTTTATTTTTAATTCAACATGATAAAAAAAATCATTTCTGTGTTATTAGTCTAGTTTAACCATTCTTAATATAGGAATAAATAATAAAAAAGCAATAGGTTTTTGTATTTTGAATGTGCATTAACAAATTATAATTATAAATATATATATACTGTATTAGTTTTGCTTGTCGTATTTTATCAATTGGAGGTATTTCTGTTCTAAAGTTGGAACTGTTAAGTTATAATTTATACAATGGAGAAAAGCTTGTCCAGGTTTTGGGAATGGGGCAGAAAAATTGTTTGTGTTGGTCGAAATTACAAGGAACATTGTGCTGAGTTGCAGAACCCTGTTCCGAAAGAGCCTTTGATTTTTTTAAAACCAACATCATCATATGTGTGTGAAGGTAGTAGTATTGTAATTCCTGAAGGATGTTTACTTGTTCATCATGAAGTTGAGTTGGGTGTTGTCATTTCAAAAGATGGTTCTCATATTTCAGAAGAAGCTGTTATGAGTCATGTTGGAGGCTATGTCTTGGCATTAGACATGACTGCACGAGACTGGCAGGATAAAGCTAAAAAATCCGGAAAACCTTGGTCTTTAGCAAAAGGGTTTGACACATCTTGCCCTATTAGCCGATTTATTTCAAAAGAAGAGCTTAAAGATCCTCATGATATAAACTTATGGCTTAAAGTCAATAATGAGCAACGACAAAATGGTTCTACAAAAGATATGATTTTTACTATACCCTCTTTAATAAGTTATATCAGCAATGTAATGAAATTAGAAAGAGGTGATGTTGTTCTAACTGGTACACCAGAAGGAGTTGGCCCAGTTGAAGACGGAAATGTTGTTAGTTGTGGAATCAATTCTCTTGTTAGCATGCAATTTAGTGTGAAAAAGTACAGTTAACCATAATCATTTTTGACCATAAGTTGGCTACTGTATATTTTCCATTTTCTGTCATTCATGTTATGCTTTGAAAACTTCTTTCCATTTATATAATTGTTATTGCAGAAATGTTAATATGAAATTAGTTGATCACATTTGTAAATCGGTTATATTTTAATTTCAAATGGCCTTACAATTTTAAAGAATCGATGTTTTCTACTATTTTCACAATTTTCTTGTCTTATTGGTGCTGCAAAGTAATTTAAATTTATGTTAAGCATTTTTTAAAACCTGGTATTGAAAAAAATTAACATCTCAGTAATCAGTTAGCATTTTAGGCTTGTTTCCCCTATTTTGTTTGGCGTACATACATGAAAAAGCTTTTTGTTTCTCAACTCTCCTCATTTTGCTTCAAAAAGCTATTGACCGTAAAAGTGATTGCAAAAGAACTTGTTGCAAACTGAGCAATGTAGGTTGTGAAAGAAGTTTGTTTTGGGTGTGTATTGGCTTTTTCCATTATAAATTAGGTGCATTGGTGGGTGTCTTTATAATTTATAATTTTTTTGTTTTTATGATACAATAACCAATTCCATTTGAAAGTCTAAATTCAATTTTTTCTTGTATTTTTCTCATTGTCCCAAATTATGGATTTAAAAAAATTTTAGACAAACCACCAGTTGGAGGTGGTCGCAAAATCCGGCGCCGTGAGTTCGGCAAATAATATTTTGACGACCGTTCTTTTATTATTATTTACTCAAGCCAGATTTATTTATGAAAGAAACAAGGAGACCTGGCCCCCGTTTATTAAGAATACATATTCATCGAATATGAAAAATATTAAAAACAGTTTGGCCAAGTTTACTAAATACCATTTATAAACTTTGCTTTGATGCTTTGATAGCTTAGTTGATCTCAAGTGATTAGAGCACAAAAACTGTTCGCTTTTTTATTAGTCTTACTGTTAAATAACTTTGAAAAAATATAAGTTTTATTTTAATTTGACGAAGCCTGAGCGTAAACTTAATAAATGGAAAAGCGAGTCAATGTCAAAGAATTTGTTTGGTTTAAAACATTAAGCTCACGTAAAAATTACTTTTATGCTTATATCCAGTGGAGTTTTGGAATTCGTTTGTACGTATTTAGCCCAAAAGTTTATGTTAAAAAGTGCAAAAAACATTTTAAATCAAATAAAAATCATTAAAAAAAATTTCCCCCGTTACTCAGTCATGCAAAACCAATCCGATTTATCAAGCCGTCATCATGCAAAAGTGCTTCCTTTTTTTATGTCGATGAAAAATAATTACAATTCTCTCATTTGAAGAGCCGGAGGCGAATCCTCACGCGCCGAAATAATTTAGACCGTATTTGGCACCGTGATGTTAAATATTATAATTTTTGTAACGTTTTTTAGAAAAAGTTAATTGCAATCGTTATCTTATAATTTTTGAATAATATATTGTTTTTATTTGTAAATAATAGCAATCAAAAGCCAACATTGTATTGTTTAGTTTGCAAAGTTTTATTTAAAACGTTATAATTGTCGTTTACGGTTTAGTGTTAAATTGTGCCAAAATTTTTAGATTCTTTGGTAAGGACAAGTCGAAACCGTTTAGCTTTATTGTTTTAAATAAAACTTTGCAAACTAAATGATAAAGTGTTGGCTTCTGATTGCTATTATTTATTAATAGATTTTAAAAATTACCTCTTTTCCCAAACTGTATTACTTTTATTCATGCATTTTTGGTTTTGTTTCGTTGGTGCATTTCCAATTTTAGTTTAATTATTTGATTACCCGTGGTTGCTGGATAGAACTATGATAAATTGTTTTTAACTTGGTAGTGCTAAACTATTATTGAAATTAGCCTTATTTTCATATTTCATAAACAAGCATATTTCTGCGAAAAATGATTTAAAGCTTTTTACAGAACCAAAATTTATCATCATGTCAACTTATAATCCATATGAAGGAAGAAAAAATAAAAACATAAAAGTAAAATATTTGATTAACCTTCCACCTGATATTAAAGTCACTGAAAATTCACTTCTTTTAACAACTCCAGAGCTCTACGAGACTACCACCAATTATTTTTACGAAGAACCAATTTCGTTGTTGGTGAGTGAAATGCTTTGTTTTGACATTTTGTAAATTTTTTTTCGTTATGGCGTGCGCCCAATGTACAATTAGTTTTTTAATAATTTAGATCTGCGCTTTTTAACCGTAATGATCTTAAGAGTAGCAAAGGTGCAAAGGCGAATTTTATGGGGGGATTCACCACATAAACCAACAATTTACGGGCCAGCTATCATGTCAAAAGATGCTAATTTAAAGTAATGACTTTTTTTTTTACTCTGACGCGACACACCCAGTCGAAAGATGTTTTCGACTTCCTTTTTATCTTGTTTTTCAGAAGGTGCATAGAATCAGAATGTATTGAAATGTATAGAGTGCTAATTTAAGCCATTATTTGCATACCTTTAAATACCTTTTTATGTAGGGATGCTCAATATATTTTTCCAAACCTTAAAATTTTTGAAAAAAATGTCAAACGGGTTCAAATAAGGCACTATTTTACAGGTTTTTTCCTTCTTAATTCTTACGTAATGGTTTAACGCATTTCCGGCCATCGAATTTATGGTTTAACACGGATTATTGCTTAATTAGCTTAAAAACCTTGAGTAATTAACTTTTTTATCGATTTCCGCTTTTAATTAAATTAACTCAACTACTATATCATGCTTTTGCGATCGATACGTAGAATTAGTTCATTTGCTGGTTAGTTTTTTCGAAAAGTCTAACAAATTTAATATCATCTTGCCGCTTGGTTGCTCTTCAACTGAGCCGTTGTATTTATTGCTGGTGATGTAGGCGCTATGGTGTCTACGTAGTTCGTGTGCTTGGCGTACGTTTGTTTATTCAAATTCTTAGATTCAGCGTACGAAGTTCATAAGCAAAAAAACGTTCGCCATGCGTGTGCATTAGGCGTGGGCCAATGTAGACTAGCCTTAAGTATTTTGAGCGTCCCGAAAATAGGTTACACAACTTCACATTTTTCGGCATAAATTAAGAGCAAATATTTGCCGCCACCGGTAACGAATCTTATAAGTCGCTTAATTAATGAAGTGTTATATGCTTGGATGCGGCAAATTGTAAAGTTTAAATCGAAATCTGGTGAAATGAAAAAAATTAAATTGCACAGATTAAGATACACGACTTTTCAGCGGGATGCTTTCAGTTTTGTGCAGTATTTGGCAGCGCGACAATTTGGCGCCTGGAGTAGAAATACGCTTACAATTACAGTTAACTTGTAGCATCTACATAGCATTGGATTGTCACAGAGTAGAGATATGCTCATGCCATGTGAAAAGGGCTAATATCAGAGGCGTTAAATCGACAGTCCGAACGATTTGTTGCGACGCGCACATGTACAACTGTCATGTTTTAGACAATAGATATGAAAAGTTACGTCGTAACATCAAAAAAACTTTCAACGTGTTAATTGACTACGACTCACACAGCTACAACACTAGAGGCGCCGGAAAATTTTTTGATGGGTGGGGCAAAATTAGAACAAAAGCACCTTTTTTTGCCAAAATTTTATGGATGATTGCCTGAATCATGACCTGTAGTATGACATAGTGACGCCGAAAAGTCACATTGATTTGATGTGAAAACTTTTTGTGTTGGTCTTCATTAATTTTCTGTAATGGGAACTAATAGTTATTGATTTATATCGCCAAAATAGTTTATCAAGACCAGAATAAAAAAATGAAAGGTGATCACTTTAAATCAGGGGCACATTCCTCCATTTTTGTCCAAAAAAAGTAATAAACACCAAAAAAAAAGTAATCACATTCAATCATTATCCAGTTTTCTCAAATTTTGTCCTAAATTAGACTAAAAAAAAAAGTCGTCACCTTGATCTGAATTGCCCTACGTTGGGATACTTTATTGTGCTCAATTAGTTTGTTGTCGGTGCGCCATCCCCCCCGGTTCATATAGCTATAGTCAAATCACTATTTTATAAACTTTGTTATTTGATTTAGGTTGAGTTTTTATATGATTGTAGAGACAAATCTAACCCAATACTTCTGTGCTGCAAATTTCAAAGGACACTATTTCCTCGCTGTGCCCTCCGTTTTCAAAATATTGAAAGGCAGGGGACAAGTGCCCCTTCTATCTCCCGACTTCCGACGCTCCTGTGCAGCACATCGAAAAAAGGCATAAAATGAAAATTTCTCCCTCGATTTTTCGAACAAACGTGAGCCAAATTCATGTATATAGTAAAAAAATAAAATTTACAAATGCTCACGCCGCCGAAACGGCTCACCGCCGAAAGTTATGCTTCGACAGATTAAGTGTCTCATGTTCAACTTTTAAACCAGGGTTTCCCAATCAAGGACTACGAGTGGAGGCCTGCACCAATTAGCTCTGCCGTGTACTGCAAAACAAAACTTCAAATTTGTTTAGTTTTCTGTAGTTAATATTTAACTAGAGTCAAGCCATGTTTATCTTAACTCTGATCAACCAGACTACCCGCTTACCGACACAAATTATTTTTACTTTTTGCGTTTTTGCGTTTACATTCTGCAGACCCCGCTATCCTATTCAAACGCGACAATTTAAAAATAAATGTGTAAATAAATTAAAAAATCAAGCCAATAACCGGATTAAATACAAACAAAAACAAAAAATGTGTGAACGCTTGTTGTCTGAAAAAAGATTGTCGAGAAGCTCCAGAGATCAGCCGCAAATTCTTCATAGGAATGTCAAATGTTAAGTAGAAGCAGTTGTTTGGCAGAGAATTTTGCATCCTCGTATAGGTATTTTCATCTGTGTTTTTAATATTTTTCTTTTCAAACTCTTAATGTTTTATCTTCTATAGACTAAATTCTTCAAAATCAGTTGATTATTTCACTTAGTCTGAAAGCCCATTTTCTAGAGCCATTTCTGAATGGTCCCTTTTTTCAAAATACTTTTTGATTTTAAGTGCATTTTGATGCTGCCACCAGTTACTTTCAAGATCGATAATTTTGAAATTAATTTCTTATTTCATTCCTCTTCGTAATGCTCATTTTTGCTTGGTTCTTAATAACAATGCTTGTGATTTCGATGTATAGTGCTTCTTTTTATCATTGGACTTGATAATTCTTGGTTGAAATTTCAAATTTCCAGAAAAGTTAAGTTCAAGAAATTCTCATCTTTTCCCGCCAAGCCTTTCCCGATGACTGCCTAAATTTAGTCGAAGGAAAGTTTGGTGCTACCCCCAGGAATAAATAGTTTGCTGCCCATTTCATATCATTTTTGTAATCTCTATTCTTGAAACAGCTTCACTTTAGCTATTTAGTTCTTACGTAGCAAATGACTAGCAAAATAAATTTCATTTTTATTATTCCTGCTGTCTACGCACCATGTTGTAAAAAGTGACAGGGATTAAACTGTATTGCTGTAAAATATCAGGTTATTAGCCATTTGTTGTAGAAGATCATGAATTTCGATTACACAAATAATTTGCTGTCCGGAATGACATTTGCTTTGTTGAGTCGAAAACGTAACTAAATACTAAAGACCTCCTCAAACGACTCCTAGAACAAGCTTCGAAATGATTGCATCAATTTAAAGTAAACTATTTAGTTTTAAAGTAAAAGCTAGGTATTTTTATTAATAAGCAGGGGGCCACGGGTTCAAGAGTCTCTGGAAAAGAGCCACAAACCACCAAAGGTTGGGAACCACTGGGCGATGGTATTGAGAAAAAGAAAATTTTTTGATGTGATGGCTTTGCGGTTTTGAAAGTTTTTTCTTAATGCAAGTCTGTAGTTGTAACGGTTGTTGTGCTCGTGGTAAAAATAATCATTCTTGTTATAAAAAAATCAAGACCAAGTAGCGTCACCGCATCGTCAAATCCGGCCTGTCAACGACTTGTTGTAAATGTAATCCTATTTTCATCTCATTGATGATTTATCTTTCTCTAGACAGAAACGTCATTGAAGTACCGCAAACCAATTAAGGCAAGCAACGACTTTGAATTGGACGTGTCAAATCCGCTTATTAATGTCACCAGCACCACTTTAGCTTACCAAACTCCTGAAATAATAAATGATGAAAACCACACTTCACTGTCCATTGAACACCCGCGTCTCGCGTTTGACCCTCATCATACTACACTTAGTGAAAGCAAGCCAAAGCTTCAAAATGATTTCAACCACACTAAGCTATTCATTGAGGATAGGCCACAGTTTACTTTGAAAAAGCAAAAGTCTTCGCTGAAATGGTCTCTACCTGTATTGTCAAAAAAAAGCGTCAGCAAATTGGAACAAAGCATACCTATTTTTTCCGATAAAATGGTTGCCAAATTACATAAGAACATTCCCGTGCTACGTAATAAAACGGGAGCGACTTTGGAGAAAAATCAGCCCCGGCTGTCGAATTCTCAGTCAAACGAACTGAAACACAACCTTCCGGTTTTGGTGTTAACAAAAAGCGAGTTAGAAAAGAACAATCCAGATATGTTAGAGCTGCCTACAATATTGGAGAAAAGCCTTCCCGAAATCCGACTCAATGAGGAAAAGCTCGAACAATCGTTTCCACTGATGCATGACGTTGGAAGCTCATTGGAGAAAAACAACCCCGTGATTGAGTTAAAAGAAGAGATTTTAGAAAACGCCAAGCCGGATATGATGTCACTTGATTTCGATTTGATTTTTCCTCGGCCTCTATTACTGGACATTGAGGACGAATATCACAACAACGCTCCGCTGCTGGCTGACATTCCCGAAGAGTTTCTCATCACCACGCCAGAGTTGCAGGAGGATTGATGTAGAATCGTCGTTGTTTGTAAAAAAATTATAACATTTGAAATTGCGTTTTTTTTTTATCACGGTTTACATAGGCATATTTATGTTTTTTTTTATCTTCTACTCCCAAATTCATTTATTTTCAATAAATGTTGCTATTGTTTTTATCTGGTGCATATGATTTTTACTATAATCGCAATATGTTTTGTTGTTTCAGTGAAGACCGGAAAAAAATATCTTCAGCCGTTGCTGTTTGAATAAAATAATCGAGTTATATTACAAATCTTAACTTAAACCTATAAAAATTGTTTAATTTATTTTGCAAGGTTCGCGACGTCCAGCGCGGATAATCAAATTTATTTTTTCTGCCTCACGACAAAGTCTAACCGAATGTCTGATATTTAAATTTAAATGATTTGATATTTTGTTTGATTTATTGCGTTTGAGTTATTAAACTTAATTTATATCGAAAGCAACTGGAAGTTGCTAATGTTTCTTCACACATCAATTACTTTAGAAATTATGAACTTAACATGCGCACATCCAAAACTCGGTCTTGGTTTGCTGTAACAATGTTTGTTTTTTGTTTGTTTTCAGCACTTGTCTCTTGCTTAGGTCTTGATATTTTTTGATGTTCGTTGTCATAATTCAAATATGTTTTTGTGATGCGAAGCGAAAAAATAACTTGCTCGGTATGCAAGGTCCATAATGGTTCGAGAACCTTCTTTGGTTAATGGGCAATCAACCAGTTTTTTTGCAAACGGACTGCTGTTGAATATTTCACGAGAATTTCGGTGTGCACTGATTTCGGTTACGTACGGAGTTCGGCGCCCGTTTGTAGGATGAGTCAGTTGTAATTTTTTTTTTAGCTCAAAAGAGACAAATGTAACACTTTTGCAGGATGGCGCTTGAAGAAATAAAATTGATTTCGCATGGCCGAGTAAGGGATAAAAATTTTTGTTTATGATTTTCGCTCGATTTAAAGTGCTTTTTTCACTTCGATCACAAAACCTTCTGTGCAAAATATGCATAAATGCTAAAAATCTACCGGCAATATTCAAACCAATTCTTTGACACTGGCTCGCTTTTCCATTTATTAGATTTACGCTTAAACTACATCAAATTAAGGTAGAACTTATAACTTTTCGAAGTTTATTACCAACAGCACTAATAATAAAACAAACAATTTTTTATGCTTTGATCACGTGAAAATAAGCTAGCGTTTCAATGGGATTACTCGGTACAAACTTATCCAAAACTTTTCCTATATTTATATTATTTTGGAGTAAATTTTTAGAGAAAAACGAGGGAGAGGCGCATCCGTTTAAAAATAAACCCTGGCTTGAATAAATAATTAAAGAAGGGGCGACGAACCTAAGCGGACCCCGCCGTTGAATGTAAGCAGCGCTGACTGTGATTTTAAAAATTAACATTGTTAATGTGATAAGCTGCATCCGGCTAATTTACCTGTATTTTAATTTCTTACTGCACTGTTTTTTCATTTATTTTTGAACACCGTTTGATGAAAGAAGCAATTGGTGATAAACGCCTCAAAGCACTTAAATTATGCACTTCGTTTATTTTTCCATTCGGTATTTATGACCTGTCATATGACGAAAAAATCATCTTTATTGTTACTCGATATGAAGTCACGTATGTAAAATCATTGAGTGGTTTACGTAATTGGTAGTTATAAATTGCTTATTAAGAAAGATATTGCGTAGTAAGATTACTGCTGATTGGTTGACTATTGCTTTTATGCTGTCACATTAAACTAACCAAGACTCGCGGTGCACTTTTGCTTGGGTTTTTGACTTGAATTTTTGACATAAAATTCAAGTCAAAAGCACTTTTTCCGCGATTCGTCAGGGGCACACTTGATCAATGTCAAGTGGAACGTGAATAACCTTTTTGTCTTCATAAAATTCTCTTTCAAGCTTGAGTTACATGAATCGTGTTTTTATAATTTTTAACTTCGACTTTATTTCATTACTGTTTTGGTCGATTTTTTGAATGGCTGCTAAACCAATATTTTATGTTCACATGCACACTCTTTTTGTGGGTATTATTTGGGTATACGGAATGTAATCAAAATTAATTTTAAGATCGATATTGGAAAGTCAGATTGTGATTCAGGTTTGCTATTATAAATAATAAGATGTTATGTTTCAGTTTTTTTACTTGGAGACATCCGATTCATTTTTAGTCGTGAACTTAGTTTCAGCACTGATTTGAAATTTTTTTTCCTGTCGTAATTTAACATTAAGCATAAAAGTATAGCTTTTAATTAACTAAAGAAAACGCCGCTATAAATCTATAAAAGAAACACAATAGTTATAAATAAAGTTAAAAATAACGTTATGAATGTGGTCACTATTCTTTAAGAAATCCCAAGCAACTAAAGATGCTTAAAAGGGCGAGACCAACAAAGCAATCATAATTAACAATTACAAAGTGGCACGATTAACAAGCTAACGGCAGAGAACACAAATACACGACTAACAAAGTAACAACAGAGAAACAAATAGGTTCGAAACTTTAGTACATATTATGACATTTCCCTTGTTGTTTTTCTCATTTTTTTCATGGTGTATACCTTTCAAATCATTTGTACGTTAAAGAAAATTTTAATGCTCAGACGTTTTGCTAGCACTAAGGGCTCGTTTTCAGTACGAGCGTTATTGGGAGTATTTTTTGTTTGTTTCATTGATTTTTTTGATTTTCTTTTCTCTCTCAAGCGCGGAAAGAAGTAAAAAAAATCAATAAACAAACAAATCATACTTCGGCAACGCTCGTAGTGGAAACGAGTCTAAGTCAGTTGCTATACACTGGTTGGTGTCAGTGTTATGCATCAGATAACCCATTTGTTGTTAGTTACGGCATGTAGTAATTATTTCTGTTGTCTGTAGCGTGCTTCTGATGCAGGTAGTTAGTGACGTCTTATGACAGTGGTTTTCAACAAGCGTCACTAAAATCTAAGTTTGGTAAACAATTCGCGACTCGAACCTTTAACAGTGTATTTTAACACAATAAACCTATAAATAATTCCATTGATGACATGACTCAATTCCAAATTCTCCACTCTACTAATTTACAAACGACGACGAAAAAAATAAAAAGTCGGAAAAAGCGAGAAGACAATTTTCTTTTCAAGGCTAATTCACAATCGTTTTCTCCTGATTGAGCCACGTGCTGCAGTTTTTTCTTTTTGTTTCAATGTCAAAAAATGCTTTCGGTTTGTTAAGCATCAAGAATTCGGTGTTACAATGTTGATGGTTATGTTTTGCTTCTGACATTCGAAGCCTAGTTTTGGATTGCCTCGACCCGATCCATGTTTCGACCTTTCGCTTCCAATATTTTGAGATGTATTGTTGTATGACATACTGCCACGTCATCAGTCTAGACTGGTAGGTAGCTTAATAAATAATTTGGCTTAACCGAAATTATTAGTTTAAAAATTTGATTTTAGGAGAAATTTTATGTAAAATTTTTGCAATACTATACAGTATTAATTTATGAACCCTTGTACTGTACATGCGTTTATGTAAAACTTTATTTTTCGCAGTTTCTTATGTTAAAGTGTTATTTTTTTATTAAGTTATTTTTTTAGTATTGTGTTTTGTGTTGAAATGTTTTCAATAATCGATTTGTAGAAAAATTTTTTTCGCCTTATGCAACTGATTTTTATATTGCGTAGGACTGTTATTATTTCTATATTATTTTTAATAAATTTACTACCCCATCAACCAAATGCTTAAAAGTTATATGAACAGGTAGAAAAATGTTTCTTTCACGATAATGATAGAAATCAGGTGAGTGTGTTTGTTTTGAATATTAGTGGTAGGCAGTGGTATGACTTATCAGATAAAACAGTCAGTCAGTCAGACCAATTTACAGTATTTACGAGGATTGTGGAAACAAAGCGCAAAAAGAAACACAGTTAATATACTTATTTGACAAAAGAGCAATGTACAACAATTTGTAACACTTATAAAATATAAATAAGTAGGATAAATGATAATAATGACAATCTCGACGGAGACTGCGAAGGGACCGGTTAAGGTTGTCATCAAACATGCAATTAGCATAATGTCATACTTTACAATAGCTGTTTTAACATCAGATCATAAATTATATTAAAAGTACGTAATTTGCGATTTTCTTGCAGTACAAATCTGTTGCTGTTTAATAGTTATCAAGGTTTTAAGGTTCTTGGTGCGTTTGGCTTAAATTTTTGCGATGTTATTTGCTTGTTGTGTCCCTAAAAAACAGCCGACTTATTGATAATTATTTCTCATTGTTGTAGCACGGCGGCTTTATGGTTTTTTGCGGCCTTTTCATTCTGCTGTCTCTTAAAACATCTTTTTTGACTTGGTAGAATCAACTTTATGACTGTCGTTTGTGACAAAAAATGTGGTTACCGTATCTCAACCGATACGTATTTATTTGATAGCATATTCATGTCAGAGGCTAACTTAAATTTATTTAAAAGCAATCACGGCACGTTAACTCTACGAAATGGCATGAAAGCACTGTGTGTTGACAGTTATGAACTTATAATTCTCTGGCAGCAGCTATAAGTCGTCGAGACATCGCAAATGTTCTAGCAAAATCAGCTACAAGAATAAGTTTAGATCTTAAACACGAAAAATCGAAATGAAAACCTTATTCTTTTGCAATGACAAAATGCATCTTTACTAAGATGACTGTGTGACTATTTAAACAAATCAACAATTTTCACCCTACGAACTTTTGTTTTATATTTTTTGTTAGGTATGGCTGCAGATTGCATCAAGCTTCGATGTTTTTCCCAGCTCTATTCTATATTTTATTAGTTCAAGTTAAAGTTTCACTTGAATAAACATCTATAAATTTTTACGTAAAAAAAAGTTATTTCACATAAGCAGGATAAGCAGTGTTGTACTTTCAAAATTAAATTTTTCCCAAAACATTTAATTTGCTTGTTTAATAATTTAGGTTATGTCTAACTGTGCAGTTCGCTTACGTTTTATTTGCTGGCCTTTATTTTTTTTTTTTGCCATATCAGAGCACTAAAAATATGTTTTGGTGCATTTTCTCTGTTTATCCTCTTGTTCGCAAGACAACTTCAGAGACATTAACGTTATTTAACAAGGCAAGCGACGCGTTAAACAATTACCTTGACCTGCTATGGGCGACGCCAAAATATTGTTGTCGGATTGAAAAAAATTCTCTGGTTTCTAGTTTTTATTTAGTAGCGGTAATGTGATAAAAATTTAAATATCTTGCTCAGACTTCTAACAAAAAAATTGCGTGAGTGCCTTTTTCAAAAACCCAACGAATAACAAAAAAAAGTTTTGAACCTAAATTGTGTCACTCGTTTGGCCTTCATTATGGCGTCCAAACAATACCACCACGCTGCCCGTATCTTTATTCAAAACTTTGGACGTTACTTGATAGTTAGACAATTCGATTATCGGTTAAAACTAGTGGTTCTTAAGATTTTTAGCATGTTTAACTCATTTATCAAAAAATTACCAAATATACTTTTAATCCAAAACAATTATTGGGAGTATGTGGCTGCGGAAATAAAGTGAAAATCAAAAAATGAATGTCGCTTGTCGATTAAGCCTATTTTTCTTACAATAGCCAGTGAAAAGCACAAAAAAGGTTTTTGTATTGCAAAGATTCTACCCAATAAATCATAAAACTTTCCAGAGATAAAGAAATGTTGGTCAAAAATTTCATGCAAAGACAAAAAAATCTTTATTTCCGGACTTCCAATGTTTTACTTCATAACTGTGAGTCAGAGCAAGTGAGCAACATTTTTGTTCTTCATTCACTGTTTCGTCTTTGTTCTGGGTAAATTAACAAAAATTAATTTGTATAGAAGCTGCATTAAAATTGCAATCACTTTTCAAAATCGAGAAATCACTCATCAAAAACGAGGTCAGTGATATACCTACCTTGGCTATTTTTTTAAATAATGAATTAAAAATTTTAAACGTTTTTTTTTTGAAGTAATATATATAGGCCTAGTACAAGAGTAAGGATTAGAAATAGTTTTTAAATCCTTCTTATAAACACTACATATCTTTTATGATATTTGATTTAACTTGAAAACGTGTTGTACATAAGCCAAAAAATTTCTCTCCGTGTTTCATTTTTTTATGCATGTTTTTACTGACATAAAAACTGCCATAACCTAAGGGCTTTTGACCTCACTGCCAACGTATGTCAAATTGACCGGCTTAGTCAAGATTACGGCTATTAATGACTTGATGCCAAAAATAATAATGCTTTCTTCTCGAAACATGCACCCTGCACCACTTCAGAAAGTCCGTCTTCTGGTTGGCGAATGTCTTCGGAGAGTTCGTTGGAAGAATCTCCCCAATCCTACCTTTTCCTTATAACTTACTAAATTCACGACTTGAATTAAACACAACCTTTATTCAAGCGAAATTAGTTAGTGTATAGATCCACAGAGCGTAAAATTTTCGATAAAAATTTTCCCCAATTTAACCAACAATGAAATTCAAAATAACGACAGCAAACTACTTTACCGGGCGATTCAAACGATCTTTAAATGCCCTGTACAAACAACGTAATTGTGTCTTACGCGAAAGACCTCAATTGAATGAATTCCTTTATGTCAGCTCTCCAATTTATAGAGAGAAGCTTAAGAACTTACACTCCCAAGTTATGGTGAGCGAACAAAGCATTTGTGACGTAACACGTGGTTCTATCGATTAACAATAACCAAAAAGAAGAATAGGATCCTGCGTCACTGCATTGAGCAATCTCAAATACAATCCAAACTAATTTGGCGCTACTGAATATAAATAAAAACGTGAATTGAATACAATGAGACTTCGATAAAATTCAGAACGATTCTTAATTAATTTCAATGCTTTGAAGCCAAACAATGCTGATCAAATTTTCAGAAACAATAACTAATTACTGAATTGAAATTTTACCAAAAAAGGGCCGGTTACGAAACAACCAAGCGCTATGAGAGTTAATGCGTCATAACGCATTCTTCAAGTACTCTTTCTACTTAACTTTGAGTACCCAATGGAATGCTAATCAAGTTATTTCATCTGTAGTCCTGCAACAAAAATGACAAAGGTCATTTGAATTAACTCTTTTAGAATTAATGATTGATTTCAAAAGTGTTGACAAGAAAAAAAGAGTTTATTTCAATTCAAAAGCCGTTAAATTTTGAAAGTCAACAACAAAAACAACCGCAATCCTTCAAACTCAATAAATTTTCATTCATCTTCGAGTTTCAGTTTTTTATTTTTAATTTTTTGAGTTCAAATTGGAGTTAAGCAGCTGTTCTGTTTCCAGAGTGATATCATAGAAATTGTGGTGAATAAGTGGGTGATCCAGTAACTGCTTCCGATTCCGCTTCCAAGCAAATGTTTATTTTTTGGAAAAGTAAAATAAGCCATTGCACAGAAAAAATTAAATTCTAATTAACAATTTGGCGAAACAATAATTAGTAAGACAAAAAAATAAAACACTTGCAAATTATATTGGGCTTACTCATTGAATGCTAAGAATTCGCATTTACTTGAGTCAGGGGCGTGCCAAACTTTTCTCCTGCCCTGGGCAAGTTTCTGATAATGATGCCCCTTATACCTAACTTCAAAAATAATTCAAGGGATAAACAAATTATAGAGGTTGTTATATATAAGAATGAATAAATTAAAGCTCAAGTAAGAGTGAGATGTTTGTATTATTAATTAAATCATCAAACTAAGCTACAAACTCACATGTATAAGATTAAACTCATGTACTAACAAAAAGCAAGTCGCTTATTTCGATGTCCAATCGCTCCTTTGCTGTCAACAAATGTTTGAACGAAGCTTCTTTCACCTCGTTTGTCAGGAATTTCTTTTCGATGCTAATCATAGATAAACTTGACAGGCACTGATTTGACATGAAAGACCTCAAATATGTTTGTATTTGTTTCAACTTTGAAAAAGATCGTTCGCAACTAGCAATTGAGTAGCCAATTGTGAGTAATAAACAATATGCAATGCACAAAGTTGGAAAAACATCCCAGCCAAGCTCAACTAATGAAGCAAGAAAATCTTTTGCATTTTTTGCAAAAGCTCTGTTTCCACTTCGGAAAAGCGTAAGGCAATCAACGATTTTTTCGTACAGAAAAGATGAGTTCACATGAGTCTCAAAATGGTTAGCAAAATTCTGGCACAGTCGGTTCAAGGTTTTTAAATGTTCTATCTTTTCAACATCAATTGAGTCCAGCTTTACTAAGAAGGAAAACTTGTCAGCGAGCCTACGAACGCGGCCTGAGCGTTCTGAGGTCTTCAGTCTGTTTGCGATTTCATTCATTATTCTTTTCATTTCTTTAATTGCTGATAAACCATCATCTTTCACACTCTCTCAAGGCATTATTTTCCTTCGCCTGACTCTTGCCAAGGGTACATTTCACTTCTCACAGTATTCTGATGCCGATCTGACCACATTCTTAATAATGTCTTCAGATTTCGGGTCAATAATTCTATTGAGCCCATCAAGATCATCACTTGCCTGAATTAAATTAATCTTGGGATCTTGTAAACGTTTTGTCACTCTCTGCACTGATGACAAAATAGGGCACCAAAATTTTAAGAAAGAAACAATTGAAAATTGCTGCAACGAATGGAGAAGTAAATAGGCATCAGATTTTGTCTCACTTGAAAATTTGACACCTTTAAAATGCTCAAGACAAGATATAATTTCGTCAAAATTTTCTTGGATGACGTCAACTGCATTGTAGTACGAACTCCATCTGGTCTCACAATGCTTTTTGACTGTTTTCATGACCTTTGACTTTAGTACTTCCCAACGTGTTGTCGAACATGAAAAGAAAACAAAAATTTTGTCCATAATACCAAAAAAAGTAACCACTGTTGAGTGAACTTCAGCTGCATGAACACACGCCAAATTTGAGCTGTGGTTTTCGCAATTGATAAACTGAGCTTGAGGATTGACTTCCAAAATTCGTTTTTGTATACTCCAGTTCGTACACCACTCATAACAGCCGCGTTATTGTATGCTTGTCCTCGACAATCATTTAAGTCAATTCCATCATCATTCAATTTCTCAATCACCATTTCCACTAAGCTTGCGGTGTTTCTCTCAAAAACTTGAAAAAACCCAAGAAAAATTTCTTTGATTTCGACATCTTTATTCTAATTAATGTGAACATATCTCAAAATCTCCGCAATTTGGTCTTCACGTGATACATCTGGAGTAGAATCTAACATCAGAGTGAAATATTGGGCTTTCTTTACTTCGGAAATAATCTTCTTAATCATACTGCCAATAAGATTGATTATTTTATTCTGACTCTTATTCGACAAATAGTTGACTTTGTTGGGCTTAATCCTCACATTCTGTAAACGTTCAAACAAAACAACATCATAATGAGCCAATAGTCTGATTATCTCCAAAAAGTTTCCCGAATTGGTTTCATAAACATTATCGTTAACCAACTTTGAAACTCCTTCGTCTCTATGACTTCGAAACACAATATTCTGTCTTGCATGGAGAAAAACAACATCGACAAGTTGTTCAACAATAAGTCGCCATTTCTTTTTCTCACTTACAATATGCTTTTGGAGTTCATAATCAATCACGCGTAATTTTTCAAGTCTTGCTGCAAAATCCAAATATTCCCGCATTGCATTTCTGTAACCAGGACTTTCTCCAGCTTCTAAATTCATCTTCGTTACAAAAACTTGATTCACATCTTGAAAATAAAAAACAGACAAAGCAAAAGGCTGCTTGTTTGCATGGTAAATACTGTATATCAACCATTTTCTCTGCAAACGCTCTCCATTACGAAACAAAGTTTCAAACCAATGCTTAGAAAGAGATTTTCCTTCTTTTTTAGCAAAAGGACCTTTCTTTGTGTTGGATATTCTTTGATCCTTGCTGAACTAAGCATTTCACTAAATGTGTGGAAATTGGCTTCCTTAAACGCCCAAAGTCGTGGTCACGAAATAATTCAAAAAAATCTTCAGCGTTATTGTTACCTTCACCGTCATCGTTCAAAGTGACAGCACTCGCCTCAACATTAGCACTCACCTCAGCAAAATCATCAGCGTCATGCGGAATTGAGTTTTGCGATGAATTTTCATCCTGATTATCACCACCAATGTCAAGTTCTGTGTTAACTGGATTACTGACACCATCTTGGACGACAGTCACGGGTTCATAATTTTCAGCGTCCGATCCATCTTTTGCCACGTATTGCTTTTTCACCTACACATCTAAAGAGCCTCTCATGACATTATCTTCTGCTTCTCTGAGTCTTTTCTTGCGGCGATTTTGAGCCCCGCTTGGTTGTATTTGCTTCATCCGTGGGATCAAATCAGGAGAAATCAACTTACACAAGAAATCAAAACCGAAGACTAGTATAAGTAAAACCAACCGTCGTGTTCTGCTGTAATTGTCGTACTGAAATCAAACATAACCAATGTATGTTCGAATTAGAATATTGGAAATAAAATTATAGAAAACTAGAAAATTATAGCAAGACTATACACGTAATGTCAGCTTTTAAATAAAAACACATAGAGAGAAACATGCGTAATAACGAGAACTCTACAAGCTTGGATCTGCTGCCCCCTACAGCGTACTGCCCGGGGCGGCTGCCCCTATGGCCCCCTCCTAGGCACGCCCCTGACTTGAGCATATTTCAAGCTGTATTAAAATTTAACCGACAACAATTAAATCATGCTCGCTAAAGAATATAAAATATTCATGGTCTAAAAGGTTTTCCTTAAATTTTTTGATCATCACCGACTTTATCAAACAGTCTCAGGTAACCTCTCCGAAGATGCTCTTTTTTTATTCGTTGCTTGACAATGTAGTCAAAACATAGCCTACTTTTCAACACAATTTTGAAGTAAAGATTTTATTATTTTAGTTATCTCTTATCGTTCAGATAATTTAAAAAGATTATCTGCAGCCTAGTTTTTAAATTGTAAAAAGCACATGTGTTCGGGTTCAAACCGATGACATTTCCTGTTTTGAAGCGATCCATACTTGGATTCCTTAATAGCTTGACTTGTGAGTAACCAATTTGTAACAGTAGATTAACTCCATACAGCGCACAATATTTGTCATTTATCTGTCCTTTTGGCGCTTATGAACTTTTTCTTTTTACTTTTTTTTAAATTCACATATTAATTAACAAAAAACACTTAAAATATAAATAACGCACGCCAGAGAGAAAACATTTTTTTCATTTAAGTGGTAAAAAATTTGGCTGAAATACTGCATGTCTAATTGCTTTGAACTTCGGAATCGCGATTGCCAGCTTTTACGTTATTTTTACTCTCCACTTTCCTAAATTTCTACACTTTCCTAAATTTCTACGTTAATAGATTACAAGTACAAAATAGAAGTATTTGTCAATCAAGTTTTAACGTGGAGAGAGAGATTCGCGATAAACTAACTAAACCCAAAACAGCACATTAGCTAATCAATTCTCTTATGTGCTTTATTTATTTATAAAAAAATATCGCAATAATAAATTTGTACCATCAAGTTAAATAGGGCGAAAATTTAAAATATTTTAAAATTTATCTGGTAGCCTACAGGTTGAAGTAACACTACCGGTAGACCTAAATTATTGTATAACCCAAAAAATGGCTACCAGGGTGGTGAAGAATGTTTATGAAACGGAATAACTTTTTCGTGGTGTACGTTGAGTTGGCAAAAAGACATTATTACTTGTACATTCTTGCGCCTCTTATTGATTATTCTTAATTGTAATTAAATATACCTGATGAGGTCTAACAAGACCGAAACAGGCCTGTAGTATATTATTGCAATTTTGTATCAAATTATAAATTTTCAATTTAATTTTCAATTTTGTGCTATTTGTTTTGTGTTTGATTAGGTGCCTACAACTATAGGCATTTTAGATCCGCGTCACTAAATAAACTTTGTATAACCCAAAAATTAATATTTTTGTCAGGGTGTATGCCGTATTTTCTTATACGCCGCGGTTTGCAATTTTTTAATCAACATCTTTGTGTAAAATAAAATTTGTGGTTTACTTTTGGGGGCGACTTACAAACGAAGGAGACTTACATTTTCCGACTAAACAAAGTTTATAGCAAACTGTGTTAAGAAAAGCAACTGCATTGGATTTAGTATTTAAGATGTTCGCCTGTTTAGAAAATGTGTAAAGGTATCAACAATCTTTAATTGGATTATGCCTGTTTTAGAAAGTTTATCTCGCTTTTACAAATTGCATACCGTATTTACCAGTAGTGCGTAGACTTTTAAATGACGATAAAAAGTTTTTAATTCATTCTATTGAATTTACAGTACAGAACATTTTTGCTGTTTTATTTGACAATCAGAGTACATGGCAGACTTTTAAATATCAAAAGTTCTTGTTTAAAAATGAGTAAACGACATGCATATTCTATGGAGTTAAAAATTGAGGTGATTAAGTTTGCAGAGAAGCATTCAAATTGAGAGACTGGACGAAAGTATAAACTGAATTAGTCATTGGTGCGACAATAGATTAAAGACAAAGCAAAACTAAAAGAGGCATATGAGAAACCAGGACAAACAAAAAAAAGTTAAAGCTAGGCTGTGGTAGAAAACAGTTATTATCAACTTTAGAAGATATGTTAATGGAAAAAATTGCATGCGAAAGAGAGCAACAATAACACGTTTCCACTAAATTAATTACATTTTAGGCAACAAGAACGGCTTTTAAAAATGGCATTACAGAATTTGCAGCTTCTCGTGGGTGGTTGTTTAGACTTTTGAAACGATTTAATCTGTCCCGGCTAAAACAAAACGTATGGTAAGCCTATGAAAATACTCAATCAATAGCTTACATTGTCTCTATTTAATATATTATCAAATACAATTTGATAATACAAAAAAAGATTTATCAAGGCGTTTTATCCAAAAATAGCCTACTAATTATCTGCAAAATTTGCCATTTTTTCTTTGATAATAATTAACTGCTGGTTGTGAAAAAATGCAACAATTTGTGATCATCCATATAAAGTATAACGCTATGGTCACAAACTTCAAAATGAAAATAGTAAACTTCAAAATGAAAATAGTAAACTTCATAATGAGAATGGTAAATTTCAAAGTACAATAATTTAAACCTGACTCTTATTTGATCAACAATTTCTTCAAGGGTGATTCTATTCTCTTAAATGAGACTGACCATAAATTCAGCATGATCATAATTATTTACCTTATTGAATCAGCCTCCATCATGAGAATCAGGTAAATCGCCTACAGGTACCCACCTGTAAGCTGTGCCTTCAGGAACTGACAATTCGCGTGCTAGAGCACACTAATCTCTCCCAGTATTGTATGAAGATACACTTTGGGTTTTTTTAGCAGCCCATTGTGCCTTTTCCTCTGCTGTCCTTCTAGCCATGTAAGGAGTAAATATTGTAATTTCAAAAAAAATTTAAAACTAGTTATAGTACTTAATATATTGTTTTATGTCTATTATAAAAAAGTTTTATTATACTTTAAAAACTATCGGCAAAAACTAATTTTTAAAATACTTAATTTACGATGAAGCCATACCATTGATATTATATAATTTTTAAATATAAATATAGGTTACTATTAATCTTACATAGACACAAGGAATACAAAACATCTATGACATACAGTATATAAATATATGAATAATAATAGTAAAAGTGGCAAGACTGCCAGTAGAGAGCTCAATGAAAACTCAGAGCATTAAATTAAGTTAAATTACAGAAGCCACGTAAAGAATTTTATTGAAACCTCAACAGTCTGTTTCGCCTTTTCGGCTCATCAGGAGGTGGTCACCTGATGAGGTTTCAATAAAATTCTTTACGTGGCTTCTGCAATTTAACTTAAATATATAGATATATATAAATATAAAATATTCAGCACTAGAAAACAAAAAAAAAAAACATTAATTTTATATACAAAAAATTTTATTCTATTTTGAAATTTACTATTCTCATTTCAAAGTTTATTATTTTCATTTTGAAATTTACTATTTCATTTTGAAGTTTACTATTTTCATTTTGAAGTTTACTATTCCATTTTGAAGTTTACTATTCCATTTTGAAGTTTACTATTTTCATTTTGAAGTTTACTATTCCATTTTGAAGTTTACTATTCCATTTTGAAGTTTACTATTCCATTTTGAAGTTAACTATTCCATTTTGAAGTTTACTATTTTCATTTTGAAGTTTACTATTCCATTTTGAAGTTTACTATTCCATTTTGAAGTTTACTATTTTCATTTTGAAGTTTACTATTCCATTTTGAAGTTTACTATTCTCATTTTGAAATTAAAAAGGTATAGATGCGCCGATTTGGTTTTTGACTTTTCTCGTCTTTATTGTCCGATCGTTGCTTTATAAAATTTAGCTCGACCTTATTTTGTTAAAGCTTGTGGTAGAGCTAAATAGCAGCCGAATTGGATGAAAAATCATTTTTTTGTCAATGAATGAAATTCCTTTGGTTATACATTAAATTTTTCTTAAGAAGCAAATATAAACTTGATGCTTCTGATTATTTTAAGACTAGTTTAAGCTTTCTAGCATCTCTGTATTAAAAGGTACAAAAATATTGAAAAATTTGACCTTTCCGTAAATATCAAAAGTTGTGAAATATGGTTTTAGGTGTTTTTGCATGATTTTAAAACTACAACTTCTTTATTTCAAGAGAAGTTTTTTTGGCCTACTCTATTAAACATAAACCGTAGTCGATGTGTTAATAATTACTCGATTTTATTTTATTTGCCTTTATTTAGTTATTTGCTTTGCTAAATTTTACAACCGTGTTTTGATGTGCAATTATCTTTTAGCACATGGCGCAATGGTTGGTTTGTAGGTCGCAATCACGAGATTTCGAGTTTTTTCTTTCTCATTGTAAGTCTGATTCTGTTCATATCGCTGAGATGCGGGGCAAGAAAAGATTGGCTAAAAGCGCCAATAAATTTTTTTGCAGTAAGATCTAACTTACAGGCTATGTTGATCGGTTACACAGCAGCAATGCATCAAAATGCTTTTGAATTTCGGAAATAGTGTGGTCGTTTCAGGAAATTTGGAAAAGTCGGCAGCGTGGTCGAGTGGTTAAAGAGCCGGCCTATGATCAATATGCTTTGGTTCAAAACCTATTCGCGCCATTCTGTTTAGTCCTTGGTAAAGACACTTTACGGCATTTTTGCCTGCTTGGTGGTCTTAGCAAGCAATTCTAAATTTTAGTTATATCCGGTGATGGGATTCAAAATTTTAAGAACAGGTTCTCTTTTGTATCGAACTCGCTAACAACAGTTTTAGTGTTGGGATTCAAAGTTTTAAGAACAGGTTAAAAATTAGGGTGTTCTCTAAAAAAAAGAAAAAGGTCTTCACTTCGATTTCATCTCCAATTTCTCTATTTTTCTCCCAAAATTATGGTGTTCTCTAAAAAAAAAAAAAAAAAAAAAAAAGGTCTTCACTTCGATTTCATCTCTGATTTCTCCATTTTCTGATAATTTTATCTCTGATTTCTCCATTTCTCGATTTTATCTCTAAAAAAAAAGGTCTCCACTCAGAATCGTTCTTTACCCTCTAAACAAACATTTGCAGCGGATTGAAACTGTTACATCAAACACAGAGGTATTGAAATACATAGATTACGTAAAGTTAAAAGCGGTTCGCTAAACGTGCTGAAATTCCAAGAACGGGTTCGCTAAACGTGTCGAAATTCCAAGAACGGGTTCGCGCGAACCCGTGCGAACCCCCTGAATCCCATCACTGGTTATATCTCTATTAAATTACAAGCGCGCAGCAATATCTTGGCATCTCCAGAAGCAGGTCAGGGTAATTGCCTACCCTATGTATTAGCGCCTCCGTCGCTTTCCTGCGAGTCAGAAGGATAAATATAGAGATGAAATAAAAATAAATAAAATAAATAAGTCATTGGAAAATTGAAAATGAATAAATTAATCAATTCTACCCTATAAAATTGTGTTATCACACATGCAGGGTAAAAAAATGGTAAAAAATATTTTTAAAATGCAGTTTTCTATAGCCTGAATAAAGTCTGTTACATAGTTACGCATTAATTCGTATCAAATATTGATTTATTTTTTTGTAACATTTTCTATTACTTTATGTCTGAAAAGTGCATCATAAAGAATGTTTTTTAACTGAGTACGATCAAAAAATTGACTTAGGTTTCATAAATTTAATATTGGAGTAATGACACAAATACAAAAAATTAATTTGAAAATCCACACATTGAACTTGCGGTATCTTTTTTAGAATCTTGATTAAATTTCTATACATCCAAAAAAATAGCTTTTTGGTTTGTCCCTTTTTTTCTCCATTGTATTTTCAAGTCCTTTTTTTCCCCACAGATCTCAGGCTCTGGTTGCCTACCTAGATGAACAAGTCCATAAATTTCTCCACGTGGGGAAAAAAAGGAACTTGATCCAGCTTTTCTTGGTAGTTACCAACAAAATAGTTTGTGTTCGGCATGGCATTGTCTTCTACTTTAAACAGACAATTTTAATAATTCTACGCACTGCATTGAAGTCAACACTAATCCAATTATTTTTACAATCACAACCGGACCGCGAAAGCTGTACAAACCGACATCGAAGCTCTGCGAAGCGTTACGGTAGCATCATAGCAATTACCACAAAAAAAGATTTTTTATGGCGAATCCTAACTAAATAACAACTTGTGGTTTAAAAAAATACTTAGAAAGGGAAAATAATCTAACTGAAAAGCAAAACAACAAAACAATAAATAATTCAACGCGATGACGCCGTCGTGTTGTACGAACGAGCGATTGAGGTTGTTGAGGTTGTTGCGGCAAGAGGAGTCGTTTCTTGCGTCTCCGGTTGAGGATGATCAATAGCTGTGTCATACGGAGGCGGGGGCTCCTTCAAGAAGGAGAGCGATTAAGTTTTAAAAAAAACCTTAAAACAAAAGACAACTTACTACATAAGAAGAATTCAATTGAGGTGCGCCTTGAGTTGTTTCAGCTTCTGGTTGGGTTTGGGAATAAGCGGGAAGAGCAACTCCTACCGGCTAAAAAACAAGTTTGTTAATCTTCAAACAATAATTGACATTTTATCACAATAACACTCTATAAAAAAAGCAAATAAAAAAATAAATATGTATTTATTTATATTACAGTGCGTGAAAACAAAGAAAATGAACTATTTATATCAGGGATGGTCGACACGTCGATCGCGGTGTCTTAGCTAGTCGTCTGATTTTGAGTCAATTTAAGAATGCTTTACTTCAAGACCTAAAGTAAAACAAACTTTGAAACTTAAAATAAAATCCGAGGTAGATTCAAAGTGAATACCTTTTCCTTTATTTTTATTTTTTAGAGATCACTCTCTTTTGGGACGAAAATCAAGAATTTCGAGATGGATTCAAAGGGAAGACTTTTTTTCTTTTTAGAGATCAGTCCTTTTTAGGATCGAATTTTTGTAGTGGTCGATCGCGAGTTTCTATAAAATTTTATAGTCCATCTTAACAGCAGACAAGTTGGCCATCCCTGATTTTTATAAATGACTTGATATTGTGACAACTAACGTAAAGCAAATTAATGCACACAAAAGTTGTTCAACAAATTTTTAATTTTGTTAAATTAACAATATGCTGGAAATCATTTTAAATGAATTATGTTGTTACAAAATTAAATTTGATTTACTTTTAATTCATTGACAATTATGCATATTTAAATTCAATTTATTTGAATGAGATTTATGATGGTTATTGAACGGAAATCAATTTTATGATTTTATAATATTAAATTGAATTATTAATAAACCTTAATTTTGAAGAAATTTTTTTATGTTGCTTTTGGTACGACCCGGGACTTTTTGTGACTGTATTTCTTCTTTGATAATTTTTTGAGCCTTGGATCCACAGAGAAAAGTTTTATGATGGGAGAAACAATGTTCAATCGATCTTTCATGAATATAGCTTACTTTAGAATGTCTTAGTGAGGAAAAACGTGGATAATGACTAAAATTTGCTATTGTTTTATTGACTTAAAAATATAGGATGTTTTTGAAAATTTTGGAATTTTTTTCTTATATGTTTTAACGTTTACATCTCTATTTACTGGTGAAGTAAAAGTAACGTTGGTTGGTAAATTCTTAACTAAGTTGTCTAAATATATCAAATGCTTTTTTTTACACAACCCAGTTAAAATGACAATTGTAAACATTGTGTGAATATTATCGCTAACAAATCAAACCTGAGTGCGATATATTATCTTTTAAGAATGTCCGTGCTGCGTGGTAGCGCTTGATTTATTTAGTGGTATGCAAACAAATAAAAAATTAAACATTCTTTCTCTCTGTCTTTTTCGTATACTGCAAATAGGCCTGTGAGTAGGCTAATTAATAAAACACAGGAAATCAAAGCAACTCACATAAACCTGGTCTCCATAGCAGACACAAAAAATAAATTTTGTTTATAAGTGTTTTGATATACAGAAGAAATAGCGCTAAAACAAAAAAGTCCCTATGTTGCGAACTGCCCTCTTTAAAAACACTTTCTCACCTTCCACTCGTGTTCGTGTTCGGGAGGAGTATTTCGCCAAGTTCGAAAGTTTCTCAACGAGCCGGATCGAAACAGCCGGTAGCGTTCCCCCTCCTCCGCAGAACTACACATGTAACCGCAGCACGACAGAAGAGAGACAAACAGCACAGACAGTACAACCCAAAACCCTAAAGGAAAAAAATAGAAGTTCATTTTGTGATAAAAATTTTGAATAATATTTTTTGCTGAGCGTTGACCAGATTTTTATGTCCTGGTGGTTGCAAATGACAAGTCGTTAAGAAAAATGTATCAGTATTTTTATTGCAAAAAAAGTCTTCAAATAAAACATTAAAAAAGCACGATATTACTGATTTTCCCAAATTTAAACTTACACCATATTTTCCAAACACTTTGCCAACAACATTGCTGAAAGTGAGGACCACAGCAATATGCAGTAATACCTGTCCAACAAAAATTGTTTAAATGTGAAATATTGTACTTAGCTTAGTCAATTATATTTACACCATAATGTAGAATCGCTTTGTTTTTTTAATAAATTTACGAGTATATATTTATCTAAATAGGAAAAGGTTTCACTATAAAAATAAACACAAACTAAACTGGCCATTATTTTTGTAATTCTTAAGAGAAGTTTTCCACTAAAGCATAATTTGTGCGCTTACTTTTCTTAAGATAGAGAAAAAAAGATTTTTTAATGGTTAAACAAACAATAAGAAGAATTTAACAATAATGTTATTAAAAGATTAGCAATGTAGGATTAGTTCTGTTAAATACTCACCGTAACAATATTTCATTGGAACACCAAACCAATTCTCACAGATTGCATCTGCCTAAACATTTACCAAGATTATATATTTTATATTAGATCGAATTCCAAAATTAAAGAAAGTTAGTCGACAATAGTTCCCGCGGGGCCAGAAATAATATTTCGTCAAAAGTGGGGATTTATCGTGAATAATATTAGTCTGATGCCCTTGTCATGAGACAAAAAATAAAAGAACTTTTTGTCTTTAAAAGTTCGTAACGAGCAACATCAGGTTGGATTCGTCTTTTATGGAATTTCATTCTGGAATGTCATTTGTAAATAAGTGAAAGATTTTTGGTGTATTTTTTACATATATTAAAAAAATGGTCAGCAGCAATAATAGCAATAAAATAAAATAATATCGTTCTAAATAAAAAAAAAACGCTTGAAAACCGTGCTTATTGTTTTATTGTAAAAAAAGTACATAGGTCTAAGCTTTACGTCTGTGAATAATGAAAATGACTGAAAAAAGACAAACCAATAGGTTCCAACAACTTTAATAGATCCCTGTTCTATGAAATACAAACGACGATTAGTATGTTCAATGCAAGAGCACAAAAAAATCTTCGCGCATTTTTAATCACGCGACAAAACTGTAGTAGACCAGGGATGCTCAACCTGCCGCCCTCTGCTTACTCAAATTTTTTAGTTATATTTTCATAACTGAATAGAATTCGATGTGACAGTTGTCATAGTAACATACAAACGAAGTGAACACGGCAGTTTATTGCTGCGTCAACTGACGTCCACAATAAACTGATCTATGAAAACTTTTGTAGGCGGAGCTTGTTATAAAAACGCTTGCCCAAAGTATCATTTTCAGTTTTTACGTTTTTACTCTGAACCAATATGGACTGATTTGAAAAAAGGTAACACCTAGCAAGAATGCTGCTAGTGATTAAAAAAAGGGAAATACGTAGATTTGTCAGGAAGGTGGAATAAGATCGGACATTTTAGAGATTCTAGGTCAAACTTAGGAAGTTAACATATGATCAGGGTCAAGGATTGCACTGTAAGCCAAAGAGATTGTTGCTCCTAGTCAGCAAAGCTTAGCTGGATGGGTGCCTGAAAGTAGAGGTAGGTGGTCCATTGGAGTTGGACGCATGCATCCTGTGACATTGCGCAAGGCGTCTTACAAGGCACTGTCTATGAAACAAGTGTGAGCGCAGATACTCAGATGTTGAGTACACCATAGGTAGGGCAGCTGTGCGCATTGTTTTGGTATCACTACCCCATCCTGAGCCTGCAAGTTGCCTCAGCAGTGTGACCTGCAAAGGTTGATTTTTGCACAATGCCACGAGATGGCGACGAAACGTGAGCGATTTGTCTAGTTTTACTTCAAAATAACAAAAATCTAATAATGTTGTAAACTTTTAGCTCACGTTTGACTTCTTTGTTTTTTAAATGATAGGCTGCTATAACCGTCTTAGTGTGGCTCAGCTTCAGCTTCCAAGTGTGAAGATACACTAAAAGTGTAGTCATGTCTTAACTGTAAGTCCCTCAAAAGCCTTCCAGTTTCCTGAACAGTGTAATAATGCTAGATTGTCTACGTAGACAAATTTTCTGTAAATCGTGGAAAGCAGATGGAGACGTACATATAAAAGTTGAAAAGGAGGAGAGCAAAGACCGATCCCTGAGGAACGCTGTTTTTTGGATGGCAAGTCCTGCTTTGCTTGCTGTCACTGCTAGGAAGGATAAAACTTTAGTTTGGAAAAGCTCCATGATCATTCTGACCGTATGACTATCTGTAAGACCTCAAGAAGTCTCAAGCACTTTGCATGTAAGGCCGCGGTGCCAGCCGTTAGATCGAGAAATTGACAAAAAAATTCCCGATGTCTCCTGTCAATAGAATGACTTGATTCACGGTTCATTTTCCGGGTCAAAACCTATTCTGCTCTCAAGAGCAATGGATCAATAATTGGTTCGGCACGTACGTAGATAAGCCTCTCCAAGATCCTGTAGGAGATACAGAGCAGATACATGTATATTGATCGATAACTCTTCGGATCTCTTACGGGTTTCATTGGCTTTGGGATCGCGACTACAAGCCTTCTTGTCTTAGGATTTTCCAAGCCTTCTTGACCAACGTAAATTAATAAAAAATAATAAGGTAAAACTAACTTTACAGTAATAGGCAATACTTAAAATACTTGAATCGTTTCAGTTATGCCATCATGCACTTTGCTTGTATTGGTGATAACTTTTTAAAATTTTTTAAAACTGAATTGCGTTTTTGTTAGTCATTGGATCTTTTTTGTAAACTTATATGCCAAATAAAAAATAAAATAATAAAAAATTATCGCTACAACTTGAGCTTAACGGAATTCTTGGCTATATCTTTACCCAAAACCACAGCAATGGCACAATTACAAAAAGCGGCCGCTACTTTCGTCCTTCGATACGTGATTGTCTCGGTCTACTCTAACAATTTTTAACTCCAATTTTTAAGAATTAGACAAAATAGATTAGTTTTAGTTTTCAAGATTTTTATGTAATTGCAGACTCTTCTCAATATTTTGATTGAACCAGGGATGGAGGTCAATGGTTGACGTCATAGATTAAAACACACTATTCTCAAAAAATCTGTTTTTCTTTCATTTTGATCCTTTAATAATTAAATATGTTTTGTCTTGTAAAAAAAGTACGAAGAAATTTTAGTATTTGATTGAAAAGTAAATAATTTAACAAAAAATAACTGTGCATCAAATTGGGTTACAGTTAGGAAATAACAAAAGAAGTCCGGTTTTTGGTGATGCAAAGCTGAAGAAAATAAAATTGAACTTTTGTATTGGAAGACTGGAATTATTTTTTTTTCATTAACGGGATGAAATCATCATTAAACATGCTTACCTATGCCGCGCAACAACAACAAATGGTGGCAAATTTCACTTTATTTGCTCTTTATTCGGTTGCATCGGTGTGTTGCGTCGGCTTATTTTTTCCTTCTTTACTTAATGATTTCATTCATGACAAAGTTGGTTGGGGAATAAGATTATCGTTTGACGGTTATATCAAAACATAAACAATAAACTTTTGCCACGCAAGTAAAAAATAAACAAATAAATACAAAACAAATAAATTATCAAAGTTATGCGCAATGACCATAAACAATTCGAGTCTTAATAAACACGGACTTACATTCACTGAGTGGAAAACATTAGCAAAAAGATAAAACGTAAACAACAAACAAGTTCTACGAAATTTTGTGCAAAGCATTATTGTAAACAACCTGAAAAAATCACGTAAAGTGTTCACAATTTTTTTGCAATTTTTTTAAATGAAAGTATTTTTTACCAACCTGCTAGTCTCGACTAATGAGCGTTTGCTTTTCTAGTGGTAGAGCTAAAGTTTTGTTCTATTTTTGACAATTTCCCTAACTTTAACGTGTACTGCGAGCTAGGAGGATAAATAGAAATGATGAATGAATGAAATTCGGTATGCATCCGTTTGGTCGTTCTATTATAACCTATGACGTCATTTGCAAACTGCTCTATCGAGTTAATTAAAAATGACGAATTGAGAAACTTTGATTCATACTCTTGCCAGAACAAACTCGATAAATGTGATGATTTGTTTAGATTTATTTCATCACCACGTTAACTGCTGAACTGAAACTAAGAAATCTTACCAGGGAGGCAACTTTTTTGTTTTTCACGTCGAAAAGTGAAACTACCAAGACCACATCAAGTCATTCTTAATTAAGAAATACTGCAAAATCTTAATTGAATATTAACTTATTACAAAATATTAGTTTTAAACAAAAAATAACTAATGGTTTAGAAAATATTTTTATAGACGCCTGTCCTACAAACAGTAATGGCTTTACAAAAGGGGCAGCGCGGTGCAAAAGAAATAGGGGGCCACTTTTTAGTGTGACAAGTTTTTTTCGTCCCTAAGTAGAGTGATCTCTAAAAAAAGATTATCACTTTCAATTTATGTCCAAAATCTTCATTTTTGTTTCAAATTGCATAGGGGGGGGAACGGCGGCAGCTCTGTTTGCTACATACTAAAGCCTTCACTACCTACAAATTTACACAACCAATGCTTTTTCCTTTTCTCAGTTACGCCATATTAAGCATAAAAATATAACAATTACGAGTATTGTTACGTCAAAGAACTGCAACAGTAATTATTCCAGTTAAATTTGTAAAAAAAAAGTAACTACGTGGTAATCTTAATAGCTGATGCCGGTTCTGGCAAAAACTTGGGGGCATGACAACTGGAAAAATTTTAATTGTTCTCACTTATCATGATCACGGTGTTTTATTTTGAATGAAATAGAAATACGAAATACACAAAGTAAAAGGATACTTTCGGCTTTGTATTTAATGTAAAGACTTTTTTTTCGTATTTATTTTTTTCATGTAGTCAAATGATATAGTCTACTATTTTTTCGATCCTGTCATGTAATTTTGTGGGGCCTGATTTTTTTTCAGGAAAAGCAAATTTTTAAGGAAAAGTGAGGCTGTGACAAAAAGATTGCAGTTTACTGCTTTCAAATCAGCAAAATTAATTTACTAAACAGCTGGGCCTTGATATGTCTCGAGTAAAGTGACATGTTTTTTTCATTAACCAGCATTATCCAAGTTCTTTGGTCATAGAAAATGCTTTTTAAAACAAAAAAATTGCCGACCATTAATTGGCTAAATTTAAGGAAAGTGTTGCTTTTTTTCATGTAAATTAAAATGGAGACTAGAAAAAGAGATTATTTTTGCCTTTGCAGTCAAGCAAAGAACTTTTTTTCTATTCTTTTTTAGTTCTCATTTTAACCTAAGAAGAAAAATACTTCTATTTAGAGTGAAAAAGATCTGCCCTCCAGAGTGTGACGTTGACCTTCGTACAGTTATATGCACTTCGATCTTGTAACAAGGAATATAATTGTTGGTTAAACTTGATATAGCAGAAACTTTTAATTACAAATGAAGTCACGAACCAAGCTTTCTACAACTTTTACATACTCGTTTTTGCTGTCTTAATGAGTTGATTGAGGCCTATAAAATTGCTAAAGAATGCAGCCATATTGAATTTACAATTTTCTTAATTTATTTCTTAATTTATATACAAAAATATTTAAATAGGCTACTCAAACAAGAAAAATAAAACAGAGTTTTCAAAAAACTTTGCTTTGCTCTCTCTTGTTTTTTTTGTTTCAGCATTTTAATAATTTTCTAAATAAATTAAATAAACAATTCGTAAAAATGTGATAAATTCAATATGGCTGATTTTCATACCATATTTTAAAAAAGTAACCTTTTTCCTGAAGCTTAACGTTTAAAGTCTATTGTGATTTTTTAACAACTTGTTAATTTGTCATTTTTTGACATATTAGGGAGCCAAGAGGAAACACTTAATTAAAAAGTATAAAAAAATCGGCTGTGTGTTCTAATTTACATAATACCCCAAATAGACTAAAAAACAATTATGGCTATAAGCGGTTCAATTTCACTTCAATTGAACTTTAATTTGAATTACATAAAAATTTTATCACGTACAAAATTATCATTTTTTATTTATATGATTTTAGCCGTTTATGTATTCACAAAATATCAGTGGGACTTTGCAAACAGTTAGCTAAGTTTTTTAATTTTTTCTACATGGTTTTAGTGGCTAAATTAAAACTTTGCAAGAAACGAAAAAATTGAAATGTTTACAGTGCTGTTATAAAATTAGCTCGGAGTAAGCTCTGAAAAGTTTTTGATCAAAATTGCTTAATACTTGAAGATATTTCAAGAACAAGTCTTAGAATGATTATACCTTATGAAATCTTTAAATTCTGTTACAACTACGTGTTATTATGGAGTCAAAAGTTGGTTAATTTATAAATTAACCTTGTAGATTTTTAAAGTTCAATCTGTTATTGTTAAAAAATGCAATTTGAACAAATTTTTTTTACGTTTTGTGAATATTAGTCTGCGTTGCAAAGTTGTCTTAAAACCAAAAAGGTTATAAAAAATTAAAACTGTTGATAATTTATTTATTTATTTTATCTCTATATTTTCCTCCTGACTCGCAGGAAAGCGTCGGAGGCGCTATACATAGGGCAAGCAATTACACCGACCTGCTTCCGGAGATGCCAAGATATTGCTGTCTGCTTAAAACTTTTTATTTAGTTTTTTTCGTTTTGAAAAAATATAACTGGAATTTAGAACTGCTTGCCAAGACCGCCGAGCAGGGGAAAGTGCCATAAAGTGTCTTTCCCAAAGACACAACAGAATGGCACGAATGGGTTTTGAAATCATCACCATGTTGATCACGAGCACTGCGCTCTAACCACTCGACCACGCTGCCGACAAACTGTGAGTTACTGTAAAGTTTATCCGGTCAGTTTTTGATGTCAATTGCAAATTATCATGATCATCTGGAAGCTCATCTGCTTTAAAATTGCGACAAAACAATGACTTTACTCTTTTCTCAATCTTTTTTTTTTTCGAAAAATATCTTGTTACATAAAAATTTCCAAAAACAGAAGATACTCTGTGTATATTTCATAAAATAGCATTTACCCTTGTTTTCGATCAAAAATAAAATTTTTCTGCTTTATGAGAAACTGAATCTTGACTTACTAAATTGTAACAAACCCCTAATGACGTCATTTAAACAACCTAGAAAAGCTAATGATGTTTCTTCCTTATTTCATTAGATTTTAAAGCAGCTGTTCTACACCTTGCATAAAGCACAATGAAAGCTTAATAAGCGGCAATATTGATTCGCTAATTAACTTTCATCGCCTATGAACGCGCTCTATTCACGGTGACGTCGATGAAAGGAAATCATAAATCACGAGCGACGGGAAGCTTGGCAAACCTATTTGCTTCGACGCAATGACATTATTGCTTTTCAAGCGATCTGTCTGAAATACGAGACGTGTTTTGGAAAGGAAAAAACACATAATGAAAACAATTTGGCTATTTTTTATTATGTCTAATTTGCCGGTGCGGACCGAAAAAACAAAGAAATTAGGATCCGCTTGTTGCAAATCAAGAAAAATAAGGATTCACCAATTTTTCTTAATTGTAGATTCAACATATCTTGTTTGTTTATTCTCAGATGTTTGTAAGGACAATAAATAAATCATTAAACAAAAAAGACGATAAAAATAGTGACTCCTATGAATAAAAGCAGACTAAAGAGTAACTGTATAAATTTTTATTGGTGTTTTAAACATGAGCAAGAACAGGATTGATGACAAGAACTAATTTTAATGCAAACTGTAAATAAGGGTAGGGAAGACTGAGGTAAGTTGTGCCATTGTCCAAATGGTTTTAACCCTTTTTTTTTCTTTAAATAATTGCTGTCACTACATGTCGCTACGCTCAAAATATTACTAACAGAGTGTTGCCTTTCAGCAGTTTTTTTGAAGGCAAAAATATTTATTTCGGATGAGTTATAAATAAAATGACGTTTTACAACCAATTATGAAAACTTTTTGGAGTTTATTTAATCACGACTTGATTAAAGAGTTTAAGGTATTTTTAAATAGGACGAATAAGCTAAGGCAAATGCGATGTAATAGTTTTAATTGCAAAGGTATTTTTATTTTGCATTCAGTACGTTTTTAAGCAGGTGAACTTTTATTCTTGTGGCTGCTAGTGGGGTAAGATGTGCCGATGGTAATGGGTTAAATTGAGCCACGCTGGAAAAGCAGCACAACTTACCCCATGTGTGGTTTGATTAACCTTTTGTAATCATGTCTATTTACTGTTTAATTTAACATTTTTTTTAAGCAAAATTCATAAGATATTAGCTAAAATGCCAAGAAGTTACATGAGAAAAACTCAATATGATAATATTATAAAAGCTGTTTTTAAAAATGCCTCTAAGGCTGTTATTCAAGGTAAGGTATGGCTGTTTCTAAAGCAGCTACCACTTATGCAATTAATCGAATGACTTTAAACGAATTATAGAAAAACAAAAATCTGGTAAAATTAATAACTATTTCCCTTTAGCAGATGCATTTTCAAGGATGAAGATTTTGCACCTTCAGCATTGATTCAAGCTAGCGATTATACAAACACCACAGCTGAAACATCCCCAACAATATATATTTGATTATCTTTACTTACAGTACAGAATGAAGAAGTTGAAGAAAGACTCGTCACTTCAGTAACTGATAATCCATCGATGTCTGCTGGTCAATCAACAGCATTTGCCTCACAGTTATTTAACCAAGTTATGGGTTCCGAAGTAAACTCAAATATAATGTCTTCATCAAGCTTTTCTGAAGTAGAAGCAACTAGTGTACAAGTCACGGAGAGACTATATATTTCTCCGAAAGATATCCATCCATTTCCCCAAGTTTTGAGAAATAGGAATAGGGCTACAGAAAAAGTGTGCGCCATGCTCGAATTTTAACTGATACCCCACAACGTAGCAAGAGATTTTTGCAACTTGAAAATAGGAAACAAAATTCACTGCGAAAACTTAAAGGTGAAAAAACGAAAAGAAAGAAACCTCGACGGCAGTTGATATGCCAATCAGATTCCGAAACCAATGAATCTGAAGAAAACATATGCAAACTTGTCGAATCGGATGATGAAGATCACGTTGTAAGCTCAGCCTCTTCAATTGATGAAAACTTTATTGAAGTAGATGATTTTGTCATTGTACGTTTTGAAGGAAAACCCGCACCACATTTCTACATAGGGTGCATCGAAGAGGTGAATGAAGATGAACGTTCTGCTAAGTTCATGAGGCAAGGAAAACGTTTAGAAAAGTTTGGAGGTTCTTCAACGTTTTACTTTAAAGAAAATGACTGCTGCACGTTTTCTCGAGACAAGATTGTAAAAAACTTCCAGTTCCATTGAAGTTTGAAGGCACTGCCCAAAGAGAAAAAATATTTATTTTTGCATGTGACCTAAGTAAATGGGCAGTAGAATAGCATAATAACTTTTTAGAACTTTTTGTTTGATAAAATATTGTTGTTGAAACGTTGCTTGCTTTACTTTCATTCCATTTCGGTATTAAAAACATTTCTTTTAAAATATGAGCATTGATATTTGACATGTGGTTTGGGCGGTTCAACTAAACCATGTTGAACAATTTACCCCACCCTATGGCTCAACTTATCCATATCCTGGGGTAATTAGTGCCAAAATACACTCTTTTTTTAAACATTGATCACACTAACTCCCTTTGCGTTACAAACTCCAACTTCCCTTAAAAACAAGGGATAATTCTTTGAAATTGTTTCAGAAAAATTTTGTTAATCTATCTTTAATAGTCTTTTCAAAATTGGCAAGCAAGTCGAAAATGGGTCAACTTATCTCACTCTCCCCTACATTAAGTTTTCGATGTGCACTTCGAAAAATTGTAACTAGATTTCTACACCAATCAAATAAAGGCTGAGTAACCAAGTCCTAATTAAAGTGTACAAGTAAATGGAAAGACAAAAAAAAGAAATAGCAACAGAATTAGTTAGGAAAAATATTAGAGTCAACTTTTAAATTACCGTAGTCAAAAAAAAGGAAAAATTTACCATTGGGCGTTCTCTGTACTTGTTTTTAAAAAAATTTCTTCAAAAATATTTTTTTGTCTAAATTAAAAAATTTAATATAGTTTGTTTCCAAAAAACGCCTAGATCTTATGTAGGGTGTCAGATAATTTTTAAAAATTTGATTATTTCAATAAAATAAATCCCAGTCTCGCCAGCATCTGGCATGGCGTCCAGGCCAGTAGTATAGAACGCCGTAATTGCTATGTAATTACCATGCTATGAAATTACAGTGAATCTTTTGCAAATTTATTTAACACCTTCATAATTGCCGTCAATTCTTCTTCTTAAAAAAAAATTAACCACAGTCGTTCGAGATAGAAGAGGTAAGTAGAGAAGTCAGAACCTGGAATTCGCCATAGGATAAATCGAAGAAATGTCCTGAAAATAACTTGCCTCACTTCAAAGTATGAAATAACCGAATGGAAACTTATCACGGATAATTCGACGTGCAGGTGGTGTAGTAGTAATGTCAGCGGCTATTGAACATAGCAATTCAATAACTCTTTTCCAGCTAACACTTTACAAATTTCACATTTCTTCATTAAAAACTTCATCAACTTTTTTCCAAAAAACCGATTACACAGGAGAACAATTTTTTATGTTGTGTTGCATGAGATTTTTCAAATGATTCTTGGTAGATTTTTGACACTGATTTCAAACCTGAAGTCGGTTTTTGTCTACAAGCTATAGTCTAGTTTTGCGCAATTTGAAAATCCGGATTTCTATAAAAACAGATCGATGCATAGCCTATCTGTATTGCTACACGTAATTAACCTAACCTTGGTCTTGAAGTCACGAGTAGTGCAGCGCACTAGCTGACAGTCGCAAACGCTCAATTGACTTCTGTCTCCATTACAAATTAGCAGATTTTCTAGCTGCAGCACCTTCTATGCAATCAGTGAAACATGCAATTGGTGCGAACAACGTCAGACATCTTGCTGTGGTGAAGCATGTGCAATCAATGATAGCAAGAAGTGTTGGAAAATGTAATTGAAGAAGTCAAATCAGACCCAGCAGCTATACAGATAGAAGTACCTGGAAGGAGTACCGACTGTGCAATCATGTAAGACTACCACACGTTACTAAGCAGTCAAAAAGGGTGCGATTGTAATAAACTTCTTGAATTAGCAGTCGAGAGTGTGCACGATACTGCACACGTTGTTAGCTAGTCTAAACTCTTTAGCAAAGGTCAACCAACTACGGTTTTGAATCCGCGATGTTTCTTACACCTGTATATTAATTTATTTTTATATTGCTGGAATACGTATATATATTAGTTGTTTAACCTACAAAACGTTTTGTTATATAAGGTGTAAATATGGCTTCTTCTCGTAGACGTAAATTTAAAAATAAGCCTGATAATTTTTTCTCATGTGAAGACAGTGATGATGAACAGGAAGAGCATAAAGGCTGCAATAACGAGATGGTTTCTAAATCTGAAACCTTTTCAGATGACACCAATTGGCTATCAGCCCTTGAGCCGTTTAGCTAAAAAGAATTGAATGATTTAGTTCTTGGAACTTTCTAAGAAAGCTGCATAGACCAGGCTGCAAGAAAAGAATCTACTTGATGACTCTGCAAAAGTGTCCTGTTTCCGAAAGCGAGACCAGTCTTTTGTGACGTTTTCTCAGAAGAGAAGCAGTTTGTTTACTATCACTATGTATCTGTTTCGCTCAGGCAGTTAGGTTTTGCTTCGTATATCCCAAAAGAATGAAGACTGTTTCTGGATAGCTCTAGAGAGCCTCAAATGTGTTCTTCTACATAATGGCAACCTTTATGGAGGAGTTTCTGTTGATCACTCAATGCATTTGAGAGAAACCCATAATGACATAGAAGAGGTCATTAACTTATTCAAATATCTTGAACACAACTGGATGCTTTGCTAAGACGTTAAAACGGTCAGCTTTCTTCGCCAACAGAGAAGTTTCACAAAGTATTCCTGTCATCTTTGCATGTGTGACAGCCGTTGAGAGAAACACTGAACCAGAAGGAGTGGCCTGTCCGTGAAACTTTGGAAGCAGGCATGCCAAACATTGTGCACGCCCCTCAGTAGATCAAGAGAAGATAGTTTTTCTCCCACTCCACATAAAACTCGGCTTGATAAAGCAGTTTATGAAGGCACTGGATAGTGATATTGAGTGTTTTCAACATATAGTTTCTGCTTTTCTTAAATTGTCGTTTGACAAAATTATGGCTGGTGTCTTTGATGGACCTAAGATTCATACCCTTGCACTTGATGAGGAATTCGTCAACAAGATGAATGATAAGGAAAAAGCGGCATGGCTATCTTTTGTATCTGTTACACAAAACTTTCCTGGTAACAAGAAGGCAGATAATTACCACGTTCTGGTCACTACAATGCTGTTGGCTTATGGCGACCTTGGGTACAAAATGAGTATCAAGCTGCATTTTTTTCATAGTCACTTTGATAAATTCCCTTGTAACCCCGATGTTGTTTGTGATAAACAAGGTGAGCGGTTTCATCAAGACCTCATAAATATGGAACATCCCTATCAAGGCAGATGGGACAGAATACGATGGTAGACTACTGCTAAAGCATCAAGCGATATTACCCCAAGAAAGTCTTCAAGCGCAGGAGCTACAAGCGCAAATTCTCGCCTGAAGAGAGGCAAATTTGATCTTGTATTTTGTCTATATCGAGAGTACACATTGATTTTCATTTATTCTTATTTGCAAATTGATTAAATGTTTGAGACTTGAATATTGATGCCGGGTATACTCAAAATTTCTTATGTGGCTCTTGGTGCGAATGGCTATAAATTACCCCAGTCATTTTACGTTAGGAGTGCAAAATTTTCTAAAAATAAAAACGCTCAATAGCAAAAACGGTTTAAAATAACTGACAAATTTAGCACCACAAAATTAGGTAAAAACAAGTGTCAGTATCAATGCAAGAAAAATTGTGTTCCCCAGTGTTATTATTTAACTTTTGTCAGGGAAAAAATTCCTAACAATCGTTAAATTACAGTAAATAACAAAAAACTTGAAAAATTTTATTCTAGAATTTGCTATTGCACTAACAACGCAACAGTAAAGAAAAGACAAAAAACCATTAGCAAAGGGCAAGACAAGAAAAGAAATTGTCAAAAACTCAATTAAATCTACTGCAATGTAAACAAAATAATAAGGAAAACTACCTCAACAACTCGAAACAAATTGCTTGGACTAAAGAGAGCATAGGCAAACGTAGAAATCGCACAAAACCACGAAAATAAATGAATAATTACACCAGGCTATTTCAATTGTTCGACTGATATAATTTGTACGAAAATAGAAAATTGTAAAGATGCTTTAAAATGGTCAGAATAATTTAAAATTAACAACGAGAAGCAAGATTGCAACAAATCAACTGTGGCAAAACTAAAGTCAGGCAACTAGGTGAGCGTGATGAATTTACATGACATATAATCAGCAATCTTAATCAAAATTAATTTGAAACAGAATCAAACATTCATTTATTTCGATTAACGTGAGTTGCACAGAATGAGCCAACTTGTATGAAAAGCTAGTAGCGAATTTAGCACTGGGTTCGCACCAAAGCTTGTTGAATATACCAGATATAAACTAAACTGATAAATTACTTCAACAGCATAAAACAATTTTGACAATCCTTAAAGATTCAAAATAAACAACTCCACCATGCGGTTGAAAAATTTAACAAAACGAGCCACGTGATGATAGGCTACTTTAGCATCATTGCGTTTCTTGACATGATGTTTACCCTTCACCCAATGATAATTCCACCTTATTTAAAGCTTCATCGCCGACTCTGCAAAAGAAAAAAGAACAATTTATAAAACGTGATTACAATCAGCTATAATGTGTTTACGACTTACTCGTTTGGTTTCCCAGTTAGAGAAAAACCTTTGTCTTGGCACACCTTCAGCAAGCGATCTCTTTCTTTAACAGCTTGCTCCATCTCTTCTTTCATGGTTAGCATCATTTCAATTTTTTCTTGAAGAAGAGTGATTTCTTGCTTGTGTTTTTCTTCTTCCTTTTGCAAATTCTGTCGCCAATCTCGCTCGATTTGAAGGTTGGTGGAAAGAACGTTTCTACGATTTTTATTCATTCAATTAAATCGAATTTACGCGAAAAAAGTAGGAAATCATTGAAAGAACGTCAGCGATACTTCTTCCGTTTTCTATTTCAGCGATTACTATTAAAAAAAGTGAAATGATATTAGTGTTTCCACAGCGCTTAAGCACAACGTAAATTCTGTCTTATAACAGCAATAAAAAAACAAAAATCAAAAGTTCCACAAGCAAAATATGAAATTAAGTATTGAATGAAATAAAGTTTAATCTGTATTCATATAGCAACTGGGTGATAAATGTACATTGCTGAAATATACTCATCAAAGTTATACAAAGATTTAAACTATAGTTAAAAAGAGCTATACAATAATCAATAACTCTACATGCACAAGAAAATATAAATTAATCCTCAACAGTCAACGAAATTACTATTTTTTAGATTAATTTAAAGTAAATATATAAAGGCAAAGCATGTAATCAGCGGAAAAGATTTCCAACAAAACCAACAAACCTGCTTTTTTCGGAGTCGTCTAATTGGTTACTATAACGGGTAGCTTGCTCTCTGGCAACACCTTCCTGTCGTTTTGCTTCGTCCAAGCTAAACAAATGATACCGCTGAAAGGCTGTGCTACCCGTCGAAAAACAAAATACATGAATACATCCTTGACATTGCATAGCAGTTTAGTTTAAAGCAGTAATTTTCAACTCGAGGGTCGTTTGGCTATTTTTTGCGGGTCGCGGGAGCGTTTGATAAACAGAATTTTTGATTCAAAGTAAAAACTCATGGGGTTTTCTGATCAAAAGGAGATTTCTTAAATTAGATAATGGAAGAAAGAAGTTAAAAATAATATATGAATAAAAATGAATAAATGAAATTGCTTAAACTCAAAAATTTTGGATTTTTTACAATAGCAAAAACTCGCTCTTTATTTTTGAAAAACCCTGTATATTTAGTTTATAATCCTTATTGATCAGTACCATTCTATAAAATCCTAAAAATATATATACAATTTAAAACACTGTAAGCCATTTAATTAACCAATTATACCATACAAAAATGATTATACAGTCAACTTCGGATATAAGGGATTTTCGCTTACAACGGACTATTTCAAATGGTCCCAATGATTTTCAATGTAAAATAATACTAAAATATTCGCTTATAAGAAATCCGGATATAAGGGATTTTCGCTTATAAGGGATTAAATTTCTAAGTCCCAATTATAATTTTCTAGTAATTTCAATCGGTTATGAGAGATCGATTTTTTGTTCTGATGATGCATCAAAATAATTAAAAGCGCGCGTTCCGATTTCAATTTTGCGGGCATTTCTGAGGACCCGCTTTCTTACGGGCTTTTTAGAGGGAAAAATGTGTGAAAAGCTTTAAAAAGGATGTTTTGAGCGTTTAAAACTTGCGTTCTTAAGGTATCAGATCAAACTTTGCGTCAGTAGGTTATAAGGAATATTCGGACATACGGGATTAATTGAGCTGGTCCCGGCGGATCTCGAAGTTGACTGTAGTAATGTATCAAAAAAAATTTTTATGCGTCCACAGTTTTCAAAAATAAATTATATATACTCGTATATCATTTTTAACTTTTCTTTTTCCATTATTCAATTCAAGAAATAATATTTCATTTTGGTCGGAGCATATCTCATTTTGATCGGGAAACCCTATATTTTTGTGAAGATCACTACTATTTTATAGTAAACATAAATCCATGTTTAAATTGTTTGCTATAAAATTCTTCCTTCGCTCGTCAAGCTCTAGGAGAGTAAGCACGACGCTTAACGCTTGTCGCGTAAATCCCGGTCATGAGGTGCGGCCTTGGTCTTACAACATAGTGGATTCTGTGTATTCCTTGCGCGGTAAAGCCGAAAATAACTTCTGAGCTGCTTAGAGTCAAGTTGTTGTCCGGCTTGTGTGGTCTAACGGTGTTGTCTCCTGCGGGAAAGACCACACGTAGTCGGTTCAATTAGCATCACTGACGAGCTTTATCAAGAGCGAAACTCGAGTCTGGTGCTTCTCATACTTTAAGCGGCTTGGTTTCTAAGAGATGACTAATATGAGAAATCGGAGACAGATTCTAAAAGTGAAGACCGTTTTTTTTTTTTCTAGAAATCACCAGATTTTTTCGATCAAAATCGCGAAATCAGAGACAGATTCCAAGTGAAAACCTTTTTTCACTGTTAACTTCGAAACACATGATGACGGTAGCATAACACAGCCTGTAAATTCTAAATTAAATTTTGTCCTACGAAGGGGGTCGTTAAGTTACTTTGGGTTGAAAAGGTTAAAAATCACTGTTTTGAGTATAAATGGCAAAACAACCGACTGCTTGTCACGTCGCTCAGTTTCATCAGCTATTGGTACATTTAAAAATAGTTTAAGACACCTCAGCGATAAACTTGCAACTTCATGTGTATTTTTCAAAAAAGCTGACAACTGTTTTCATTTTTCAAAAAAAGTGAAAGGTAAACATGAATAATTTGCCGCACTCAAATTACTTAAAGCAACATTACGGGACGGAACTTGGCTACCTAGAATCTACTTTTAAGAATAACAAAATAACGTGTAGACAGGGTGACAATAGAACACTTTTTAACTTACTCTTCTTGCAATTTTGTAACTTGAATTTTGAGAGTTTCTGTTCCATTTTCCCAGCTTTCAACAGTGTTATTGTCGTTTTCGTCCTCATTATTCCTGGCCTAAAATTTTAAGTCAATACAAACAACGTGAAAAAACCGAAGCATGATATTGGTTAGTCACAACAAAAAAAAAACATTAGTTTTTTTTGCCCTACTTAAAAATGTCGATCAAAAAATAAATACTAAACATGGTATAAAACAGAAGAATACAGTACAATAAAACATGATTTTCGCATTTTGCTTAACCAAAAAAATTCATTGCAAAAATCAGTAACGATACAGCAATGCGCACAAACGGTAAAAAAGCGTAAAGTTCTGATTTATTCTTTGTAGCTGCTTTTAAATTAACTAATTCGACAAATAATTTGAAAAGTCGGACCTGCAGTTTAAGGTAAAGATCGGCATTGATCGTCTTTACATTGTCCAGTTGCTCTCGAAGCGCCACTAAGCCCTGCTGCTTGTGCGACAGATCGCTCTCGTGAAGCTTAACAACCATTTCCAGTTCTTGCTTTAGACCTACCTCGCGCTGCAATTCCTTCTCTACATCCTAAAAAATTGAGATTTATACATTTAAAAAGCGCCAGTGAAAAAAACTTTTTACCAGTCTCATCGCGGTTTCCTGCTTCAGCTGAACTTTCAACTCCAAAACCATTCGATCAAGTTCCGACTTGGATCGAGTCCAAGCGTCTCGTTCAGCGTTTAAATCTCTTTCTCGCTCCTGAAAACCAACAAGCTTAAGCTTGCTAGCTAGCATTTCAGCTTCGCTTACTTCTGTTTTATCAGGCTATAATCGTTTAATGTTGTGTCGTCTATTGGTTATTGATGTTTGCAGTATAGAACGGCAACGGTGCTACCGACTTATCACTTATGCATCTGACTAGATATCTATGTCAGTAACATTCGTCAGGCATGTTTGCTTCAGTTTCGGATCAGTCCACGTATTGACCACTTGTTAAGAAATTGAGGAAAGTGTTTCTATTTGGGCTGTTTCGGCATGTATAGGCGGTTCATGCTTAGTGGCAAGGTATCAAGACTGATTTTTTCGTATTCTGTTCAGGAATGCAAGAGGTTGCAATTTCTAAGTGTGCCCAGGAGGAAGGAGCGCAAGGAAAACCAATAGTATGCTACTTTCATTCCGTCAGATTAATGACGTCTTACACAACTAGTTTTGAACCGCATTAGCAGATTATAAATGTTACGTTGTCAAAAATGTATGCGTTTAAGACAGTGGTTTTCAACCTTTTTCATACTGTGGCCCACTTTCCAACCCAAGGTAACGTAACGACCCACTTCGATACAGAGTTGTAAACGGGCTGAACTAGTCGGCCCGTTTACAGATTTGACATTATACAAGTCTTATATTGCTTTCATTTTGATTTATGCTCTGTGGCCCACTGAAAACAGCGCCGTGGCCCATTGGTTGAAAACCATTGCTCTGGTTTTCAACCTTTTCTGTACCGTGGCCTATTTTTCAACCCAAGTTAACTTCACAACCCACTTTGGTCAACAAAATTAAATTCTCATCCCAAAATCATAGTGTTCTCTAAAAAAAAAAAAAAGGTCTTCACTTGGAATTGCTGTCAATTTTCCCTATTTTTGTCCCAAAATCATAGTGTTCTCTAAAAAAAAAAAAAAAAAGGTCTTCATGTGGTTGACTGCACAGGACGCCAGAAAAATGCCTAAAAAATGGGACGGATGGCAAGCCTAATTATACATATATATTATACATATTGCTTTCATTTTGATTTATGCTCCATGGCCCACTAAAAAAACCACTGTGGCCCACTACTGGGCCATGGCCCATAGGTTGAAAACCTCCGGTTTAAGATAACTTATGATCATTACAGAATTTGATAGGAGTTATTGTTGCGCGTCATAATTTAAGTTATAGATGATTACATAAAAGTTGTCTTTTATTCTTAGCGTGCCAATTCTTAAGCATTTGCACAATAAATTTAAGAGGGAGATCATATCACTTAACACTGGACAATGATCATAAAAGAACAATTATTACTCGCTCTAAGTTAGAAATTCAAGCTCTGATACAAGCAGTGGAAGAGGGATTCAAATTACAAAAAAACAGAGGACTACTATAAAAGCTTGGTAGATTTCGTTAAAGTACTTTCGGAAATTACGATAAAAATTTCGGAAAATTTGAAAAGATTGGACTTTTATCCACTTTAACAATTGTAATAATAACATTGCCGAAATGCCATTATAAAACTATTACAACATCTTCAAACTTGAAATATTTTTATTATTAGAATGTAAAGTTGTTCTACATTAATTTCTTATGACGGTCGAAGATTTTAAACAAGCAATCAAAGCTAAATAAACCTGTAAAGTTTCTTGATGCGACTTTTGCATTTCCTCATAATCGGTTTTCAGTTTCTGATTAGCTGAATAGAGCGAACTTAACTGAATTTTAAGTGCCTCAAGATCAGTTCGTTGTGTTTCGATGGTCGCTTGATCGGCCTCCAGTTTCTTCAGCGTCTCACTCAAGTTCGTTTCTAAATGTCTGACCAAGAAAAAAATCAAACGTTAATTGAAAGTAAAAAAAAAACAATTAAAACACGTTTTGGGGGAAAATCAGAACAGCGGCCGGCGAATCCCGGGACGCAGCGGTGAAAAACTTGACAATGTGTTTGGTGCAAAGAATGTACAAGTCAAATGCGATTGTAAACAATACACAGGTTCGAAACAAATGTGAGAAAATAGGTAGCAACGACGCCAGCAACACGTCATTCAAGGTAGAAATCAATCATCTCTAACCTAATGCGTGACGACAGAGCCTTAGGAATAATCGGTTTTGAATTGCATTATTATAGAAAAGTTCTTGGCGTTGCAACTACTTTCAGTAAAACGATTGCACTTCTTGAGTTAGACAATTTAAAGTCAAAAATAAAAAAAAATCTAAATCTATGCGCTATTAACTATATTCCGATTCCTTTGACAATAATTCAGTGTATTTTACATCTGAAACAAGTCCGATTTTTGTCCCCAGCTTAAACATAAATTAAAATACTATATATGGAAACAAAAAAAATAGCAGTATAAAGCAAGGCAGAAAAAGTTGTCAAAAGACGAAAATTTGTGGCGCAACGCAAAATTTCGCCAAACATCAAGATAAAGCCAGAGCATATTTATAACCAAATCAAAGTGACGCAGAAAAGTTGGTAGGGGGTCACAAGGATTTTGTACAATGGCAATTATATTAGCTGCACGTTCCAGGAAACTGCACGTTCCAGGAAATGCATAGTATCTGAATGCAATTTCATTATTTACATTCTACCAACAAGCAAAAAAAATATTAGAGAACTACCTATTTCTTTCTTCCAAGTAGTTCTTTTGGTCAAGCAATTTCTGTGTTAACGAATCATCGTCGATGGTTTCGTCTTGTTTGGCGTTGTGCTCAGAGTCCTTCAAGTACAAGCTAAAGTCAACCAGAGTTGTCTGCAAAAAAGGGGTGATGAATGAAATTGAATATATTGTGAAGTAGTAATGGTTGTCCAAAAGTTGATTTGGGTAGTGAATAGGCAAGTTTGCTAAAGTGGTTGCATTAATATCGAAAAAACTAAGATTATTTGTCTAAATAGCCAATAAAAAAAACTTTTATTCCTTATTTTTTCAATTGATAAACAAAAAAAATGAAGTTTGCCTGGTTGTCGAGATCCATTTCTCGTAGGCACAAGTTTGCATCAATGCAGTTAATACCGATAAGGTGACCTAGCATTATAGATGCTTCTTCACTCACTAAAACAGCATCGTCTTCGTACCACTCCCTGTCAAAACATTGCATTTGAAAAAGACTCGTCAATTGGTATATTGATATCAATTAACCTGAAGAATTCTTTGTTTTCCACAAACACTTGAAAATACTCAGCAAGTTTTTTTTGCATTAGAGCAAGACAAATCCAAGCCCTGACTTTCCCCAAAAATGTTCTAATTAAAGTAGATGTTATGCTTTTGATTAACATCTATTTTTAATACAAGTACATACTTGATGCCTGGAAGACTTCTGACACTGACATTAATAGGACCAGCAGATGAATGAAATTTTTCAATTGCTTCTAATGCAGGCCAGCAATATTTGTTTTGAATAAAAAATCGTTTAGAACCTTATAAAAAAAAAGCTAAATCATGTAATTTTGTAAAATCTATTTAATTAATATACTAATATTCAAAAAAATATTAATAAATTAATGAGAAACCAAAACATAAACCTAATAAGTATAAATAGATGAGACTGATATTGGTTATAAATATCTGTATTTATAGGGCTCCACTTTTACAACACAAAGTTACCTTTCAAACGATGACGTAAAACATTTTCAAATATAATAAAGAATTGTTGCAAAGCTTGATTGTCATTGTCTAAAGTGTGACCAGCAGCAAGAGATGATTCAATCAAATTTTTTACACTCATTTTTATCATATCTGGAAAATTCATAAATAATTAATAAACATTAAAATTGTGAATATTTATCTCTAAAAATTCAATTAACAACAAATACATAATTGTTGTAATGCTTGGCAAAAACAAAAAAATCTTTCATCACAAAAGGAATCCTTTTTTATCCTTACTAAGAAGCTGTCAATGCAACACAAGCCATCAAGAAAGTATTTTAAAAGATAGCATTAAGCATCATTTTAAAATTAATAAATTATAATGTAGAAATTAAATTTATTTTTAATGGTGATAGTTTGAATAAAGCTCTGGCTACACTTTGTAAACAGAAAGATAATGATTGGAATAATAACACATCTGGTTTGATTGTTTGATTGTTTGTTTTTTTTGTTTTTTTTTTTTCCATCGTCGTGCTGTCGTTTTTTTACACTATTTGCCTTTATTTCAAATCGAATTTAAGCCGAGTTATTTTCTGTCGTTTAATTTTATCTACATATATGCGGCCTTTGTTTTTCTTGTTGTTTGTTTTGTTTTCATCATGTTTGTAAAGTGATTTATAATTTTATTTTAATTTATGATGTAAAATGTCTTATGCTAATGTTTTTCTAAGTTAATAATCAATTTTACATACCAAAAACTTAATTTATTAAATTACTTGTAATGAAACTTTTAAATAAGCTGGGGGTAGTGATTAAATGACTTTTGTCCCTTCCTACCCCTGCATCACATCTTTAATAGTGCACTTTGATTTGATATATATGGCGGCTTATTATCAGTTTGTTTTAATTTCAAAATGTAAAATTATTGTTCTTTTTTTGTGTTTTAAGCGGTAATTTATTGAAAAGATTTGATGCAAATAAACAGATCTCTCTCTAAAAGTAAACTAGGATGAATGTAGAGAAATGCTTTTTGTTAATATCAATAAATTGTTAAAGACATACTTAATAGGTTTTTTTTTTCAAGATCAGTCTCTTGACTATTAAATGCTTTCTTCATTAATTCATCAGTTGCTTCATCTGGTGTAATTTCTAAAACATAAAACACAAACCATTATTAAACTTGCACAAAGAAATAAGGGGAATATAAACAAAAATTAGGTTTTTTTATTGGCACTGACTTGAGGTCATAACAGAATCCAAATTTTTTAAATTAAAGATTCGATAATAATTTTTTGACTCAATTATCATATTATTATTTTTACATGGTGTTTTTACCATTAGCATAGTACAACAAGAAGTTGGTGAACAGATTACAGTGCTCTAGTTTAATTTCTGGAATTTCTGGTTGAAACATTTGTTTTTCCCTAAGTTATACTGTAAAATACTTGCAGATTTTGTAAAAGTTAGTATTATATAAAATAAAGCTTAGGACTAGAAATTAGATAAGATTAAATAACTTCAAGTGAATTCAACTTAAATTGCATTGGCTTAAGTATAAATGATATTGGACTTGCATTAAGTTTAAAGTCATTTTTAACATAGTCTGTGCATGCTGATGTAACATAGTCTGTCCAACTAAAATTAGACTAAATCATTTTAACACTAACTTATCTTTAACCCCATCTTAATTTACAGTCCTAATCTTAATTTCGATTAAGACGTCGTTAAAGTTAAGTTAGGATATATATAAACATGTGGTTAAAGCCATGTAAAGGTTAAAAACACTTGGGTTAATTTTAGTTGGCTTAAGTCTAGATTAGCATATACAGCCTAGTTGAAATTGATTCATAATTTACACTTTATTCAATGCAATTTAAGCTAAATTTAGCTTGAAAAACTTCTTTAACCTTATCTAATTTTTAATCTTAAGCTTAATTTTGTTTATAATGTTTATTTACAAAATCTACACATATTTTATACTATAACCAATTTCTGGTATAACTTAAAAAAAAGATGCTTCAACTGGGAATTAAAACCAAGCACCACAATTTGTTCAGTAATGCCTTTCTTGTGGCACCAAACTTGTTGAAAAGAAACCACAGAGATCAAAATATTACAAATGAGCCCAAAACCCATTACTAGAACTTTAGTTTTTAAAAATTTGATGTCTGGTACCAGACCATAGATTTTTGAAAGTTTGTGTTTTGGTATCATACCTCAAGCCACAGCTTTTTATATTTCACCATTGTTCTCTCAAGACATTATTTTGTAAATGGTTTCAAAAAAATAATTGAAAATTTTGAAGAACATGATTCTTTTTTGAAAAAAACTACTATGGTGCCAAATGTTTTTGAAATATCAAGAAATTATCATGATTAAATTTTTTTTAAATGTCAAGGTATTGTTGTTTAGTATATAAGTTTTATTTGCTTTTTAAGAGCAGTAAAACAGTAATTTAGAGCAGGTTACTTTATTGCTTACGGTGACTTCTTGAAGAAACAGGTCCCTTCATAAAGTCATCGTAAACAATTTTTTTTGGTGAAACTAACCTAGAGTCCCCTTTCAGCACCAAGATGGAACAAAAAACCCAAGGGATAAAGAATCTCCTCAAGAAGCAATATTAACCACAGGAGAATCTAGGTTAGTTTCAACAAAAAAATCACTTACAGTGATTTCTTAAAAAGATCCACAAAAACCTCTTTTTTTAGTCTTCACTTTATATCAATAGTTGAACTTAATTAACTTTTTTTGAGTTTGAGTTTGGCAAAAAAGACCTACTTTTTAAAGTTTGAGTTCATGGCCCTTATTCATACTGATGGGCCATGCTGCCGGAACCTAGTGGGAATATATTTAATTAAAACATCAAGAACAACCACCAGTAATTTTTTACAATAAATTAATAAGTATAAACTAAATTATGATTAAATGATCAAAACTTGGATGCAAAACAAAAGTAGCATGGTAGTATTTAAAACTCTCAAAAAAAATAGCTAGGTAAACAGAGTAACTTTGATCAATTTTGGAATTTTTTAGCTTCTAATAACCTGACACTGTCAATAAGAAAACTCTTTTCCTGTTGATTGTAACACTCTGCCTCTGAGCCATTAAATAAAATATTTTGATGATGTCACAACAGCTTTGCAGATAAATGCTTCCAAACAAAGTTATCCCATACTTTGGGGTAACTTTGATCACACATTAAAAACTAATATAAGAATAGAGCAAACAACATTTGGGGGTAACTTTGATCACTGTTTTTATTTTTAAAATAATGTATGAGTTCAAAAATATAATTTTTAGTTTTTTGAAAAGACATGTAACTTTTCGTTTTTTGAAAGGAGGCAGGGGGTTTGCATAGATGGCTTTTTCCAACTGTGTTGTCTTGACAACAAGTCATATAGTACTCCGTTACCCCAACCGATCAAAGTTACCTAGCTGAACAAAGTTACCCCATTTTACAGTTCTTAAAAAACAGCTTGAGAAGCATGCTCTACAGTAAATTAACATAAAAAGCTACTCCAACAAACCTTTTTTCTCACCTGAAACAGAAGGCGATTCTTTAGATAGTGAACGTCGAGTTAAAGATCGTAAGCTAGTAAATGGTGAAGTAAAAAGAGACTGACGATTTGTATTATTTGATTTTTGGGTTTCTTCGGTTGATGCATTTCCGATAGTAATTGCAAAATTTTGAGCATTAAATGATACACCTTTTTCAATAGATTGAGAAGCCCCAACTGGGGAAGAATCTTCCATTAAAAATGTAGAAAATAGTTTGGAAGATTTAAAACAGTTTTTTTAAATACTTATTGATTACTACTTCTATGGTTGAAATATTTGATTGGACAGGGCAATAAATCTGCTAAGAAAAATAGAGTTTCCAATAACTAAATAATTTTTTTCTGTATAATGAGAGATAACGGAAATGAAATGCTTTTTTGCATTGAAAGCTAAATCAAAATACTTTTTAAATAGTTTAAATTTACAGTCTCCAATGATATAATTAACACGATATGTGACAAAAATTTAAAAAGCTTATCAGCTTAGCCCCTAAAGCAAGAATCAGTTTAATTTGTTTAAGTTTGATCAACTGGTTTGATAAAAGACAATAATTTTAGAAGAAAGTTCTAAATGCAAGTGTTTTACTAGAAAATTCTCAAGTGCTACCCGTCACCTCACCGTGTTTATTTGGTTCATTGTTTGACTTGACTTTTAAAGCAGAAAACAGTTTATCATTTTGATTATATAAAACCATTTTTTTAATTGGAAAATTTTTTTTCATCATTCCAGCAGAATTCTGCCAAAATGATATTTTTATTATTAGTTGATGTTCAAAGAAAAAGTATTAATTAAACTGTTTAAAAGTGAGAAGCACCAGACTCGAGTTTCGCTCTTATTAGAGCTCGTCAGTGATGCATATCTCACTGCGAATCAAACTCGCTTCATGTGGTCTTCCACGCAGGAGACAACACCGCTAGACCACGCGAGCCCGACAACAACTCAATCACAAGCAGCTGGAAATGATTCCCGGCTTTGCCGCGCAAGGAATACACAGAATCCACTGTGTGGTAAGACCAAGGCCGCACCTCATGACCGGGACTTACCCGACAAGCGTTAAGCATCGCGCTTACACTCCTAGAGCTTGAAGAGCGAAGGAAGAATTTTATAATTAGCATGAGGTATTTTGGATATATTATCCAAAATACCTCATATTAATTATAAAATAATTGCATTAAATTAGATATTGTTATTATTGAAAAGATATCACAAGAATTCTTTTTCTTTTGAAGAAAGCAAAAGTATAAGTAGAAATATTTTAAAAGCTTTTCAGAAAAAAATAAATTCACAGCTCAGATATCACTAAATTTAGAGATAGGCTTGGTAATAGCCGTACCAGCCGAAAAAATTTGGGGGTCCATATAGTTTTCCTAAATTTCATCGACGATTTCTAGAATCATTTTTTTGCAACTTGAATAGATAGGTTTATGATAAAAAGTCACGCATTTTTGCCTCAAAAATCTTCTTATTCTTTCGGCCTTTTTGCTTTAATCAGGTATAGGCACAGTGTACGATGTTTCTTCAAAACAGTGGACTGCGGTCAGGGCATGCAAGTTATGCATTCCATGACCAACGAGCTTTTACGTGATGACCGTTTTTTTTTTTTTTTCTTTGTACACGATTTTGGGACAAAAATTGAAAAATCCAAGGCTGATTCCAAGCGAATATTTTTTTTACAAAAGAACACCATGACTTTGGGACAAAAATTGGTCTCCATTCTAGAATCTCAGACAATTTTTTTGTCCTATCCGTAAAGTATTGCGCATAAATTGCATGACCAGCCTCAGAGGTCGCGACTGTGTACACTGCATAGACATTTCAGCAACTCTTTATATGTTTTTCAAATGCCAATTTGCGTCAGCTTTGCGAAAACTACTGAACAACTTCGCCAAACTAGGTAATCGCGCTGCCCTATGGACAAGTCATGAAATGAAGCACATAGTACTATGAGATGTGAGAGTATATTTAGGCGTTATGCCTTCATTTCCATGACCAGTATCAGGCCCGTTAAAATGGGCTTGTCGAGTTGGGATTGAGCTATATAGCTTGCAAGTTGATCTTGGGCGATTCCATTTGTCATGCATAAATAAGTTCTAGCTGCTTCATCAGATTGCGAGGGCGGCGCAAATGAATAAGTCATGGAGCAAGAGATTTGACGATTCTGGGAAACGAAACTCGATGCTGGCTCAACACCATCGTCTGATCTGGCAGTATTGCAGTTTGATTAATAAAAAGATAAAACCTCATCCCCAGTTCTGTTTTGTCTGGCATAGCGTCGATGCCCTTCTATACGACGACGATCAAAAAAATCTTCATTTAAATTTGAAAGCAAAAATTGTTTTAGGCCTATGCCAAGTAAAGACTAAAAAAAGGTTTTAGAAATCCGCCACGGTGGTTTATTTGCTGTGTCCATGAATGTTTTTGAAAGACGAAAATGGTTCTCGCCTCAAAAAGGTTGGATGCTGTTGGTCCAGACAGGGTAGAGAAATAGAGATTTTAAGCGTTAAACAGGCTTTTTCAGTTAACGGTTCAAATTGGAGTCGCGCTTTTTAATGTTTCATTATAAGATTATTGTCATAGCAAAGATACAAAAAACTTAATGTTAAACAGAAGAAGGTATAACCATGCACACTTATTCTTAAAAATCTCTTCTTACGTATCTTGATTGCATGCCATAACGTTTATTGCTTTATTGCCTCTTCCTTTTTCTGTTCTGCTTCCTATTAACAAATTTTTAACTTCACTGTATTTTCTTTATGGCGGAACTGAATAAAAAATACTGATACTGATACAGAGTTAACCGCTTTAATAAAAAGCAAGATTGCTTAAAAGTTAAAACAAGAAATTGTTAATGAGTTAAGGTAACCAAGTATCTCAATGTTCTAAAAACTTCTTCGAATAACTTATAGCGAGAAATTGAACAAGGCGTCATAAAGAAAAACCTGCAAGTCGTTACTGTATAAGCTTTTACTAGTTTACATATATTGTCGTAACTTTTAATCTTTTTAAGATGATGAATTAGACAAATTCTTGGGTATGTGAGCAAAAAACAACAAACAAATCAAACCACTGTTACACACCAACACCGAGAGCCGAGTTAATTAAATGCTTGGATGAAATTTCAAGGGTGACCAGGCCTTTAAACATTTTTTAGTTTTGAAAGAAAAAATTTAAGGAATACTCTGCTCTTTTCAACTTTGTTAATTAGTATGCTCGATGCGTTTAGGTTTTCTTCGGGCCAAGTTGAGCGGATTTTTACAGCGGATGGTTTAATGAATTGGCCACACAAAGCAGAGCTCTCTTACATCATGTTAAAGGTACTTTATTTGAAATACAGCTTAAAATCAATTTTTTTATCAAAATTTATTATTTTAAAGTTATTAAAATGCATTTTATTTTACGTAAAATTTTTGGTCTCGGTCTCGATTGTTTCGGGTCTCAATCTCGAACCTTAGGTCTCGGAATTTTCCGGTGTCGATTTTGGTCTTGATTTCGAAAAAATCATCCGGTTTCGGTCTCGGTTCCGACATTTGTGGTGTCGACCACATCATTGCTTTTTACTTATCTTTCTCTGATAAAATTGGATAAGTAGAAATAAAAAAAATTTGCTGCAAACTTTGCAATGAGCACTATAGTAAAACACAAATTAGATTTTAGCCAATTTTTGCGTATATTTGCTAAAGCATACTGTTCGTACTTAAACGTTGAAGTATTTTGGATGAGCCGCATTTCTTATCAGCCGATCTTTAAAAATCTTTTTCTTTTCTTAACTAATTTAAGGGAAAATTGCTTTGCTGGTCTACCTGCACTAAAAGAAGAAAATCATTGATCTAAAATAAATGAGAAAAACAGTTTCTTTTTTTCTTTAAAAGTAAAGTCAAGCTCATCAATGCTTTAATAATAATGATTTGATTGCGCAATGAAAAATTTTAACGGCTCTTTGTGAAAAGATAAAGAGATAAAAAAGAGCGTATTATTTTCTATTTTATATCATTATCACATCAACTTTATTTTATTGACTCGCTGGACAACAACATAAACGTTAAACTTGCTACCAATACTTGTTTTGGAAAAACACCACTGTATTGTTGACGGGTTAAAGTTTTTTATTTTTTTTTATATCACCCGGTCATAAAAATATAAGAGAGATGTTTCAAAAAGAGAGCATCAAAAAAGAAAATGACTTAAAGAAGAGCAATATGACGTTGCTAGGGAATTGAGCTAAAAACCACTACAGCCGCCATCAAAACGGCAATATGTATCATATAATATTTGATCAAAATATAAAATCTAAGTATGTAGATCAGGGTGGTCCAACTTCTTCACTCTTGCGGGCCACTTTTCAAATTTGTTCGAGCTTGTGGGCCTCAGCCGGCTAGAAATTGTTCCAAATCATGGTGTTCTCTAAAAAAAAAAGTCTTCACTTGGAATCAGCCTTCGATTTATCCTATTCTTGTCCCAAAATCATGGTGTTCTCTAAAAAAAAGTCTTCACTTGGAATGGGTCTCAATCAACCCTAGATTCTGTCCCATTAGCTTGCCATGCCTTGTTATAGAAGGTTGCCGCCGCTTACAATCGACAAGACATAAATTCTGTAAAATAGTTCCGCGGGCCACGCTGATGCGGTCACGCTGATGTAGATAAAGATAAATACATTTTCCCAATCTGGCCCCGTGTGACTTTTTTCTCTTCCCTAAGATTAAATCTGTTCTGAAGGAAACCCATTTTTGTGACATCGATTTTATCAAAATGGCTGCGACGACGGAGCTCAAAAAGATCCCATTTTTGTGACATCGATTCCATCAAAATAGCTGCGACGACGGAGCTCAAAAATGCCTTCCGAGAATGTTTTGAATCGTGGAAAAGGCGAATGCACAAGTATTTTCAAGTGTAAGGGAATTACTTTGAAGGAATTTGACTCTGGTATATTTCAATATTTTTCAATAAAGTTTTTGTAAAACCAGTCTCGCTACTTTTTGGACACACCTCGTATATATAACTTTCCTAAACAGTAAAAAGGAAACATGATATTCTCACCAGAAATTTAAAATGTATTTACTTTTATCGGTTTCATGCGTGTTAAATTTTGGAGTTACCCTTGGTTGGCCTATATCTCAAAAGCAAACCAGCAAGAATAATCATTTATTTTTGGACAAGACTTCATTTAATGTCTCAAATCTCCCAAGCTGTAAATATGCTTCTAGTACGTTTTCAATGAAGCAAACACTATTTTAATAGCAAAGACGGAGCGCAAGAATTTAACAATTTTTTTGCTGTCAAAGTTAAAAGTGGGGATTTCAAGTTAGGTTTACACTTATTTTAATAAATCAGTGTCTAATTTCTGCTTTTTATTTTGACATGAATAAAACAGCTGTTAGGCATATTAAGCTTATATAAATGTAACATTTGCACATAACGTGATAAGCTACATTCTTAAAAACACACCAAAACAGGCTCTTAGTTTTTTAGCATGGATTAGGTTGTCACAGCGTGACAACTTTCACTGATTCTCATGAAAACCTGTACAGACCTGCCATCTTGAATTCGACTAAATCTACGAGTATTTCAAAAACTGTACTACCAGCAAAAAAAAAGACTTGTTTTGCAAAAGTGCCAATGTTTTTACGCCTCCAACGGCATATCGATGTTGATAATAAGTCTATCCTAGTTGCTTCTATTCTTTCTCGAACAAAAACAAAAAATTTTGAATTTTTAGCAAAATTTGGTATTTTAAACTTTATTCGAACTGTGCTTACTCAATTAAAGTCAAACTACATCTGGCAAACAAAGACGGAAAGACACGCCATTCAACCTTAAAGTGATTATTGCACAAGGTTGCGAAATACTCAAAAAATTGAGTGTGACAACGTGACAACCAGACCCGGTCTCCCCTACGTTAAAAATTTTTATTGCCTCTGTGTTTTTCCGACCTATTAATGTTTTTATCAACAGCTTAACATCAATGAATTAGGTAAAAAATTGATATAAACCCAATGTAAACACACTGTGTCTTTTGCATAATAAAATTCAATATTTACTAATGCTTCCTGGCATTGTTCGAATCCAACCAAATTAACCTTTTAATATATTTTAAAATATCCATAAATTTTTAAAGTTTGTCAAATTTTATTTTTTGAGATATTTTTATTTGATTTGTTTTATAGTAAAGGAAAATGCTTCAAGTTTTTTTCTTTCTTAACAGGTACTCGTGCAAATAATTGGGTTTTAAATTTCAATTTATTTAGTGATTAAGCAGAATATTTTTGAGTTTAGTAGCGAAAGTAGAGTTCATGAAAATGAGCACTCCGCTGGAAAAAGCCCATTGTGTTTTCTTGGTCTATACGAGGTAGAAATAAAGTCAAACCTTTGGTGCTATGTAAAAGATATCGTTTACCGAACCAAAGTCAGAGTCATTAATGATTTGCAATATCGAATAATTGAAGCAATTGATATGGTTATTGTAAATATGTTTGCAAGAACATGGCAAGAAATTGCATATCGGTTGGATATCATACGTGCGACTGATGGTGCACACGTAGAGGTGTACTAAAGCATCTAACGTAAACTTAAAGCATTTTCCTTCACTATAAACAAACCGATTGAAAATATCTTAAAAATGTGATTATGGTAAATTTTTGAAATTATAACGACAATTTATGGATACCCTGTATAATGACTTTTAATATGTTATCCTCTAATTTTTTTGGATAAAGCAAAATAAGATTGCGTAGTTCAAATGAATGTAAATTTCCACACCTTGAATTTAAAGTTTGTTTTTTCAAAGTGGAAAGTTTTATTTTGTCTTTATCGTCGTCGCCATATGAAGGCTATCCAAGTAAGGTAAAGACTGGAATTCTATTCTTTCACTATTGCAGACTACAGGCTACAAGCTGCTGTACTGACCAAACCAGATGCTTGCAGCGTTGATGTTAAGCCATCATCGAGTTTCTTCATTCGATATTGTCAGACCTTGTGCTCCATGTAGTGCCCGATGTATGATATGTAAGGTATCCGTTGGTAGGCGACTTACTAACCCCGGCCTATATCACTCAAGAAAACGTCAAAAAGTGCCCCCCTGAGCAAAGCCTTCCTCTATCTCTTTATAGTAACACCATAACGGTGGCCCTTCTGTTTGATTTTTTCAAATTGCTTTGCCCTTTGTCTACACCTTAAGCTTACCACAAAAGTAGGGATATCTACGCGATTGAAAGCGATGACTTTTTTTTATAGATGATTATGTTTTTGAGACAAAAAAAGTTTTGATTTTGTTTTGAACTTGGCTATTTTTTTTTATTACTATGATGTTGGTTTTTATTTCATGTTGGTTTTTATTTTTTATTACTATGATGTTGGTTTTTTTTATACTACGATGTTGGTTTTTATTTCACCGAAAAAAATTTTTAGGAAACATTAAAAAAACTTTTGAACACTTAGGAGGTCATGGGTCAACGCACAATCAAAAGTTTTCCAGCGACCTCCTATAGAGAGGTCAGGGTTGTGCCAAAAAAGTAGGTCATCTGCCTAAAAATTAAAAGATTTAAGCCCCTTCGCCCTCTGGATCCGATCATGAAAGCTTTAGCAAGCATGTGAAATCGAAGGCTCTCATACAAATTCAAATTCTTTAGACATTTAAAACCTAAAAAACTGATTTGTTTCTAAATGAATAGATTTCGCAATTCTAATGTTAAAGGAAACTAAAAATTTTGCAAGTTTTTTATAAACAAAACATTTTTCGTCGACTGCGTGGTCGAGTGGTTAAAGCGCCGTGCTCATGATCAACATGGTCTCGGTTCAGAATCTACTCGCGCCCTTCTGTAGTGTCTTTGAAAAAGACACTTTACGGCACTTTTCCCTGCTTGGTGGTCTTGGCAAGTAGTTCTAAATTTCAGTCATATCTCTAGAAAACTAGAAAACCAAATTAACAAAATGCAACAATATCATGACGGAAGCAGGCGGGGTAATTGCTTGCCTTATGTATAGCGCCTCCGACGCTTTCCTACGAGTCAGCACGGAGATACAATAAAAAAAAAATGTTTTTTTTTAACTCAGAAAGAGTTAGCTAGATGTGAGAAGATGCTTTAAATTGCTTTTTTATATTTAAGTAGAGAACTGTTTTGTTATTAAATAAAATTAGTACTAACATTACATTACTTTAAAAAATTAGTGCCTCACCAACATGAGCTTCACGGCACGTCACTGCACTGGAGCATGATAACATGACTCATACAGCCTATCTCGCTCCCAAAGATGTGCAAGTTGTTTATGTTTCGATTTAATTTTTTTTTGGAATCTTGATTGACAAACCACATTTTTTTCTACTTCGTATGGCTGTATTCGCCTGCATACAGTGTTGTGTGCATTTGGATACTGCTTTCTATATCGGAGTCACCGTTGTTGATAAACAGCTCATATAATTTTACAGAAGTCCTGGTAAACCGCATCTGCATCAAGTGAGTCAGGCGGCAACAAAGTCTTTGCGAATTTATCTTTCAAAGCAATCCAGTGACTCCGTTTGGCCTTGAGAGAATTTCATCGCTTAACAGACATGCTTGGCACTGACAAAATAAACCTTTGTGGTGTGATAAGCGAAGGTCGATGTTGTAACTTGGCAAAATTTTCATGTACACGTCTATCCAGTAAACGACTATAAGGACTACGCCAGCGAAAGCTAGACGTGAATTGGTGCCAGTGTTTCAGCGGCTGGAGGAAAAGCTGGCGGCGTCCTTGGCGTTGTATAGTAGGGCAAGACCATTAGTATTTGCCCAGCGAGCCGAGCACTTAATGTCCGGACTGGTATCATTGTAACTCCAATCAACATGACGACAGTTAAAATTGCCGGTATAAAGACAAGGGTGAGGAAACACTGGGAGATGTAAGGGTTGCAGTCGCGTTGATGGAGGTTTGTAGACGTTGAGCGGTGCTTTCTCGCAGCCTGAATCGTGAGTACGTCTGTTACTGCTCTTAAACATGACAGAAGCCAACCAAACCTAACCTGTCAAAACGTAAGGGTATCTACCCATCCCGATGTTCAGCGAGAGTCTGCTAATTGTCAAACGTCCTTTTCAGGACGGGGAAACGTCTGAAAAAACTGCTTTTTTCAGGGCGCATTGCCAACAAATCCCGAAGAACCATTATTCTTTAGCTGAACATCAAAGGCCTCACTGCAAGCACGATAAACGTTCTTTATTATCTTGCCTTGCCGTTTTAGGCACTCGTCATCCTACTATAAGAGACCCACTGCACTAATCCGGAGAAGTTGGTACTTTAAACCTACTAACTAGTTGGGTTTTTCTTAAGCAGGAAGCATGCATGGCTTTGCCACGTTTTTTCACGAGCGATGTTTTTACGGTATGCGCTTTTGGACCAATTTTCACTGACAATGTAGTCGATGAGACATTTTCAGTGAGTCGAAGTTGGTTATGTACCATATTTAAAAATGTCCAAAAACCTGGACCGGTAAAAACAATAGTAAATAACTAGCTACTCAAACGGCAAAGTTAACGAAAAGGTTTCAATTTGCATGTTAGGATATTTAAAAAAAATAGTTGCAAAAACAAAGAATGAAAAAAGAAAAAAATGTAAAAAACTAGGCCTGCTATTTATTATTTTATTGTTAGTTTTGTTTCCCTATTACGACTAGTTGTAACAGGATTTTCGTTACTTTTTCTGTCTCAAACTTTTCTTTTTCTGCTGTTTTATACAAGTTTTATACGAAAAAAATGTAAAAAACTAGGCCTGCTATTTATTATTTTATTGTTAGTTTTGTTTCCCTATTACGACTAGTTGTAACAGGATTTTCGTTACTTTTTCTGTCTCAAACTTTTCTTTTTCTGCTGTTTTATACAAATTCGGATGTTTCCGAACAGTGGCATACCGAGGATTTTTAAAGGGGAGGGGCATACAACCACATTCAAATATGTAGACATACCATATTTCTAAAGGGGCAAACCGGGACGTTCGTAAATAGAAAAAATTCATCTCAAAAATAGTGATCACTAAAAATAAAGGTCTTCACTTTGAATCTGTCACTGATTTTCTTTAAGGGGGGGCCATGAAACAATGATACACTACTAAATACGCTTCTGTTTTCAAGTAATCTTTGTAGTTTTGAGTTGGTTTGGAAAAACTCTGCTAATTCAAGTCATTTTGGTTTGGAATTTTAAAATGCTATCCCATACTCATTAAAATTTGTTGTTAGCTTCTAATAATGTTTTGTGTTGTGTGATTCAAGATTGTTTATTTTTTCAAGTTTATAAACCTTCAATTGCGTATAAAGTTCCTTATTTAGATGCAGCTAAACTTTGCTGGCCTGGAGGTCCTTCGCTGTTTCTTACCCGCGTAATGTTTCAAAATGTACCGTATAATGGCAAAATAAATTTAACTTAACTTGACCTGGCCAAGATTTGATATTTTTTTCAGATTCAGAGCTGATTGGACAGATATTTTTTCAGTGTCGGAGTCTGGAGCGTAATTGAACTGTTTTTTGAAGAATTTTGCAATCTTATAATAAATATTTATCATATATGTTACCCTAAACTTGATATTTTTTAACCTCTATCTACAATTCAGAAAACTACAAGAACTTAACTCCAAACTTTCTTAAATGAAACGCAATAAATATTTTTTTAAAATCTCACTACAAAAATATAAAATTATTGCGTCAACTTAAGCCGGTAAGCTCAAATGATTAAACCTCAAAACATTTTATGATAACTTTGTAATTAATCGTAAAAACAAATATTTATCTTACTAAATTAAATACCAATAGAACTACAGTCATACATTCGGAGGGTAGGGACAATTGCCCTAAGTTTTAAAAATTTGGGCAAAACTAGAATTTTTTGGGCAGCGATATGAAAAATTTGGGCAAAATGAAAAATATTAGGGTAGTGACGAAGATCCATTAAAGGTTTTTGTGCTAATTGCAGAAAAAAGCTATGGAATTCAGGTGAAGCCCTTTTTTTAGAGAACACTGCGCTTTTTGGACGAAAACCGAGAAATCAGAAAAAGATTCTAATTGAAGATTTTTTTTTGGTCTTTGCCCTAAATTTTAGACAAATTTTCTTCTCATATCCGTAAAGTTTTAGAAAATCAAGGTTTGGGAAACGCGACAAATTTTGGGCAAAACTCTGTTGCTCACCAAATAATTTTTTTCGGTTGGTACGCCTATAAATAGAACGATTGTTCATGGGTATTCTCGGATTGCAGGAATTCTTAACTGTTTGAAAGTTACTTTTATTTTCTTAGTTTTTTAATGGTATTAATGAGTATTTTAAAACTGCTTGTAATAGGCTACCTAACGTTACACACAAAAAAAAATCCAATCTTTCCATCATTGCATAATTTGCCATACAAAATGGGTGCACGCTTCTAGAGCAGTGCTCTTCAACAGAGGTTCCGCAAAACATTAAATGGGGTTCCGTGAGTTTTAAGGGTTCCGCTAGGATTCTTTGTTTGGTAAGAAAAATGATTTCTTGCTTCAGTTCGTTGATGCGTCATTTTTAAATTGTTTCTTTAAATCACCATCAACATGCCGCATTCAAACTCCAAGTAGGTCAGTTAGTTAAATAAGAGGTTGAGTGCAGTTTATAGCCGAAAATATTGATAGTTGTTGCGTAACGGCGCAACATGATGTTCATTGTTATGAGGTTAACAAGAACGTTATTCAAAACGAATAAATATTATTTGTTGCATCACAGCTACGCATGATGCTGCCGTTTACAGTAGTTAAATAGACAATGAATAGAGAATAGAATAACAGACTACAGTACGGCTGCAGCTGTTCAGGCTTTATGGGAATAAAGTAAAAGTAGTGCGAAAACCAACTTTTTGCTATTAGCCAGGTCAGATGAAGCAAAGTAACATATTTTCTTATGTGAAGCAGAAATAATAGCGAAGGTCTGGACGGTATTGAGCAAGAGGCACCTTCTTCCAAGCGGACCAAATGTAATAAAACTGCCAAAGTTAGAAAATAGGATAAAACATACTTAAAATACGGGTTCTTTTTGCCGGATGACCAAATTCCGAATGTAGCTCCTCAGCCCGAATGTCTGATTTGCTGTAAGAGATTTTCAATTCTGCCCTGGTTCCAGCTAAGTTACAAAGGCACTTGGAAGCCAATCATGCTGCGTACGAGACAAAGACTATCTCATTCTTTAAACATATGAAAAGCAGCGTATGTAAGCAGAAAAATTCGTTCTTAGGAGCAGTTAAAACTCATCGAAAATTTGTTGTTGACTTCATATTGACTGTCGCATCATATTCTTAAAACAAAGAAACCGTTTACTTTGGGTGAGGAAGTTATTAAACCAGCATTGCAAATTGTGGCAAAGCAGCTCATAGACAAACTCAACGCAAGTTTCAAAACATACCTCTTTTCGATACCACTGTAAGCAGAAGGGGATTTCATATGGGCGAAGATTTATTGGAACAACTTTTGTGTAAAATCGGAAAAGTTTCTTGTTATGGATTGCAACTGGATGAATCAACTGATATTGGGAGAAGAGCACAACTACTTGTGTTCATAAAAATTCCTGATACTGATTCATATAATATTGTTGATGAATATTTGTGCTGCCTAGACTTGGAAGTGAACACAAGTGCTGAACAAGTGTTCAGTATACTGAATTAATTTATGACTGAAAAGCAAACACCATGGGAAAAATGTTGTTCCCTAACTACAGATGGAGGAGCTGTGATGACTGGACGCTTTTCGGGAGTTGGTGCTTGTGTCAAGGCTGTTGCTACAAACTGTATATTAAAACATTGCAATATTCATCGTGAAGCTCTGGCTGTAAAACCGCTTAGTTTTGATAAGCAGAGAAAAAGTGTTTTGGATATTGTTGTGAAAACTGTGAAAAAAATTACATAAAATGTGGTGGTAAAGGCAAATCTGCTAGAGTTTTTCAAAAACTGTGTGAAGAAATGGATTCTAACAATGTCACTGTTCTGCTACATACAGAGGTACGCTGGTTCTCTCGTGGCAAAGTTTTGACTCGCGTGTTCAAATTAAGACGGGAAATATCAGTTTTTCTTGCAGAGAAAAATCATAAAGGTGCAACGAATTTTCTTGACCATGAATGGGTCTCCAAATTGGCATATCTGGCTTTAGTATTCGATGTGTTGTCCATACTCAACACCAGTCTTCAAGGGAAAAGTTCAGATATATTTTCCCAAGTTGGAAAAATTGATGTCTTTAAAAAAAAAATTGACTGCTGGCCCAATAAAGTGTCAAAAAATGATTTTTCTCCTTTTCAGTTTTTGAATAAATTTCTGAGCGAGAACTCCGAAGTTGAGGATACAGCTGAAATAAAAGAATTGGTGTTGGAATATTTGAAGATATTAAAGAAAAATTTTAATCGGTATTTTCCTGAAACTATCTGAGGCTTTCCGTTTGCTGAAGTGGGTAGTTAATCCTTTAATTTTCCCTTTGTCAAAACAAGAAGAACTTCTGGACATCTGTAATGATATCAATTTGGAGGAAATCTTTGAAAAAAATGGAAAGGAATATTTTTGAATTTTTCTGTGCAAAGAGGAAACAGCAATTGCAAAGGAAGCACTAAAACTTCTGTGTCAATTTCCCAATAACTATTTGTGTGAAACAGCATTTTCTGTTTTAACCACTATTAAGAACAAAAACAGAAGTTGTTTAAAGAGTGTAGATATGTGTATGAGGAATGCACTGAGCAACGAGCAGCCACGATTTACAAAGATTGTAAAAGAAATTTAAAAACAACCGAGTCATTAAATTTCTTGCTTTTTAACTTCTGTAATAACTGCTTGTTTGTTGAAGTGTCTAATAATAAAACATTTGCTTTTTTTACATGTAACTCGGGTTTTTTTAACTTTTTGTTAATGGGGTTCCATGACAAACGTGAAAGTGCTTCAAGGGTTCCGCGATAACAAAATGGTTGAAGAGCATTGTTCTAGAGCGACTTTTATTTGCGTGAGCCTTATTTTAGCAACATCTTTAAAATGAAAATATTTTTAGCGATATGTGTTTAGAGCAATTATGATTTGAGCAACTTTAAAGCAAGACGACAACAAACAAGCTTTTACTGATATTAAGGCCGGGTTTAAACTGAATCCATCTGAAGTGTAATTCTACTAAAATGATTCTCCAACTCAAGTATGACAGAGAAGTAACTATAGACATTGTTAGCAGTACATGCCTGGGCAGTGAAGTGATTATTTCAAAAATTCACGTTTGTTAAAAAGCTCTCTAATTGCTCTAAAGAGCTTCGCGTTAAAAACATTTGTCTTGTGTAATCATTCAAAAGATGTCGCGCAAAAGTCGCTCAAACGTATGACCGCCTACAAAATTATTATTGTTGGTAAAACAGTTTTATATTTTAGTTTTAAAAAGAAAAATCTTAATGCTTACTCTTAAATAAACTTATTACAAAGCCCCAAACCGTAAAAGAAAACCAAGTACCTGAATCAAAAAATAAAATTAACTATAAGTTGAAATTTCTCACGAAAAATATTAAATACATTTTTGTTACGATTGTTACGATCTACAAAAGCAGAGTTGTTTGTAACAGAAGCAACAAAAAATTTAACAATGCAAAAAATTTTTACTTTTTTCATTTCAACAAATAACAAAACAATTTTTTGCGAGCACCAAACTCTTGCAACACAAATTTTTTGTCTTTTCGACGCTAATCACTCGAATGCATGGTAAAGATTTGTCAGTTGTCATCAGGCAAATCAAAAAAGAAAATTTTTTAAAAATGTAAAAAAATTTTACAAAAAATTAATGCAAGTTTTGTCACGCCAATAGGTTAACGTCAATAGGTTAAAGAACGGATTTAAAGTAATTAATACCAGACTCTTGGAAAGAATTCAAGTCTAGGAGCAAAAGCAATTTATCCGTTCTGTTGCTTATTAGTGGTATTGTAAGTTCATTTTTTACGACCGGCTACTTTTAGAGAAAAGCAAGTTTTTCCTTACATTAGTGAGCGTTACAAAACATACAAAACCGTAGGTAAACAAAAAAGTTAAAAATTCTATCATACAAATCAAATTAATTGAATTCCTCTTTCAGCAGCAACTTTTCCAGAAAAGAAAAATATTGTTTCCTGCATCATTTTTCCGCTTCGGACTCTATTAGAGCAACGACTTTTCCGAGTGAAAAATAACCTTTTTGATCACCTGTCGACCGTTATTTCGCTGTCCGTTACTGAATAATCGCCGTAACTGCTGGAGCAACTATTATCCAAATTTGTGGGCAATGACCAGGTGCTCTCCCTCAATGTCTTCTTCGGATGGTTGTCATGACGACGGATTTGCCGAATAAATCTTCCGACCATGCTTCGGATGTTGGACTTCCGGGAAAATTTTTTTCGCTGCTTCGCTGCTCCGGGAGATTTCTACATTGGATTGATTCAAAAAATTATTGGCTGAATTGCAACGAAGAACAATCTTGCAGGCCCACATGTGGCTTTATTTTTTGTTACAACGGTTTTAGAAAACGCATGATAAGTTGTAACCAAAGTAGTAAAACCATATAAAAGATACAATTTTTTTTACATATAGTGTTTCAAGGTTTTTTTTAATTAATTGAAGAAGGAAATTATAGCAATAAAGTAAAAGCGAATTTTTTATAGTCCAGAAATTTTAAACAAAATGAAAAATTTTTAAAGGCCCTGCAACTACGCGTATTGTTTTTTATCTTGATTGTCCTGTTATAACGTTTATCGTTTCGTTGCTTCTTCCTATTTCTATTCTGATTTCCATTACTAAAAATCACGCAGCTTTTACTTTTTTAATAACCCTATATTTTTTGTGAGGCTAAAATAAAATATACTGACGCTGATATTGATATGGTTGTCAACCAAAGTTTCATAGCACATTTTAAAAAAATAAAAAGCACATTAGGCCTACTTACCGAAACAGGTTCTATAGCACCATCTATCGATTCACAAGATCTATATTTTTTGCTTAGTTTTCGAACTAATTGCTTCTTAAGCGTTCGAATTTTTGTCGGGTTTTTTTCTCCACAAAACTAAAACAAAATAAAGCTGGTTCAATATTTAAAAAAAACAAAAATTTTAATAAAATTTATCGCTCAGCTTTGAGTTTGAAAGATGAGTGGAAACAGTAGCAATAGTCACAGTCATCAAAGTGTGAGCTTGACTGACATGTACACCAGGGGTGCACAACTCAGGGCCCGCGGGCCCAACTGGCCTCGCATAAAAGAGTTCCCTATTGTGCGAATCTGTAACAGCATAAAGCACTCAAAAAAGAAACAATATAAAAACTGTCACGTATCGCAGTCTACGTTGTCTTTATTGGTCATAAACCCATCTATGACGTTTATAGGAGAATTGATTGTATAGAATGTGACTCGAAAGGTTAATGTAAAACGTACTAATTGTGTAATAAAAAAGTGATTTCGTTAGCAATGCTGTTTCAAGTATAGCTTGAGTCTCAAAAATATTACAAAAACTCTACCGGAATTGATGTTTGCATAATTGCATAAACATGAATCCATCTATAAACATTATGTGGGCACGCACGTTATACGCACCTATAAGATTGGCCCAGCGCCAGTTTTGAGTTGTGCACCTCTGCTTTACACACTACGTTTGTGATCTTTAATAAAGCATTCTTCAAAGTTTCACTTTTTCCTAAATCAATTTTATACCATTGCGCAAACTTTATTGCGTAAACAAAAGCCTTATTACGAATTAAAATATCTAACTAACAATATACAGAGCTGCTTTGAGTCGAATTGTTGTCTGGCTTGTATGGTTTATTGGTGATGTCTCCTGCCTGGAAGACCACAGGTAGTCGGTTCAATTCCCAGCGAGATAAACATCACTGACGAGTTTAACCAAGGGCGAAATTCGAGTCTGGTACTTCTCGTTTTCAAAGCAGCTCGATTTGTAATAATATACAGTATTTTCATACAAAAATTATTGTATAGAAAGAGGTTTTTTATACTTCTATAATTTTCAAACATCAGGCCCAGATAATTTTTTGAAGAGCCAAAGCAAAGATACTCGAAATTTGAAAGGGACTGTTCACTGCTTTTTGTTTTGGATATGAGACCGGTAATAGCAAATGAAAAACACATACGTAATAACCATCTTGAGCGTTGCTGACACTTCGCTTTATCCAATTTTTTCGTTTTACTTTGACTCCGGCATAACTCACAGGTAGGTAATGATTATCAACATCATCATATATGCTGAAAGATGAAAAAATATTACAAGAAAGTTCTATAAATAGAACTAAGGTAAACACAAACTCATTATTTTTGAAGACAGTTGATTTTGGAACAAAACTTATCTACTTTGGTCATTAACTCTTGATGACTTGCTCTTTGTTTGGGTTAAAAAATAAATTTCTGTAATTAGCATGAACAATTAACTTTGAATAAATACTTACAAAAGAAAAAAAAAAAAAAACTGGAACTTTCCAATCGCGAACTTGCTTAATGATCACAAATAATTGTGACGTCAAAAGAATTTTTTATTTATTACTGAAGTTGCCCATATCAATTTAAACCGGAAATTAAAGTTAGAAATTATCAATTCAAATGAAAGTCAAAAATTAAAGTTTTCAAAGTTGCCTTACCTTAAACCAGCAATATCTGGCGTGCTGTGATGCAATTGGTTTGTCTTGTCACGTGAAAAATATGACGAGCTGGTCACGTTCGATTGCATAGACGCATGGGAAGATTTTCGTGATCTTTAAAACAGTAGACATTACGCTGTGAAACTCATAACACGGGGTTGACAGAGAATTCAAAAATCAAACGCTGACAAATTGATTAACAAAGAAGTTTTCGAAGCTAGACGCCATTGAGCCGTATATACTGAGGAGGCGTGATTTTCGAAATGGTTTCTTGAAATATATATCTTGCCAACTCAAAAAAATTCGTTAATTCCAATGGAAATTTGTACAATGGCAGTTACAACATTAAAAAAAATATCTATTTAATGCACTTAACTTTTATCGACGTTACCTCTCGATATCTTTCACTTACCTAAGGCGTTGGTCTTCTACACCCCGCAAATATTCTTCCAAAGAATCCACCACCAAGACAGGAGGATCATCCGACCGATCAAGGTTTTCAAGATTAGAGTTGGCTTCTCTAGTTTCTTCCGATATGAGATTATCACTATGCAAAGGATTATCACGTGACGGGATTGCGCAAACAATGTCATTTTGTTCAGTATCTGGTGGCTGTTTTGCGCTCACTTCCGCTTCCTTACCGATGAAATGACCTGATGTAATCTGAAACAAGAAAAATCCACAGCATGACGTCAAAAGTATTTGACGACGTGATCGCAACCACCGAGCACGAGTAAAGAGCCTAACAGACGTCGTGATTGTCTGCGAAACAAACGGTCGACCTTAAACAACCCAACGACCAAACACTACAACCTTAACAACCCTACAAATAAAAAGAAATTTAAAAAGACAATCGTCCCACAGTTAAAATTGAAAACCAGTTAATATCGAATTTTTTAATCAAAAAGAAATTTTTAATCAAAACATGTCGAATCAAAACAGTGTTTCGATTTACTGGACAGAGAAAACACGAAAACAGCAGCTTTGCTTCTGTTACTAATCGGTTAAGTATTAAAAGATTTGTTTCGAACTCATGCAGAAAATGGAGACTTTTATTTTCAGCATAATTGCTACTTTATTAACTTTTGAAACTAATTCGCTTTTTCTTACGTCATTAAGACTTTCTTGCGTTAACAGCAAAGAATTGTGGCCAAGCTGCTTTTTAAAATCTACGGAGTAAAGAAAAAGCTCGACTCAACAAAAACAATTTTTAGTACAGTGCAATTTACCCGATCGGTCAATAGATAACCTTTCAGACAAATATCTTTCGATAGATCCGGCAACAGAATAACATCGCGCCATATATGATTCATCAGTCATGTTTTTCAAACCATGAACTTCTCTGTGGTTGAACTTTCTTAGAAAATAGTTTTACATTTCGCCAAAATCGAAAGAGATTTCAAGAATACGCGCAAACTACCCACTTGCCAACATTAACCTTTAACTGTTAATCGTGCTAAATAACGATAAAGTCGTTTTAGAAATGTTTTTGTCTTTCTGTCGTATCACCATGCAATGAAAATCATTTTTCGATGTTAACATACCCGGCTTAAGTGAGACGACACGGTACATCTGGTGACCACGTTTTTAAACTTACGACTTGGCTTTGGTTGCTCATTGAAAAACCTCTCTTCATACATTAACATTATGTTCAACTAGTACTTCTATAGTTTATACGCCAAATCTGCAATTGTATTAACACGGACATATATTTTCTACAAAAATGCTTCAAAACTTGTTTTTCACAAAACAACGAACCTGATTTTCGTCTTCGAACGTAACTTCTTCATCCGACGCGTTTTCGTCATCAATTTGACGGAGATCGTCAAAAGTACTGACCTTGCTTAATGAAGTGCGAAACATACACGAACTTGAGGAATCCTCTTCTGCATCCGAATCGAAATCACTACAATATTTCATAACAAACTCACATACTTTATTAGCTACTTTTTCAAGAGAAATCTTTCAGGTTTTGAAAAACTAAACTTCAAAATCAATTTGATAAAAATCAAAGCTCCTTTTAAAACAAGCAGAACATGAACAATGAACTGCATTTTGTCCTCTTTTTTCATAAAAAGAGCAACATTAACGAAAAAGTTTAAATCAAATCAATGACTTCCGCTTTATACTGTATGTGGGAAAATTGCGACTTACGTAGATGATTCATTGACGACTTTGTTTTGATAGTTTGTTGAACCGGAAGTTTCATCGCTTTCTTCGATTCGAGAAAGTGATGGCTGGTAAGGCGGTATGTCATAGCTATAAAATTATAACCGTTAATAGACAGACATTCAAGCATATGTGTGAGGCAAGTACAAGCCTTTTAACTGTCGGGGAGATTTTCAGCCTAGTTAACAAGAAGAGGGTTATCAAAATTTACAGGCGTTTATTTTTCATGGCGCCTGACATATACTAACATCTAGCATAACATAACGTTTCATCATAAAAAAAATTCATATAAGAGATGATAGCCACATTCACGCTTTATGAAATGATTGGAAATTGTTCGATTAAGACAAAGTGATTCAAATTTACTTCAATATCAATTATTGCAAGCATTTTGTATCTAGTATAAAATCATGACCGCAAGCAAGTCGAAATACTTTTAAACAAGCTCACACCAAATTGACGACAACTTTAAAATATTGTCACCGGATAAGAAAACCATGTTTCAAACCTGAAATAGCTTACTCATCGTGTAGCATGCAGTTGATCACATAATTTTAACGAGTATTTCGAGCATCGAGGACAGTTTACACACATCAGCTGCTGAGCACTTACTTGTTATATATTTGCATTTGCTGCAATTGGTTTGAACAGCTACTCAAACTTAAAGGAAAAGGTGATGATGGGAAAACCACATCTGCAAAACATTGACATCTAAACACACAGTGCAGTTGTTCATGTAAAGATTTAAGTTAAAATCGATTACTTTCGTTATTTATATACACATATATACTTTGTTCTCTTGTTCTATTTCTGTTGAATAAAAATTATAAAAAGATGAGTAGGGAATAACTCCTAACTTTACCACTGCTTCAAAGAATACGACCAAATCATTTTTGGCCTGTAATATATTCAGCTGATCGAGAAAATACTCACACCGAAGTAATTGATCTCTTACCATCGAGGCAAATGACACGATTTCGACCTACGAGTATATCACATTGGAACTTCGCTGTTTACGACAGCATTGCGCTAAATTTTCAACAGCCACAAGAATTACTGGTGAAAATTAAGATGGTAAAGTATAAACAAAATCAAGAGAAGTTTATCTAGACATAAAAAATTAAAAAATTAGAGACATAGTATAGGGGCTTCAAATTGTAAAAAGAAAAGGTAATCTTGTAGTGAAATATTGGAAGAAAATTCCTTAATTTTCTTCTAATATTTAAGGGTATGGCTTTGCTTGGCGCATATAATCTAAATGAAGAATAAAAAAATGCTATTGAGGAGCAAAATGCTCCGCCAGACAGCTGTTTCGACTATTGAAGTCTCGTCAGGGACGGTTTGATTTTGCAAAATGTCAAAAAAATTGGAAAACCAAAAGACTAAAGTGACGGTTTGATTTAACAGAATGACAAAAATTGGAAAAGAAAAGATTTAAGTGCTGAGAAAATTATTTTGTAAATGGGAATCCCAACTATCAAAGTCAAAACCCAAAGTCAATAGAAAAATTTAAATAACAGAAGCCAAAATTAATAGAATGCCAAAGAATCAAAAAGAGAAGATTTGGGAATTGGGAAATTGAAATTCTAACTCTCAAAGTCAAAGACCAAAATAAATTAGAAGAATTTCAGACGCCAGCGAAGTAACTGATGACGTAAGCCTGCTTAGCTTAGATAGAAATTAGTAAACAAAATTATTATGCTCAGAAATTCGATTTTATTGAAAAAATTTTTGGAAATGGAACATTTTAGACTAAAGAAATAATAATAATGGGACATTCTGGGAAAATCAAAAAGAAATCAACTATTGAATAAATTACAAACAATGAATATAACGGGCCAAAAGTGACTTTCTTGACATTCATTAAAGTAGTAGCAGAGTTAGAAGTGATTCCGTACTCATCTTTATGATAAATATCTTGCTTACCATAAAACTAACAAAAAATAATTTATGTTTACACAAAAAAAGCAAAATAAGCAAATTGCTTTTTTTATATATTTACTTGGCAACTTATGTCACATTTTGAGAAAAATAATCCTTACGATTTTTGTTTATTTGTGATCCCAATGTTATTGACTTAAAAAATAATCATTTATGCATTTTTCAGATGCATCTAAATGCATCTATAGAACAGTGGTTCTCAACCTTTTTGCTAGCAAGTACCATCTAGAAATTTTTTTTTACATTACGTACCACAAAGTTCATCAAAAAATTAATAATTTCGATTTTTTTTAAATTTTCGTCCCAAAAATTATATGTTCTCTAAAAAAAAAGGTCTTCGTTGAAAATGTGACATATCTAAAAAACACAATTTAATCCGAGTGTTGGATTTTTATAGAATCTAAAAACTATTCAGTTACCATCAGTGGTGGATATTCAAAGTTAGGGGCCCGAGGCAAGGATTTCCAAAAGTTGATGTTCTCTAAAAAGAAAAGGGCTTTGATCTCGCATTTCCCTCTTTTTTCCCGAAATCTTAGTAATCTCTAAAAAAAAGGTCTTCACTTCGATTTGATCTCCCTTTTCGCTTTTTTTCTCCCAAAATCATAGTGATCTCTAAAAAAAAAGGTCTTCACTTTGAATCGATCTCCTATTTCCCACTTTTCGTCCCAACTTCATAATGATCTCTAAAAAACCTTATACAGCAAAATGAGACTATATGCAGTATCTTCGAGGGGGGGCCCAAGGCAACTTCCTCATTCGCCTCACCAAATATCCACCACTGCGTACCACCTAAAAAGGTCTCACGTACCACTAGTGGTACGCGTACCACAGGTTGAGAACCACTGATCTAGAATAAAACAATTCATTTTATTTTTCAACAATTAATTAGTAAAAAATTGCCCGTTCATAAATCGAAATCAGCAAATGTTTTTTGAAAAAACTTCAAGTAATTTTTTCACTCACAAGTGCTTCATTGTTGACTGATTATACCCAGTGACGGTTTTAATAGGGTGCGAACGGTGCGGCCGCACCGAGCCCCCGTCCTAAAATACATTAAAAAGTGTCCCCCAAAACACAAAAAATTGCTCTATTTCTTCATAGTAGCACCAGGACGTCGATGGCATGTCAAAAAGAAAAGAAAAAATTTTTTGAAAAAAAACGGCTTTCTAGGCAGCTGACCTTTTTTTGAAATCACAATGTCTTGGAGCAGTATAAAGTGCCTCTCCATGCTTTGGATCACCTAATAGTCGCTGCCCTAAATTAAAGACCTTTTTTTTAGAGATCACTATGCTTTCATGCACTAAAAATGGCTTCAGCTACCTTTTTTTAGTACACTAAGTAGTGGCCCCCCTTACATTTTTGCATCGGGCCCCCTTTTTGTAAGGCCATCACTGATTATACCCAACAAAATTTTTTTAGCGCTATATGATCAAGGCTTAATTTTTGACATCTCTTTAAAAGTGAAAACGTTTTATTTCTTTCAGTTTTTTTTTCTGTGATCAATTGACTTCTACGGGCAAATTTAGTCAGCTATAATCAAAACTCGTAACACCGCAAAAACTAAGTTGTTTTATACGTCCAGTTAAAGAGCATTAGTTGCACTATTCATTTTATGCTTTAAACATCTAGTTTAACCGTCGCACCCAGTTTTTCGTGATTGCGAAGTGGTACCAACGCGCGGCTGCTTAATCTTACAGGAGAGCTTAAATTTTTTTGAAAGTTTGGTAAAAAAAAAAAAAAAAAACTAAAACTATGAAAGCACCAATTACCAGAAGCTTTGTAAACGCTTTCTTTCGGCAGACGTTGGCAACATATGCCTAATATTCCGATTAAAACTTACAGAAGCTTAACACTAACTGCCACAAATTCAACTTTTTTGGAACCACTGCGATTAAATTTTTAAAAACTTTGGGTCTAACTTTTAATAATAATCTTGAAATTCTTAAATGCTTAAAAATTCTCATTTCTTAAATTCTTATAAAAATATCAAATTTAAAACCAAAAATTTTAGTGGCAGTTTATTTTGGTATCATAAATTAAAAATGGAAACCTTGTTAACTGCATATACCTGTTGAAAGCAATATTTCGTCATCGCAAACTTTTGGTTCGTTAACGTAGCTGAGAAAATTTTCAGATCTAAAAAAAAACAATTTTTGGAAAAAAATTCAACTTTAAAAAATCAGCAAATAGTTTTAAAGTAGTATAAATTTTTGCAAAAAGTAATTTTTTTGTCAAAAACATTAAAAAACGGAAAACTTTTGAATTTTTTAATTTTCAAAACATAATAGAACTTATGATATACAGTTTTAGTAAACAGAACCATATTAATTTTTTTAATTTAAAGCAACATATGCAACGTTTTGCTTTAATTCAGCAATTCTCAAATATTCTGTTCGCCGAAATCAAAATATAACCATTAAGCCTACTATAATTTACATGACGTTTGAAGCAATAGATCAAAATATAAAGCTTTGTTTTTGATTTTTGAAAGATGACCAAAGCATTGGGTTTATATTTAGTAATGATACGTATTAATAGCATGTACATCAATGCGGAAGCCCGTTAATTTGTCTTCCACCATACACAGGGTATATCGTTTCGCTGGTACAAGGTTCAAAAGGATTGCAAGTAAGGTATTTTATACACTCAACGAGGTTTTGCAAGTAAAACTGGTTTAGAAAAACTTTTCTCGAACCTTTCGGTGAAGTGAATATGCATTTCGTAAAGCCGCCAAAGCCAAGGTCTGCAACCTGTGGTTTTTCAATCCTCGGCTTTGGTTTTGAATAAAGAAGTAAACAACGTTCTAAGTTAGGGATTCTCAAGGGGCCACGGGGCATTTACCGGTGGCCATGGCCAGAAATCTATTTTTAGTCTTCACTAGTCTTTCGGGATAAAAATAAAAAAACCTGAGACAGTTTTCAAAGAGATGATCTTTTTTTTGGTCTGTACTTGACTTTTGTAACAATATTCTGAGCAGCAGACCACGGATTACCAAAGTTTGAGAACCACTGTTCTCAGGTATTAACAATGAATCTTTTTTTTCTTCTAGTGTTTACATTTAAAAGCTATTGTGCTGCTTCAGTGACGTTTTTGGGCCGTAATAATATTGTGAGTTAAATCAATTCCAATTATTTCTTTTTACTGTACTTTGATTTATATTTTTAATGTATTCATTATATAAAATAACACTGTTCATTAGTTTATATTAAATGCAAAAAAATTCGCTCTCAAGGTTTCTTTTTCTGTAAAGGCTCGTTTCCATTACAAGCGTTGGCTGTATTTTTTTAGTTTGTTTTATTGACTTTTTGCTTCTCTTAACGCTTAAGAGCAAAAAGAAGTAAAAAACTCAATAAACAAGCTAGAAATACTCCCACCAACGCCCGTAGTAAAAACGAACCTTAAGAAATATCTCCAGAAAGTTTTCGGAAAAAATACTTTTTAATCTTTGGCCACAGCTTCCTGTAAAACTTGTTGTAATTCTACCCATGACATAAAACTTTAAATATAGTGCCATATAATAATTTATCACAACTTATGTTTTGAACATAATACAGATCATGAATTAAATTAAGCAAATCCCTTGTTCTTTTGGGTCACATACGAAAAAAAGCAGAAGCTGCTGTTTCGTTTTGCATAAAATTTTAACAGTCAATCTCGCATTTAACTCATTAAAAATTTAGCCCAAATAAATTTTTTTCTTTTTTGCAGGAAACAATATTATATTATCAGTGATGGCTTTAGTACGGTGCAAATGGAGCGGCCGCATCAGACCCCTCTAAAAAACTTCAAAAAGAGCTCACCTAAGCAAGATATTGCTATAATTCTTCTTCATAGTAGCACCATAACGGTGGCCTCTTACAGTGATGATCTTTTTTTAGAGATCACTTTGTTTCAGAACACTAAAAAGTGACCTCTTTATTTTTTTTAAATAGGGCCCCCCTTTTTGTAAAGCCATCACTGTATAGTATGACAGTGCTGCTTTGGTTCACTATTTATAAAAAGCTGTGGGTTGCTTTGTTAGTATACCATTTGTTAGCAGCTATTCTGATGACAGAAGGCTAGTTTAGTTCATTTTGCAAATTTGTCTGTGAGTTTGTATTATCAAAAAATCATTAATACAATGTTTTACAAACAGTGCTAAAAAATTTTTTTTTTAATTGTGACATTTTGTTCCATTACATTTTCTGGGTTTTGATCCATTACATTAACTCATTGGTGGCTGTTAGTTAAAATTTACTCTGTAATGCGGCCAATACTAACTTAAAAAGGTTCTGCACCCCTGACCTAATTGATATAAATATTTAGTTATGTAAAAAATTCTATGATTATTTCAAAAAATATTTCGTAATGAAAAAATATCTGCCGTTAAACCATGCGATAATGTAAATGAAGGAGAAACTTATTTTTCTTTAAGGCTGACACTTTGTTTTCATCTTACTATAAAAGAATACTTGTTGCGAGTTTCGAAAATTGACGCGTTGCTGTTAATAAAATACGTCAGGAAATGAATTTAACTCAGAAGATAAATATAGAGATAAAAAAAAAAAAAAAAAAAAAAAAAAAATAACTCACGACAGATCTCTCCATTTTAAGTCTTCATTTATTTCAAAAGAATGGGGTTTTTCTTGTTTTTGATAGTTAATATTACTCTGTGACGTATCTATACATTCCAAATATTCTCCGTCATGAACGACTTTCTGTTCCTTTTCTTCTGCGTTATCCGGTTCCGGATTGAAATTCTGTACTTGTGCCACTACACTTTGTAAATGTTTTCCCGCCATTTCCATGTATTCAAAGCTTCCTTTTCTGGACGTTTTTTGTTTTGGTTGCGAAAGAAATTTATCAAAAACTTTAAAGTAAGTTTCGTTTCGCGGTGGATGCATGATGTTGCGTTTTTTATTAATACCAAATGGATAGAAAATGTTTATAATTTCTTGAACAATTAAAAGCACAAAAGTTAGCAAAAATAGTTTATCTACAAAAAGTACTATGACATCATAAAAACTGATAAACATCATCGAGAACCTGTTAAAAAATAAAATTCTGTCATGAACCGAAAAAATAAGTAAGTACTATCTCTTCAGAATACCAGTACATTTTGATAACTACAATTATCATATAACCTTTCATTATATACGTTTCGAACACTAAAGCGTGACATGTGTTCGTTGTGCGTATCTTTACAACATTCCGTCTTGGCCGAGACTCTGTACATAGAACCGTCACAACCAGTGGCGGCTCGTACATAGGGGCCACAGGGGCCGGGCCCCACTAAAAATTTGACTTAATAATACGTGAATTTCTAAAGAGAAACCCTATATTAAATATCAAAATATTTACATGCGTGCCAAGATAACAGTTAACCGAAAAACAACGAGAAATATTTTCAATATTTTCTGAAGTCTCTTCAAAACGATCCAGAGGGGCTTACATATTCTGGCCCATTTACTCCTATATATTTACATCTAAAACCAACCAACTCACGCCCGCGCTTTGTGAAGATTTTACTATGCAAGTCAATAGCACAAAATTGGGGCCAGCGATGTCTGGCCCAAACAGACGTAACTTATAAGCGGACGTTAGCTGCGCCTGCGCTTGTCCGTGTGCAGCCTTAAAGAACAAGTTATTATTCAGTTGATATTGGGTGATGCTGTGCATTGTTTTGTGAGAGAGCAGTTTCTGCTTTTCAGCGCATGTTTTTTCACAGCTGTGGTTGTTTATCAGTTATGTTCATTTTCATTTATGAATAAGATGCTTAGTTTATTTATATTTTGTGTGATCTTCGTATTTCCAGATAAAAATAATTTAACTTCAAACAAACTATTCCAGTAAATGGTGTCAAATTACTCACTAGCGAATACTACAATATCGATATCGCGATAGCGAATATCGCATTTTTTGCTAAAAATTTATTTACCCCGCCTTTAAATTTAGGTAGTCTACGAATGAAACTTTTTGACATTTCAATAATTGTTTTGCTGGCCCCACCATTAATGAAAGCCACAAGCTGCCACTGGTTACAACTATTGTAGCGTTTGGTAACCTTGTATCAGATTCGGTGAGACTGGAATCCAACTCCAATATAATACCTAGAAGCCAGGACCTACTACGCTACCACTGGGGCGATCTTTGAATTGCAAACTTGTAAACACGAATTTAGTAATTATTGCTAATAAAATAGGATATTATTGACCGGACAGGGAAGACTTCTTAATTTTTTCCACCTATGCCTATCCTTTCAATCATAGTAGAAGTATTGATAGCGGTTGATTTTTGCAAAGTTTTATTAAATTAATAAGCTTGTTGCCATTAAAGCTACAAAAGTGCATTTTCAAAATATTTTGATTGGGTGATGAAGATATTTATAATAATGTTGATGTCCGAATAACAAATTGCTCCGTAGATTTTACTAATTTCATGTTTTTGCATCTAGCGCTTCGCTGGTCATCAATTTTTTTCTGGATTTAGGCACTTCCTTTGTGAGTTTTAATGCTTTGCTTAGTCAAAGTTGAAACTCATCCTTTTTTTACCTTTCTATCACATTTTGTAGACATAAAAAACTATGCTGCTCTCCAATAAAAAAAAAAATTAAATGTTACTAACGCTACTGTGAGCAAATATTGGCAAAATATTCAAATAATTGAACAGACAACCAATTGCATACAAGAAAAACATTACTTTAAGCCAGCGTTTCTCAAACTGTGTTTCTCGAAGCTTACTTAAATTGTTCCGCTGAACAATAAACATGACTGTTTGCAAGTACGTTATAATGAGCTTGCATAACCTTCACGTATTTTTAACAAATTTCATATTCTTATTTTATATATTACGTTTTGACCAACTTAAGCAACTGTAGTTTTTGACGTGCAAATTTGAAGTCCATTTATATTCTTCGAAAAATTTGTGATTAGGTGTTTTTGACTAAATGTTCCATGAGCCAAAATATTAAGATTAGGAGGTTCGTGAATTAAAAGTTTGAAAAACCTTGCTCTAAGCTAATATACAGCAAAAAAGATTTTAAACAAATTTTCTAAAATTTAATATTTTAAAGTCAGTCTGATTGTTAGAAAAAAACGCAACCTTTGAACTAAATTTAAAATATTAGCAAATTTACTTTATTCACTGGACTGTGCTTCCACACGTGCTTGCAAAGCTCTTTTGAACACTTTAAACAATTACTTCTCTTAATAAATTTTTATCACGACGATCTGATTATTAGTAGATATAAATAACCTTTGCTTCTCAATTAGAAAGGCACCGAACGTTTGGGTAGAAAACATTTAAAAGGCTCTTTCTATTATTTACCACAATACAAAAAATACAGTCCTATGGCTGTGGAGTCTTCTTCTTGTTAATTTTTTTTACTCCAATGCTCTGTTTCAGAAAAGCCTCGCTACGACAGAGCCTGTGGCCTTATTAGCAACTAACACTTGTTATTCACTAATATTTTTTCGGTTGGTTTAAAGCAGTGTTTCCCAAACTTTTTCAGTCAGATTCAGTCAAGCGCCCCCTTGGTTTTCAGCTCTATTCCCAGCGCCCCCTCGCTTCTTTTTTAAGTGAAAAGAATGTTCGACAGAGAATATTTATCTGTAATTTTGCTACTTTTCTCCTAAATTTATGGTGATCTTTAAAAAAAAAAAAGTCTTCACTTTAATTTCATTTGTAATTTTGCTATTTTTCTCCCAAATTCATTGTAATCTCTAAAAAAAATAAAGGTCTTTACCCTGAATCGATCTTATATTGAATACTTTGGGAAACACTGCTGCAAGATCACCTATAAAAGGTCTTTAATCGTCCTTCATGTATATTTCTTCTCATTGTTTCCTATCGCCCCCTTGTTCTCTTACCGCCCCCTAACTGCCCCCTTTCTTCTTACCGCCCCCCTAAATCTCGCCAACGCCAATGGTAGCGCCCACTTTAAGAGCCACTGGTTTAAAGTATCATCAGAAGAGTGTAAAAAGTATGTTGATGTCATTTGCAACAGTTTTACCAATACTAGAAACCAAACTGCTTAAAAATGAGAAGCACCAGACTCGAGTTTCGCTCTTATTAGAGCTCGTCAGTGATGCATATCTCACTGCGAATCAAACTCGCTACATGTCGTCTAGCACGCAGGAGACAACACCGCTAGACCACGCGAGCCCGATAACAAATCGATCACAAGCAGCTGGAAATGATTCCCGGCTTTGCCGCGCAAGGAGTACACAGAATCCACTGTGTGGTAAGATCAAGGCCGCACCTCATGACCGGGGCTTACCCGACAAGCGTTAAGCATCGCGCTTACACTCCTAGAGCTTTTATAAAATTTTACCAATGATTTCAACAAAATTAGCCAATTTTTCAATGCAGCATATAAAACTTATTTTATCATTTAGAGATTCACTTTTTGCAAGTAGCATCTCTTTGTTTATTTTTTTCCTGCACAAAACTGAACAAATGCAATTTGCAACTGAAAGTCTTTCTCGAAAATTCAATCAACTTAATTTTGCTGCTTATCAAACTAAAACTATAACTTAGCTTTATCAGAAACGCCTGATCAAATGTCAGTTCATGCTTTTCTCGTTTGGTCCTTTGCCAATACTACGCAGTAAATTGCTAGATCATGCAAGTCTAAAAAAGGTTTTTTTCTGTGTTCCCGCCACTCAGGAAGCGCCGTGCTGTGATTATGTATGTATGAGTATGTATTAAAATATATAAATTAAAATTTAACTTCGTTTTTCTTCTTTTCTGTTTTCTTTACAACACGAAAATAAAACTTCAAATTTTCCTTAAAAAACTTCTACCATAAATTTCGTGGGGATTCTGCAAAAGTGTTTCGCAATATATTATACATTTAAAAATTGCTTTACCGTTAAATGTACAAACGCAGTAGATTGAAAAAATTAAAGTACATTTCGCTAATTATGACTATATTGAAACCAAATCCTTTGGTCAAATAATTAATCAGGACTGACAGACCTACAAAAAGGCGCAAAAAGGAAAAAAAGATATCATGACTTCATTTTTATAGAAATACAAGATTTTACTTAAAAATACGCGTTATGCAAGCTCTTACATGGCGTGAGTGAAAGTGAAATTGGGTTATGACGTCTTTTTCACAAAAAACACGGTACACTCCACCAAAAACAGTGGTTATTTAAATTCAATCAGCACGTGAGTGACAGCTAGAAGAAGAACTAAAAATTTGTTATAAATTTTCATATCGGTTTGAAAATATCAACAGCATCTGCAATGCGTGAAATAGGTAGAAAACATTTCGAGCACTAGTTCCCTTTTTCATAGTTTATGACATTTCGCATTATATTTATTTTTATAAAAACATCTTTTAAACTAAGCCATAAACGGTTTATTTTGTAATACGCCTACGCATCGTAAAAATAGTTTTATATAATGGCAAAGCTAAAACAGATACGGCATTTACTTTAAGTCTACAACTTTAATTTAAAAAAAGCTGTTTTTTACTTTATTTTATCTCTTAAAGCATAAAATCGTGCAATGTATCTGTGATGCGCTCACGTAAGTGAAACAATTGCACATCGTCAGCTTGACATGAGAAAAAACAATGATTTTTTGCCACTTTAATTTTGGAGAAATTTCTTTAAAGGATTTTCCAGCAAATGTATTTAATGCAGTGGCCTTTATATTTTTTTCTTAAACCGAAACATCATCGTGGACACGCGCATAACGCACAAATGAGGAGATCTGGCTAAATTAATTTAGCACATTTGTTTCAGTTGAATATCTAAAACTAGTTGAGTTGAGGAATTTTGCAACTGATTAGTTAGCACCAATATTACAAGATGAGTTTATGCTCGATCAATAATTCATAGTGACCAGCGAAAAAGCATTTAGCAAACCAAAGAATCTCCCGTCCCACAAAAACAATTCAGTAAATTTTTCGGGAATAGGTAGTGTACACATACAACGCATCAAATTATATAGAGAAAAAAATAAAGTGTAGGCCTACATTAAATTGCAAGTTTTCCTTGATGAAGTTTCTTTCTACCTGTCAACAATCGTTTGCCCGAAAAACTTTTCCTAATTTATATAAAAACATGATCTTGCTATTTCAGTATGCTGAGTCGTCAAATTAAATGCCTACTTTTATAAATTACATACAGTATGTGTTTCACTTTTATCGTTTTTATCACTTTTAATTTAAATCATGGCAATATATAAATAAGTAGAAGTTACTCAATTTGTACAAGGACAATAGAATTTACAATATAAGTACAATAGAATTACAAGAGGAATACAACAACTCCAAATTGGAAACCAAGGAGCAGGAGTTTTTGGTAAGACGAACCCGGAACTCTAATTAAAAATTTTGGTGGAGTTAGACTCGGACCAGATTTATGTCAAACATAATCACTTCCAACTTTTAGCTGAATTATTTGCTATTCGTGGATTTAATGCGGTTGAGTGCGAACCTACAATTTTATTGTCAAACACATCCCCAAATCCGCAAGCACATCCATAACAAATAAATTCGATAAAATAACTAAAAATTTAAAAGAAAGATTTTAGTGTAACAGAAAATCTGGAGCCGGAGCTGTTAATATCAAACAGCTCTGGTCTGGACCAAGACCTGGTCTGCCCACAGCTCAGGTATAAGTTTGGGTAAAAATTGTTCAAGTGACAGATTAGTCTTCTAGGTTGAAGAGCAGTTTATTTTCCTGTGAGGATTTTTCAGAAAATGCGGGATTTTGTTTATAGTCTCAAACGCAACTAATAAGACTTATATATTTGGATATTAATTCGTTGCCGAAACTTTTATTAAATTGTTATAAAACATTTTCCAAGTGTTGCTATTTCAGTAATTCAGTTTATATTTTTGCTATTTACAGCAGATTTTAATAAACAGTTTTGCGTAGTTTTGTTCAAAAAGTTCAAAAAGAATATCAAGCACATAAAATAAATACTGTAGACAAGATGACTTACTACGTTTTGATTGCGTTTTGATGAACAGAATAGTCTATCACCATTAAGATTTAAATAACTCTTTACTCCATCAAAATTTAAAAGCGATTGTATACATTCATTCATTTATTCATTTTATTTCTGATCCTCTATAGAAAATTAAGAAGAAAATACACATAAAATATAAGTAAGAAATGAGCAGGATACAAAAAAATGAAGCAACAAAACGACAGATTTTATAACATGCAATCATTGCTATTTGTGAATATGCTATTGCCGAAATATACCGCGATTTCGTTAAATAAAGAACGAGTTTACTGAATGTCATGAAATTTCAAGCAAACCCGTGCGAACCCCCTGATTCTCATCATTGGTTTAAACTGGAAGCGGTGGTGAAAAAAGCAAACGGAAAGAGAAAATTTTGAATTCTGCCAAAAATTCTACTTTCCAGTTACTTTTTCCGTGACCACTTCAGCCTGAAACAAGCTGAAAAGTTGAACTATTTCAACTTCAATCTTTCCACTAAGCACAAAAATTTTTGCGCTTGGACCATTTTGTACGTTTCCCGCTGTTTTGTTTTTTGCACTTGCAGTTTCAGCTTTGTTTGTTTTTTACACTTTCCGCCACACTGTTTACTTTTGCCGCGTTCCCTTTCAATCTAAACCAACCTTAAATGGTCTTTCTGATTTGAGAAAGATTTCTCTAGTGATCATGTGAGTCTGTTAATTCTTTTTCGTCAACATCCTGCTGTTTATTCCACAATTATTTTTCCGCCAAAACAACATTGTTTTTATAGAACTCGACTATCAATTCTCAAAATTCTAGAATATGCATACTTTTCACGATAATTGCAAGTTGATCAGCTTATTATTAAGCCTATTTTTTGTACTTGCCTATTGTTAAGTAATCATGTTTTTCGTTCTATTTTTGAAAACTGAACTGAAATAAAATTACTGATAGTGATTGGCCAAACCAAGAATCTCATGTTATTAAAAACGTTACAGAAAGACGCATAACATAAGATGAGATAGCGAAATTAATATCGTGTGGACATTTTAAAAGCTTTTTCTTAGAATCCTTTTTACTATTTTTAACAGGTGAACCATTTTGATCAAACCAAATTAGGTCTGTAAAAATTACCGTACGCTCGTCCCTAGAACACACGCACGAATTTCAAAAATAGAATGCCATCAGCCTATTTATTAGATATTATTGTTGAGAGAAACAGAAAAAGTAAGAAAAAAAAGTATTTCGGGGGAAAGTGTCACATCTCGTTTTGGTTGCTTCTTCCTACCTACTGCTATTTATGCTAAAAAAACTGCCAATTCAATTTCATACGATACATAAATTAATCTGTTCTACCAAGGTGTTGTGTTTTACTTAACTTTAAGCGTAAGTATATTTCAAACTGTAAATGAAGCGTAAGTATATTTCAAACTTTTTTTTAGAGAGAATCAGCGTCTAGTTTGTTGAAATTTAAAACTTTAATAATTTGTGCTCAAGGCTATAACATGATTTTCGTTTACACAATTTACTTGGGAATTAGGACGGTATACGGTGCGTCATTGCTTAGTAAAGCTTGTTTTCAATATTTAATAGTGTCTAAAACGTAAACAAGAAAATAATTTTAGAACAGTGTCTAATTTTCAAAAAACTCAAACTTTAAACATAGTGCCATAATCATTGAGAACCAGGAAAAATTTATTTGGTTTGATATTCTTTTGGCAACAGTCACGTTTACACACGTCAGTGACTTTTACAGCAGCTCATTAATGATAATTACAACATTTACAACACCACTGCCAGCATCTGATTCAGGCAGTACAGCAGTCTGGGGTAGTAAAAGGATAAACCCTCGGCCCCAATCCTGCTCGTGTCTGACCTGGAGTGGATGTCCTTCAAACGATAATGATGACGACGAAGACGACGACGACGACGACGACGACGACGACGACGACGATTAATCATAAAACGTAGACAAAAGTTTTTTAAGACCTTAATCAGATAATTTGACGGTATGACTCGCATTGTTGATGTTTGTTTTTTTTAATCCATCGTAGGTACTCAACTTAGATAAAATACGGTCTATAAATATCTGGGTTGATTTACTTTAATTACTTTTTATTTGTTATTTTTGCCGAATTTTATAATTCAAGGAGGCAAAATCAATCAATTTTCATTCAAATTCAAGTTCGAGTTCACGAAAAAATGATTGATTTCGAAATAAAGTTTATTAAAATTTAACTCTAAACTTTATGATAATTAAAACTGCAAAGCTTAAAAAAGATATAGATTTTTAAATTATTTACCGCTACTTATAAAATGCATGCTATATTTTTCAGATGCTGCTGTAAAATGCTGCAGCAAAAACAATTGAATTTTTTTAGTTCAAGTTTATCGGTTTTCATTTTTCGAGTTCTTTCAAGTTCTTGTCCAAGTTGGAGTTCCAAGATCTAATTCTATTACTTTAAGTCTAAAGAGATTTCTTTTGCACCCCTAAAAACCCCGCCTCAAGGGTATCTATTTACTGGTATCAGCTAAACAATTTTCTTTTTAAAGCCAATCAAACGAACATATAAATCTAAACCGTTTTTTATTATGATAACCTTTTTATAGTTATGATTTTTTAAAGGTTTTAGTAAATTTTGGGTGTGTATGCTAGAAGAACAAGAAGAACTTTTTTGTACAACCACACCTCGCGTCATAAACAGAAAGCGTGCTAAGAATTTGCGGTGCTTATTTTTGCAAGATTGGCTGGCAGCGCAGCCATATTCATGGAAGTGTCACCATGGTCTAGGGCAATAACATAACCAGAGGTGAAAAATTTGAGGGTTGGTTTGTTGGTTACTTAAGACTAGCTTTTTTTTCCTAAGCATTACAGAGATAAGTGACTCTTTTACGGCACCCAGTGACAAGTTTAAGTCTATAGCAAAAATTTTACAACTAGACTTAGACGTATGGTAAGATGCTGCAAAACTACCTGGATGAGTTTGTTTTTATAATTTTAAGTAGGCGGAGTTAGGGTTACCATATTTGATGAGGCACAATCCCTGACAGATTGATGTCAGTAACGTTGACTGATTTTTTCAACCGAAAAAATTTTATTATGGTATAAATTCTTCATGCAACTAAAGCACATTGTTGCAAAATTGTTACATTTTACTTAACCAAATGCAAAATTGTTGCATTTCTGAAAACAACAAGATTTATGAAAACGAAAAATAGTACAAAATTATTACATAATAAGCGACGAGGTTAATACAAGAAATAAACGTAAAACGATTTACGAACAATACTTTCTCTACCACGCATATTTTTTTGAAAGATTTAATTTCCTTCAACAAGCTCTTGTTGGACTTTAAAAATACAAAGATTTCCCACAAGACATATCTTTAAAGTTGTACTGAAGCGTTAAAATTTTTTTATCATCTTAACGGTCATCTAATTTTTTTCTTTTGTCCACTGGCTTTGCATCAGCGAAAATACCCATTCAACATTTGCATTGTAAGATATCACAGGAAAGAAAAACTGTACATTTCTTACCAATTCTGAGTGGCAGATAGGGTTTTTTGATTGTTGAAAATACTTGCACCATTTCTTATGTGTTGGCTTAATCGTTTGGCTTAATTTCTTATGCGTGTAAATTTTTATTACTGAGCAATTTTTACTTCCAGAAACATTTTCAAATTGCAAACTATGTCAAAATATTTAGCATCGTCTATATGCATTCCTCTACTTATCAGATATTCTACACAAGTTTCAATGGCATATCAATTCGGTAAATGACTTAAGGACATCCAATTAAAATGGAAGAACTCTTTTAATAGTTTTATCCACTTATCCAATTACTCAAAGCATCTTTCGTAGAGATTTGCAATTTTAGTTAGGAATTTTTCAACCTCATCCTTGTATTCCTTCTCTGGGTTTTTGAGCAATAAGCCCTTTAAGTTTTAACGACAAATTTTAGCTTTTTCCTTTCTTCAAGCATTTCGTGAATCGACTCCAAATTTTTCAGCACTTTTATAACAGAGTTGCTTGCTCTTTTCATTGTTTGAATATGTGTGTGAAAGACAGACATTTGTGAATGCAAGTGCCAGTGGTATATCTCATTTATTTTATTTTTAAAGAACTGCCTGATGATTGTAGTTCTTTAAGAATCAAATAGAGTGGTCCATAAAAACAATGTTATTATTATTATTGTAGGTGGGTGCTCTTGCGACAAAAAGAAGTTTTTACTGCAAAAACAATTTTATCAATTTTGTGATTCCAGGAAATAAGGAGAGCCAGCGAGTCTTGCTATGAGAAAAAAATTTTTTGTATTCGACATCTTCAAATTCACAGTATCCTTTTAATTGTTCAGTTCGAACTGTGTAAAAAGAAAAATATTGATATATTTTATTGATTATATTTTCTATATCTATGCTCATTCGATTGGCCCCATGATGAATCAGTTGCTTAAAAAATATGATGGACTCCAATCAACGATGTGTTTAACATTTTCTTTACCTTTGCAAACACATTGTTACCATGTTCATTACGCTTCAATTCTTCAAACATTGTATCGCAGTTGTCTTTTGTGAATGCCACGCAGTTTTTAGCAAGCCTCCATTTTCCTATTGGCATCTTGTACGCATTCAGCAATTGTATCGGCGATTTTATTTGGCTTGCTCCTAAATTCGATCATTTTATACTGCAGTCAAAACTGCACAAATACTGGAAACAATAATTCATCATGATAGTTGCCCTCTGTAGCAATTGCACAATATTGAATATCATTTTCTTTAAAACTTTTCAAGGCAGAATCGATTGAATAGGTTTGTAATAAAGGATATTGTCTTTTTTTGGACACAAAAAATTTGCTTTGACAAATCAGAATCAGAAAAAGTTTTTTTTAGCAAAGAGTTTGAATAATCCATCAAGAAAAAGCTATTGTGATGCTTAACTGCGTGAAAAGCCTAACTGCCCTCGGCAGCAGTAACTTTATCTTCTGTTTTACATCCTGTCGTGACAAAATAATTTGTCATTTTATTTGATGAGGAAGCTTCTCTTACTGCTTTGCAGTGTTTATCAAAACCGAGATGTGATTTTAAATCCGCGATACCTTTGCATGAACTCGAGATGTATGATCCTGTTTTGCAAACTAAGCATTCTGATTCCCATTCATTTCGGAAGCATGGATGGTTTGCCTTCATTTTTTCAGTAAATTTACATTTTCGCTTAGCCATTTTTAACAGTAAAAAAATATTACCAAGTTAAATGTTTAGCACTGAACAAATTTTTACTGTTTAAACATTGCGGTTAGATTTCATAAAATGCATTATTCAAAAATTCCGGACATTTAAGCACTTTTTAAAATTTGTTTCTGAGGCAGATTTAGCCACTAAAATTTCAAACATGTTTGGGAAAAACCTGATGTATGGTAGCCCTAGGCTAAGCTTATTTCGGACCATAAACCTAAAAATAAGTTTATTTTTTTAGATTTAGGCATTTTAGAGAATAAAAAACATAATCAACATCCAGGCCTAAAAAAATTATTCGAAAAGTCGGTAGAGTTTTTTTTAAAGGGCAATAAGGTTTATAACTCTACTTATTTTTGTGCATTAATTCAATTAACTCTATGCGCTTAGCGGTTATACATACACTTCTGTAGATTATAATAATATGCGCTTCTGTAGATTAAAATAAAGATCAGAGTTAATAAAATCTTTTTGGTGCTTACGTATTATCGGGAGGACTTACTAACCAATCTTCATACTAACCAATAAACCCTTAATGTAAAAATCAAAGGTCCTCCCGATAATACGTAAGGACCATCTTTTTTGTGTATATATGTGTGTTATCAAATCAATTTTTATTTTACTATAACCGAAATTGGGCTTTTCGTATATAATAAAAATTGAAAATGGTTTTGCTAAAAAGTGCAAAAAACGATAGTTATAGGCCAAATATTTTTAATTTGTAAAGAAATATTGGTTTTTGAAAAAAATACAACAATTATTATTGATGAATAAGGCAATAATTAAGTTGTCTCTCTTTTACAGATAATTCTTATCAGCAATATGAGATGAACAATCATGCATTTAAAGGCTTCCTTATAATCTTTTTTTTATCCATGGACGTAACACCAATCCTAAAAATCTGTATCTACTAGCAAAAATTGTTATATGTATGCATCTGCATCGTCTTTAACAGAAAGTAGCAAAAATAGACAACTAGGCGCAGTTGGAAATTAATTTTTGCTATCCAGATAACTGTATTTTAGTTAACCAGCTAAGCGGCTATCAAGATAACATGAGTAGTTAAATAATTACTTAGAAAACCAAGTCGCTTAAAATGACAAGCACTCGACTCGAGTTTTGCTCTTATTTGAGCTCGTCAGTGATGCATATCTCACTGCGATTCAAACGAACTAGATGTTGTCCTCCACGCAGGAGACAAGACCACTAGATCACCCAAGCCAAACAAAACTCGACTATAACCAGCGTTAAGCGTCGCGCTTACTCTCCCAGAGCTTGACGAGCGAAACTAGAATTTTACAGTTACTAGAGTCATAGTAGAGATGCTAATGCTTGTCGGGTAAGTCCCGGTCATGAAATGCGGCCTTGGTTTTACAACATAGTGAATTCTATGTATTCCTTGCGCAGTAAAGCCGGGAATAACTTCAGAGATGCTCATAATTGGGTTGCTGTCCGGCTTGTGTGGTCTAGTGGTGCTGTCGCCTGTGTGGAGGACTACATCTAGTCGGTTCGAATTGCAGTGAGACGATCACGCATCACTGACGAGCTCTAATAAGAGCGAAACTCGAATCTAGTGCTTTTCATTTTAGGTAGCTTGGTTTTCTAAGTAAAGTAATAACCGCTAATTGTTAGAATATTGATTTCACAAAAATTGCTTTATGAATTAATTGTACAATAGTTTTATTCTAAATTTTCACGAGTTGCACTGTGGAAGTGTTTACGATGAAAATCACCAACTTTAACACTTACTGTTTCTGCAACGCATTTCGTCTAAACCAAACGCATCGACCGTGGAATTGGCTAAATGGGACCGGAGTTTTGTAGCAACGTGTCCACTTGCCTTAAATATTTTTCTGCTTTCACAGAAATGGACGGTCTATTTCTCTAAAGCTTTACAAACTTTACGTTCTTTTGGGACTATTCTTCTGTCGTGTAATCGAACCCGCATTATGCGCGCGCGTACTGTCCTAGTCACACGTCATTTGCCTGCATAATTCGTGGTGTGCTTGCGGCTGCCTTGGCAGTTACGCACGTGGTAAAATTTCTATGTTTTCAGTTGTTGTTATCACAGTTGGTAGATGCAGCGTTTTTCAGTTGAATAAAGCTAATGTTTATTTGCTTACATTAGTCTACAACAATTTATTCAACTGAAAAAAAAATAAAGTAAAATAATGGATAGCAAGTTTATTAAACCAAGCGTTTTCAATGCCGATCCTAATTCGAAGCAAGCTAGTAAAGAGTGGAGGCATTGGTATTGCACATTTTCAAATTTCGTAGATTCTTTTCCTGCTGAGCCTGCAATATCTAATGAAGATAAATTCAAATGTTTAATTGCTCATATCAGCAAAGATGTATACGATTATGTGAGTGAATGTCGCACCTATCAAGAAGCGATACAAACCTTGGAAAGATTTTACGTTAAACCTTGCAACATCATTTTTGCAAGACATTTGCTGATGACATGCAAGCAGCAGCAAGCGCAGTCGTTGGACGACTATTTGCAGAAATTGAAGCAATTAGCAAAAGATTGTAATTACCGATCAGTAAGCGCTGATGTTTGTCGAAGTGAAGCAATTCGTGATGCTTTCATATCTGGTCTACTATCTACATCGATTAGATCTAGACTGTTAGAGAATACAAGAGAAGAATCGATGACATTAGAAGCCATATTCAATCAAGCCCGATGTTTTGACATGGCTCAGAAAAGTTCGGAGAGTTATACTGCGACTGATGGTAAAGCTATTGAAGTTAGCCCGGTTTCTGCAATCGAAAATTGTGAAATGAGACTTGCAAAGCTTGAGCCGTTCTGTTCCGAAACGCCATCTGATGCTTGTGTAATTCGACAGCAGATGAAGAAATGCGAACGCTGCGGTGCAAACCAACTCCACAAAAAGTTTCCATGTCCCGCCCAAAGAAGTAAGTGCTTTAAATGTGGTAGCTATGGACATTTTGCGAGACAATGTCGTTCCCGGTTTAAAAAGTCTAACTGTTCAATTGTTTCTAATGATAAAGGTAATGATGTAGCAGTTATAAACGATATCGCTGGCGTCCCTGATATTGTAAATGTGCGTATATTGGTAAACAATGTTGCCGCGAATGCTCTAATTGACACCGGTTCAACGTTGAGTTATGTTAATCAAAAATTTGCTAATGCAAATAGATTTCAGCTTAGTAATGAGAGCAACGAGATTGGTTTAGCGGTAACCGGAAACTGTTTTCAAAGTAAAGAAGTTTGTAAGTCTACGATTCGTTTGCAAAATCGAATTTACCGCGATGTAAAACTGCATGTTCTTAAAGATTTACTCACCGATGTTATTGTTGGGCAAGATGTTTTAAAGTTACATGATCACGTTCGATTTAATTTTGGTGGTCCAAGACCTTTGTTGTGTATTAATGCGCTGAAATGTATTAAGACGAATGTTGTACCACGATTGTTCGAACATTTAGCCAGTGACTGTAAACCTATAATCACGAAATCGCGTAAGCATTCTTTGGCAAACGAAAAGTTTATTGCTGAAACAATAAAAAACGACTTGAAAGAAGGAATTATAGAACCAAGCTCTTCCCCTTGGCGCGCACAAGTTCTTGTCGTGACTGGAGACAATCATAAAAAAAGAATGTGCATTGATTATAGTGAGACCATTAATAAATATACGTTATTAGATGGCTACCCACTGCCTAACATGCAAAATTTGGTAAATAAAGTAGCGCAATACTCCCACTTCAGCACTTTAGATTTGAAAAGTGCCTACCACCAGGTGGAAATTCCAATAGAAGACCGACCGTATACAGCTTTTGAGGCTAATGGAAAGCTTTATCAAAGTAAAAGAATTTCGTTTGGTCTGACTAATGCGGTTCCATGGTTCCAACGGATAATTGATGACATTATCGAACGCAATAATTGTAAAGGAGCATTCGCGTACCTCGACAACATCACAATTTGCGGCAAGACAAAAGAAGAACACGATGCGAATCTTCAGCAATTTCTTGAAGCAGCAGCGAAACATAATCTAACATTTAATAAGAACAAATGTACTTATTCGTCCGATTGTATTTCGTTATTGGGGTACCAAATCCATGATCGTACACTGCGCCCAGACCCTGAGCGTGTTAAAACTTTGTTGGATATACCCGTACCAAAATCAAAAAAAGAGTTAAGCAGGGCAATCGGCCTCTTCGCATATTATGCGAAATGGTTGCCTCGCTTCTCTTGTAAAGTAAAACCCTTAGTAGAATCGCGAATGTTTCCTTTGAATGAAAATGCTGTACACTGTTTTTATCAGCTAAAAAGTGAATTAGCTGATGCGACACTAGCAAGTGTAGATGAAAATGCGCCGTTTACATTGGAAACCGATGCTTCCGATGTTGCTGTATCTGCAGTTCTACAGCAAAATGGTCGACCCGTCGCCTTTTGGTCAAGAACACTCAATTCAAACGAGAAACGTTATGCAAGCGTGGAAAAGGAAGCTGCAGCTATTGTTGAAGCGGTCCGGCGATGGTCGCACTATTTATTGCCTCGAAAATTCACTATAATAACAGATCAAAATTCTGTAGCTTTTATGTTTGGTAATTCTCGGCGAAACAAAATTAAAAATGATAAGATTATGCGATGGAAAATGGAATTGAGTCAATATTGTTATGATATCGTTTATCGTCAAGGGAAATTTAATGTTGTTTCTGAAGCATTGTCGCGAGTATATTGTGCTGCTACAACTGTAAATGCGCTTTATAGAATTCATGCGGGTTTATGTCACCCGGGGATAACTAGAATGTATCACTACATCCGACAAAGAAATTTGCCATATTCGCTTGACGACGTAAAAAGAATGACTAAAGTCATTCTTTTTACGTCGTGTGATTAAGTCATTCTTTTTACGTGCCTGTGCAATTTGTTGTGAAATTAAGCCAAAGTTTTTTAAACCGCCTATTGTAAATTTAATTAAAAGTTCGCAACCTTTCGAAAGATTAAGTATGGATTTTAAAGGTCCTCTGCCTTCAAAAACCAAAAATCATTACATTTTTACTGTTGTCGATGAGTTTTCACGATTTCCCTTTGTTTTCGCCTGTAAAGATACCAGTTCTCGCACAGTTATATCGTGTTTAAGGTCACTGTTTAGCTTGTTTGGTTTTCCTGCTATTGTGCACAGTGATAATGCAAAGTGTTTTGTATCGAAAGAGATAAAAGAATTTTTAAACGAACGGGGAATCGCGAGTACATTTTCCTCCGTGTATAATCCTCGTGGTAATTCTCAGTGCGAACGTTTTAATGGAATAATTTGGAACACCATAAAACTGGCGCTCCGCACAAACGGCTTAGAAATCGCTAATTGGGAGGTGGTTATCCCAGAAGTTCTTCACTCATTGCGATCATTACTTTGCACAGCTACAAATGAAGTTCCCCATGACCGTTTTCTAAAATTTCCCCGTCGTTCAATGTTTGGTACCAACGCTCCAATCTGGATGAATGAACCAGGACCTGTGTATGTGCGTAAGCATGTACGAGATAAGTATGATCCTGTTGTAGAAGAAATGGATTTGTTCAACGCTAATCCGAATTACGCCGTCGTACGATCACCCGAAGGACGCGAGGTAACTGTTTCTGCTAGAGACATTGCACCTACTCCAGCCGGTCCAGGAGAAGCAAATGAGTCCCAGAGTCTTTCGCAAAGTAACGAAATTCCGTTTTCTACGTTAGAAAGACCGGACAGCGGTTCGCATGATCTTCCAGGAACAAACGATTCGGATAATCAACCTGAGCTACAAACTCCATTAAATTGGCGCTCCAGTTGTCAAAGGCGACCCCCCGATAGATTAGAGTACAATTAGTTGACTGTTTTGTTTGGTGTTTATTTTCTTAGCCCTACTTATTTTCGTGTATGCATTTCTTTGTAATGTAATCTTTACTTTCTTGCGAGCGGGGGTGAATGTCGTGTAATCGAACCCGCATTATGCGCGCGCGTACTGTCCTAGTCACACGTCATTTGCCTGCATAATTCGTGGTGTGCTTGCGGCTGCCTTGGCAGTTACGCACGTGGTAAAATTTCTATGTTTTCAGTTGTTGTTATCACAGTTGGTAGATGCAGCGTTTTTCAGTTGAATAAAGCTAATGTTTATTTGCTTACATTAGTCTACAACATCTTCTTTTTAGGTTCGCAGTAGGCCTACAGCAAAAATGAGTAGTTTGAATTGATGCTGACAAGATCAAGACTTTTAAAGGTTCAGATGATGTTTCTTACCAACTAAAACAAAAACTAATGATAACAACCGGCTACCTTCTCCAAAACCAGAATCTGCCGCTCCAAGCGGGATTAATATTCGGTCTATGAATAAAAAGTTTGACAAATTTTATGATTTTATTCAGTCTTTGTCGTATACACCTGACGTTGTATGTTTGTCTGAATCAAGAATTAAAAAACAGCCGTTAATTAATATAAATCTTCCTGGATATACTTTTCTTAATTCTTCTCCTTTAAAAAATGCTGGAGTTGTAGCCGTGTACGTAAAAAATAATTTAAAATTCAAAAACGAACAAACCTTTGATCTTTACGGTTGTGAATCGTTATGGTTAACAATTCACCAACCAAGCACACAAAAATTTCTAACAATTGCAACCATTTACAGCAGTGATGGGATTCAAAATTTTAAGAACAGGTTCTCTTTTGTATCGAACTCGCTAACAACAGTTTTAGTGTTGGGATTCAAAGTTTTAAGAACAGGTTAAAAATTAGGGTGTTCTCTAAAAAAAAGAAAAAGGTCTTCACTTCGATTTCATCTCCAATTTCTCTATTTTTCTCCCAAAATTATGGTGTTCTCTAAAAAAAAAAAAAAAGGTCTTCACTTCGATTTCATCTCCAATTTCTCCATTTTCTGATTATTTTATCTCTGATTTCTCCATTTCTCGATTTTATCTCTGATTTCTCCATAAAATTATGGTGTTCTCTAAAAAAAAAGGTCTCCACTCAGAATCGTTCTTTACCCTCTAAACAAACATTTGCAGCGGATTGAAACTGTTACATCAAACACAGAGGTATTGAAATACATAGATTACGTAAAGTTAAAAGCGGTTCGCTAAACGTGCTGAAATTCCAAGAACGGGTTCGCTAAACGTGCCGAAATTCCAAGAACGGGTTCGCGCGAACCCGTGCGAACCCCCTGAATCCCATCACTGATTTACAGGCATCCCAACGAAGCGATTGAGAAATTTGTAGATGATTTTTCTAACTGTCTTGGAAAACTAACATCAGAGAAAAAACATTTTACTTTTTAGGCGATATAAACATTAACATAAGTGAAAACAATTTCGGCATTCAAGCAAACAATTATATAAACACTATAATTTCAAACGGAGCATTTAATATCATTACAAAACCAACAAGAGTTACACCAATCTCAGCAACACTTATTGACCACTTGATTACTAATGATATCGCCCACACTATTGTTCCTTCAATAATTTTTAAGTGATTTGACGGATTATTACCCTGTGTCTTGCTCAATCAAACAATTTAAGTCTCTCAAATTGTCGAGTAGTAATGTGCATTACTACAGAGACAGAAAAAACTTTTGCTCAGAAATGTTTTGCGTAGATTTGAACAATTTTCTTTTGCAACTTATATCCACTAATCTTCCATTGCATTGCAAAAATTTTAACGAAACCTTTGACAATTTTGTAAAAACAACCTCGCGAATAATCAACAAGCATGCGCCGTTAAAACGACTTAGTCGGAAACAACAAAAATTAGCAAAAAAAACAGGGATAACCAAAAGAATTTTAACTTCGATTCGAAAAAGAAATATCATCTACCAATCCATGCTTATAAATGGCAACGAGACTGAAAAAAATACTTTAAACGCTATTTGGATAAATTGTCTAAATTAAAAACCTTATCAAAAAAAATGTACTTCCAAAATGAACTTTCAAAGTGCAAACAAAACCCACGAAAAACGTGGGAAATTATTATATCCACTTTGCCAAACTCATCCTGTTGTCACTTCCCAAACTCAATTAAGATAAATGATACTACTACCGAAAACCCCACAACCCTTTCAAATGAATTTAATAACTATTTTTGTTCTATCGGTTCTAAACTGGCCAATAACATTTCAGGAAAAACAAAGAAAAAACCGTATGAATTTCTAAACAAAAAATCTCATCCTTTACATATTTAGAACCTCCATCTGTAAACGAAATATTAAATCATATTTTATCATTAAACAACAATAACGCAATCAGACATGACGATATACCAGCTTACTTTCTTAAAGTGTCCAGCACTGTAATTGCTCCATATTTACAAATATTCATAAACTTTATATTTAATAATGGCCTTTTTCCTAATAACTGCAAAATTGCCAAAATAGCGCCTATTTATAAAAGCGGCTCGAAAGAGGAGATAAACAACTATCGCCCCATCTCAATATTAACTTGTTTTTCTAAAATAATCGAAAAAATTTTTTACAATAGCTTTCTTCAAAAAACATGAAATTTTGTATCCTCATCAATTTGGCTTTCAAGTTAAAATTTCTACATCCCACGCTATGCTTGATTTAACCGCTACAGCTTACGACAACATTGATAATGATTTGAATACTGAATTGGTTTTTGTAGATTTTAAAAAAGCATTTGACACTTTTGTCATAAAATACGAATGACCAAGCTAGCCCACTATGGCATTCGAGGAGTGCTTTCAAATTATTAAGTTCATACTTAAGTGGTCGGCAACAATACGTAAATTTTAAACAGACCAAATCCAATCACAAAGAGATAAAATATGGGGTGCCACAAGGATCTTCTCTGGGCCCCCTTTTTTTCTGTATATATAGTAATGACCTTCCTAATTCCGTGAACTGCACACCTAGATTGTTTGCAGATGATACCTGCCTCATCTTTGAAGCGTGCAACCCTGTATCTCTTCAAAACCTCATTAATAGTGAATTAAATAAATTAGACACATGGTGCTGTTCCAATAAATTGACTGTTAATCCGTCAAAATCCAACATAATTTTTATCTCTCCTAAATTGCTACAAAATAGTAATGACAATTATAGCATGACATTTGCAGACTCCTTTATTGCTACTTTTCCAAACTCAAAGTACCTAGGTGTTATAATAGACAACAAACTCTCTTTTTATGAACACATAAAGTTACTTGAAAGTGAAGTTTCCCGCTCTGTTGGTATTCTGACCAAATTAAAGTCATTTATTCCCCAACAAACATTACTACAACTTTATCATTCACTTGTCCATTCACACCTCACTTATGGAATTACAATTTGGGGTTCGACACATACAACGTATCTTCAAAAACTTCAAAATTTACAAAATAGAGCTCTAAAACTTGTATGTAATGTCCCTTTTCTAAGTTCCGCTAAACTTTTCTACAAAAAATTAAACATTCTGACGATTCACGATACCTTTAAGCATGAAGTAGCTAAATTTGTATATAACTGCAACAAAACACTTAACCCTACTCCTTTTCTTAATTACTTTAAAAAAAACCATCAAGTTTCAATCAGGCACATTAGACAATCAGAAGACAAGGACAACCTATATATTCCTAAATATTGTTCAAATAGACTGCAAAGGTGCATAAAACATCAGGGAGTTAAAATTTGGAATAATATTTCGTCAGAAATAAAAAGACGTTCCTTTAATTCTTTTAAATCTCGGCTTAAACAACACCTCTTATCTCAACATTAAAATTTTTTTTTTATGGAAAAAATATTTTCTTCAGGTAATAGCACTCGTTCTACAATTTAAATATTCTTGGAAAAAAATTTTTTTTTTTACATATAGGCTATCACCTACAAATATAACAGAGGCATTCGATAATGGGTAATTGCTTGACTCGATGACCGCAAGGTCTTTTCGCACTTCCCAGTCACATTGAATTATTTGTTATTTAATGAAATTGTTACTTTTCCGTTTTTCGTTTTTTTGTTTTTTGTGACTAAATAAAATATGTCTGTCTGTCTGTCTGTCAAGCTAATTTTGATTCCGTAAAAAAACGTAAAACGCATCAGCTACTAAAGTTACTTTATCTGGCTATCCTACATAATTATACGGGACATCGGATAGCAAAAAAACTCGGTTGTCGGGTTGTCGGAAACGAAAAAACAGGGGCGATTTTTCCTTTTCCTGCAATATCTTTAAAACGCATAGGCACAAAGGAGGAGCAGATAAAGCAGATTTTTAAAATTTGCAAGACATAACCACAACTCTCTCCACCATTATACATATTAGATAACTTAGTATCTTATGGAAACTTAGTGAAGACTGAAATAAAAAAAGAATTAAAGGAAAAAAAGCTTTTACAGAGCAAAGTAGAAAACCCTTTTGAGCCAAAGGCCATTTTGGCTTATCAAAAGTATGACCTTTGCACAGGCGTTTTGGTCAGACGCTTGCGAAGGAAATATTTATTAAACGCGCTTTCGGCTCACAACACCTCTAGCGGTTTCTGCATAACAACAAAAAACAAATTACACATTCGAAATTTTACATGCAGAAACAAAATGCGGTTTAACATAAAAAAGCAGTTAATATTTACACGGCGGTAAAACTACGAAGTAAGAAACAATAAAAAATCGCCAATCAAATTCGTTACAATAACTCACCAAAAATTTTCTTTGACCAAAACGTTTCACTACACGTGTTGGACAAGAACTTGCATAGCAAAGTACTTCCACAAAATCTTTTATCAGTCGACACAAATTATTTACCAATTACGATTACCAATGATTCTTATTCAAATAGAAAATAAATACAAGGTTAAAACTTTGACTTGGTTGCACATTGCACTATAATAAAATCCTTCAAAAACAAAAGACTTATTCTCTAAAGTTAATAACTGTAGTTTTAAAAACATGAGGCTCACTTCAGCTGAGTACAAACAATATCAAACATTCCCACCAGACAGACGTCATAAAGGAAACCAAAGCGACGTTGAGGAAAAAAGAAAAACCCTAGAAACTTACGTCATAGAACAAAATTAACATCCTCCCCCCCAAAAATGCAAAATTTATTCACAATTTTCATTTTGATATAAGTTTAATTTTGTTTTACTGCAGCAAACCGGAGCATCAAGGGAGAGATTGAATGACTTGGCTTATTCCTTTTGGAGTGAGGGTTTGGTAACCGTCTCCCTTTCTTTTACAATGACACAAAATTTAGTCACCGGCTTCTTTAAAATTCCTGTTGCCGTTTTCAAATCCACAACTCGCACCACACCTCGAGCATCTGGGTATAATTTGATAACTCTACCCAACGGCCAGACACCCCGAGGCAAGGTATGGTCACTTACTAGTACAATATCGTTCAAGCTAACGTTTTCGCGGCGTTTGTGCCATTTTTTCCTTGGATAAAGCGTGCGAGGATATTCCTGTACCCATCTACGCCAAAATTCATCAGCCACTAATTGCACTGTCCGATAGCGCTGTCGGGCGTAAATATCCGTAACATCCGTGAGCATTGGAGGAAGACCAATTGAAGGGTCTACTCGGAGCAGATGGTTGGGCGTTAGTGGCAAATCCGCATCTACATCAATGGATACATCGGTCAGAGGACGTGAATTTATCATCGCCTCCACTTCAAGAAGCAAAGTGTGTAAAGCATCATCATCCAAGTTTTTTTCAGAAGTCAGGCTTGCCAGAAGTTCTCGAACAGTCCTAATCATTCGCTCCCATGCGCCACCCATGTGGCTAGCTCCCGGAGGATTAAACTTCCACTGAATTCCCTTTTGACGAAGGTTTGAATTGATGTACTCCTTGTTCCATGCTTCAATAGACTGTCGTAATACTTTCTCCGATCCCACAAAATTGGTTCCATTGTCGGAGTATATGCACTGAATAGGTCCGCGACGCGCTATAAAACGCCGAAAAGCATTTAAAAAGGAAGACACTGTCAAATCTGAGGCTACCTCAAGATGCACAGCACGAGTAGTCATACACGTGAAAATGCATCCGTACCTCTTTATTTCATTTCTCTGTTGCTTAATGCAAAATGGACCGAAATAGTCCACTCCAGTGTGGGCAAATGGAGCGTCAAACATCTGTAGCCTAGCTGGTGGCAAATCAGCCATGATCTGAGCTTCAGGTTGGGCTTTTCTTCTTTTGCACGAAAGACACTGCTTAATCACCCGCTTCACAGTGACTTTGGGATTGACCACCCAGAACCGCTTCATCAAATTGTTTAATGTAGCGTTGACACCTTTGTGTCCGGATTGGTCGGAATGGCAACTGTGCACAATTAAATCTGTTAAATCATGCTTCGACGGTAAAATGACCGGGTGTTTGATTTCAAAGGGTAACTTGGCGTTAGCCAGACGGCCGCCAACACGCAACATTCCTTCGACTAATATCGGGTTTAACTGATAAAGTCCACTAGCCTTGAGCAACTTATCACTAACTCTCGATCCTTCAAATTTGGAAAACCATTCCGAAAAACTTCTCCTTTGCATATATTTTACCAGCTCCGCTGCTGCAACTTCCAATTCATCAGAAGTAATCGGAGATCCAAAATTAACACGAGATTCAAGCCCTTTAACGCGATTCAACAAATAGGCTTTGGATCGCAACAGCCATGCCGTTGCTACTTTCAGTCTATAGAAGGACGAAAAATGGGCAATCAGCTTATCACAAGCCGAAGGCAAACCAGGAGTTGTTACGTCGATTAGCATTGAAACAGAACTCTTCTTTTCCAAATCGTAAACTTTGTAGAAATTATCATCAGTGAACTTCGCATTAAACTGTTGCGGCCAATCGCTGGCCAATTTTTTCAAAAAGTCCGGGCCACAAAACCATGTTTTGTCGGACGCTAACGCATCAGCAGTACAGCCACGTGAAGCCAGATCAGCTGGGTTCAATGCGGACGGTACATGACACCAATCGTAAATGCATGTATAGCGCTGAATTTGCGCCAAACGATTCCTCGAAAAAACGGGAAATTTTTTACTTTCAGCCTTCAGGCTTTGTAACACAATCGTGGAGTCAGTCCAATATATGCAAGGACATGACTGTAGCTCCAATTCAGTACGCACAAACTTAGCAAGTTTCACAGCATCCAGAGCAGCCTCCAATTCTAATCTAGGAATAGTATGTTTTTCCGATCCGGCAAGCAAAGATTTTGCCATCACCAGTGAACAGTGTACTTGTCCATCACGATTCACATATCGCAAGTAACACACAGCACCACGCGCCACGTTTGAGGCATCTGCAAACGTGTGCAACTGAACATCACAAACATCGCTCATTGGCTTTACACAACGAGGAACTACAAAATCCTTCAGACTGCACAAACTCTCCTTCCACCTCTCCCAATGCACGGCATCGGTTGGGGATATAGATTCGTCCCATTTAATCTTATCATGACACAACTTTCTAAACAGCAGCCTTGCTTCAAGTACGACAGGGGATAAAAAACCCAAAGGATCAAACACAGCGTTGGTGATCGAAAGCAAATTTCTACGCGTTGGTGACTTATTCGGCAGATTAATGACAAATTGAAAGTTATCGCTTTGTACGTTCCATCTCATCCCTAACACTCTCTCATTCGCCACATCCCCGAGCTCGATTTTTGACATTACTTGAGCTCTGTCTTCAACATTGATGCTTTGAATAACAGCAGGACTGGTAGAGATCCACTTGTTTAATCGAAATCCTCCACAAGCAAGCAGATTTTGGAGGTCCTTTACTAGCCTTATGCCTTTGTCCTCGTCCGCTACTGTTATCAAACAGTCGTCGACATAAAAGCTCTTCTTAACAATTTCGACCACATCAACGCCGTAATTCTTACCAAATTGCTTAGCAGTCTCTAACAGTGCAAAAGCTGCACAACTTGGCGAAGACTTTGCTCCAAAGGGATGAACAGTCATCCGGTAGGGCAAAGGTTCTTTACTAAGATCACCCTGGGGCCACCACAGAAATCTTAGGCAATCACGGTCTTCAGGTGCACATCTAACCTGGTGAAACATTCCTTCGATGTCAGAAACAATAGCTATCCGCTCTTTGCGGAAGCGCAAAAGTACTCCGATTAGTCGGTTGACAAGGTCGGGTCCCTTCATGAGGTTTTCATTGAGACTAACACCCTTACTTTTGGCTGCGCAGTCGTACACAATTCTGACTTTGTCAGGTTTATTGGGATTCAACACCGGGTGATGCGGAATGTACCAGGTACGGTTTGAGGAGTCTCGCTCTTCTTCTGGCACTACTTCTGCATAACCTTTGTCGAGCACTCTTTGCATCTCTTGCGTATATTTTATCTTCAACATATCATCTCGTTCAAGTCTCCGCTTCACGCTTTCTAATCTCCGTTTAGCCATATCCAAGCTGTCGGGCAATTTTACAGAAGCGTTTTTCCAGAGCAACGGAAGTTGGTAGTGTCCATCCTTGTGAACAATTGACTTACTCATGCAATCATATGCTACCACATCCTCTGCAGAATATTTTGACCCAAACTCACGAACTTCACGATTCGTTTTTAGCCATGACATCAGACTGTCTATGTCCGCAGCATCTAGCCCTTCCGACGGTGATATAAGTTCTCCCTCTTCAGTCACAAGTAAACCCTCCATAGCATCAACACACTCCGGAGCACGTCCACCATTGAGAAGAAGATTGGTACAGGGCGACACAACATTTGTGTCCAAGTTTGGTCCTTTAAGAAGCCACCCTAGCGGTGTTCTTATTGCATGAGGACTCGAGTGAGGATCTGGAGAAATGCGTGTTTCTACAGGAAATTGGGCCAAATAGTGATCGTTTCCTATCAGCAAAGAAACCGTAGCATGGTCAAGTCTGGGCAAAGTGACACCCTGAAGATGGTCAAAACTTTCCAAATTACACAGCACATTTCTGCTTTCTGGGTTCACTGGTATGCGCTCAATTACGGCTACTCTACTCAGTGTGAAACTATTGACACCATCTAAAGACTTAACCGAAAACGAGAATGTCTTCGATTGCAAACGTTCGGGACACTTAGTAGTCAAGGTCTCCACAGAGGTTTCAAACTTTAAGCCAGTTCCATACAAACCTAGCGCATCAATTAATGCTGGTTCACAGAAGGACATCGACGATCCGGGGTCCAACAAAGCATAAGTAGCAACCTCTGCCTCTTCACAACACACAAGAACAGGAACTATATCGAGGAAGGAACGAGAAGCTCGACCAATCGAGCCAACAGCGTTTGCTATTGCCGTGCTACACACCGGGGTAGGATCCGCACCTGATGCAACCGCGTCTACATGCAAAAGGGGGTGATGGCTGCTACTCTGACACGATTCCACATCACACGTCCTTTTACTGTTGCAATTCTTTACTCCATGCCCAGGAAGTAAGCACCGGAAACACAAATACTTCCTGCGAACAACTGCCTTTCGCTCATTAACTGTCTTGCTTCGAAAATCCTTGCATTTGTCCAGCTTGTGTGGCTGACCGCAACAAGCACAGCTAAGTTCTTCTTTGGACACGCTAGACCCATCCTTGATAGAACTATCCATTAGCTTCTGTTGTGCTACTGTATTAAACGCCCGCGTTTTCGTCTTAAGGGCACCACTGATAGTTGGTTTGTGCGAACCTGGCGCAAAGATAGCCCTGTAAAACGTCGAATTGGCTTCTTCCGACTAGGAAATTACAAATTTTGCAAAGTCATCAAAAACAGCAATTTTTTTATCACGTTGTTGGATTTTATACGCGGCTGATGTCCATCTTTTGCGCATATCAAATGGCAATTTGTTAGCAATACTAGAAATAAACCCAACAGAGTTTATGGTCGCCGATCCTGCAGTATGCTTTAAGGAGATTAAGCATCTTTTCATTAAGACAGCCAAATTTTCTAAGCGGTCCGAATCAAATTGAGTGATTTTTGACACTTCTGACAGTCGTTCTTCACAACATCTACCTATAATGTGAGGCTGACCAAATCGTTCATACAAATCTTTCCAAACATCCTCATATGTTTGACGTTTATCTAGGCCACTAGCATGGTGCTTTATTTTATCATAGACTTCTTTACTACAATGCTGAAGCAGATAAGACAATCTTAAGTCATCACTAGTTACTCTCGCCGCAATATGCACGTCATAGCGATTAACAAAGGCCCAATAATCCAGCGGATCACCACAAAACTCACCAATCGACAACTTTGGTAAGTAGCGTTCACTACCCTCAACAGCTGGTAACCTTGCAGGAGACTCCCTGTTGGGGCGGCACGTAGGCATATAGAGTGGTTGAGAATGAAGGTGAATACCATGACAACTAGGCAAACTTTCTGGGGGTCTACCATTAAAATAGTTGGGATAACTAACTTCCTTCTGAGCAAGGGGTTCAAATCTACATGGTTGAGCAGGTTTGGGTGAAGTAGGCACTAATAAAGGATTAGAAGTATGTCTTTGAGGCATTGCGTGGTCCACCGTTGTCGCCTGTTTCACGACACCAGCAGTCGATTCAGTTTCCCACGCATTTAACTCGGCCTCAGCCATCTCCAGTTGCCTCTGTCTTTCTCGTGTTGCTTCCTGTTGTCTTTCTTGTTCGTGCTGTAAAGCTAGTCGCGCCAACTGCACTTTAACACGACTTTCCCTGATATGGCTGGAACGGGAACTACCAGATGATGAAGATTTAATTGAGCGAGTGGTATCAGGCACACCTGCACACCTCGGTGCTTCACTTCTAAAGGGAGTACTGCCAGCATGACCGCATGCATTCGAATCACTCACTTCAGACACGCCTACATAATCATTCACAACGGCGGAGTGAGCCTCAACACCCTCAATCCATCTATTGACCCGATTTACAACATCTGCATTCCCTTGCACGATATTTATTTTATGCGAAACGCTACCAGGTAAAGTATCGGCGTCCGGCATTTGTACAGTTGCACACATAAAACTATCAAATTCTAAATTAATTTCTCGTAACTTACGAAGTACGTGATTAACATTTTTACTATCACACATAAGCAATTCCACGTCGCGATACTTTGACCTCAGGGCTTCCATCGCAGAAGTCACATCATTATCTTGACTTGCCATAGTGATTGAATTCTTCAGGAAATTTTTGAAACGTTATGACCTTTGCACAGGCGTTTTGGTCAGACGCTTGCGAAGGAAATATTTATTAAACGCGCTTTCGGCTCACAACACCTCTAGCGGTTTCTGCATAACAACAAAAAACAAATTACACATTCGAAATTTTACATGCAGAAACAAAATGCGGTTTAACATAAAAAAGCAGTTAATATTTACACGGCGGTAAAACTACGAAGTAAGAAACAATAAAAAATCGCCAATCAAATTCGTTACAATAACTCACCAAAAATTTTCTTTGACCAAAACGTTTCACTACACGTGTTGGACAAGAACTTGCATAGCAAAGTACTTCCACAAAATCTTTTATCAGTCGACACAAATTATTTACCAATTACGATTACCAATGATTCTTATTCAAATAGAAAATAAATACAAGGTTAAAACTTTGACTTGGTTGCACATTGCACTATAACAAAATCCTTCAAAAACAAAAGACTTATTCTCTAAAGTTAATAACTGTAGTTTTAAAAACATGAGGCTCACTTCAGCTGAGTACAAACAATATCAAACATTCCCACCAGACAGACGTCATAAAGGAAACCAAAGCGACGTTGAGGAAAAAAGAAAAACCCTAGAAACTTACGTCATAGAACAAAATTAACAAAAAGTACAATATTTGTCGGCCAAGAAAATAAAAACTTCGGCTGAATTTAACAGATAAAAACTTTTTTTTAATTTTTTTTTATTTTTTTTTATTTTTATCTCTATATTTATCCTCCTGACTCGCAGGAAAGCGACGGAGGCGCTATACATAGGGTAAGCAATTACCCCGACCTGCTTCCGGAGATGCCAAGATATTGCTGTCCGCTAGTAATTTAGTAGAGATATTATTGTAATTTAGAACTGCTTGCCAAGACCACCAAGCAAGGGAAAGTGCCGTAAAGTGTCTTTCCCAAGGACACAACAGAATGGCGCAAGTGGGTTCGTGCTTTAGTTTATAATTTCCATTTATCAGTCTTAGAATCAATTTCCATCACTCTTCGAAAACCTAATTTGTGTAGACAGAAAGAGTTTGTTTACAAACATAAATAGTATAATTGTAAAAAAATTTTCCTTTTAGTTCCAAATTCTAGCACAAAACTTGCATAATTTTGTTCCTTTTTTTTTCAAAAATTTTTTACGCTGACGAAACGTGGTTTTATTTATTAAATACTTTTAATTATTATGATAACTGTTGCTAACCTTAATTTTTAGCCAATCAGGATCAATCTTAAAACTTTTGAAATACTACGTTCAGTTTTGCAATTCATTCTAGCGAAACCTCCTGAAGAGAGCTAGACGAAAACGTTCGAGTTTTCAAAACAGCCTTTTTTAAGGCTACTCAATTAAAAAAAGAGCTTGAAATGAATCATTTGCTTTTAAAAGTTATTTTGAAGATAGTTTTTTGCGCAATGCCATTAGATGATGACGGAACTTTAACGGTCCGTCCAGTTTTACCTCAAGATAAGAAGCGCTTGCACAGAACGGTAAAAGTCTATTTTTGTTGCAGACTTTTAGCTCACGTTTGGCTTCTCGGTTATTTCAGTAAAGCACCCGCTCAGTGTGACTGAGCTTCAACTTGCAAATCTAAATATAAAATTGAAATTGTACTCATGTCTTGACTTAAAGTCCCCTCCAAGTCATTCCAGTTTCCAGAAGAGTGCGACAATACTAAATCGTTAGCATTAGCAAACTTTCTGGAAATCGTCAAAGGCAATTTGTTCGTATAAATGTTGAAAAGGAGGAGAGCCACGACCGATCTCTTAGGAATCCTGTTTTTCAGACGGCGTAGCCTGCTTTGCTGGCTGTCACCCGTAGTAAGGGTAAAACTTCCGTTTCGGACAAGCTCCATAATCATTCTGATCCTGTTTTTATCGGGTAGAAGCCTCGCAGCTTGCAGGTAAGGCCACGGTACCAGACAGTGTATTGTGCAGCTGTCAGATCGACAAATACGACACCGGCCTTTTTCTTAGCCTTGAAAGAACCCTCAATGTTCTATGTCCGCAAAACGACTTAATCCACGGTTGATTTTTCTCGTCAAAACCTAGCCTTCTCATTAGGAAGCAGTAGACCAACAATTAGGTCGACACTAGCGTAGATAAGTCTCTCGAAGATCTTGTAGGGGATAGAGAGCAGAGATATTGGTTCATAACACTTTGCGTCCCCCACGGGCTTCATCAGCTTTGGGATTGCGACGATTACAAGCGCTCTTCTCCAGATCTTATGAATTTTGAGTCGGTGCAAGCAGGAAGAAAGAACGTCACGTAACCTGGAATTCAAAGCAGCTCCAGCATGGATTATAAGCTCTGGGCAAATGGAATCAGAGCCCGGAGCTTTACCTGGTTTTAAGTGTTGGATGGCAGCAGTGAATTCTCTTTGTAAGAAAGCATCAGAGATATTTACTGGGTATGGTGTTGTGGTCCTCCAAAGGTCAGACACTTTTTGAGAAACAAATCGAGATTACTAGCGGTCAACAGCCTCGTATTTCCCATTTCTAACCAGCTGAGATATAATAGCATCACCTGAAACAGTACAGTGATGAAGAGAGTGCCTTGACCTACCAGTAATTAGAATGTTAAATATACTCCATGCTTTATAACTAGAGTGTGAAAAGTCGATGCTTCAAATGATCGATCTCTCCGCTTCAAGTCAAGTTTGACAATAAAAGCTAAAGCAGCCAGACTTGAATTGTCTCCCTAAAAAGGCTCGACAAATGGAAAATGGTGAACTCAAACTCAGATTTTTATCGAATTTGCAGCCTTGATACCAGCTATCACAGTGACACATAACATCACTGCAATGACGAAAAGGTAAAATGTCCTTTTTTTAGTTGCTGGCACGAACCATCGGGTTGTAAAAGTAGCACCTAGTGTTTTGATGGCAAAGTATTGTTCAACTGCCGTGTTGATTCATTTTTCGAATCACGTCAAAACAATTTTTAGGACTCGTTTCTACCACAAGCGTAAATGGAGCCTTCTATTTTCTTTTATTGATCTTTCCGTGCTTAAAATATAAGCGGCGATAAGCAAAGCAAAAAAAATTAATAAAACAAAAAAAGAATACTCCATTTCACGCTCTTAGTGGAAACGAGCCATAAAGGCCCGTTTCCACTACGAGCGTGGAAAAAAGCATTCTTTGTTTGTTTTATTGCTTCTTTTTTGCGCTCGCTGCAATTTTAACCGCTCGCTTCAATCGAAGATCAATAAAAGAGACAAAGAATGCTCTTTTCCACGCTCGTAGTGGAAACGGGCCTTAATGCCTGAAACGTGAAAATAGACTGGAAATTTTTCCGCTTTGTAGACCGGGTTGGCATTTAGTGGATTAATTTTTGGATTACAAGTAGACTTAATTATGTGTTTCGAAAGGTCATTAGTAATTGAAACAGATCAAATTTTGTCCAATTTTGTTTGTAATTTACTTTCCGAGCAGATCATGAACTTCTGTAAACCAAAGTTTTAAGAATTCCGAGTTCGATTTCCCGATAAGAGTGTCACAGACTTTGTTTGAGAATCCTAAGGGACTAGTTGAGCAAGGTAACCCAAATACCTGCGCTGAAACAAAGCTGTGGCTAATTTTATTTTATTCCGGCTCAAGAAGTAGTTTGCTATGAGCCTGAAGCTTTTATACAGTTGGCTTCGGCTAAGTTCTAATTGATTCGTCGAAGACTTTTCTCCGCACACGAACAGAGACCACTGTCTCTAACTAAAACGAATGTATTATAAAAATCACGACTCACGACCGACGAAAATTTTCTTTTGCGCTCTGCCAGTGCAAAGCAAAAATCGGCGCTGCAACTTAATTCGTTCAATGCAAATAATGCTACCTCCGTAGAAACAATTATAACACTGGCGCAAAAACAATTATAACACTTATCAATGCAATACGATCAAAGGATCTTTCGCCCACGCTCTGCGCCCAAACCAACGCTCAACCAGATTACGCTACTCTCTCTCGTCGTTCTCGTCTTCGTCTTCTTCGCCTTTGTCTCTCTCTTCGTCTTCGTCGTTTCAATCGAGCGAGCGTACATATACAGGGTGTTTCAAAAGTCACGCCCGATTTTTAATATGAAAAAACATAAAATCGGGCGTGACTTTTGAAACACCCTGTATATATAGACAAAAGATCACATGACGACCAATCGGCTGGAGTTATCTCGAAAACGCTTCGCTCACGTGCGTTAAAATAGAACGTTTTTTCCATGGTAAGCGAGAACATTCCAGTAGCCTACAACATTTAACTCGGTCATACGTTGCAGACAAAGTGCATTACGTCATCACCGTCTGGCGTAAGAAAAAGATGCATTCGAACAAAAGCGGATATTTAAATCACATAGCACAAAAGCGATTGTAACTTGCCCGAGCGATTTCTACGTCGTAATAAAACTTTAAATTACTTTAAGACGCAAAACTATATTGCCATAACTTAAAATTATTTCAAATGAAGTGTGACAAAGAGCAATAATATTATGCAGAACAATTTGCTTAAAATTAGGGCGGCCATATTTTTAAAATAATAAATTGGGAAATTCGTTAACAGAAAAAAATTAGTCTTTATTGGAATCTGTCGCGAATTTTTTAATTTTTGTCCTTAAAAAGTAGTATTCTATAATACAAAAAAAATTGGACATCAAGAGTCAGAGTGGGATGAGATATTTGACTCCGAATCTTTGTACTCTCGAGTCTGACTCCTTAGAACCTCCGATTCCGCAAACCTTTTAAACAGTCTCGACCAATGAGAGCTCTCTACTTTATTTTTCTAACTTAATTCTTTACGCTTCTTTTTCATTTCTACAATTTCTAATAAGCGTGAGACAAAAAGAGATGGGAATGATTCGAATTCTAGTCGCAATTTTTAATAGGGCAAAATTTGGGTTAGTTTTGAGTGACTTTTCAACGAAATTAATGCCCTTTTTTTAAATTTCGTCCCTTCTTCCAAAACCTTTTTCTTATTTTAGTATTCACTTGATTTTAGAACAACTTTTATACCCCAAACAGAAAAACATAGTTATGATATGTTAAATTCTTGACTAGGCTGTAGCCAAACAAGATTAAAATATTTCGAAGGGTCAAAACAATTGCTCAATTTTTTAAAGGATTTCCCTAATCTGAATTTTGCAGAAATTCTTGAAATAGTTCAATTCTCAGATTCAATGTGAAAACCTTTTTTTTATCTCTGCTTGTTGTTTTAGTCGTAAATATAAGGAAAACAATTGATTTTAACGAAATAAACTGTTGAAGATCAATGCCTTCAAATTAAATCTTGTTTTTGCTCATTGATCTGGATCGTTCTGAATTGAGTAATTTTCTCCTGCCCAAACAGAGCATTGTCAGTGGCGGAAAAAAATTTTTTCCAAAATTTTTTGCGTCTTGTGGAGAAAATAGTCTAATTGTAAAAATTATGTAGCCTAATGTATTTTTAAGCTGATTAAGTTGATAAATATTTGATGTAATAAATAATTATAATATGTGCGAGGGTGACTGTATATTAGCGTTTGCTTTATCAATGGTTTAAGTTTACAAGTTTATTAGTTTCTAGATGCGATAATGTAGTTATAAAAGTGATTTATTTTTAAAATATTACTTAGACCTAAGTTGTTGAGAGATTGTAGGCGTACATACATCCATGCATAGACGTATGTATTCATAGCTAGGCAAAATATCACATACGTGCATACATATTGACTTGGGGTCGCAAGAAATAGTTGAAAGTTTTAAATGGGTTTGTGCAAAGAAAACCTCTGGAACCCTGCAACCAACTAACATAGCTTTTTAAAATTTAGTATGTTAAGTTATGTAGTACACAAATTTAAACAATTAAATAACTGACACGCGTTTTAAAAAGTATCGTGTAACGGATCAATGACTGTTTAATTGTACAAGGCAATATGAACTACAAAATATAAACACGAAAATTAAAATTCTCATTAACACACAATAAATAGGTCTAAAGAAAAGTTTGATGACAGGTAAACAAATCAATTTACATATTTTTCTTTTAATTAAAGATCTGCTGAAATATACGCATTGATGGTTTGTGTTAATCACCTAAGAGATGTTAATCATTTTAATGAAATTTAAACGTAGCTCCAACAACAGTAATTTTTCCAGCTCGCTTTCTAAGATTAAAATCTAGTTTTTACATCAGTAGTTTTCAACGTGGAGCGCTAGTAAAATTTTGGTGGGTGTTACAGCAAGTCTGTCTGGAGACTTGAACCGCCTTTTGTCATTAATGATTGAGCTGTTCCTTCATCCTTCTATCCACTAAAATTAATTTTTTTATTTTCACGCCGCCTTTTTTTGTTTGAATTGCTAATAATTATCATCTACTTTTAAAGCAACGTTTTTATTCTTATTTATGGTACATCGTTTTTATGAGCTACCTTTACAGTAGAGGTGTTCAAATTTAGGTCATGTTGAAAAAGTGCATGTTTTCGGAGCTTATATGGTGCATTGGATCTAAAAACACCTTACATGCAAAAAAAATTTGAAAAAAATCTCTTTGCTTTCCCTCATGAGGGTTGAAATAATACACCTAATTTGCTCAAAGGGGAATCCCCTGATGACGTTTTTTTATAATTTATTTATTATAACTTGAGTTTCAGAGCAGATAGAAAACAAAACCAATTATATTTGATGTCAACAAGCATGTGCTTCATTTTAAGAGTAAACTTGATGACGTTATTGTGTATGATGACGTCTTTACAGTCAATGCATAGAAAACTTAATAAACACCGCTTTTTGAGTGATATACGCAACAAATTTTGCAAAATTATTAGTTTTCAGTAATTCACTAGCTTAAAGTATAGGCTACTTTTAAAATTAGACTACCGGTACTTTTACTAGTGAAGTATTGCTTTTTATCGGAAATGTTTGTAAATGCTGTGGTTGCGAATTATAAAGTAAGACCTAAAGTCGATTTTTAAAGTTGCCAACTTGTTTTCGATGGTTTTCAACGACTTGCAACAAACTAGCTCGTTGCTCTTCATTTTCTGTTAAAATGGCAGCATAGTCTGAATATAATTTTACAGTTCTTTCAGCTGCATTGCTAACAACTTTAATGTTGGCAACAAATTTTTGACCCTTTTTGAATGATTCGTTCGCAGTCCACTGCTCTGGTTTGTCGTAGAGTCAGTCCTTGTCCATTCTCAGACATTCAAAAATAAACCAAGTTTCAGGTCCAATAAAGTCGCAAAGTTTAGAACACTGTCAATGTTTCTTTTAAAAACGGGAATTCTTCTGCGAAATTCATCTGGTGGTGATATTGAAGAGCTGGAATGCCATGGACTCTTTCATTTCATTTGTCAGCAAAGGATGCTGGCTAAAAAAGAAGAATGCCACCATTTCTTGCGTCAGATAACATTGATGTGATGAAAGTTTGTTGAAGGCGGTATCAGCTACAGTCGAATCTTCGTTCTTGTACCTTAGCATGTCATACAGAAAAGTTAAGTCATTAATTGGAGCATCCATACCGATATTACATTTCAGCCATGCTGGAACATAAAAAAGAGCAATAAATAAATTTATTCGATGAAGCTTTTTTACAATCTCACAGTCATAAGAAATTTGATCGGACCACATGAACATTTTTTGGCAATATAATTTGCCCATCCATCGGGAATTAGAAGTAGCGACAGGTTTGTGATAAAAAAAAATTAGGAGCAGAACCGAGCAATCCAAGTGTGTTTTCTGTACATTGCCTATAATCTCCTCTCACAAAAGCTTTTTTCGTTGTTTTTTCCTTTTCAATGATCTGTTGCAGCTCACATATGACCAGTTTCGACTTTTCTTTAAGCCATTCTGAAGACATTTTCAAAATGTGATAGTCTTTAGAGAAGTCTATTTTTGGCCACTTTGCTCGAAAACATTCAAAATTGGCATCATCTAGAGCTGAGAGTTACCGAATAAGCATGTATACACAGCACCAATAATAAGCTCGTATACTCGTATATGATGACGATACGCGTTGTAAAAAAGATTTTGATCTAAAAGCTTTTCCAAGCATTTTACAGCACCGTTGTTCCAACCAGTGTTGCTGGCAGTTGTATCAAAAACCAAAGTTTTCACATGTTGCCTCAGATTCCACACTAATCATAACTGGCATCTGCTTGCTTTTTCTAACCTCTGTACTCCCAAAAGCTTGCCCTCTTTATAAGTTGATGTTCCTGAAACCAGCACAGAAAGCGTCTCATGTTTATTGCCAAAACAATCCTTTGTTAGTTTACCGTCCCAGTGGAGAGCCAGATCCTGAGATGAAGCCTCACGTATTTCTTTAAAAATTTCATCAGAAATTCGCAGTCTGTTTGCTATACGAGCTCTATAGGTAGTTGAGCGTGAAAGACAGAAGTCGTTAACGTCACCTTGGGAAACTGTTATGAATGATGCTACCAACATAGTGGCAGCGTTATCTGAAATTTTGAACCTGTCTAAAACCTGGGTAATTTCAGTGCAGTTACTCAAATTTTTAGGTACGTTTAAAGTTACAAAAGAACTTTGAGAGCTTGGACCAGCTTGTTCAACTTGCTCCTTTTCCAAACTTAAGCATGGATTTGAGGCACCAGAGCTTGACTGGCTGAACGACTCTACATCTGTTTCATCATTACTACTCGGCTGGGTGACAACAATTGATCGGGCGAATCTTTCTTGGCGTTTTTGAATGCTTTTCGTATACAGTACATCTTTCCCTCCAATGACACCTTTTCTTGCGCTCTGCTGGTCTTCATAAAAAAAAATATATCTTCAGCTTTCCTCTCTTTTGACAACATCTTAATTTTTTTAGATCCTCTGAATCGCATCTTAAGCCCCTATATCCAATAGCTTTGATAAAGCTTCAGCAAATATTTCACGTTTTCTTCCAAGATTGTTTTTTTTTTGCAGAGTTGTTGCCAGTTGTCATGCTCCTTTTTTTAATCGCATCATTGCATTTTGTTTGGTTACTGTTTTAATTCCAGCGTGAGACCAAATTAATAGTACTTCATCAACAGCATCACATAGATAGTTTTTCAAGGGAGAAGTAATTGGTGATGATTATTCTATATGCAGAACATACTGAAGTATTTGCCCTAACAAGTTGAGTTTGTTTCCACTAATGTGATCAGCACTTTGTCTAATCAAAAAGTAATCCTTTGAAGAACGAATTTTTATCTTTTTACAAGATGGTTCATCGGTTGCTACCATGGTAGTAAATTGTTACACCTACTGTATCCACAATAATGATTTATGATAAACATCTAAATGCAATATCAAAATAACATGTTATAGCAGTTAAATAACTCTGGTATCAACAACAGCCAAAATACAAAAATCTTTTGAAACTAGTCTGAATTTTGACTTTACGTGTTGCTCTCTTGCTTTTTTATGTGACAACTCCAAATTTAATTGCTTTACGTTTAGCGCTTTCTATAGTCATATAATACACTAGCTTTAAAAAAATCCAATTTCCAACATTCTTATATAATTTTGTTTAAACTGAATTAATCATTTCAACATTTCCTATACGAATTGATTTAAAAAAACAAGTGGCAATTATGACGTCATCACGTTTACTCTCAAAATAAAGCATATGCTTGTTGACATCAAATACAATTGGTTTTGTTTTTCTATCTGCTCTGAAACTCAAGTTATAATAAATAAATTATAAAAAAAAAAAAAGACGTCATCAGGGATTCCCCTTTGAGCAAATTAGGGGTATTATTTTAACCCTTATGAGGGAAAGCAAAGAGATATATTTTTCGAACTTTTTTTTTGTATGGGAGGTGTTTTTAAGATCCAATGCACCATATAAGCTCCGAAAACATGCACTTTTTCAACATGACCTAAATTTGAACACCTCTACCTTACAGTTATCTATAGTGAGTTTGTCATTGTGAGTTATTAACTGTATTGAAAGCAAGAAGACTGTTACCATTTAGTATACTGTTTTGAATTATTTGTAATAGCCCAGAAGAATTTCGATTTAAAACAGTTTTAAAACCGCATTAACACGTATTCGCATTTATAGAATACTCAATAAACAAATTTCTTTTACAAACGTGTAAATTCAAGTGAGCATCCTTAAACGCCTGAAAATCGCTACAACAGTGGGGCGTGGAGATTTAAGACATTACGAGCCAATTTTGGTGGAAAAATACAAAACGAAAATGCACTTGTTCACAATCAAACTGATTTGGTAAATATATCGAGCTGGTTCATTTACGAAATAATATAGAAAATGAAGAAATCAGATACAGTTCAAAGTGGTGACCTTTTTTTATTCTTTACTAGTCTTTTGGGTCAATATTCTAAGAGCAAGGGGCTGCAGGTATTAAGAGTCTTTGGAAAGGGGTCAAGAACCATAATAGGTTTAGAACCACTGTATTATATAGAACTGTATCGCGTTTAATTTAATCACGACACAAAATAGTGCAAACATACTGTGCTTATTATAAGGCGGCATCGAGTGGATCACCACCTAGTAGTGTTGAGAGGATTTTGACGTTTTTTCACACCTTCTTCTTAATGCCAAAATCATCCATGAAAGTTATGTGTGAATATCAAGTTTATACTCGTATTCCTTGTTCAACTCGAAATCGAACCCACAACAAACGCTTCAAATCTAAACGTCGCATTCGCTAAGCCAACTGAAAGTTTATTATTCGATGTTGTTTATACAAAAGACAATAGGATATTAGAGGAATATCATGAATTGCCCGCGTCTGCATCCAAAATTCGCGGCAATCGTAAATGTTTCCAACGTCTAACTCGCAGAATCCACTTTCCAGAAGCAGATTTCTCATCACTTACACGTAACAATTCAACTCGTTTCATGGAAACGTCTTTATCGGTAACCTCTATGATCAAATCAATTACATCCCCAACACGAACCTACAAAAGGAAATACACAAAGCTACACAAGCAGAACAGAAAATTGATGCAAATCGCTCCGCTATTTCAAAGTGTTAACAATAAAATATTTGGGTATTAAGTTGTGAGGTAAAAGTTTATCAGTTTTTAAAAAATATAAGACGGGTAAAACCAACTAAACCGGGAAACCTTTCAGTAATGAACTTTAGCAGTAAAGTATCACTGTGATAAATGATAAAGATATATGACGGAACCAAGACTTGAAAGCGAATTAATCGGTACAGCATAAATATTATTTAAAAATTGAGTTGATAATGTGTTAAGGCCCGTTTCCACTACGAGCGTGGAAAAGAGCATTCTTTCTCTCTTTTATTGATCTTCGATTAAAGCGAGCGGTTAAAATTGAAGCGAGCGCAAAAAAAAAATCAATAAAACAAACAAAGAATGCTTTTTTTCACGCTCGTAGTGGAAACGGGCCTTTAGTTTTCATATTTAATTTATTGTTTGACAGCAGCGAGGCCGAGTAGGTAGAAAATCAAAGAAATGACAAACACCATTGACGCAACCTCAGTTAAACTTTTACCCTCATTATTCTGTTGTGTTTTTGGAAAAATCCATACGGCAATTTTAGTCATATCACTATACAAAATCTAAAAAACAAGTAAAAATCGCTAGTACTGGTTAAATATTCAGTCTATCTGGCATATGCGGTCTACCATCTGGATGAGTATGCAGTCTACTACCTGATTTAGTATGAATCACACAAAAAAAACGAAGTTAAAAAGACCATTTATTTTGCATTTTTAAAAAACTAGAAATAAAGCGCATTTATTGCACGTATACCGTACAAACATCATTTAAGAAGGATATGAACAAGTCATCTTCGGCCTTTTTTAATACTTTCCGACAAAAATAAGATCTGATGGATGATCGACCACATTCTTAACTAGAAGTTATAGTCAACATACTTTTTGACAGAGGGTAGAACGCATATTTAACAAAAACTTTGTTAGTAGACTGCATACAGTGTAGCGAATGGCTCATCAGCATATAAGTACGAGTTCAAGTAACCATAAAGCATAGGGGGCACTTCTTGTGAAGGCAGAGGTTTATTGAGCGTAAACAAAAGTTCGCTGTTCGCACTTTCTTAAAAGCAAAACAAGCGGCAGCTATCGTTACATGAGTGACGTGATCGGATTTTTTTAAGAAAAAATAGCGCTTATGTCTTTGAATTAATAAAAAAATTCTGCTGATCTTAAGTCATTTTTTTATCTCTGCCATTGGTTTACAAAAATATTTTATTTTAATATACAGTATTTGCACCATAGGAAGAGACGTCTGATCGAATTTTAATAAAAATTAAAAAAAAACTTATTCACAAATTCAAATCTCACCTAAACCTAAGTTAATTGATAAACCAAAAACCTTCAAAGATAAACCCTTTATCTAATCTAAGCTTTCAAAAATATGAAAAAATTTGCTAATTTAAATGAAAATTAAAAAAAATTGGGCTCGAAACAACATAATTGAATGAAAGCAAACCTAAAAGTAAAAACCTAGTCTACATGAAATAAAAATTTGCAGAACATATTTGTTTAACGCAGGCTGCGTTTAAACCCATAACTTTCGCTTAATGAACTAACAGTCCAATCACTACACCATTAAACATCTAAAACTTTAGCTAAATGTTTTAACGCAGGGTGGTCCAATAATGAGCATAAAGGGCCACCTTCTGGCTTAACAAAAAATTTGTGGGCCGCAAACAAAAATATTGCATTGTAAAAAAAAACTCGTTTGCTGCATCTGCACGCTTAACACAATTTTGAATTAGAGTAATTTTTAGCTTTCTGTTTGCTTACGACTCAAGAAATTGATTTTTGTGAAAAAATACACATCACACCAACACAATAACAAAACAATTCATTGCTTCCTGATTTTGATAACTGTGTCAATCTCCGCTTTAATTTCAGTGGTCAACAGACAAACAGACATGCAAGGTTTTACCAGCCATTCTGTTCCATGTGTTGGTTTTTATTCATTTCATAATTAAAAAAGCACTTTCATAAATGCACGTGCTAACAAACAGGGAGCATATTTTTTGTGCAGAGTCTCTTAAGTGGGGGAACTGCTTTTTGCTTATAAGCTTCCAAGTCACGTTGTAATGTTCATTCTTTGTTCATAAAAGAAAAGGATCCGATTGCAATTCCCATAATTTTGCTGAAGATATGGTGGTTGAGACTCCATGCCTACATCTATTGGATAGTTGGAAACCTCCATTTTTGCTTTTAGCAAATCAAAATTAGCAAATGTATCGTTAAACTTATCAGTGATTTCACAAAATTTCACAAATGCAGAAAAATCAACGCTTTTTTCTTCAGCAAATAAGTTGCCACATGGAGAGCAAAGGGTTGCATCATTTCTTTGCAAAAAAACCCTAAACAGCATACTTTTCTTGAGAAAACCTTCAATGGGTCCAACCAGTTGAGATATATTTAGTTTTTTATCTTGAAAAATTTTTCATGTTTACAATATTCAAATGATTATTAACAACTGTCAAGAATCCATGAACTAATGAGCTTGTTTCAGTTAATTAAAGCTGGTATTCTTCAGTCGTTCCTTCTGTTTCGTTCTGCAAAAAATTTAATATTTCTTTTTGCAAAGGAAAGAAATGTTTCAATGTTTTGCTTGCACTTAGCCATCACATTTTAGAATAAACGATTACTTTTCATATTTGCCCTCCACATACTTCAAGAGCTGGATGAATTTTTTTATCTCTAGAATGTTTTCACCCTTGATGTTACCTACCAATGGGCAGTGTAATCGAGTAGTCGGCAGCATAGTTGAGTAGTCAACAATGTGGTCGAATAGTCAGCAGCGTGTTTAAGTGGTTAGAGTGCCTTGATCATGATCAAACTGATTGCAGTTCAAAACCTATGTGCACCATTCTGTTGTATCCTTGGGAAAGACACTTCCCAACACTTTTCTCTGCTTGGCAGTCTTGGCAAGCAGTTCTAAATTAAAGTAAAATCCCTATTAAATTTCAATCAAATAGCAATATCTTGGCATCTCCAAAAGCAGGTGGGGGTAATTGCTTGTAAGTATTAGTGCCTCCATTGCTTTCCTGTGAGTCAGGAAGATAAATATAGAGATTAAATAAATAAATAAGTGCTGTTTACTATATTCATCACACAAATCATAACATCATTCATATGCAATAGTTTTGTACATAATGCTTCTTTGTAAATGATGCAATTAAATGTTGGATAGTGCACAACCAGGGCTGAGGAGTAGTGGTCATTTTTCCTCCTACTCCTATTCCTACTCCAGAGTAAAATGTTTTTTTCTTTATCCTACTCCTAAGTAAGTTTTTTTTAAGTTTCTCCATTTAGAATCAGTCTCAAGATTTTTCAATATTTGTGAAAACAACATGGAGTTTTCTAAAAAAAAAAGGTCTTTACTTGGAATCAGTCTCGGTTTTTCAATTGCAATGTTCCAAAAATTCTAGACAGTATGGCAAACCAATAATACAGTAGAGTAGTAAGAAGTAATGAATATTTTTTGTTACTTCTACTCCTTGGAAAAATTCCGACTCCCCTTACTCCTTACTCCTACTCCCCAGCCTTGTGCAAAACAAGATCTTTTAGAATGCAGACCACCCATTCCTTTACCCTGTCATTGCCCTTGCATTAATTGTCACAATACATGCACACTCCTCAAAACCTCCATAAGCATCAATGACAAACAACGAGGTTGTTATATATGTCAATATCTTTCGTATCCCGTGAAGAGGAGAAACTTTGAGTAGTTTTTTGCAAACAATAAAGTCTTTGTCAACAGTTTAAATGAAAATTAAAGGTTGACTTATATCACTGATGCTGGTACTTTCTTCCTCATCATTTAGTTGCCGTCTCCCTATTTGTAACCTTTGCTCTATTTTGTCTTCAATTATTATCAATTGTTTCTTTTGGGTGCAAATAAAAACAAACTACTACTACTACTACTACATCCAAAGCCTGAGAGAAGTAATTGCACTGCTGAACAACTTCTTTTAATTGCAAAATCATGCTGTCACTCAACTCTGCCATTCTTTTTGCAACAGTTTGATGAGATAAAGACACATTTAAAAAATTCTGACTAGTTTTTTGTCACCAAAAGCAAGGATTGTCTCAATTGCACATTCTTTTAATTTCCCTGTGCCAAAAAACTTTACCAGTTGGAATTAAATTCTCTGTTTTCCTCTAACAGTTTTTTTTTAACTTTTGCTAAACTCAATTAATTATTGCAATGCACTGTACTTTCAAATGCACATCTAACATGCAACTATAGGAGTAAAGTATTCTTAAGATACATCTACACACAATAAAACCATTTCTCCTACTGTACTTTACAAACTAGAGTACACAGCAGAGTTAGCCTAGCCTATTGTAATGAACTAAACACTAAAAAGATTTGGTTATTTCATAATAATTATAAAATGATCTACACTATGATCCTATGTGACTTACTAGTGATGTGCAGCTAGTAATGGTAATATCATATATTTATCTTATAATCTTATAATTATACAACATTCAGAAAGTGTCGGCAGGCCACAAAAAAATGGAGTGCAGATTGCATGCTGCACATGTGCCAGTGTTTGGACCACACTGTTTTAACATAAATCTTTAATCATATTAATTTCAAGATTAAGATAAGCGCTTTTTCTTATTGGAAAAATGCAATCACATAGTTTGGGTAACAATAGCTGACAATAAAAAATTTGTTACAGTTATGCAACAATACATGCTGCAAAAAAATTGTCAGTAATGCAGTCATAATTTAAAAATTTCAATTAGATATAAATCTTTTATACTTAATTGGTTTCATTTCAAAATAATAATCAAAAAGACAAAAAAATCAACAACTTTTATAAAGTAAAATCTAATACAATTGGTGTTTTAAAAAAATATCTTACTTTTGCATATCTTTTTCCTATTCTCTCTTTATTTATTCGTATTCGACCATCATAAAATACATCTTCAATTTGTTCTTCTGCCATTGAAAATGTTTTTTCAATTACATCAAATGCATGTAATAACTTGCAATGAACTGTTAAGTCTTTATGATAAGACAACTCTGGTGTTTCATCAATTTCTGTTGCATTTTCTTTTTCAGAAAAATTTTCAGTAGTCTGAATATAAAATTATATGTAAGGAATAAAAATGACTGAAATACAAAACAAGTACTAGCAATACAGATGCAAAAAAACTCTTAGATAATTCTAAAAAAAGCAAAGAAAAAAACAGTACAAAAAATTATAATCATGCAATGATCAGACAAAAATAAAGTAACACTTACCAAAAAATAGTTGAAAATAAAAAGTTTAAAAAATCTTTAGCATAATTAAAAAATTTGTTCCAAAACAGTTCTAATGTTGCTACAAAAAGCGTCTGTTGTTTTGCATATCTTAAATCAAAAACGATCTTGATCTTGAACATTATCAAATTTAAGATCATACAAAAACATAGGGATCTTAAATTAAGTTTAAAATCAGCTCAAAAAGGGATGTTGAAGATTAAAATTGTGCCCATTTCTGATGATAATTTACAAATAAAACTTTAGGATCTCTTCAAGAAGTCATCATGTAGTTTTTGTTGGTAAAACTAACCCGAAATATTCCCCTTATAGCACTAGGAAAAAATATAAAAAAACAAAAGATTTTTTAAGAAGCAGTTGTAACTATTAAGGGGGATTCTGAGTTAGTTTTGCAAACAAAAATCATTTACATTGACTTCTTGGAGACCCAAACTTCAACTGAAGTAATTTTGTAAATAGAAAAAAATTGGGGTCTTTCCAATAAGTCACCATAAGCAATTTTTGTTCATGAAACTAACCCAGATAACCTGAGGTTATTATTGCCTCTTAAAAAGATCCTTTTCCTTTTGGTTTTTTTCTTATTTCATTCTGATACTATACAGGGTCCGCCATATTTATGGCAACACACATTTTCTCAAGGTCTCAAGAAAAACTATCAAAATTGAACATTTATTGCATTGAATTATAGCATATATCTATACTTAACAATAATTATCAACATTTATTTGATATGGCCCTCATTATTTTTAATGACAGGCTCCAATCTGCCCTACAAAGCTTCACAGGAGTCACGCACTATATCTTGGGGGATTAAGTCCCATTCTTGTCACAATTTCGACTTCAGCTGGTTCACCAAATCAGAGGGTGTTCTGTAAACTCTGCTCTCTAAGATGACCAACAGAGAAAAGTCGAGAGGGTTCAAATCGGGACTCTTTGAGGGCCATTTATTCTTGCTAATGAAAGCTGGAATATGAGCCCTGATCCAACTTCAAGTCATTTTTGAGCTATGTGACAGTGCGGAATCTTGTTGAAAAGTCCATGGCGCTCCATCAAAGTGCTGACGTGCCCAGGAAAGCAGTTCAGCTTCCAAAATGTTGCAAATAAAAAGATGGCTATTCAGTTTTTTTCTCCTGAGAAGACAAAAAACAGGGAGAAATCTCTCAGTAGTTGTGACTGCCACCCACACCATCAAAGAAATTGGATTTTGGCATAGGCTAACTTTCTTGGCTTCCTCTGACTCATCTTTACTCCAAACTCTATCATTTTAATGGTTTAAGCATTGCTAAACATCAAATTTCTTCTCATTCCTAAACACCAAATTGAGCAGCATGCCTTCATTTATAAGATCAAAAGTGTGTTGAGATCTCATGAGTCTCATACGTTCATGAGTATTTGGAAGTTCATGACTCTTCTGCATTTTGTAAGAATAGGTTTTTAGGTCTTTAGGTATGTGCTATAATTCAATGCAATAAATGTTCAATTTTATTTGGTTTTCTTGAGAATCTCCATAAAATGTGTGTTGCCATAAATATGGAGGACCCTGTAAGGGAGATTTGAGTTAGTTTTACTGAAAAAAATTGCTTACAATATCATTTTTAAAAGACCTCAAAATTGGGGGTCTTTTCAAGAAGTAAGCGTAAGCAATTTTTGTTCATGAAATTAACCTGGATGCCCCTACGCTTACTATCACTTCTAGAAAGATCTTTTTTTAACAGTTTCTTCCTTATTACACCCTGGTGCTGAAAAAGGGGAGTTCCGGGTTAGTTTCACTGAAAAAAATTGCTTATGATGACTTCTTCAAGAGACCCAAATTTGGTTTAACATTGAACAATATGTTTTTAAAATTATAGAAAAATTTTATTGGAAAAAAATAATAATAATGCAGTGCATACCACTTAACAAAATAAAAAACATTCTAATGCTCTAATTTCCAATTATAGTCTATAAGCTTTAAAGAAATAGGTACAGGTAATTGCAGACAAAAGCATCGGAAAAACTAATGAATAATAGTAATTAATTATCTTTACACTAAAAAATATTAAATTTACAAAGTACATAGTTTTTACTTAATTATACCTTGTTCCGTTTGACTATAAACCAATATTGAGGACGCCTTAAAAGCAAAATTGAGTCATAATAAGAACAATAGTTACTTAAAAACGGTAAAGGTAGAAGATTATAACGAAAAGGTTTTATAAATCTAGCCAATAAAATTACTTTTCTAACTGCATGATTACTAAGCATTTTCAAATCACTCGCTTAAATACAAACAGAACCGCTGCATTTAACCACTATCATTCTGGCAGAATTCTGCTAAAATGACAGAACCAAAATTGAAACAAAACCAAATGTTGCGACGGATGATGCGCCAAGCTGTGAGGTCCCGTCAAGACGGCGAACAATAAAACCTCCAGCTTGGCAAAAAGATTATTATATGTTTTAAATTGTTTTTTTTGTTTCCGTTGAAACTTTACTTTACCGTTTTTTGTTGGATTTGAACTCGCGTCGCTAATTCTTCTACTTAGTTAATCATTATTGTAATTTGTTTTCTTTCTGTTCGATCTTTCGCGGCGCGAATTTTGTTCTTAAAAAGCTTTGTTTCCTTCAGTTTATACCACCGTAAATTATTTTGAGTTTTTTTCATCTATATTTAACCTGGTCAATTTAGCTCAGCTAGTTTAGGGTTTGGTTAGTGTTTGTTTATACGCTGATTTAGCTAGAGTAGAATTAGGTATGTTTTGTAATACTGTTTGCGTTTGTGTTTTTCCATTAATACTTTGTATTTATTTTTTTCTATTTGAATAAGGGTATAGATTTTGTTAATTCTGGATAAATTGTTACTGACTTCAAATAGTTTTGTTAAAATTGTATAACTTAAATTGTTTTGTATCTCAAATTTTCAAACGCCATTAAACTTTTGTTGACCTTTGTGGTAAGTATTTTTAGTTCTAAAATAAATTGCTTTTTGGTTTTAAGGGCCAATCCAAACAGCTTTTAAGATGCTTTAAGTCTAAGAGAAAAACTCATTAAAATAAACACGGCCGGCAACGAGTCCCCTCGGGGATTTCCCAGCAGAACGCTTTGAATTTCCATTTTCAAAAGATTTTCGATGTATTTTATGAATCCTACACGAATTAAATTGACTTCCTGCGTTAGGGACCAATCAACTTTTAAAATGATTTGGGTAATCAACTCATTAAAATAAACACGGCTGGCAACGAGTTCCACTAGGAGATTTTCGATTTTTAATGTATTTTATGAATTCCACCCAAATTAAACTGACTTCTTGCGTTGGGGGCCAAACCATTTAACTTTTAAAATGATCTGGGTAATTAAATCATCAAAATAAACACGGCCGACAACGAGTTCTACTCGGATATTTCTCAACAAAACGCTTTGAATTTCAATTTTCTAAAAATTTTTGATGTATTTTATAACTCCTACACAAATTAAACTGACTTCTTGCGTTGGGGACCAATTCAACCAACTTTTAAAATGATCTGGGTAATCAAATCATCAAAATAAACACGGCCGGCAACGAGTTCTATTCGGAGATTTCCCAGCAGAACGCTTTGAATTCATTTTTTAAAGATTTTTGATGTGGTTTATAAATCCTACACGAATTAAACTGACTTATTGCGTTGGGGGCCGATCCAATCAACTTTTAAAATGATTTGGGTGATCAACTCATGAAATAAATACGGCCGGCAACGAGTTTCACTCGAGGATTTCCCAGTAAAACGCTTTGAATTTTCATTTTTTAAAGATTTTTAATGTATTTTATGAATCCTACACGGATTAAATTGACTTATTGCGTTAAAGGCCGATTCAATCAACTTTTAAAATGATCTAGGTCAGTGTTCTTCAAACTTTTTTCATCGAGACCCATTTTGCACAGGCCAATTTTTTCGCGACCCCTAAAATAGGATCTTCACCTAGAATCCATTTCTGATTCCGCTATTTTTCCCCAAAAATCAAGGTGTTCTCTAAATAAAAAAAAAAAGGTCTTCACTTTGATTTCATCTCTGATTTTTCTATTTTTCTCCCAAAATCAAGGTGTTCTCTAAATAAATAAAAAAAAAGATTTTCACTTCGATTCCATCTCTGATTTCCCTATTTTTCTCCTAAAATCAAGGTGTTCTCTAAATAAAAAAAAAAAAAAAAGGTCTTCACTTCGATTTCATCTCTGGTTTCTTTATTTTTCTCCCAAAATCAAGGTGTTCTCTAAAAAAAAAAGGTCTTCACTTCGATTTCATCCCTGGTTTCCTTATTTTATTCCCAAAATCAAGGAGTTCTCTAAAAAAAAGGTCTTCACTTCAATTTGCTGTTGTATTTCGCTATTTTTCTCCCAAAATCATGGTGATCTCCAAAAATTAAAATCTAAAATCCCGCGACCCCCATTGAGCCCTTTCGCGACCCCCATTTTGAAGAGCCCTGATCTAGGTAATCAACTCATTAAAATAAAAACGGCCGGCAACGAGTTCCACTAGAGGATTTTCCAGCAGAACGCTTTGAATTTCCATTTTCAAAAGATTTTCCATGTATTTTATGAATTCTACACAAATTAAATTGACTTTTTGCGTTAGGGGCCAATTCAATATCAACTCATTAAAATAAACAAGGCTGGCAACGAGTTCCACTCGGGGATTTTCCAGAAGAACGCTTTGAATTTCCATTTTCTAAAAATTTTTGATGTATTTTAGAGCTGGGTCTTAAGTAAAAATTTTTTATTGCTTATTTTAGTATTTTTCCTGACTTGAGAATTATAAGTAAATTTAATTTGGGATAAAAACAATTGTCAAGATAGGAATATCATTTACGCCAGTGGTTCTTAACCGTTTTCTACCCAGCGCCCCTTTTTAGAGATATCTATAGGATGTCGCCCACCATAATGTAACTGCTAAAGATGATGAGTTATACAGTAAAGTGCATAGGATTCTACACAGTGCTGATATTCCAATTTAGGCGCCCGAGGAGGCAAGAATTTTCAAAAATTGATGTTGTTTGAGAAAAAAAGAGGTCTGATCTTGGCTTGCATATTTTTCTCCCAAAATCAGGGTGTTCTCTAAAAAAAAAAAAGTCTTTGCTTCGATTTCATTTCTGATTTCCCTATTTTTCTTCCAAAATCAGGGTGTTCTCTAAAAAAAGGTCTCTGCAATGAGATGAATACCGTACACCTTCAGCGCCCCCAAAAATGCCTCTTGAATATCTCTGCCCCCCCAAAACAAAAGCGCCCAGGTTAAGAACCATTGATTTACGCTATGCAAGTTTTAGCGATTGCCTGGTTTAACCAGTTTTTGTTGTTTTTAGGTGTATCTCGGCTACTGGACTAATTACTTGTTTTGCTTTGAATTTTAATTTTTATTCATTAATTTTTAGTCCGTTTTCAAAAGTTATTAAAAATTCAAGTAACCATGTCAAACACAAGTGATTGGAAAGAGCCTACTGCCAAGAAATAGAAAGTTTGGAAACATATTTTTGTTAAGTCAGGTGATGATTTAGTTGTGAAATACAAATACTGCTCAGCTAAGTTCAATCCAAAGCAAACTACTACGTCTTTAATCTATAGTCTACTTACAGAAGAAAACAGGCATCAATTTGAAAAAAGCTTTGAATCCAAGGAATTTAATACTAAATTAAAATAGAAACAGTTTATAATTCTGTCATGCTTGCAGAAAAAAATTCAGCTGAGGTTGTTCTTGAAAGATTGTTGACTATAGATTTATTGCCAATGTACAAGTTTGAGAAAAGCAAGGATATTTAAAATGGTTGAGCTGCTCAAGGCCTTAAGATTCCAACAACAAGAAAAGCCATGAAAAAGATGTTTCTTACATTTACAGACAAAATCAAGACAAACTTTAAGCAAGAGTTGGCTGCAAAAATAACAAATAGGCTACAGATTTTCCATTTCCTTGGATGTGTGGACGTCAATTAAAAACCAAAGGTACATAAATTGCACCTAAATGACGCAACATTACAGTCACTTGGAATGATGAGAATCAAGGGATCAATGACAGCAGAGTGTTGTCTTCATCTGATAAAGAAGCGATTTGAAGATTTTGGATTGACCCAGCAGGATCACATTGTTGGCATGATAACAGATGGTGCTTCAGTAATGATCAAAACAGGGAGGCTTTCTGGCATCATCCACCAAATATGCTATTCACATCATCACATGGACTGCATCTCGCAGTTTGTGATGTTTTATACAAGAAACCTAAAAAATAATATCATATTATTTCTGGTTCTAAATAAACAACAAAACAGCGCAGTTACTGTTAAAAAGCATTGAGAACAAAGCAAGATTATACACTGCAACAAAATGGGCTATGACCTAGTTAAAAAGGGAATAGTTGTTTTCATGCATCTAAAAATTTACTATTTGGCTTGATTACAAAACATTACTCATCGCAAAACCTAAACTTACTAACACTTATAAATAAACAAGTTAAAAACTAGGAAACACAGCCTCAACACGCTTGCGCAGCCTTTTAGCACTTTATCAGTTATATATATACATGTATCTGCTGCCACTACTCAGCAGATAAAATTGTGATTCAGCAAAAAACGCACGAGTTAACAAAAGTTCAGGCGTTGTTACGTAACAATTATGAAAGCATGGAAATAAAAATACAGGACATACGCTCACCACCAATGTTCCCTCTAATCTTTATCTGTATGTGTGCGCAGAAATTTGTTCGTGTGCAAACTTTACTCTTTTTTGCAAATTATGTGCACTCTCTGCGCTGTGCGAAAAGCTTATTTTATTGACTCTGATTTCTCGATTTTTGTCTCAAAAACGTAATAATCTCTAAAAAAAAGGTTTTCACTTCTGAAATCTTGTGTGCGCACATCTTTTTTGATGTGCGCTAGTTTTAGCATATATGTACGCGCGCGCACACGCGCACAGCTTAGAGGGAACGTTGCTCACCACGGCTATCGCCTACACTAGGTATTCGTGATATCAATTTAAGCGTCAAATATCCCGAAGAACTTCCTCTTGAAAACACCTTAAGTTGTGGTTCGCAAATTTGAAGTCGTTATTAAATATTTCACTTCCCAGGCATTATTTCGGCGGATCTAGTATGTCGAAGCCAGATGATGATGTAATGTATCAATTGCATGTTTTTGCTGATGCTGCAAATGATACCTTTGGCGCAGTAATATATATTAGAAGAATTATTAATGGCATAGTTTTTGGAAAATGTTGAGTTACTCTTAGGCATCAAAAATTTTTTAAAAATTAAAACTCAAAGTTTTCTACTGGGAAATCCCGAGTGCGAATCGTTGCCGGCCGTATATATTTTAATGAGTTGTTTACCCGAAGCATTTTAAAAGTTGATTGGAATGCCCCCCAGCGCAAGAAGTTAGTTTAATTCGGGTAGAATTCATAAAATACATCGAAAATCATTAAAAACTTGAAATTCAAAGCGTTCTGTTGGGAAATTCCCGAGTGGGAATCGTTGCCGTTTGTGTTTATTTTGATGAGTTGATAACCCAGATCATTTTAAAAGTTGATTGGATTGGCCCTCAACGCAAGAAGTTAGTTTAATTCGGGCAGGATTTATAAATCTCATCAAAAATCTTTAAAAAATTGAAATTCAAAGCGTTCTGTTATAAAATCCCCAAGCGGGACTCGTTACCGGCCGTGTTTATTTTGATTATTTGATTACTCAGATCATTTTAAAAGTTGATTGGATTGGCCCCCAACGCAAGAAGTCAATTTAATTTGTGTAGGAGTCATAATATACAACGAAAATCATTAAAAATTTAAAATTCAAAGCGTTCTCTTGGGAAATCCCCGAGTGCGAATCGTTTCCGGCTGCTTTTATTTTAATAAGTTGATTACCCAGATCATTTTAAAAGTTTATTGGATTGGTCCCCAAACCAAGAAGTCAATTTAATTTGTGTAGGATTCATAATATACAACAAAAATACTTTAAAACTTGAAATTCAAAGCGTTCTGTTGGGAAAACCCCAAGTGGAACTCGTTGCCGGCCGTGTTTATTTTAATAAGTTGATTACCTAGATCATTTTAAAAGTTGAATGGACTGGTCCCCAACGCAAGAAGTCAGTTTAATTTGTGTAGGATTCATAAAATAAAACGAAAATCATTAAAAACTTGAAATTCAAAGCGTTCTGCTGGGAAATCCCCAAGTGGGACTCGTTTCCGACCGTGTTTATTTTAATGAGTTGATTATGCAGATCATTTTAAAAGTTAAATAGATTGGCCCCCAACGCAAGAAGTCAGTTTAATTCGTGTAGGATTCACAATATACAACGAAAATATTTTAAAACTTGAAATTCAAAGCGTTTTACTGGGAAATTTCCAAGTGGGACTTGTTGCTGACCGTTTTTAGTTCAATGATTTTTTTCTCTTAGAACCTCTTAAAAGCTGTTTGGTTTGGCCCTTAAAGCTAAAAATTAGTCTATTTTACAAGTAAAAAAATTAAACTTTTGCTTTTTTGTTGTTTGGAAACTCTGTTTTGGTTTGGTTCCGATTTTTAGTTCCATCATTTTGGCAGAATTTTGCCAGAACGATAGTGGTTGCATTTAACAATATTAAATTGTAAAAAGTGGAGTAGATAGGAGTATAGGAAAACCGCATTGATAGCAAAAGCGATCAATATTTGTCGTCGTTTATTTATTTATTTATTTATTTATTTATTTTCGGACCTTAAGGTCCAATTAGCCACAAAGCAAATAAAAAAGCACACAAACACACACATAAAAAAATACACACGCATAAATGAATTAAATTTGGGCTAGGTCAGGGAGTATCGAAGAACAGAATGTTTTCGAGTCGAAATGCTCCCCGGCAAGTATCATAAAATAAGGTTTTCAGAAAATCTTACCGTTGTACAATAAGACTTTAAATAATTTACAAAGATGAATAAAGTATCAAGAATTTAATTTTTACCGAACATTTTTACCGAAATTTAGAACGCATCTATCAATCTATTTAAAACAAAGCTAAAAGATTTTCCATTGCCAACTTAAAAGCGAAGGTAATCAAAAATTGACAGCTTAAAAGCAGAGGCAATTAAAAATCAATCACAACACTTTAAACTGTCTTATCAAGCGTAACGCTACACCGAGGGTGGCCGTCTTTGGGAAGACTTAAAGTGCAACGCGCAGTTTTCAGGAGTTGCCCATCATTAGGCTTAGATACAATACAACATTTTCGCGAGCAAAATCTGTTGATTGATTGATTGATTGATTGGATAAAAAAATAAATAAATACAAAATTAACTGAGTGGTCATTTTCAATAAAATGTGATGATACAATTATAGTTGAAACAAAGTTATCGTAAAATACTTTGGAGCAAAAATTACCGAATTTTTAATAATCTTTAAGAAGGATGATTTTATATATTTTTTAAATGATTTCCAAGATAAAGTTTACAATTTTTGACGGGATTGACGTGGCAACGAGAAATGAGCGAGATCACTTGCGAAAAGCAAGAAACAATTTCTTATAACAGGGCTGTGCGATCTTTTTTAATGGCGGGCCAAATACCAATAAGCACAATATTCTACGGGCCGCACCTTTAAGTAGGATAATATTTTACCAACCATTGATATTGCCAGCGATAAAAATAAAACTGCAATAATATCAAAAACAGTAATTCCAGTATTATTTGAAAAAAATCATTTAGTTGAAAAACAAAAAGACGTAACAGTGTAATCAGAACATAATAACACGATTTATTTCTCTAATTCTTGTTAAAATTTTCTTCATTAAACTATATCACTTCGTTGATATTAGGACGCGGATATGAAATGTAGCCTATATCATGATGTATTGGAGTAAAGAGAACTCCGCCTAATATCTCTATCACACTGTTTATGTTTTATAAAGTTACTTTCTGTGAATATTTTCTTTTTTGATCCAAATTTTATTAAAAAGCCTCAGGTTTCAAGGAATAGATAGGAATAGATACCCTACCCTTAATTAACATCGTGCCTAACCAGTGATGGCTTAAGTATAGAGCAAATGGAGCTGTCGTACCAAGTGTCCCCTAGAAAACTGGGTCTTTTCAAGAAGTCACTGTAAGCGATTTTTTTGGTAAAACTAACCAGAAATCCCCCATTCAACAGCAGAAAGGAATAAAGAAGAAACTAAAAAAAAGGTCGCTCAAGAAGCCATAGTAATCGCGGGGCATCGGGGTTGGTTTCACGAACAAAAATTGCTTACGGTTACTTCTTGAAGAGGTTTTCTTTTTTTTTTTTTTGTGTGTGTGTGTGTATGTGTGGGTGGGTGGGTGCGGGTGTGTGAAACTAACCCGGAATCCCCTACAGCCCTAGGACGGGCTAAAAAAGAAACCAAGAGGAAAATGGTCTTTTAAAGAAGCGATAGTAACCACGGGGGAATCCGGGTTAGCTTTACAAACAAAAATCGCTTACCGTGACTTTTAGAGACCCTTAATTTACACAAAGCCCTGTTTTTTTTATTTTTGAATTAATCTTTTGGTTCACAATCGTCATTCAACTTTAAAAGTGAAAAAAATGGTTTTCACTTTAATTTCATATTTTTTTTCTTCCAAAATATATATAAAAATTTAAAAGTAATCCCATTTTTCTTTCTTATTTACTTGATTTAGTTAAATCATCACATCACATTTATGCATTTTATAAACAATTTTTGAAGCTAAAATAATGTCAATGTACTAGAAGAATTTTGTTAGTATAGTAGTGTAAACATTTGTCTATTTATTTTTGTATTGGTGTGTTCAAGTACTTAATCATTGACCAATTTTTAGTTATATATTCAATCTAATTCATGCATGCATTTTCAATCATTCCATTATTTATAAAATCAAAATTCAATTTGTAGTGATAATAATCAAAATACTTCGATGCTTCCTGGCCTGAATAATATTGGGGTCTCTTTAAACAATCACCGTAAGCCATTTTTGGGAGTAAAAGTAACTCAAACTCCCTTTAGAACCAAAATAGAATAAAAAAAACAAGAGAACAAGGACTTTCGAGACCAATAATGACCACAGAGGGGTTTCCAGTTACTTTTACTAACAAAAATTGATTTCTTGAAGAGATCTTAATATTGTATTGATGTTTATTGTGTTTATTTTTGTCTTTTTGGGGCTAAACAATGAATTCTGTTCTTTTTTGTAGTCATCTCTGATCATATTGCAAGTATAACTTATTATTTACAACTCTAGCTGTCTAGCATTACTAGATTCTATTGAATAATTTGATTAATTTCTTCATTCTTTTTGTTTTCTATTTCAACTGTTTCATATTTAAGACTCTGAGGTGCATTTGAATTGACTATCAGCTTCTTTTTTCCAAATTTGAAACTAAAAAATTTTGGGTATCTTCAGTAAGTCACTATAAATAATTTTTTTAAATGAAACTAATTCATAATCCCTGTACAGCATCAGGATGGAATAAAAAAGAAACAAAGTGGAAAAGGATCTTTTCAAGAAGTGATAGTAACCCAAAGGAGATTTATGTTAGTTTCACAAACAAAAATGTTTGTATTAACTTCTTAAAAAGGCTGAAAATTTTTTGTTGGTTAAAACTTTGTAGTTCTTTAACAGAATGAGTGTATATTGTTGTCAAAGTTATAAATAAGTTATGAATATAAGTTATGAATGAGTGTGTATTGTTGTCAAAGTAATTTACTGTATTAGCATTAAAATTTATATACAATTATGGATTCCTGAACTTAAAAAATTCAAGTCAAAATTGAAGTAGCTACTACTACTAGTTAAGGTTTATCTAATCGTTTTTAATTAGAGTGTAGTTACTGTAACAGTGTAAAGCAGAAAAAAGAAGTTGAGTATGGGTAAAGCTGTAAAGTTGAGTTAATGCATAAAAGTTCAAATCAATTGATCTGTTGCATTTTGTTATTAAAGATTATTTTGCTGATGTTCTTGATATAGTGACAAAATTTATAAAATTATTTTATTGTTTTGTTTATTTGAATCTGACAGAAGTACATAGAATAAACATAAAATGGACAACAGTAAAGAAGAACTATACAAGCTTATATTGACAATTTAAACACTTGAATCACAGCAATAGTTGAAAATATTTATGATAATCACTCTTGTAAAAAAATTGCTATTTACTGTATAGTTGACATGTATATTTGTAGAAAAATAGCATCCTTCTTTAAATCTATAAGTTATCTGCATGTGCATTAAAAGTGAGAATATTAGTTTTAATAATAGTAAGCTGCTGATCCAGTGCCATAACACAACAGCTCTCTTACACTTGCATTGCTTTTATAATTACAATCTTTATACTAAAAAGATTAATTGTCCTTGATATAGTTTCCAGCCTTAAGAAAAAAATTTTTTCTTAACCCATTAATGCCCAGGATATGATTTATCACATGCTGGGCATTAATGCAGTGTTAAAACTTTTAAACTTTATATTGTTGAAATACAGCTTTTAAACTTTGCATCATAAAAATTTAATTCAAACAATTAGAAATTTGGAAAAAATACAATTCTAGAACCACAATGCTTCTTTTTATGGCAGTTATAAAACACTTAGTTTAACTTATGATGAATCATATGCCTGTTGTTGGTAGAAGCTAAATTTTTGGTATTTTTATTTTTGCAGTAGTAATGAATTAGGCATTGATAAAGCATATTGTTATATTAAATGGATGCCAGAACACAAAGACAATTGCGACTGCTGGGAGGAAGAAGCAACCCCTTTCAAACTTTAGTTGCTTTGTTTATTACTGCACTATTTTTTATGATGTTTCAGGTGCAGTAGTTATTAGAACTGAAAAATTATTTGTTTAAAAATATTTAAAAAATATATTTAACTTAAGAACTATTGTAATTTTAATTTAATTTTAACTTTAAAACAAATTATCATACATTATAATCATTTGGTGCATGCACTATAACCTAATTTGTAACAAGCTTTATGGTTTAAAAAAAATTAACAAAATTATTGGAAGAGCGCAAGCTTACAAAATGATTTCATTAAAAAGTTAACTTTTCTATTATATATTTTTAATGTATATCCATCCCAAAAAACTACAAGCTTTTTTTAGCTTATGAAAGCTTTAAAAGGCTAAAATTGTTTCTACAATTAGTAATAATAATTTTTTTTGCATTTTTAACTAATACATATCTATTTATTTACATACATTTCAATGATGTTTAAACCAACAACTAAACACCATACTATGCAAGAGAAAAAAAGCATTTTGCAAAATACACATAAAATTATGAATTGCAATGTTTTAAAAGTGGTCATTCAATTCCATATCATAGCAGATGTGAAAGATTTTGTACTTGAGTGATAAGTGAGCTTTGTACTCATATTTGGTTTACTGAATATATCCTTGTAACAAACAATCAAATTTTATATTTAAATGCAAATGCCACGAGTAAAGGTTTTTTTGGATATGGGCAATGGCCATAATATCTTAAAACAAATAGAGACCCACAAAAAAGTGTTATCTTTTGCTTTGGATTCAACATAGAGAATTATTTTGATAAATTCCAGATATCATTAATAAAAAGGCTTTTAATTGATTAACCCAAAGCGGCATGAATATTTTGACTTATGACATATATGTATTTATTACTTTAAAACATGCGAAAAAGATAATATAACCCTTACTTATTAAATTTAACATTTATATTAACTTTATTAACACAATTGGGAGAATTAGTAATAATTTTAGAACAGTAAGACATAGCTGATGTTTTTAAACCCAATAAAAGATACAATTTAGAGCATGTGGCTAGTCATCCCTACATTCACTAAATACTTAAGTATTATTATCATCCATTTTCATTCCAAAGTTTGGAACATGATGTGTTTTTCTTGCTGGCAGGGGTTAAAGCCGTTTATTGTGGCTGTGCCACCACTCTTTTCTTTCTTTGCCAATTCTCATTGTCTCTCATATTTTCCTCAATAACCTTTATCCTCTTTTATATTTCCCTCAATAACCTTTATCCATTGTTTCTTACATCTTCTTTTCTTCTCACCTTTTACTCTAATTTTTATAGCCATTGCTCTGGCTTTTTTGCTCATTCTTTTAATGTGCCCAAACCATCTCAGTCTTTGACCTTCTCATAAATACTTTAGTACAGTGGTTCTCAATTGGGGTTGCACGAAAGGACTTCCTGCAGTGCAAACTTCTCTGCCAAACTGTAGATAAAATTTTATTACTGACCCAGTTAAAGATTTACGTGTGAGGTGTAGGATGCGGTTTCTGCTCACCTACTGTGTACTTTTGATGCAAAGCAAAAAGAAAAAAAGCTACACCATCAGACCATAATGCAGATCTTAACAATCCAGGAGTATCCACTTCATCCATGTTTTATGAACAATTCATTGTGATGTAATTAAAGAAATGAAATTTCTAACATCATAAAAACTCATTGTCTTCCTATACCACATGGAGTGTATGTTCCTACGTTAATATCCTCCTGTTTTTGTTAATCAGTAGTCAGTAATCCACCAGTTGGGATACCTTTGGCTGTTTGATTATTTTGCAGAAAAGATTTTAGGTTATGAAAGTGTGGCAAGAAGCATCATTAAGGTTAAAAGAGTGTAGGATATTGTAAAGACCTGTCTTGTAAACTGTTAATAATCATTAAAGTCATTATAGTCATGATCTTTATGATCTACACTGCAGGATGTCAAAAGACAAAATGTGGAAGTGGAAAGAAGAATACAGTCAGTTTGGTTTCACAGCCACAACAGTTGACAGAATTGAAAGGCCACAATGCATTCTTTGTAATGTTGTGTTTTGTAATTCTAATCTAAAACTGTCAAAGTTCAGTGACCATTTCAAAAATTAATATGGGGGAGTTAAAGCTGGATATAATGCTGAAACTTTAAAAACAAAATGAGCTTGTTATGATCAAAATGGAACACTTTCAAAAATAGGATTTACTAGTATCAAAAAGCCTCATCTCCTCGCTTTGTACAAAGTAGCTTATTGCATTGCAAAAGCAGTGAAACCTCACACACATGCCAAAGAAATTATTAAATCTTGGGTAGTTAACATGGTTGGCATAATTTTGGGAGATGATGTTGCCAGGAAGTTGAAACAAGTTGTGTTGTCAAATGATACAGTTTGTAGAAGAATCAATGATTTCAATATTGATATTCCTGATTAACTAATCTCAGACTTCAAGGCTTCTCCACTAAAAATCTTGCTTCAACTGGACGAGTCTACAGATGTATCCAACAGTCAGTTAATTTGCTTTGTTCATTATATCAAGGAAAAGAAAGTTGAGAAAGAGTTTTTGTTTTGTGAACCACTATCAAGGACAACAACCATGATGTATTTAAACTTGTCAAAGGATTTTTTAACAAGCACAATCTTGATTTAAAAATGATTGGTTCTATTTGCACTAATGGTGCCCCAGCTATGTTGGACAATCGTTCTTGTTTTGCCACTATATTGAAAAAAGAGATATCTGAGTTAAAAGTAACTCATTGTCTGCTTCACTGACAGGCTCTTGCCTTCAAAACACTACCTCAATGTCTGTAGGATGCCCTTAACTCCTGTGTGAAAATCATGAATTACATCAGAGGTCATGCTTTCAATCATCAACTGCTTCTGTCACTCTGTCAAGATGTCAATCAAAACGACAACCATGCTTTTCTCTACCACACTGAAGTAAGATGGTTGTCAAGGGGTCAGGTACTGAACAGGTTTCTCCAACCTTGAAAAGAAAATAAACACTTTTTGGTAGATTGCAACAGTGACTTGCTCGTTTGCTTCGAATCTGTTGTATTTATACAAATGGCAGCATAATGGAATCTCTCAGTGCATCCTTTGACAATTACTTTTCTCTTGGTGAATTGAACGTTATTGAAAGTTGGATAATCAATTTGTTTAAATTCAATGTATATAAGCTTCCTGATGACAAGAGTTACAAGAAGGATCTTATCAATTTGAAGGAAACTCAAAATATCAAAATGGAGTTTGAGTCAATTGTTTTGGAGAATTTTTGAAGTGCAGAACTGGAAACATATCTAAAGTTGGCAGAAAAAGCACTGGCAATTCTTTCTTTCTCGACTACTTATCTATGCAAAGCCAGGTAATCAGTTAGAAACCATGGAAAATGAGTTAGTCATTGGTTTGAGTAACAGCAACCACAATACAAAAAACTTGTAGGCATAAAAAGACAAGAAAAAACAAGTAAATAAACTTTGTACTTGATTAATTGTCAATGATTGTGTTTTGTTTAAATTTATACCTACATTTTATTTTTTATCATTCTTTAAATTTTTTGTTTAATTTCTTGTTTTGGGGCTTTTGCAACTATTAATGTCAGCAATGATAATACAAAAAACAAAATATCAAATGTTGCAAGGGGTGCAAAAATACTTTTCCCTTCTGGATGGGGTGTGGGCTTCAAAATGAATCGAGAACCGCTGCTTTAGTATCATTGGCATATAAATAAGTACCACTAGATTGACTAGAAAAACTAATGAATTTCTATTTTCTATTATCAATGCATAAAATAAATAATAAAGACCTATGACATTACCTTGAAATTTTGTTTGAAATAGACAATGCAGTTGAATTGTCTGATGTCTATCCATAATTCATAATAACCAGCTAATCCTTTATCTGATTTTTTTGTTCTATGAAGTTTTTATATTTATCAAGTATTATGTTAACATAAATGTTTTATTAGTTTGAACAGTTTGTTATCTGTAATTGTGTTCAATTTTTTTTTATCAAAAATATAAGTTCAGGAAGTTATGTCATTACCAGAATTTGAATTTTATACTTAGACTAAAAAATTTTTAAATATTTTTTACTTACATATTTAAGATACTGGTATATTTGATAAAATGTACTGATTTATATTAGCTATATATTTTTTACATTTATTGTTACTATTTTTAGGCTAATATTTTGAAAAATTTGCAACGGTCTCAACAATTATTGCTTAACAGTGGAAGTGAGGCCCACAATAAAGGAAAATATCTTGGTCGTAATGGATTTGCAATGGTAAATCAACAGCAAAATCATTCTATTAGCAATCAATATGGTACCTTGGCTAATGGTACTTTACAATAATGAGTAGGCTTAATTTGCCAAAGTGTATGACTCTTATAACAAAAATTTAGCACTCTTAATATTTGTTTTAATTATTAACAATTGTTAAATTGAGTGTTTTTTTCACTCAATAGAATTTTTATTAATTTAAAAGTAGTTGTGTCAACATATCAATATCCAGGTTATTTTTTTGGTTTTAATCATTCAAAAGATTATTATAATTTTTGTTTATCTGTAACCTGTTAACTAAAATTTAATTGTATAAATTTTTTTAATACTTCATTTTCTTTATATCAAGAAAAAGGTTGTATATTTAACCTTTTATTTATTTTACAGTTAAACATTTAATAGATGAAATTTATTTTTATATTGCAAGAGGTTGAATTTAAAAAAAATCTATTAATAAAATAAACAAACACTTGGAAAAACGATTAAGGCAATCCTAGTTCTTATTTTTTTCTGTTTCTTGCTTCTCTGTTTCGTCTTGCTTTGTGAAGATAAAGCCATAATTAACAAGTACTATAGGTTTCTTGGTTTTATGTATTTATAACTTTTGAAAACAATTCTACAACATCTTAATAAAGTTTTAACAAACCACACCGACCGTCGCATTTATGTCAATATTTGATGCAAAATAATCGTCTACTATAGAATGTGTTTGTTAAACAAACACAAAGAAATAAAAATATTACATTCTCGTCAGCACTACAAATTTTTTCATGCACACCAATGCATTATATCCCACAAATTAGAAACCATTGCTGTGACGCGTTTTACTTCTTGAGACGCCTCAATTGAGGTTTAACCAATCGGCAGGTTTTCCATTTACTGCAACATCAAAAAATCGTCGTCATTGTGAAGTGAATACCGGTATGTTTTGATTTTATCTTTTCACGTCTTTAAAAAATCAACTACTAAAGTGATAAGATGTCTCGAAATACTAAGGTTTATCTTATTAGACGTATTTATTGACTATTCGGCGTGATTGTTGCCCATTAAATGTAGCATCTTATAAAACCATGCCACACTTTGCTTTGTATTTCTTTTGATTTTAGCAACCACAAGCGATTCCAAACGTCAATCCAAAATTTGCACGGAAGTTGAAGCAAGAAATTGGGATAAAAGTGAATGGAACCGTTTTACGTGGCGTAATGAAAAGTCAAAGGTTATTAAAGCTTGGTTGTTTATTAATAAGTTTGATAAACCCGCTTGTAAGATTATTATGTCAATTAAGTGGAAACAAGAAGCCACTTGAAACTGTTGAATTTATATTAATTGCATGGTGTGTTCGGGGTGCTGATGCGCTCTTGAGCCAGTACTGAAGGGTAAACAGCGAACGTCACCCATACACATTATAATTACAGTTTAATTAGATATTTGGACTATATCATAATTATTAGATGTTTAGATATGCGTTCTGACTTGTTATGTGGTTTCAATCTTATTAACAATAATAGCTATTTGTAAAGTTAAAAACTACATATTTTTTGTTCTTTTTCCTAAATCAAATAGCTGAGTTACATCTCTAATTCTCTATACTTATTCAAACTTTGATTTGATAAAAAAAATAGTTTTTGGTTTAATTTGAAGCCAAACTTGCCTTTTGAATAGACGTTTGGTGGTACAGAATTTGAAGATGGCGTGAAGTAAAAGATTTTTCTTTCCAAAGCTTTTTATCTGACACTCTTTAAGGCAGTGATTCTCAACCTTTTCGCTACCGCGTACCACCTGGCAATTTTTTGTTACGTCTGCGTACCACTGAGTTCAATAAGAAATATATTTATTCAAATTAACTTAAATAAAAATGACAGTATTGTTTAATGTGGTGATTGCATCTGTTTTTGCACAAGCTGATTTATGCGGGGAGCCACCGTGCTTACTGCACATTGGAAGTCGTCAGAGGTCGAAGTAAGACGATTCCTGCTTTTACTTTTAGTACTCATCATGGCAGAGAAGCCCTGCTCACATTCCCATGTACTGGGGAATACTAGCAACTGAGGAATAGCTTTTTGAGCCAGAGTAGGGTATGTAGAGCACATCGTTAGCCAGAAATTTATAGGACAGCATTCTTTATCCTTTATTTTAGCTGCCTCGTCAGACTGGATGTCAATGATTTCCTCTTGTTCTCCTGTTCCAACAGATACAACGGATGGATACACAAAGAACGGATTTGAAACATACGGCGATTTTCACAAAATTAACGATCTTTACGATTTGCTGTAAGCATGAAAGTAGTTCAGGAGGTAACACCTTGGCACAAAGTGCGAATCTGTGAATAAAACAGTGAGTAAAAACGATCTCGGGTGAATCAGCTTTTACGTAAGACTGAAATCCTGATTTTCTCCTAAGCATAGCTGGAGCACCATTGGTTGTACAGCCAACCAATTTTGACCATTCTAAATCATTTTTCTTGAAGAATTCATCCACGATGTTAAAAATATCTTTGCCCTTTGTTGTACCAGACACCTCCTTACTCATAAGCAGTTCAGTTTTAACTATGTCATTTTCTGTGAACCTGACATAGACAAGCAATTGACCGCAGTTGGTGACATCGGTCGACTCATCGAGTTGCATGGCGAACCCATATTTTGAAGCTCTCACCGCGGTAGTCACTTGATCAAAAATGTCGTCGGACATGTCATGGATCCGACGTCTCACCGTATCATTAGAAAGCGACACAGAATTCAACTTTTCAGCCTCCTTTTCTCCAATTAAGTTCCAAACAAGTATTTTTGCTGCTGGTAGAACAAGATTTTCGGCAATAGTGTGAGCTTTCGTATTTTTGGCAATTAGTAAAGTTATTCATAAGAAGCATGAAGAATCCCAGCACTCTTCTGGTAGCTCTGGCCAGTCTGGTCCAAACGCTGTCTCTTCACGTTTTCACCTAATCTTTGAAAGTAACTTTTATCTCGATCTTTCTTGTCTGAGTGGTTTGACTCAAGGTGACGCTTGAGAAGACTGGGTTTCATTGCTGAATTAGACAGAGTTTTCATGCAGAACACACACTGAGGATGGCATTCTCCTCTGTGTTGTACAGAAACGAAACCATATTTTATTTATTCCTTATTATACTTTCTCTTCGACATGTTTGCACAGCTAAAATTTATAAAAATTTATAAAAAATGCTTTTTGGAAAATAGTAAAATACATTTTAAAAATTACAACTCAGGTAGAGAAGTAACTTTTTTTATCCATATTATAATTAAGCTTAGCAGCACAACTGCATTCATTTAGCAAAAATTTTTTATTAACAAAAAAATCATTAAAGTGAACGTTTTTGGCTAACATAAGCTGTACATAACAAAATGCATGACAAGCAATAACTAACTTTTCAATATTACGGGGTAGGCTAGTTAGGCTAACAAATTTTTCAAAATTACAAGAGAATATATGCCCTGATTATGACATAAAAAGTTAATGGGAATAATTACACTCTGATTTTAAAATTAAATTTTTAAATATACCAATTTTAAAATTAAGTTTTTGTTAAATGAATGCAGTTGTGCAGCTAAGCTTAATTATAATTTTTAAAAATTAACAGTTGGACAAATGTGTCGCGTACCACCAAAAATAGCTTCGCGTACCACAGGTTGAGAACCACTGCTTTAAGGGAAATCGTCAAAATAAAAGCAGAAATGAAACCAAACTGGATTATAAAGAGGAAAGCAGAGTTCTCATTGGCTGAAAAAGTTAGCCAATGAGAAAAAAGATCAAGAAATTTTCAAGGAGTAGACGAATTCTTTTTGTTCACACAGAAGGGGATTAAGAGATTTAATGAAAGTCGCTTCAAGAGCAAAAAGGTGAAAAGAAGAGCGACCTCGAGAATAAAAAATTTGTCGCTGTTGTAGTGAAGAGCGCATTGGGCGTTGTCAAGAAGATGTTGACCAATGGCGGATTCGTGAAATTGTTGTGGGCGCATGTTGGCTTAGCAAGAGCGGGAAAGGCTTTTGGCGGTTGTACGAGGTAGGAGGATTGGTGATGGATCTTGGAACGTGTTGTTTGATTCGCACGTCGAAGCGTTGAGACGTGCGACCAACATACTGACTATCACAGTGGCACACAAAGACTGGTAAATGACATTGCTGTGATGATGGAAAGGTAACACGTCTTTCTTGGTTGCTGTTAAGAGCTGTCGGGTTGTTGAAGGCACGATTCCGAATTTCTAACCTCAGTGTACAAACCCACCTTCACCGGTCAGTATCTACGTTGAAACTCCTTCAACCCCTAAAAACAGAAAATCAACCTAATTGATACTCTTGTTCACAGAGCTTTTATAATCTGTTCAAAAAGCAAACTGGACCCAGAGCTTGGCAAAATTGGTTCAATTCTATAAGAAAATGGCTACCCGGAACATGCAATCAATTTGGCTTTCAAACGAAAACCTCAACAACTAAATTCTAACCTGGTTCACACAGTGGAAAAGTGCCCTGTCTACCTACACATCCCATGGATTGGAAATGTCTCGATGAAGTTCGAAAAGCAGATTACATCTGCTGTGAAACACTGACATTGCTGTGAAACGCTGCTTTTTCTCTGTCGAACGACGTGTTTACAACCCGACACAGCTCTTAACAGCAACCAAGAAAGACGTGTTACCTTTACATCATCACAGCAATGTCATTTACCAGTTTTTGTGTGCCACTGCGATAGTCGGTACGTTGGTCGCACGTCTCAACGCTTCGACGAGCGAATCAAACAACACGTTCCAAGATCCATCGCCAATCCTCCTACCTCGCACAATCGCCAAAAGTCTTTCCCGCTCTTGCTAGGCTAACATACGCCCACAACAATTTCACGAATCCGCCATTGGTCAACATCTTCTTCGTCGTCGTCGTCATCGTTTGAAGGGCATCCACTCCAGGTCAGACACAAGCAGAACTGGGGCCGAAGGTTTATCCTTTTACTATTCCAGACTGCTGCACTGCCTGAATCAGATGTTGGCAGTGGTGTTATTAAGCCAGCATCGAGTCTCGTCATCCAAAACCGTCAGACCTCGTGCTCCATGTGGTGCCCGATGTATAGGGCACGCTGTTAGTACATGGTATGCGGTTTGCTCAGAGGCTCCACACTCGCTATTCAGTGAAAGAGCGAGACCCATTTGTGCATGGACGAATGGAATCGCCCAACACCAGTCCGCAGGGGTTGAGCTTAACCCAAGCTGCTTGGGACAAGCCCATCCCAACAGGCCTGGCACCGGTCTCGGGCACAAAAGCACGGAGCTTGGAAACATTTTCACAATACTCCACGTTCCATTTGTGATTTGTCCATTCAGAAGCGCGGATGCCAAGTCTGGCAAGGTTGTCCAAGAGATTCCGCGCACCTGGCACAAACGGGCGTCTGGATCTTAGTCTCACTTGGCGAGTATCTGAAGACACACTTAAGAGACCATGCAAGATATGATCGGAGTCCAGAGATCCACGGTAAGCCAAGGAGAGTGTCGCTCCCTGTCGGCGAAGCTCAGTTGGCTGGATGCCTGAGAGTACAGGTAGGTAGTCCGTTGGAGTGGGACGCAGGCATCCAGTAACTATGCGCAAGGCGTCATTCAAGACACTGTCAATGAGGCGAGTGTGAGCACTGCGACACCAGACTGGCGCACAATATTCAGCTGTTGAGTGGACTAGAGATAAGGTGGCTATGCGTAGTGTTTTAGCACCAGCACCCCATCCCGAGCCCACGAGTCGCCTCAGCAGTGTGACGCGCGATCTGTCCAGTTTTACCCCAAGATAAGTTGGGGTTGGACAGAACGGTGAAAGTCTACCGTTGTTGTAGACCTTTAGCTCACGTTTGGCCTCTCGTTTGACCTTAGCTCGTTTGGTTATTTAAGTGAAAGGCTGCCGTCACCGTCTTAGTGTGACTGAGCTTCAACCTCCAAGTCTGAAGATACGCTGACAGTGTAGACATGTCTTGGCTTAAAGTCCCCTCCAAGTCCTTCCAGTTTCCAGAAGAATGCAACAATGCTAAATCATCAGCATAAACAAACTTTCTGGAAATCATGGAAGGAAGATCGTACGTATAGATGTTAAATAGGAGGGGAGCCAAGACCGATCCCTGAGAAACGCCGTTTTTTAAGACGGCGTAGCCTGCTTTGCTTGCTGTCACCGGTGGTAAGAGTGAAACTTCGATTTCGGAAAAATTTCATAATCATTTTGACCATGTGCTTATCCGGAAGTAGTCTCAGCAGCTTGCAGGTAAGGCCACGGTGCCAGACAGTGTCATAAGCAGCTGTCAGATCGATAAATACGGCACCGGCTTTCTTTTTAGCCTCGAAAGAATCCTCGATGTTCTGGGTTAGCAGAACAACTTGATCTACGGTTGACTTCCCGCGTCGGAACCCAGCCTGCTCTTTAGGGAGCAGTGGATCGACTAATGGTTCAACGCGGGCATAAATAAGCCTCTCGAGGATATTGTAGGGGACACAGAGCAGAGATATCGGTCGACAACTCTTTGGGTCCCCCACGGGCTTTGCTGGTTTTGGGATCGCGACCACAAACGCTCTTCTCCAGATCTTGGGAATTTTGAGTCGGCGCAAACAGGAAGAAAGGAAGTCACGTATCCAGGAATTCAAAACAACTCCAGCATGGAGTATAAGCTCAGACCAGATGGAATCAGGACCCGGAGCTTTAGCTGGTTTTAAATGTTGGAGGGCAGCAGCAAATTCTCTTTATGAAAAATTGTCAGATATTTACTGCGTCTGGTGTTGTGGCCCTCCAAAGGTCAGAAATTTCTTCAAAGACAAGTCGAGATGACTTGCGGTCAACAGCCTCGTATTTCCCATTTCTAACCAACTGAGATGCAATAGCATCGGCTGAAACGGGACAGTGACGAGGAGAGTGTCGTAACCTACCAGTAAGGTTGTTCAAAATACTCCACGCTTTTCGACTAGATGCTCCAAACTGCCTCGGACCATCGATCCCTCTGCTTTCTGTCAAGCTTGGCAAGCAGAGCTGTAGCAGCCAAGCTCTAGTCGCGTCCCTGAGGAGACTGCAGAAAGGTTTTATAGAGAGATTCACACTCTGCATCCCAACACGGAATGTAGCTATTTCGATATCCGCGTGGGATAGTCTTTTTGGCTGCTTTCTTAATGGTGTTACAGAAGTCCTGGTAAGCCGCATCCACATCAAGTGAATCAGGCGGCAACAAAGTCTTTGCGAATTTATTCGTCAAAGCAATGTAGTGACTCCATTTGGCCTTGCGGAAGTTCCATCGCTTAACAGGCATGCTTGGCACTGCCATAGCAAACCTTGGTGGTGTAATAAGCGAAGGTCGATGTTGTGACCTGGGGAACTTGTCAAGGACACGTCTATCCGTAAGCGACTGTTTGGACCTACGCTAGCGAAAGCTAGATCTGGATTGGTGCCAGTGTTCCAGCGGCCGGAATAAAAACTGGCAGCGTCCTTGGCATTATATAGGAGTGCAAGACAATTAATACTTGCCCAGCCAGCCAAGCACTCACCGTCCGGACTGTTGTCGTCGTAACCCCAGTCAGCATGACGACAATTAAAATCGCCAGCATAAAGACACTGGGGTGAGGAAACACTGGGAGATCCAGGGTTCGCAATCGCGTTGGCGGTGGTTTGTAGACGTTGACTATTTTATAACCATCAACGTCCAAACACAGCCACTCGATCTCCGATGTCAGTGGAGATTGGTCCAAAAGCGTGTATCTCAGTCGCTCGTGGACAAACGTGGCAAGACCATGCTTCCTGCTTAAAGAAGACCCAACTAGTTGGTATTTTAGTAGTACCAACTTCTCTGCATCAGTGCAATGGGTCTCCTGCAGTAGGATGACGAGTGCCTCAGGCTGCATAGCGAGGTGACGAAGAACGTTCATCTTGCTTGCAGTGAGGCCTTTGATGTTCAGCTGAAGAATAGTGGGTCTTCGGAACTTGTTGGCAATGTGCCCTGAAAAGGGCAGTTTTATCCTGACATTGCCCCGTCTTGAAAAAGGACGTTTGCCGATCAGCAGACCCACACTAAACATCGGAATGGGTGGATACCCTTCCGTTTTGGTAGGTTCGGTTCCGTTCTGTCATTTAAACAGCAATGAACAGACTTACTCACGGCCCAGGCTGCGAGAAAGCACCTACCATCTGGGCCAACATCTTCTTGACAACGCCAATACGCTCTTCACTACAACAGCGACAAATTTTTTATTCTCGCTCGAGGTCGCTCTTCTTTTTACCTTTTTGCTCTTGAAGCGACTTTCATTAAATTTCTTAATCCCCTTCTGTGTGAACAAAAAGAATTCGTCTACTCCTTGAAAATTTCTTGATCTTTTCTCTCATTGGCTAACTTTTTCAGCCAATGAGAACTCTGCTTTCCTCTTTATAATCCAGTTTGGTTTCATTTCTGCTTTTATTTTGACGATTTCCCTTGAAGAGTGTCAGATGAAAAACTTTAAGAAGAAAAATCTTTTACTTCACGCAAAGTTGCCTTTACTAATTTTAATTTTGAAAAGTTTTGCCGTCTGGCGAAAAAAATGACATTTTTTTTTCAGAAAGTTCTACATTCCCTCGAAAGACGGTTTTTTTACCTGCTTGAATAAAAATCAGACCATTCCTTGGCCTTTTGTAAATAATGATTATTGCGATTGTGCTGATGGATCAGACGAACCCGGTACTTCTGCTTGTAAAAACGGAAGGTAAAATGTTAGCATGGAATACTGCTATATACTCTTACGTAAAATACGTTTGTATTTTATCGATACTTCTGTTAACTTGTTTACTTATTGGTTTATGATTCAGAGTCTAATCATTTATTAAACTTTATTGTTTTACCTATAGTAAGGTTTGTCATCGTTCATCTTAAACATGCTGGTTTACAGCATAATCAAACTGCTCAAGAATAAAGTTTGGTCAAACTCCTATAGCAACTATTTTCGCAGTATCCAAAATTTGTTTCTATATTTAATAGTTTTTCAGCATCTATTATTTCTTCCGAATAAAAGTGGTTTGACACTTAACTCCTAAAGACAGTTAACTTTTGAGTCTGCATAAAATCGCTACTAAAATCGACTTTTTTGAAATCAGCTCTGTCAATTCGAATCTTTTGTATAAAGCGTTGGATTTTTTGTGATTACCTTTTTTTTATTGCTATACTTTTACTTATAACCAGGTTTTACTGTGAGCCCGAACATCAGTTTCTTCCCTCATCACGTGTTAACGATGGTATATGCGATTGCTGTGATGGGAGTGACGAGTGGAAGGGGATTACCCTTCCGCCTGATTTAAACTTACCCGGTGAGTTATGATCGTGCTAACATTTTTTTAAACAATTTTAAACCGATAGTTTAGGACAGTGTTTCTCAAAATTTTTGGTGGTCCGTGGCCCCCTGGTTATGATATTGTTCCAAAGGTCAAGTGAAGATCAAAAAAAAAAAGTTATCACTTTGAAACTGTCTCTGATTTCTTCAATTTCTCCCGAAATTCAAGTAAAGACCAAAAAAAAAGTCGTCATTTTTGGAACCGTCTTTGATTTTGTCAATTTCATTCCAAAAGTAAATTGAAGTCCCAAATGAGGATTCTTCTTGTGGCCTCCGGTAAAGGCCCGTGGCTCCTTTTGAAAATTTTTGGTTTAGAAAGTTGTTTTTAAGCAAAATATAAAGTTTTCGTCAATTCGCGGTAGCACGCTGCGCTAAAAGTAACGCCAAGCTCCTATTGTTGGTATTTGTAACGTCACGCTCATACGTTTTAGATTCGAGCGAGGTACAGCGTGCGCCCTGCAGTGACGTGTGCATGGATTACCAACACTCCAAGATGAGGGAGCTTAACATATTGAAAGAGGGGGCGAGCGCCAAGCCCCAGTACGTGGCGGCCGGAGTGGATCACGTGAAAGGGGTAGAGTAGGGTGTTTCATAATTTCACCACTTTTGACTTTTAAACGGCTACCAATTTTTCTGATTGGATTTTCGACGCTGATTACGAATTTGGCATTATTTTTTGTATTATGACGTCATCTTCATGGTACCCCGTGCGATTATTACGTCATTTTTTGCTGTTTTTTTAGTATCTCGAGAACCACTTGCGATAGAAGCATGGGGTTTGTTTCAATTGACGCAGAATGGTCGATTTCCTATCTGTCTTTAATACATTATTTAGTCGTATCTGCACGAGAAAAATAGTTATTAACGAAAACGTATTTTTTATGATTTGGCACAATTTATATGCCAGACAATACGAGTTTAAATCATACTGCATAAAATACTTAGCAAATTGGCATAACCTGTTATAACTTTTATCAATTACACATACAGCATTGAACAAACTTTCAAATATTATAATAATACCTTGTTTGATGGGGGGGTTAGACAAAAACTTCAGCTAAAGTGTTTAGACTGGTCGCTAAACCCATTATAGATGCTAAATTTTGAAAAAAATCAGTGTCTTGCATTATAGTATTTAGATTTTACTTATTTATTAGAGTGGATAAATTGTTGCAAGCAATAGAGATTTATTCAAAAATATAACATCAACAACAACACAGTATTTACAAAAAAACAACAATAACACAAAAATGCTATACTCACGGCCATAACTCAATAAGGATACTAAATAATAGCACTAGCAGAAGTGGCAACTAGCAATCAATAGTTAATGCAATTCATAACAATGAAGGCGAAACTATCATTTTAATAAATAGAAATGGACGAAGTTGTTAAAAAGCTGGGCTAGCTGTTCGGTAACAAAATGCAGACTTACATAAAAAGACAAACTTGTTGATGGCTTAGCATAAAAGTGATCGTTTGTAAAAAAAATTGCAATATACTGTAAGTTTAATCTTAGCCTATAGGCTATAAATATACAGAAATTGAACACCAGCACGTACTCTATATTACATAAAAACGCACGAATACGCATGTCGGATTTATTTGGATGTGAAGGGAAATTAAGAATTGTATTCTGAACGACACCTTTTAGTTTGCCGATCAACCTTTCAGTAGCTCTGTTGTTGTTTTCGATATTTTTCCAATGTGCTACTGGTACCTCGGAGGACACAATGCAAGCAGCGGTTCTGCTCTCACTTGTAAAAAATCTCTTAGCATAGCTTTTCGACCTTGAAGTAGTTTTCGGGCATCTACAGAATCTGGATAATGAGATGTTTTTACAGCTTCTATGGAATATGACGAAAACGCTAAGAGCAAGCTTTACTGGCGACATCCATTGTGCAGCATGCTCGTAGAAATATTTCAGAACAACATCTGCTAGTTCGAAATCAATTTCACGATATCCCAACAAAAGATCACGCTGAAAAAGTGTGATTTTGGACCTTCAGCTGCTGATGGTTTCAAACCCTAAAACTTGTAAATCGAGAAAAACTTGTGGTCCCTGTCACTAAAATGGCATCTCTTCATTTAAGGAAAAAGATTGAGTGGTTCTCCGATGAAAAAGAGCAAAGAAACGATCATTCATTCAGAAATGATCACATGTGCAATATTTCAGAACAACATCTGCTAGTTCGAAATCAATTTCACGATATCCCAACAAAAGATCACGCTGAAAAAGTGTGATTCTTGGACCTTCAGTTGCCGATGGTTTTAAATGAATCAGCAAAAATGAAGGCACAAATACCGAAATTATGTACGAAGTTAGCCTAATTAATTTCGATTTTTGG